>OX345703.1:8762500-10012500 GCA_947044815.1 Apomyelois bistriatella
TATGATGTCTTTATTAGAGCTAGAGCATCAACCTCTAGCTCTAATAAAGACATCATATATTTGCACACCTTGATAAGGTAAAATGTACTGGCTCTTTTTAACTATCATTTGTTGTAACTCAATTGTATAGTATCTAAATTTATGTAAATAAAGAAACTTGAAACTAGCATATAAAGCACAAAAAAACAAACATTTTAGTTGCGAATTAAAATCAGCCGCGCGCCAGCAGAGCGACGGACGTCGTGACAATAGAGAGCGACTCGATCGTAATGGGATTTTGACTAGTATAGCATTCTATATCACAGTCCAACTTTTCTTTGTAACATAAACTGATGTAATATCAAAGAATTTGGAATCGCGATTTTTTTTTTTAAATCTATGCATAAGATGAAGCTAAAGAGTTTGTTTGAACCTGTCAATTTAACTACTAATATTGTACCATTGTATAAATTAATATCTTTTTGAAAATGACAATTTCATGTTCAATTTTATGACCCAATCTTAAGGAATCTCTACTTAGAAACAATCTTTGCAATTGGTAGGAAGTGACCTTCCAATGACGCAGTCGAAGAAGATAAGAAGAAAAATAATGCACTCACTAAGTATTAATAGGCGGTACTAAACTCAAAATGAATGATCATGGCTTAAAGCTGTTATGTAGAGACCGTTTTCAGAGCTTTTCACACATGTTTGCTCATTTCATTAAAATATGATAGATTTTCCATAAAGATTCAAGGAAAGCAACGACGGGTTGCTATGTTCGTTATAAATGGAAGTCCGTCCCGCGCCAATGGAGCAACGGAGCGACAATAGGCCATTGTATGAGGCTCGTGCGTCGGTATTGGCAACCTTTTGTGCGATATGGACAAACTGAACTATTTTTAAAACGAAAACAACTTCGTTTTCATCCATAATGAAAAAATAAGTAGGTGTGTATTTTTTTTACTTTTATTTTCATTAAACACGACATATAATCGCGAGTAATCTTAGAATTTAAAAGTGCGACGCATGATAAGCATAGCGACATAGGCATATCCAAGAGGCAAATAGTAAAAAAATAGGACCAAATAGCCTAAAACATACTTAAATATATTAACTACTAGCATCTACCGCTTTTGTTAAGGTATTTTTTTTAAATCCTTTATTAGTTGACGCACCTTTACTCTGACTTTGTCTATTACACATACATACATACACACACACAGCATAGAATATAAAACATATGCAAGTTTTACCTTTTGCATTTATACTGGATGACTTTTTAAACTAATGAAGCTGGTGTTTGGAAAGAAAGTTTTTATAATGTCTAATATGTTATTATTTTGAAGTGCCAAGCGATTCGATGGGAAACTAATTTCAAAAGCACTCAAAAACATGTGTTTACAGTCCATTTGTATGGATGTTTAGAGCCAGTTGTGTCCTGTGACGAATGCCAGAACAACTCGGTACCGCCAGATGAAACATAGGGTCATTGCAATTGATATCGAATTAAATTGATTGATTTCTTTCTTTCATGATCAACAAGGTTACCTACTACTTACAAAAGGAAAAGTTAACATGATGTCGACATACGACAAAGGTTGGGTCATTTAAACCTCTTTTGTATATTACTTTTTGTTCTTTTTTGTTTCTGACAAATTAAAAAAACAATTGATTAAAAATGTCTGCATCCAAAAATATATTTTAATGAATTTCCTATAAAAATACTCTAATATTTCACTTTCAAAAGTATTCAGGTGATGATGTCGAAATTTTCACATTATGTTTTTTGTACATATGCCTTCTTTTAATATTTATTAAATATTTAATTAAAAAAAAACGACAACAGATATTCTTTACTACATATTACTATGTGCTTTCATTATATTTTTTAATCTCTCATCAATCATCTTTGACTACGGATTTTAGTCTATCTATAGCTAGGATCAAAAGTAACAGCCATAAATGGAAGTCGATATTAAACAACCTCAAATAAAAATCGTTACGTAAATAAGTACCATCGAAAAGTCGCTGTGTAATGTATAGGTAGAAAAAACTACTGGTTTATTATTCTAACCAGGTTTTCAGACCTTGATAAATTTATATGACTATAATAGAAAAAAATTGTAATTTTATAAATATAAAAGAATATATTTTTATTTTTTATACTGTTATTTTGAAATACGTTTTATTTTTTTGTTTAATGTAAAATAACCTTTACAGTCACATTTTATGTACTTTCACACCTGAAACATACAAAACAGTGCATATTTATTAAAATTCGCGTATACCCAATACATTAGCACCCCTCGCGGCGATAAAACAACAGTTACAGACATGCAAATTTTTGTATTAGCATCAAGGAGATCACAACGAAATGGAGTTAGAGCCCTATTTATTTTAAATTAATAAAAGTGCAAGGGAAATTTTAAACCTAGTCAAATGGGGTGCATCGTCGATAGACCTAACCCATAAGAAATGAATAAATAGAAAGTTATTACTGCAGATTATAATTAGATAACTACGACGTGAAACATTATCTTGATTTTTCTTACTAGCAGCAGTAAGCTTCTCACGGCAAGCGTTTTTAATTATTTATGTAATGCAGTAAGTAATAAAAAAAAATCTGTCGTCAATATTTCTGTAGACTTATTAAACTTTTTTCAACTTTTATAAGTTTCTTATCAATACATATAATAAGACACTAAAATGCGAGTGTCTGTACATTTAATATTTTTCAAAAAAACTGATTGAGTGCGATTAAAAAGGAGTAACAGAAACCAAAAAAAGAGTTTTTGGAATTTTTGTCTGTCTGTATGTATGTATGTATGTATGTCTGTCTGGTACGTTATAACTTCGAAAATACTCAACGGATTTAAACGCGGTTTTCACAGTTGGATTACATATGATTAGGAGCGTTGTCAAAACTTTGTTTCGTCAAAATCGGTTAAGGGAAAAAGAAGTTATGGTCGATTGAAAATTTACTTCAAACACTGCTTCAAAACTTTTAATGCGTTTACTTACGTTTAATTTAATTTAGATAAGGCTAGGATTTCTACTTTTTATTATCCATATCAATAAAGACGAAAACACGCACTGCACCTGTAGGTGACGGGTGTAGGTGCAGTCCAGGATTTTGATAAATGAGAACAACAAACGAGTATTTTGAAAAGAGCTTTCGGGCAATACGCATACGTGTGGCTTGCGTCGGTAGTCGCGGTCAACAACGATTGCAAAGTAAGGTAGGCAAACAAGAATGTTAGTGTGACACTCACACACACACATGCGTACACCTTAATGGCATTCGTATACTTGGTTAAGTTTATCACAAAGATATAAGTGTACATACATATAAGTTTTGAATACAACGGTAAATGGTAAGTACCTATCATATTTATTTATTATTAACCCTAATAACTTTCACTCATATAATATTTATGTTTTTAGTATGTTCACAGGTGCAGCCGGGGGATCGCAGCGGAGCCCCGCGTCGCGTCGTCTACAGCACCTATTAATTTTAATAAAATAACACATTGAATTTGATCGTAAATTTAGTAACATAAAATCTCAATAGATGGCGCGAATTTGCGTACCTATAGACAAATCCCATTTGAAATTTCGCCAATCTCTAGCAACGTATGTGGGCCTATCGGTAAAGGTCGTAGATCATATTTTTAAGTCGAGGGTTCGAATCCTGCTATACATGACTTTTTTTTTACTTACTTTCTTTTACTTGCTTTTTTTTACTTACTTTTTTTTATTTACTTTTTTTTTCGTTTTGTATTAATTTTTAAGAATTTTTTAATACTTTAGTAAAGAAATGTTTCAAGAAAGTACCTGGATCGAATCCTGTCACAAACAATAATTTTATGATTTCGTGTTTTATTTGTTTTCTAGAATTATTTTCTTACTTTTTTTTTATAATTTTGAAAAGAAACAAATAAATTCATTTGCAAATTTATTTCAGGATAAACGATATCGCAACCCCTTACAAATCATATCTAATAGTTTGTCATTGACGACATTGAAAAAGAAGATTAATCAAATGGTTGACTGGTAGAGAACGCTCTTAGCGTTAAGTCCGTTAATATATAAGTACTAGCTGTTCCCCGCGGCTCCGCCCCGCGTGGGAATCGGTTATATCGCGCCCAAAAGTTTATGTTTGACCTCAGGTCGTTAACTACATCCCTACCAAATTTCATCACAATCGGTCCAGCAGTTTAGCCGTGAAGAGGTTACAGACAGACAGACTTTCGCATTTATAGTATTAGTATGGATATGGATTTTGTACTTATCTATCTATCTTTACATATAATAGGACAGTAAAAATTGAATGTCTGTACATTAAATATTTTTCTAAAAAACTGATACGGGGCGATTAAAGAAAGACGTGTAACAAAAACCAAAAAAAACAATTTTTGGAATTTTTGTCTGTCTGTCTTTCTGTATGTCTGGTACGTTATAACTTCAAAACTACTCAACAGATTCGAACGCGGTTTTCACAGGTGGATTACATATACGTTCAACAGTTTTGTCAAAACTTTGTTTCGTCAAAATCGGTTAAGGGAAAAAGAAGTTATGGTCAATTGAAGTTTACTTCTAGCACTGTTTCAAAACTTTTACAGAGTTGAATCCGGTTTACATAAACGTATTTAATATAGATAAAGCTACAATTTCTACTTTGTTTTATCGATATCAATGAAGACAAAAACACACTGCAGTCTCTATTAAATTTTAAAAAATTAACACATTGAATGTGTGTGGGCGTATAATTTAGTTACATAAAATATCAATAGATGGCGCTGAAGTTAATTTAATTATTTTTTTCTCATATGGTATTATAGCAGATTGAAATTTTTCCAGCAATTAATTCTAATTATTTCAAAAAAATTTTGGTTGTTTATTTAGTTCTATTGGTTGGTTTGTTTATCGGTTGTTTGTTGTATTGTATTGTAAGCTATTTGAATTGATTAGTTGGTTGGTTTGGCTTTGGTTTAAAAAATAATCAAACCAGCAAGTCAGTTCAGTTGTTGTTCGACGGAACATACGGTCGTGTCGTAAGGTCTAATTTAACTAACATAACACTATTTATTGAGTTAGGTTCTAATGACCCTGTAATAGGCTGCGTCTACTCTTTTAGAGACAAATATGTGATAGTATGAATGTTAATATTTTCAGTTTGATATCGTAGCAATGTAATGGCTTTATAAAATTGGCACGGGAATAGGATACTACTTATAGATTTAACTATAGGTCTGGATAGTTGTAGTTTCCACAGGTTAAGCGAAAAGCGAACTACATGCGGGCGGAGCCGCGGGCAACAGCTAGTATCTTAAATAAGTAACGGTAAAAAAAGAAGAGCTGAAAAACCTTAATTATGTCAATAATAGATTTTATTTTATTTGTCAACGTAATACATTGTTACTGTACTTTGTAATGGTTACTCGATTACGTTCTAAGCTCATTGATTAGCATAATAGAGGACAGTAAAGTTTCCTTGGTTGCAGTGTTGCCAATACACCAATACAAACGGTTTGGACCATAAACAATATGCTAACGAGTCACCATAAACAGGTGGAACGGTCTAATGGACGTCGACGCTTTTGAACACAAATTCTGGGTCTGTTTTGTACAAACATTTTGTTTGTCGGCGAAATATTATCGGAACATTTAATAACTTGAAGGTTTGTTTGAGTTCAAGTGTTTTTGCTTTGATATCGATGACTATCAGCTTATGTAATGTATCTTAAACCTATTAGAGACAACTTCCTAGTCCAAGTAATTATCACGATAGTAGAAATGTCTTCTTACATTTTTTAATTATTTTTTCAATTAGCAGTCATATCTCTTCCTACCAATCTGTCCATTTCATATAAAATAACAACATGGTAAAAAAAAAAAAATCATAAGAGATAGAATATATTTAGGAAAATAACATTTACCTACTACTTTATACCTACTTGATGAAAATTGAGGTCTTGCTGACAACTTGGACACGATATTATTCGGACACACTGTCCAAATTGACACTTTTTAATTTTAATATTATTTCACTGATTAAAAAGTGTCGGACAGTGTGTCCGAATAATATTGTGTCCGAGTCGTCAGCAAGCTAAATTGAGCTGGAACCAGCAGATAGAAATAAGATTTAAAGTAATAACTAATATTGCTTACTTATAAAAAAGATAGACCTTTTTCTTACTACAAATTCCTTAAACTCAATATGACAACATAGTCTAAACAAGGAACTTTAAAATCTTTTGAGAGCAAAGTCGTTTCAGTAAAACTATTTCTATGATGCACCGTAACTTTAATTTCAAACAATTGTTCGTTTTCAAAGAATTCCAATAGGGGAATTTTATCGCCGGTAGGAATTTGACAAAGACGGTAATCGAATTTTTAGACGCCGAGTGAGGGGGAGGGATAGAAAAGACCAATTATTATAATAGACACCGAAAAATATGCACAGACATTAAATATTGAATAAAACTTACAATTTTTAGACGAAGCTGTTAATGTATTCTGAAGTAAGAAATGAATGAATAAAGAAATATTGGCCTAAAATGTTACCTTATATTGATAACTAGCGTCCCGCCCCGGCATCGCATGAGCATAAAAACCATTCTCTTGAATCACTCTATCTATTAAAAAAAAACGCATCAAAATCCGTTGCATAGTTTTAAAGATTTAAGCATACATAGGGACAGAGAAAGCGACTTTGTTTTATACTATGTAGTGATTTAGTGATAGTGAAGAAACAAATTCTAGCCACTGATACGCAGAAAAAGAAAATAAAAAGTTGTCATCTTTGATTTGTGCTATTATATTGTTATTTTGGCACAATTGTGTTTAAAATTAATCTATTTTTATGATTATCAATCTAAAAGCCTTATCCCTAGAGAACTCGGCTTACGTATGTCTCTAAGTCTATTAAGACGAGTCTCCCTCGGGACTTCCCTGGGGCGCAGTAGAAAAACATTTCATACTGAGAAGCGGCACCTGTCTTGATAAATTGAGAAGTCTTGCAGTTATGTCTTTGTTGTGTTGATCAGTGGTATTTGTGTCGATATGATTCAATTGCTCTTTTCCGTTTGAAAAACATAAAGCTTTTCATAATATTCTTGTTTTTTTTTTTATTATTGAAAACTGATTTTGATGATGTTTTTATAATTTGCTAAGTAACAATCAACTATTTATAGTTGGTGGGTTTGCACAAACACATTCATTATGGATACAATGTTTAGCTAATTTTTATTTTTTTCGCCAATTTATCTTGCGATCAGTTTTAATATTGACAGTTTTTGTAACAGTCATTGAGTGAACCAGAAATTAAAAAAGAAAAATTCGCGAGTCCAAATTTTTTGGAGTGATATTTTTTGAGTTTTAATTTTTAAATCAATTCTGTGCGCAAATCCTATAATTAGCGTCACTAGTTGTTCCAATAGTTCTCTACCACCTTTTGACATTTATTACGTCTGTTACCCGCAGGAGTAGGTAGAAACCGAAGCTTTCACTCATCATACACTAATCGATTTCGGGTATTCCTACTTCAAATATAATAAAGAGTTAGCACATCGGAAGGGTTTTCAAAATTCTTTGCTTTCACCATCCAAACATTATTTTCCAGCTTGGTGAAATATTCAAACCAATCCAATAGCCAGCCGTTGAGATGAAATTAAATGATAGCAACAACTCAAGACCGAATGGAGCTGCGACTGATACCGTCACTATTATCTGCCGAGATTAAGAAAACCCCATTGAGCCAGAAACAATGGCTGCGGAATGAGGCTGCGGTTTTTCAGCCTTTAAAATATTAAGACTGAGTGCGATAAACTCAGAATACATTAAAATTTAAATTGGGTATGCTACGTTAAAAAAAATGTTTTTTTTTTTTATGTTTTTTACTTCCACTGCATTTTTAAATATTTTACCGCAATCAATGTACTTTTCTTGTCGAAAATACAAAAATATGGTATGAAAACAAAATATATCGAAATGGTTTTCGTATTTTAGTGTGTTATAAAAATTTAGCATACCCAATTTAAGGGTTAATTTGGAATAGTTTCATGTATCTTTAACAAACATCAAAAATATTTAATCAATAAATGAGAACAATGTCCTTATTCTCAGCTTCTAATATATTATTAGTATACCTCTTACTCATTTAATCATTCACTAACACATTGATATTTGCATAATTACCTATATATCAAAATTGAACCTTTTCTCATAAAAATAATATTTTCAAAATGTAATTGCACTTACTTACATAATGGTTACAATAAAAAATATAAAGCTAACAAGAATATCTTTGAAGTTGGCAGATCAAATTTTTGTAATAGTAGCGATTCTGATCAGTTGTTGTCAGATCGCTTAAACGGTTTTAAGCATTTTAAGCCAATACGTCTTTATTTTTCACTCGGTTAGAGTTTTTCATCCGCAATTACTGAAGTCCTCCGGGTCTTAGCTATCGAAGATAGAACAGCGAGACGCACTGAACTGTTTTCTGACGGCTTTGAAATATATAGTTTAAATAATAAAATAAGTTAAAACACTTTTTATTGTTTTAGAATAATCACTTAATATGTAGTAGCATTATTTCGTTTTTCAATTTAAATGTTTTGTTTATAATATTTTTTTATATTTGGTCCAAATATTAATGAATTTGATTTTGTAAACATAATGGCAATGAGGTCATACAGCATTATGTATAATCTGCCTTATCGTATATTTTGTACTCATTGCTGAAATAAAACTGTTCATAAAAAAAAAGGGTATGATTATACTATTATAGAATGCTTAAGTCATTCTAATGTATAATTATAAGAAATATTTTAGTACTCATTAAGTTTCGCTAATAAAACGCGGCATTTTTTCCTATAGTGCGTATTCCGGTGCAATATTTCAGAGATCCAACGGAGATTTTTAATCTTAACGCTACAAAACAAAGGAGACTCGTGATTTATAGTAAACCTATAAACTGGACGATGCTGCAGTTTTATTAGGCGACAGATGTAGGGGTCGCGGAGTTAGTTCACTCCCTAAGGACGTCTGGGACCAAATGTCGGAGGTAGTTTGGGGATGAGCGAATATTACTTGCCAAGATAAATGAGCGGATTTATTGGATCTGCAAAGTCATGTCTTAAAATTAGAGAAACGAAAATATTATGCATTTTGTGCACGAATCTATTTCTGTTTCTCCTATTGTTTGACTGGTAGAAAATGATCTTCGTATTAAGTCTACCAATTGTATACAAAAATATCCACCATCTATGTCGAGTAACTCACTTGCGATCTACAAACATGCGAAGAATATTTGTTCGAAGTCAGTCCATATCTCCTACACGACTGTAAAATAGTATCAAGTCTGCTTTTAATTTACTAAACACATTAGTCATAAACCCAACAAAATATAATAAAACCACCAATAAATACCTTTCTAAATTGGAACTGTCGGAATTGCAATTCAGATTTGCATAGTCTAGACCACCTCTACAATTTGTCGTGTTTATTTCGACGCCAAAAACAAAACTCACAGTCGACATGTCATAACGGCAGTACGCGCTATTAACAGACAGAATTATTGCACAAACTGTACATGTTAATCCAATGTTTCATACATTGGATATATGTGTGCGTACTATTAAAAAAAAAAAACACTATTCGATTTATAACTCGATTCTACAACAAAGAACTTATTGGCTCGAACGCAGTTTCTAATACTGTGCTGGTTTGACTGACATGCATTTTAAGGGGTGCTATGCTATGAATGCACTTTGTACATGTATATTTATTAAAGTGAATTGAAAAAGTAGGTATAGGTAGTATTCATAACATTTTATGATGAATCTAATTAATTTATACTTAGTACTACGTGATGCGTAGTACTATAGTTTCATCATATTTTTATTATTATTGGTGAAAAACTTTTGCGCTAAATAGCTAGTAAATAAAATATAATTATAAATTATTTCATTTATATTGTGTGTATCACTCAATAAATTGAACATAAATAAACATCTTAATATAACTGAAAAAGTCTGACACCAGGGTGTGCATGGTCGATTGATCGTGTCACATACATTAAATGATGATGACCTTATTTTTCTAATATAAAAAATAGAGCAAAGCCACAATCCATCCCATCCAGACCAAGGCACAACAGGCTGTGCAATAGATATTGCTATTTTATGGTTAAAGAAGTAATCAACAAAGGGTATAAATAGAACAAATTCAAATTTTTACTTTCTGATTCTGTTACTAAATGAACTTAAAAAAAAAGTCAAGAACATTATCATAACGTACAATTTTCTAATAAATATACCTTAAATCGCCAATTCAAATAAAAATATATGCCCAAATAAATCCTAATCTAACTCCTGGAATGCAATTATCAATATGCGAATTTCATGTAGCCATTATACAAAATCAGCACGTGGCCGCAGCATAAATATCCACATTATTATCAAAGAGCCCTATATTTCTGATAATTTTTTTGCACGCACATTGCGCATTTCGTACACAATCAATATTAATCGTAGTGAACCCTGTTAGTTATGACCTTTTAGAAAAATGAAAGTAATTCTGATTTCAATGATTGCTAAAAGTAATGTTGGAGGAAAACTAAGAAATGACGAATAGTGTTGATTAAAACTACTAATTTGAGTAGTATTTTTTTTTTATTCACGCACGTGCTTATCTATATATGTAAAGTCTTCAAAATTACCATCTTATTCAGATGGGCAATTTTGCGATACTTATAGCTAAATGTCATAGAAACGTCGTAAGCGGCGTACGAAGTAACAGTTCTTTTGTTACCGACTGATATAATAGGATTTGGGCGTAGCATATCGCTGCTACAGGGGTGCGTCGCGGTACCATTATTTGGCATAATGTGGGTAAAATTCGCGTCCGATAATTGTCTCCCTTTTATTGTGACTGTTATTTATAACGTGTGGGGTGCGCATCAAAATCTCGGATTATTTGGCTAACAAATTATTTTCGAGCGAGGATCCTGTCAATAAATCAATTGATGGATTTATTGTCGACTTTGTGAAACGTGACAGAATGAACGCGCCCTTTTTGCCCTAATAGTATTTTTTTATGAAAGACAATCGATGGATGTTAGCCCTTACAGAGTAACAATAAAATTATTCACATAAAACATGATATAAATTGGTGATACATTAATTGGTCAGATCACATGTTTTGCCATATTAAAATGATAGGTATGCGAATAGTAAGACAAATGTATATAATACCTAAACATAGGTTGACTCTTTGATCATATTAGTAGAAACTACATTTGTTTTTATATGATGTTATTTCATCACATTCATAGGTGACAAATCGTACAAAAAGATAAGTTAGACAATGAAATTGAAAATGACAAAAACCATAATGTGTCGCTATTTTTCTATAAGTGCACGACTCCATACCGTTCGCGTGACACAAGCAGGCCAGGAAAACACCCATATACTGTGTGATTAATGATTTTGCGCGATAACAAATGTCACTTGCTAGGGAACTGATACTCGTATCAAGGAGGTACAATTCCTTCAGTACATTTATTTACGTAGAACGTAATAAGTTTAAAAATATAAACGAAAACATTAAGCACAAAATAAATTTTATACAAAAATCGTACTGATATGGCGAATATTTTGGTTTATTTGACATTAATTTTTACTTGGAATAAATGCATTGATATTATGTGTGTTGGTCATCCTTGATGGGAAGAATTTTTTTTTGATACCAAATTACAGCCTTTGATATTAGTACTACCTTATAACGCAAATGCCTAAAACTAATGCTAATAGACGCAATTGATGTTTTTTTGGACTAAAATATTTTATTAATTACGTTACTCTATTATACTAAGTACTCCGTCATAGTATATTAGTATAACCAGATTGCTATTACCGATACCAATATACATATAAGTTAATTATCAAATAAATTGACCTATCTAATAATTTATAGCAACTGTGTCCATGAGTTTTGATCGAAATTATCAAACATGTAAATGCAGGTAACTAATACTAGTACCACTAGTTGTCACAGTGAATTAATATGACATTTGTGACTGATTGCCCATCACTCGCTGTAGGAAATTGTGACAAATGCGCCTTCGTATATACATTGTTAGGTATGTGTGTAATTAATCATTATGATAATGCTTCTGAGGAAAAATATCTTGCATATTTTCCGGTTTTTTTTTTCCACCTAACGTTTCTTATGTTATGACAAATCGCTGGCAAGTAACAAATGAACAATGATCTATTTTTTTTCAACATCAGGAACATTCCACATTTTTATTTTCGACTTTCTACATTAAATATTTACGCTATTAAGATAAAATCAAGAGGAGTTATTAAGAGGTTTCACGGGTAAACCAATAAATCAATCATTATAATAATAATGTTTTTTTCCGAAAAATAGTACATACCTATACTAAACAGAATTCATAATAGGTTAAATAACAATTCTTATATCTAAAATTGGTGTCGAATTTTTTTTACTTCGTATTTTATTCCATATTATACTTAGGTACTCACTGTACCTAAACTTTAAATTATGAACCCAATGGAAATCAGTCAGTGTGGAATGTAACAAACTAATTTTTTTACATAAAAACGAGAAGAGACACTGGTATTTCTACAAAAATTACATTTCTTAATTTTATTACATTTCATATAGAGTTAAATGGTAAAGAAATCTAGTTCAAAAGGTAACTTAACTTTAGTACAAAAAAGTGCATGGTCTATTGACCATACCATTTACAGGAAATCATGATGATGATTCTAATCCTATGTTACGTAAATAATTTGTAGTGAAACCAACTGTAGCAAATAAATAGAACATTAGTAAGAAAATTAAATTCCTAAATTTAATTACACCTAAGAATTCAATTTCGTTCATATTTTAGTTGTGTTTAATGGCGCGATCAGAGGTATGACATAAAGCGTAATGAGAATCTAAATTTCTAAACTTAGATTAATTACCTAGCTGTGTAAAGTGTTTAAGTATGAAAAATAAACAATCAGCGGATATACATTCAACGTTTTTGTTAATTTGTAATTGTTATTCTCATAAGTATCATTGAATCAAAAGATCTTTTTTTTCAAATGACTTCAAATAAGAAGGTATTAAATTCAGTTATATTTTTTCATAGAATCAGGAAATCACTCGCGGTTTAACGCCAGGCAAAAGTTTTTTTTCTTTTAATCTATGTTTTTTCTATGAAACTCAATTTTAAATTTGTACATTTCAGTAATAAATATAAAACTATAATTTGTTATTAAATTTAACTAAAAAAAATACAAAATAAATTGATATATACAAATTTAAGGAAACCCTAATCTTTTAATATTGTGTAGTAGTAGCTTAATGTGCGAATCTGACTCTCACTTAGCCAATTTACTTTTTTCCTTAAGCTTCCAAATAAATATGATGAATATTAAAGATTCAATGTTTCACAGATTTTTTATATCATTTGAAAATAAAATGCATCGAATGTTATTTATTTTATAAATATACCTGTCGTAAAACTCTTGTATTTATTCGTTTGTGTCACACTAACTGGGCCATTACCTCTTAAAATTACAACTGACAGAAACGATATCTTTAGTCAGTCTTTCTGTAACACTCGTAAACTATATTCGGGTACTGTACTAAATTCTAAGAGACATATTATGAATGTAAAAATAAAGACGCCATTCCATTTTACATAGAGCCAGCGAGAAATATCAACCTTTATTGTGCAAAACTACTTAGTACCTCTTATAATACTTAATGATTTGCTTTTTATAGGTATATATATTTTTATTATGAGTTTACTGTTACTAAGCTACTAAATCAAAGTAATTTCACATTGGTTTGTATCAGATTACAAAAGATTAAATCAATTACATGCAATTAAAAAGGGCTGTTTAGTGGTCTTGCAGAATAAAAAGACAAATAAAAATATAGAGAACTGTGTATCTCGAAAAGTTATGCATTAAATAAAACTTTGTAACAAAGAAAGATAGATATTTATTTATTAAAGGTGGTTTTATCGCGCAAACGTTGTTCATACAAAATTATATACTCAGTCTTAGTTTTTTGGTTTACTCGAGAAATCTGTACTAATTCTGTATGCGATTAAACGCACGTCGGATTGTCTCGTTGGTCTAATTCCTTTATACGCTGGGGAAGATGATTTACTGGGTTTAAATATAAATGATACTGTGCTGTGTTTGTTATTGAATTAAATATAATTTGATCAATGTTGTTCTCGGAAGATGCGGATAGTGACAGTAGCCTAATTGAAAGTTCGTTTTGTGCAAATAAACGTTAAAATAATACTTATTAATGTGTGTTTTAAGCTTTTTTTTAATTTATCAATACTCTATATGATTAATTTTCATCTTATCTTTACCAATGGTTCTTAGGTGAATGAAAAAAGATCATACTTACTTAACGTTTGTATCAATTTCATGACACAATTTTTGTGGACATTCCTTGCTCATAGAATAAATTTGATTGGACGATTTTATGAGTTTACAACAATAAACAATACAGTCAAGTGGAAAGCAAAAAGTGGCCTATTGCCTTGTAGAGAGACATTTGAAGAGACTTGAAAATGTTTGCTTATATTATATGAAATTTTCGTCGCAAGACCTAAGACACGTAAAAGTCATTATTATAAAATGAATAGAAATAATATTCAAACGCGAGCAAAATACAATAATACTCATCTTTATTTAGAAACACCCTTTCAGCATTTTTACAGCGTGTGAACGACTGCCGTATCTGCTGAATTTATATCAATTTCCGACACTATTTTACAAAATATATAGTTTGCAGAAAAGCCACCACTAAATAGCAAGTCAATCAATACCTGCTGGCCACGTTTACATTTTACAACGAATTTCGGCTTTAAACGATGTTAGAAATACTTCTGTCCTAAAGAGTTTACAGGCTAAAAATTTGCGACATTAATATGAAAAAAAAAACAATGCAAAATGTATAAATCTCATGAATATAATGTAAAATAAAAGGAAATTTCGCAGGTGGAAAATGCATAAACATATTTTGAATATTTTTTTAAAGCTGTCTGTGATTTGTAGAGCCACTTAATGATGACAATATCACGAAATTGACATGTTCTATACTCAGTGACATACGTGTATTTGTGCTGAAATACGCCATCTAGACATACAACACATACATACATATCATCACGCCTGTCTCCCGCAGGGGTAGGCAGAGACTAAAGATTCATAATCATCAACATTTAATAAAAATATTTAAAAAAAAGACATGATGACTTGTATTAATATAATCTTAGTCCAGGACAATTTGATAAAGTCATTTTCCAACGTAAACTACGATGCGCGGAGGTCATTGTTTCTGTTCATAGACAGCTGGATTTATTTCTACAACTTCTATATTTATACCACTTCCGCTGGGCACGCTATAAATTTGACGATAAAAAAATTAACGGCACTCCTGGAGCTAATTCTGATACATAACCCTTTTGGCTGGGGATTTAGTGTTCGGAAGTGAAATAAGAAATGTTTTTTGTGTCGTCATCTTTTTCCGGTCTGTTCAAAGGGAATTCTTCTTTGTACAATAAACGATTGTACACCGAAACACCTATATCAAGTTCTTTTGTTGGTATTTACGTAATGTCTTGAAAAATTGACAGCAGATTTAGTTAAAAACCGCGATTGGTATTAAAATTTAAACTTTCTGGTCCATTAGAACTGTCAACACATACCAAGCAAAATAACGTTTACTAATTTCAACTTGACACTGTGTTGAAAAAACGTTTAGTCACCAACCCCATGTGTGATGGCTGGGCCATGAAATCTGCATTTTATTAATGTACAACAAACATATGAAAGGAATATGATTGGTTTTTATCAACTGCGCAAAACGCGGTTCTTGTATTTAATTTAAATAAAATCATCATAATTTTGTGTATGGAACATGGTCAATCGACCATGCACACCCTGGTATTAGAGTTCTTCGGAACCGCCTTTCGGCCTCTGGATTTCTTTTAACGACTACCAACAGCTGAACTTGCCTTCTAAAGCACGGAATCTATTATTAGATAATCTAGTGGTTTAAAACTGCGTTGTCCTAACCAAACTGGAAACAACTAAACAAAGTATGCTTCACGTGGGTATCGAACCTCCAACCCCTGAGTCTACAGGCGAACCACTGGACCACGTCGGCAGTTATATATAAATAACAAAACGTGTTAGTTCAGATGTCCTTTCGTGGGCTCTAACAGTGAATGTGAAAGGGCTTACCGCCTATAGCTCAAGTCCGTTTCGTGGCCCAACAGTGAAGACATGTGGCTCCAATTTATTTCTTTTTCCGTCGTAAAGATAAGATTGAGTGATTATGTGACGGAATAGTGACTGTCACATGGTATATTTGAATTGATGTCGTTTATTTTTATCCACTACTGGTTCAAGGAAATTGTAGTTCTACGTTAAGTCCCTTGCCCCGGTAATAATTAATAATCTTGACAGAGATACTTAGGTAATTGAAAATAAAAAGAATTAAGTATCTTGTTGCATTGATAAAGAGTAAATCTAATTTTCCGTGAAAAATAACTGGTTTTCAAACGGTATTATATGGAAGAGATGATTTACACAGGCTTGATAATAACAGGATGCTCAAAATATTGATGATCATCTGATGACAAATACCATCTTATCCTACTACAACATTTGTGAAACTTGTTTATTGATAACTCTTTAAAACAAAAGAGAAAAAAAAAAAGAAAATAGAATCAAATAAAACTTACAATAATTCTACCCTAATCAAGCCACAGATAACGGCTAGATTTGGATTTATGAAAAATATATTTAAGCACGGGAATATTGTATTATCCAAGTTTATTCTAAAGGAGGTAACAACTATTTTCAGGATTCCAAGAAAGATTATTGCACTTAAAAGAAATATAAAGAAAACAAATCTTCAGAAGATGCCTCAAGGACTCCAATTAAACCATAATTAATTGCAGCTCAGCGCTGACAGTCTCCACGTCACTTTTATATGCATGCGGATTTCTGACGTGAGCAAATGGCGCTCATCAACTTGTATAGCTGGACTCCTTTGTATAAAGCTCCATGGGTTGATATATACACAGCTGTAATACATTCAATTTGAGTGAGTCACAGATTTAAATCAGTCGTATAAAACAAGATCTCTAGTCCACCTTTGACAAATCATGTACAGGAGCTATAACGAAGACCAAATTTTGTATCTAAAATAAAGTGTATTTTTTTGTAGTACCTATTTGCATATTCTATTTAATATTTAATTTAATTTAAAATAAGTCTTATTTTTTCTATTACCTATGTTAAGATGTAATATTACATAATGGGTAGAGAAATAATGAAAAATATTTAAGTAAATAAATAAAACAGTCATAGACTGATCAAAATCGAATTGAATGTAAGTGTGTTAAAATGTTATAAAAACTACGTCGAAAAAAAGCTATTTTAGTGCATGTATAAAAAACAACAGTTGTGTTCAGAATAAATCTGTCGCGTTATAGGATCATCAGGTACACAACGATGTTTATTCTACAGCCATTTTTAATGTAAATGTGTGTATACAATTTTAATTATCCGACTAAATGTTCGTTTAACCTTTTGGCGGTTAACTTATTGCTTGAAACACCGCCAGCCATTTATTAAACCAGCTAACGTTATAAAGAATTACAACACTTGTGCAGTAATAGCTGTTTACGATTTATAAAAGTACTAGTGACCCGCCCCGCATTCGCATGGACATAAAAACCTTGCTCTTGAATCACTATCTATTAAAAAAACCGCATCAAAATCCGTTGCGTAGTTTTAAAGATTTAAACATACAAAGGGACATAGGGACAGAGAAAGCGACTTTGTTTTATACTATGTAGTGATAGTGATAGTGAAGAGAAATAGAGTGAACGGGTACTACGACAGATAGTGACCAAACCGACGCAATTCACGTTAGCTTCAATCATGGCGACGAAGCTGCTATTAGGAAATTCGACACAGCGTCATTCGAATGTCGGTTGCAACGATTTTGTGACGTTTTGGCATCTGTGGAATATCTCACGCATTCAATCTCGAAACTTCGATCGAATTGAGTCATCCCTAAATTGTGGTGTAGATGTAATAGTTCTTTACGTAAGAGTACGAATGCTAGATTTAAGTTCGTAGAATAGACTATTTCGTGCCACTTGCTTACTGTTTTGAAGTGAAAACTTCTTTTGCGGCGTTGTGCATTTTTTGGTATGGGTAAAGTTAAGTTAGTTTTACTTTGTTAATCGTTACATATAATATTTATATATTTGGATAAAATTTTCTGTTTTAGTTGTAAGGTAATTTGGCAGCTATTGTACTTTATATACCTACATTATACACCTAGCTCTCATACTATATCTGTTTCTATAATTTCAACTAGCTGTATACACATGTGTTGAGTTGTTGCCTAGCTTAACCATTTTGTTATTATGAATATTGTTAACTTTGGTGACAATTTGTTATGTGTATCTGATAAAGTAAATAAAAATAAATAAATAAATTTGCGTCAGAACACGTGCCTGCTGCGAGAGTAGACTGCTGGCGCGGCGTAGGAGAGGAAGTTATATCCCGTACTCTTTCTATCGCGCGTCGAAAATGTCTGGCAGCTCCTGTTTTTACTTCTGCTGATCCTACTAGCCTTCGAACGCTTCCTCTTTTTAACCGACGAAGAAGACTTCAGACTTAATAAAATGTTTGATATGAAGCATATTTAAACATCAATTTATTAATTATTTCATTCTTTTTAGTTGAGTAATTGGAGTCGGTTTCTTTTTTTGGCAACAACAATAATTATACTTATTAATAATTGTTATATATACAAAAAGTGATAGATATTTTAAAATGAAGGTTATTCGGATATTACAAGAGGTAGGTACAATCACGAAGCGAATAAATAACTTATTGAACGGAACCATTGCTGACATTATGGCCATAATTTTTTTCTGATACAAAGATCCAAGTGAATATTATTTTTTACGACTATGGAAGTTTAAAAAAAATTAAGGCTCAGCGGCCCGATCACTATACGTATTTTCATAATTTATCAAATTTTTTTTATGAAAATTGTAAGTTGCGAATTCATAGAAATAGGTAAACGCGCGAGTGACGTCTGTAATTTTTTTTTAAATCTATTTATTTTTTATTTTCAAATTCATATACACAGAAAAAAAAACATAGAATATAGAACATTAGTAAAGAAATCTCTACCAGCAGATCCAAGAGAGTCATCTATGTGTAAAATTACTTTCATTTCTTCTCTCAATTCTACATCAAGGATCAATATAAAATTCACAGGTAGAAAATAAAGAAGGAAATATTCAGTAACGACCTACCCAATCAGGTTCTGCCACGATCAATAGCCCTTCCATCAATTTCAGCTATAGGTCGATCTTGTAAGGATCTTGTATAAAATTCATGGCAAGCGCTGAGCATGATAAATAAGAGCGGCCGAATATTCTCATTTACTACGTGACTGTTTTGTGAAGAGGACGGGTAGCACATGGATATCTGTCATATATTTTTATCCATGGGATCCTTCATGCGTTGTTTATCATCAAGTTATGTATTCATACGATGTAAAAGCTTTTGCTTAATTGAGTTAACTCGAATTGATTGAGTTTTATAACATAAAATGCTTTTATAGTAATCAGATGTCTTCATTCGTGGTTTAGGCAATTGCCTAACGGTTTTTTTTTTAAATAAAGGTTACAACTACGGACTCTTGGTCCGTATTTTTTTTCTATTTAGTTTATTTTTATTATTTTGCTTATATACTAGATCCGTGCATTAAATGTAAAAAATATAAAAGTTACAGCTACGTCGACGATATATTTATATACTAGCTGTTCCCCGCGGCTTCGCCCCGCGTGGTACTCGGTTATATCGCGCCCAAAAGTAGCCTATGTTTGACCTCAGGTCGTTAACTACATCCCTACCAAATTTCATCACAATCGGTCCAGCAGTTTAGCCGTGAAGAGGTGACAGACAGACAGACAGACAGACTTTCGCATTTATAATATTAGTATGGATATGGATATGGATATGGATTAGTATGGATAGATTTGCCTAACGGTTCAGAGGTCATGGGTTCAATTCCATGGGAAATATTCTTTATACAAGTGTTTTCAATCATACTCGTATCTACATGGTTGTCCAACCAGTAAGTTGATTCCGTTTTTGCGAAAGATTTTGGTCTTTTCACCAGAGGACAAGAAACACGTACGAAAACACTAACTAGAGTATATAGGACTAGACCTAGGGTAAATTGACCTTCATAGTTCCAGTGAAAATGAAATTATATACTATCTTGTATTGTTTATAGGGCTCTTAAAAGTAGGTAAGCGGGCCGGAAACCAGCTGAGAATGCAACCGAGGAAACGCTAGGATGAAGAAGAATTTTCGTGAGTCTCTTAGGTTTCTTTTCTAATTAAGTATAGTTTTGTCTTATTGGTCTGCAATTAAAGTATTTGTTTTTACTAATAATTGAAAATCTCAATATAAGAAATATATAAATAATTGCATCTGAAAATAGTCTTATTTAAGCTATTTTACATTAAGTAATTGTAACAAAATATATACAGAACAATTGACCCACTAATGACGTATCACTATTATCCATTTACATACCTGCCTTTATTATAAAGTCGGTATAAATCTTGTGATTGTCATGTATTATCTGAAATTACTCCGCAATATGTATCATCGCGGAGATTATTACATTTGGGATTTCGCCGTCGATAATAAATTAGATATTGCTTCTAATATTACGCTGAATTTGAATAGAAAGCCTATATTATGTAGATAACATTACAGAAGTATGTACAAATTTAATTTAGTGAAGTCTATAGCCATTTTGACTCAATAAGAAGAATAACCATTACAAGACATTGTATGTCGTATTTTCTCATACAGTAACTAAGACTTTACTCCGACTACCTCCGTGGTCCAGTTATTAAGGCATTTGCCTTTAGACTCTAGTAGCTCTGTAGGTCATGGGTTAAATTCCCATAGGAAGTATACTTTGTGTAGTTGTTTATTTAAGGCGTGAATCACCTGATTGTCTGATGATAAAGATGATTCAAAAAGCACGTTAAGCCTTTGGTCTTGGCTGTCATCTGGTAGTCCAGTATCCACGTCATAGGCCAAGAGGCGAGCCCAAAGAACTCTGACACCAGGATGTGCATGGTCGATTGACCGTGACATCTACACAAAAAGATGGTGACTTCGATGAAAAGGAAAGCCCTAGTTGCGCTTTGTATTTCCTAATTGCAATAATACCCTACCTCCTTACCGACATTATGCCAAGCGTGGACAGTACAAATAATTGATTTGATTTATGTATGTGAATAACCACTCGTCTTGGCTCATTACCGCTTGACGTTGACCGATGGCGGAGAAAAACGTCCGTTTAGCCCAAATTATGATTTAATTCTTATTGGCAAAAAATACGGCAAATTAGGGGTCGATGCCTTTTGGTGGCCACTATATTTATTAAGTAATATATTATAGGTAGAGTCCTAAACAAGTCTAGTCAATTCATTGAATAATTACGTCTATACCAACATTAGATTAAGATAACTTAATTTTTTTTTTGTTATTACTATTCCAAATCTGAATTATATATATTCACTGTGGAATTGACAATCACCTAGCATACAAGCTCGGATTATAAATATATTAATACTATAATTAATTTCTGCGAGTTCTTATCAGTATAACAAATAATTTTATATTTACGCTCATAAATAAATATTTGTAAATTATTATTCATAAAAATGCATCTTATTTACCTCTTAATCCATGATAACTTTCCATTTTATAGTCAAGCAATAAAGAAGTGTTTACAACTACATTTATTGCAATATTTCTATACGGTAAGAAACACTTGATTCTTGATTAATTTCATAAACCAACTGTCTACTATGATATTAACTTGATCATAAAATACACGGCTAACACAGTATGTCGAAATAATAAAGATATAAATATCCAGATAAAATAGTTTATGGAATAGCTTTGCCTTTAACGTGGCGCCTGCGGCTCGTATGATTGCATAGACCAATTATAAAATAGAAAATTCATTCAACCATTAAACATACTTAGGAATTTAAGCGAAGTATCATTAAGAAGTGATACAGATATTAACTTCGAATTATTCCCAAAGATGACCAAATTATTGTTACATGGAGTATTTGAAAAGTTTTTAATTTTTTATTTAATATTTTGAAGCCTCGTGTGATATCTACAAAGTTCTGGTTGAGAAATAGAGGAATCCGTTTCTTCCTGGTGTGTTATAAAAAACTTTCATGCCATTGTCATATATAAAAATCAATTTCTATTTGTAACTTTCGCTAAAATTCGAGAACGGCATGGCCGATTTGGCTTATTTTGGTCTTGAAATATTTATGAAAATATAGGGAAGCTTTAAAATGATAAGGAGTTTGCCGGATCAGCTAAAATTTTATATTTTAAAGATTGCTATTTGTTATTTTCGATGGTATAGTAATCCAACAATGAAGTGTTCAAGATCAACCAATTATAAACTTCTTAAACTGGCCCTTCGTCTTTGTCCTCGCCACTCCCCGTAACGCGGGGTAGGCTTTCCCTCTACGTCATCATTTAACAATCATATACTGTCAATCATAATCGATCATAAACTGGCTTGAAAAATAAATCGTCAACTTTCCATTCGTAAACCAACAGGTAAGTACTTTAATATTGGCTTAGACTTGTAGATAAAAGTGACGCCTCAGATTGCTCAATGATTTATATAATGTCTATTTATAGGTATATCAGTGAGTTTAGATGTCTGTTATTATTTCGAGCGGTCCACCGATCGATGCCTATCGCGACGACATTACTAAACTACCACTACCGGTAATTATTATTTATGACTGGAAAATCAATTATTTCTAGACTGTTTTATAAAACTGAATATCCATTGTCAAGCTATTAATAAAAATATTTATAAAACATATTACTTTATAGCTACCTTTTCATAAGGTTATTGTAAAAATTGATAAATTGAGAGTTTATCAAGTTACCCAAACCAAAACTTGAAAGTTATTTACTGATTTATATTACACTCAATAGAAATTCTATCTCAAGTCAAGCTTTAACAAAACTTTTGATAGATTATTTCAATAAATTTATTTAACGTGAAAATTTAAATGATTTTAAATGTTTTTTTTTTGGCATTTTAACTTTTAGTTTTAGGTACAAGTCTCCTCCATGAAGTTATATAAAAAATTATGATGAGGCTCTTGCAGTACAAAATAAATAGATCTAATAGCATAGTACAAATACGTCATTATCATCATCATGTCGTGTAGATATCACGATCAATCGACCATGCAAACCCTAATAGTACAAATACGTATGATCATCATCATCATCAGCTGTTTACAACCCACTGCTGGGCATAAGCCTCCCTCTATCTACGCCATGTATCCCTACTATGAGCTACCGCAATCCAGTTGTTGCCAGCAACCTTCCTAATATCATCGACCCATCTAGCCGCTGGACGTCCAGTATTTCGCTTTCCGTATTTAGAGTACCACTCCGTTACACTATTATTGTGGGCAAAACACACTGGTTGAAGAGGCGGGTTTTTAGGCACTGTATACTACTACTACTGTATTACTGTACTACTGTATAATACGTATAGCTTGAGTATATTAAAGTGAAGGAAACCAAACTTTATAGTTTGAGTCATAACTGTGTATCGTTAGCTTGAGGCTACCGATGCCATCTGCTCTAATACGAGTTTTTATTTACTTATCAATCTACTGATAATATTATTTAATCGTATTGTTTATCTTCTGTAAAATATATAATGAAAGCCAGGTAATAGAAGTCATATTTTCATAAGTGCCTTTCTTGCAATTGATTCCACTTTTTACTTATCGTCCCTTTTTTTACATTGGGGGTTAAAAAGCACCCTAGTGTATTTCGCCAATATTATGCACAAATACTCGAAAAAAACTAAGTTTTGGAAATTAAATACAGCGCGGACATAGCGACAGTTTGACGGTGCGTGGTCGCCATTCGAGAACCTTTCTGCCCCATCGGCCATCGGTTCGTCGCGCTATGTGCCCTGCCCACTGCCACTTCAAAGAGCTAATCCGCTGGGCTATGTCGGCAACCTTTGTTCTCCTACGGATCTCCTCATTTCTAATGCAGGTCGCAGGCAGACGCTGGAAGCAGGCCGCTTCCAACCGGTCGTTATAATAATCCTTGGGGGAAGCCTACGTCCAGCAGTGGACGACCTGCGGCTGAAATGATGATGATTAATGATGACTTTCCCTCAAAAAACCCATCGAACCCTAGCATAGCATGCGTATTTATTTCGTATAACTGGGAGCACGATTTAATTTGATTGGTCGCTACTAGTAGCAAGTTTAATGTAATGCACGATAAGGCGTTAATCCCGGCTTTTTGAAAGTAGTGTTTTTTGTTTTAAAGGTAGTAGGGCTTTTACAAAACACTTTTAACAGTCTGCTAATTTTCTATATATTTCTAAAATACTTTATACTACAGCCAATTCGTCCAACTTTGCACTATAACTCTCAAATAGTACGTAAAACCCGCCTGACGTCGACAATCCCAGTTGAACTACAAAGAAATTATAGCGTGTTATTGGCAGATAAGAAAAAGTAATGGGTAAAACTTTGAATATAAATTAGGATCGGTCTGGACTCCAATCATTCGTGGTTATCCTACTTCGGAGTTTGAGTAATCCTTACGTCTTTATGTTGGGCAAGAATTCTTTTATAAACTTCGGATGGATTTAGATAATTTGGGTAGGTAATGTATTTTTTTTAAGGAAAATATTTGTTTCCCGTTATTTCACGTATTCCTTAACTTCTTTAATGAATTTCTGCCAAATATAAATATAAAAATATATGTAATAACGCATAATATTTATATGTTTGATGGGTAAAGGACAGATACACAAATGTGTTTAAAAGAAAAAATATTTTTATTCTTAAACCTATTAAGCTTTTTTTTTATAAAAACAAAGAGGCAACAATTTGCATGGTTTTAACATTTTGTAAATATGTATATAAGTATAGTTTTTTTTAGTTTAAATTTATATTTTATTATATTATGAACTCTAAATAAAAAAGAAAGTTAAAAGCTTTGTTTTGTTCAATTTATTGTTTATAATTAAAGCAAGCAAAGGAAGCTGAACTAAAAGTATTTGCATAAAGCTGCATATAGTCTTCTAGCTATCTTATTAAATAAAACAGATCAAAATATATTCTTAATTTTCTCGGCTTACTCAGGTAGAGATCAGTTAAACTTAAATTTAAGCATGTAAGTAACTTCTGCGAGGATCACGATCTATATAATTTACCCGTAGTGATATAAAACATTAAGTGCACGGCCACTTAAGCAAATAAGTAGACCCGGTACCACTGCGATACCTGTTTGTAGTTTGACCGACGTGGGTGGTTCGGGTGAGGCTTTATAGGTTAGGACTGTTTCATACTCGAATTAACTTTTTAAGTGAAAACTTCTTTAATGGCATTGTGCACTTTTTATATTTAAACTTGCGTCAGGACACCTGATCGAAAATTCGTAAAACAGAGAGAGAGTCGACCTTAGTAGAGAAAGGTTCCGCAAGGTTAAAATTGTATGCCTGCTCCTGTTTTCACTTCTGCCGGCATTCCCGGAGTGCAACGCGTTAATTTTTTTTAAATAAGCAGGTCTGTTAGTTATTGTTACTTGTAACATTTTTACACATATCCTATCCTAACTAATATTATAAATGCGAAAGTGGTATCTACTTCACCAATTTTCCTGAAATTTCGCATACACAAATATTGAGAAGTATTGAGAAGGACATAAGATACCTTTCATCCCGGAAATGGTCTGTTCCCGTAGGAAATTCACCCGGGCGAAGCCACGGGCGATAGCTAGTTACGAAATATACTAGTACTAGTAGTTACATTATTATTACGTAAAGCTTTTACTATTGCCTGCCTCTAGTGATTGTTAACTTAAACGATAAGAATGAAATTATTTTCTTACCGTCAAATGAACTTTAAAAGTATCTAATTTTCAGCAACTGGCTACCTGTAGTGTAGTGCATTCAATGACTAGAAGTTCGTCCTAATAGTCTCGCTTCTTGCTCGATAGAGGACTTAATATATGTTGTTTTAAGAGAGGAAGCCAAGTGCCTATTAGGCAAATTCAATATAGAGCGAGCAGTCTATAGCCACCAGCTCACAGTAACTAACACGACTTTCTTATATATATATATATAGATTTATTTATTTGTTTGTGTTGTACGCCCTATCTTCTGAACCAATCATCCTGAAATGTTGCATACACATAGTTTAAAGTATTGAGAAGGACATAGGGAACAAATCATTGCGAAAAAAAGTACTGTTTCCAAGGGAAATCCACGCGGCTGGACCTGCGGGCAAAAGCTAGAGATTTAATTTGTATTCGAAGGAAATTTACTTACTTAGACACATTTAACCAGAATGTTTACTGGAATTTATCCCGCACGTTGTTTCGGTAGTAAAGCTAAGCTGTTGTCCGGTGTTCAAGATAACAGTAGTTAAGCTAAGAGGTCTTTGGAGGACTAGATAATTCTACGTGTGTTGACCATGCAAGGCAACATTGTACTGCAAATACCTGGCTCTTGTTTGTATTTTGTCTCGATATTTACAGGCATTTAAAGGAATTGAAAAATAAATAGCTTTAGCGATAAGGCTGCCATTGTACGTTTTCATAATATCTGTGTTTATGTTGTTTATTTCTTGGCGCAATAAAGAGTTTTGTGTTAAAATTTGAAGCTTTATTATTTCAAGCAAATCGGGTAGCTTTTTGACTTAAAATTAGACAGTTTCGTTTCTTTCAGCAGATATCGTGGGGTCACATATGTGCTGGGTCTTAATGAGTATTTACCTTTATCAATTTTCAGATTCCATTTCCAAGAATAGACATGAAGAGTTTACATCCTCGTTGGTAATTATTATCTTCCAGTTTTGTTTCAAGCCATAAATGAAGACATAACTTAGTAGCTCGGTGTCCAGTAAAACACAAGCTCTTAATTTTTTATTTCCCTGTTCTGGTATTTTAAAAGATTCGGCATTATTATTTTGATCAATACGACTGGTATCCTCTCATTAGAAAATATTTATCCATCACCAATCAAAGAGACACGCCATCCATATGGAAAAGCTAGTAGTCTACTCTCAAGATAGCAACCGAATTTTCACATAAATAAAATTTTTTACATATTTTATAGGGGTTTATTTAAAAAAAAATCTTACACTTCCATCAACCGTCATCAGCAGATATATTTTTAAAATCCTCACACACGTGATATGAACACAGCTCAAGCTGTTTACGACATCGGAGAATACTTTACGATAATTAGCGGCATCCGATATTTATCCGCTCTTATTGCCTTTATCTCCTTTATTAATATTGCGGCTACTAACTAATTAGCCTTTTTAGAGCTATCGAACATTTCATGCTATTTGAAGACTGTATGTAATGATGATTTTGCCAACAGAAAAATCTTTGTTTGTTTGTAATAACTTCACTGTAAAATTAATTAAAATTTACAAAAATACATTACACAAGATAAATGCAAAGGAGGACTTATCCCATGAAGAGATCTCTTCTAGTTAGTAGGAGGTAGATAAGAAGGATACAACTTCCCTCCACCTCCCATGGCTCTACCAACCTCTCGGTTATACGAGCCGAATCTCGGGAGAGTGCGCTGTACTAGCATTTCGCATCTCTTTTCAGTCGCACCTGCTTGATCTCCCTACAAGTTCTCTATAGTGTCGCCTATCTATGCAATCATTGCATTTTAATAACTCTCCCCCATCCTTAGGGGGCTTACGTTCATAAGAAGGATACAATTTTAAATAGAAACTGGCAGTAGAAGTTTTCTGTTTCTTGCTTTTGATTGGTATCGGATCAGTTGAGATGGAGATCCGTGGGCAGCCAATGTCCAGCAGTGAAAGAGTTGCAGCTTTAGGTATTATAATAAAATTATCGTAAAATCAATTACATGACTTGAATGACAACCACTAAGGCTTGACTATTCCTTATTTGTATTTATGACATGAACTCGCTGGTCATTGGATATTTAAAAAAAAAGAATGCCGACGTTTACCAAATAGCTTAAAAACATCACTTGTAAGAATAGGACTAAGGGCTATCTCTGCGGTGTTGGATTAAAATTGCAATTGGATGGTCTATGGTCTAAATAATCGAAAATATCAAAGAGCAAGAATATGAAGAGGAGAAAAACCAGAATAAACCAGAGTAATGGGCAATTAGGAGCTTCGAAGCAACCAGTCGAGTGTGAATTTAGAAAAACCTAATCTAAAAGAAAAAGATAAAATTTCTTACATATCTGTCACTAAAGTATTTTGATCATTGCCGCTTCACAAACAAACAGAAACAGATAGTATCAGAACGATACTCAAACAGATGCAAAATACCCATAAGATAAACGTAAAACCATAATTACAGTTATTTAATTTGCATTTATATTTTAAAACGGCGGAGTGCAGTCATCGTATCGATTTAACATTAATGAATGGGGTTATAATAATGAATCGAGTACCAATTCAGCAGCAAACAGTTAACAATTTCACTTCATATCCAGTTTCATTACAGTTTATGTAGGAGATATGAAAATTTTAAAATTATTTTCTTGGTTAATAAAAGCGTCCATGCGACAATTTACGATTGAACATGCGTTTCTGCGGTTACGTCATAGTAGAAGTTAGTATCAGGAGGATAACTACTATCCATTGTATTGAGTCAGAACACATTTGTTTAGATATTTATTATAAATTTTGATACCTTACCTGCAATATAATGTCAGTCGACCCTATAGTAGAATTTCTAAATCGTGAGAATTAAACGATAGCCCTTATCTGCCTTTTACGACAATTAAAGGCTAGTAAGTACATGGATGATTAATAAATAGGTACGTTGTCGCTAACGATGAATCATGGTAAAGTGAAGCAAAAACAACTGTGTTACTGAGTCTCTATTAACAGTTTTGGTCCAAACGTATTCACTAGCGAATTTTGTATGAAAAGTCTGTAAAGCGATCCTGGCGGAGATTCTAATAATTTCTGGTTAATACAAAACTACTTTGGTAAGAGGGGGAAATTATATATTCTATAGAAATTTCCATACAATGTCTATGCAGCCTATAGCGACTACATTTGCAAAAACTGTTGTTAGAGTTTCTAAACTTATTTAAATGTACCTACCAAACGCAGTGTTCGGAGCGATTGGGGAGTAGGTGAGCGTTTCGTCCCATTAATTTTTCGTCCCATTGGGACGAAAAGCTACTTTCAAAAAGTTCAAAATATGTGTTGTGCGATTCGTCCCAATATTTATATTATTATATTTTTTTAATTTATTTTGTACAGATAGCAACACAAGCTTAATCAAAATTAAAATCAAATCAAATCCAATTTGGTTGTGTGAAGTTGATGGTTCTGTCTGTGCCGTTGTATCCATCTATAAAATATTAATTATCATTTTATAAACATATTTGAAATAATATTGATATAGTTAAAACATATCGCCACGAGCTATTTGTTTGTTTAATATCGTTGCTTGTTTGTACACAATAAAATTACATAAAAGCGTTAATCAGCCTTACAAATTGTATAACGGCAGACTTCATCCTATTAGAGATCTATTCCAGCCAACCAAGTATTGAAATGTTACAAATAACTTTACCATTTGGAACTATTAAAATGTTTATACATACATACATATAATCACGTCTTTATCCCATGCGGGGAAGACAGAGCCTAGGGTCATAAGATCTTAGGCCACGTTTAGCATAATGGTAGTTGAAATAGGAAATCAATAGAAAAAAAAAATGAATATTAAAATGTTCAGTACTCCGTAAATCAAAACAAGCTTGATAAGACAAAACAACATGGTGCCTAGGCATCTTACGCCTTTATATTATATGATAGAATATATTTTTATTATATATAGAATCACAAAATATTGTAATGTGTTTATTTATAAGTACTTACCTTGTAATGTAAAAGAAGAACTTAAAACAATATAAAACGGCGAAACAGTGCGCACTCAAATCATATTTATGTTATCTGCACTGCATCACAGGAACACAGCACTGTGAAATGCGCATGCACATAGTGCAAAACACTATAGCAGCACGCACTATGAATAGTGCGAAAGAGACAACAGCACGCACAATGAACAGTGTGAAAGAGATAGCAGTAAGGGTTATCATTATTAGGTTCTCTGAAAACTACCTGCTCTCAACGAGTCGACACTCAAAAATTATACATTAAAAGACATTTAACTAAGGTGGCGCTGAGACAACACCTAGTAAGCCTAATATTATATTAATAATATATCATTAATTTGATTTTTTTTGCTAACATTACTTTCTAAAAAATCAATGGGACGAATCGCACACAGAATTCTAAATACTTTTTTGTGTGCGTTTCGTCCCATTGCGATTGGGACGAAAATTTAATGGGACGAAACACTCACCTACTCCGATTGGGCCATCGCCCATAATTGGCTTTAAATCATTATAATATATTCTTATTGGCCATCACCAAAGGTACATCTTTATCTTTTTTTAGTAATTTTAATATTTTATACCAAGAAGATAGCTTTTTGGTGAATATCTACTGAATGGTTGTGGTTAGTCGCGCCAGTGTGAACGCCCTAAGAATATAATTTATTTCCTTCCAACGGGTAAAAATGATTGATGCTGGAGACTCAACTGTTTCACTCAAAAACTGCGCATATGTAGTCATTAAACATGCCCAACAAAAAATCAATAAGCTTGTGTCACGAAGTAAAAAATGTAATAACATTTTTTGGAACACACGCGAACGAATTGTGATTTTGTCTGACATTGATTAGAAGGGTAATCAAGTAATCAAGCCATTTTTTTAGACAACTCATCTTCGTTGCCTATAGCAGCGAACGTGAAATAAATCATGCAATGTTATAACTTAATGATGCTCCAAATATCAATTTCGACTACGGCTTATACATTTTTGCTTAGTTTTTAAGCTATTGTATAGCTTTTATTTTGACTACTATTACACTGGACTTGTAAATGTTATCTGCTTGGTACCTCACCCTTACCTATTTCTGCCGCAAACAACAGTGTTTGCATTGCTACATTTCTGTGTTTAAAAAGGCAGGGAAATTACGAGGTACTGTGGATACTGTTCCACTCGAAGGTAAAGCGTAAATAGGCCTGTCACACGTGAGTTATATTCTTGACTACCAATATAGTAAAATGTTCCTATCAACTAGTGATGCTTAAGATATCAATTACGAATACCCTTATTCTTGTTCTTGCTAATTACATCTTTTTTCCTAAATTAAGTCTATGATTAAGAAAAGGTCTAGTCTTCTAATTCTTCCAGTGCTTCTCCATTACTATAGGTTTGGCGTCAAACTCGCAATCTCATCTCTATACATTACCAAACGAAACAGTCGTTCTCCTTTTACGATTCCAGTCCACTCCCTGATGTTTCTCAGCCATGACTTCTACGAGTCAATTACAAGTTAGGCGTATATAAATAACTAGGAGTATAATAAAACGCACAAATCAAACAATTAAACAGAGGCTAGTAAATCATGTAGTGTCACATAGAAATCTGTAGCAACACTATATCACCGGTAAAAAGATTATAACGCATTGTTAGTTGCAATGCAACAGTCCGGAGCAACGGTAAGGCTTAGTTTACATCGCATACTGCTTCATGCAAAGACCACAATGAGCTCGTTGCTGTATTGTGGTGGGCTATGAGGAAAGACATTTATTGTCACTTAAATTTAAAATTGGAATATATTTTTTGAAATGTTTCCTCATAATTTTTGAACATTTAGTAAGTTAAGTGGCATAAAGAAGAGGAGGCATCTAAGCCTGCCTTTAAAATTTCCTTTAAATTCCATTATCAATTTATTTCCGTGGAACCGTTCGTTTCCGTTTTTTTTTTTTTTAATGAAACAAAGCACAAATAAATTATGTAAAATCGTCGGATGATTTACATTATCCCTTATCTTCAATTAAGGTCAACGTGATTATTATTATACTAAATCCATCATACTACCATCCTAGGAGTACTTTTTTGGCGATTTGGTGGTGTATTGAAATATTTTAAGAGTCCGAATTTGGGAAAAGAGTATTTATTGTGGCTTTAAGGGTGTAAGTCGCAAGACACGCTGGGCATGTTAGAAGACCAACCTATTAACAACTATAATAACACCGCATATTTTCTATCCTTTTTTAAACCGTCCATGTCTTATAGTGTAAACTAGTCCTAATACATTGTTAGTCGCGACATCACTAAGGACGGTAACTCACAGATTTTGTTCGTTCATAAATTAACTCATATTGTTTTGCAATGACACACATTGTGTTTCATGCTGAATTTTAAAGTGGGCATTAAATTGTACAATGTGTTTTATTCATAAATCTACATTTCAATGTTTTGTAAATTACTGAATGAATATGAACGTTGATGCCACTTATACTGACTGGTGTCTAGAGAATATTAGTGTAAAAAAATGTAATATATATTGCAGCGTTACGTACAGATGACCACATAAAAAACCATATTACCTATTCTTTATTGCCTACTGTACAATACTTGTTTATTTGTTTATGATTTTTATAATAATAACCTGATTGTATTAAAACAAGAGTGAACAAAAGCATATAAGTAGTTAAAACAAAAAGTAAGTAAGGGCGGACAGAAAGGGATCTTAACAGTCAACCAGTGAGTGAGAGAGGGGCCTGTCTGTCAATTAAAAAATCTTTAAATAGTAAAATTAGAATATTTAAATATTAAAAGCCGCCAGCCTCTTGGGTACCTTACCCGGTGATGGCAGCGATTTGGGTTCTTTTTTTTATTTCAATTAGTTTTTATTTATTTTTATATTAGAATATTTTTTATATAAGTTAGTTTTAATTATATTTAATAATTTCTTAAGTTAATATAACAATACGATATTGAATATACCTACTTCACCTTTAAATACTTAGTTTTGTAACAATAATAATATTAAAATATGATAAACAAGATTTAGTTCAGTAAGTATTTATATATAAAAAAAATACAATGTGATTTGCTTTTTTACAAAAAAATAAGTACCTACCTACTTTAATTCAGGTATAAAATATCATTCGATTAAAGTTTATTGATTTAAATCAATTTTATTATGTTAGTGAAATTAATATAAACTAGCAAAGTCTTTAAAGGTCAATAAAAATTAATGTAAAACTTACTAAATCAAATCAATCGAGTCTAAGTGCTTAAGGTTACTTTAGACGTATTTATTTGAATATTCGCAAGGGAATAATCTGGAATTTAATATACTACATCTTGAGTTTGTAGTAATAACACCTCAAGGAGACTGCATACCGAATCAAAAGCATTCAAAGTACACACTCAGTAAACGTCACCCGACCTCTAATCACACATTTGAGAGACATGTACGTTGTGAACTCTATTTTCATTTATTTAGAGTATGTTTTACTTTGGCATTACATTCTAGATTTTGCAAGTAGCATTTCAAGCGGTCAGCCTCTAGAGATAGCTAATTAAGAATCCCTGAACATAAGATTCTCAAGGTTGTAGACAGTCATGTTATAATTATATTTGAACTATCTTATAAAATTATAACCTGTGTTAAACAGTCAACAAATTCGTTTATAAATGCTTAATTTTGCTCTTTTTATTGTCGAGTCAAAATGTCTTAACTTTTAAATTATTTTTGACCAGTATGTGGCTACGTTGATAACTCTGTCGTTGGCCGCTCCCAGATTCTCAACTGTACAGGAGTCAGGGCAGTTAGAACATATCATGAGATGATCCATAAACTACACAGCCCCGCAATCACAAAGGTTGTTAGTTGAAAATCCCCACTTTACCCTGTTCTTCTGGCATCTCCCAACACCAGCCCGTAGTCTGTTTAAGGACTTCCAGACTGTCCAGGGGAGATTGCCACCAGGTGGGAGCGTTTTGGCCGGAGGAAAATTGGCCAGTGTCGTCAATTTCATTAATTTTGTTGAATTATTTTCCTTTAGATCCACAAGATCCTATGACGTAAAAAGCAAATTAGCATAATAATAATTTGTAATTTTTAAGTATTAATTTGTTTATCAAACTATTTTTATTATTGATATCTACTTATAGGGAACTTTACATTGTACGTGGCCTTTACTTTTTACGTAAAGTAATAGGTATAAGTAGGTAGAAATATTGACTCCTCACAGCAACTTAATCAACTGATTGTATAATATGTTTTTGATCTACGCATTGCACTATTTGTTTTGAAATAATATTTTTTTTTATTTTCCTTGCAAAAATTGTTTTAAATATAAAATTTAATGTTTTGGGATTAAAATTTGAAAAAAAAAAATGTTTTTATTCCAAAAAGTGATTAATCAACACCTGAAAACAATCAAAAACGAAAATTCTTTACTATTCGTTTATCAATAAGAGATTATGTGAAGGTAACCTATAACGTTGAGAAACTATGACTAAGCCATCTTAAATGAGAGTTAAGAGGTAGTCTTTCAAGACACCAAGATTCGCTACGAAAGCTCTCAAATAATTCTGCATCCATTGAATTGCAAATATATTTTGCAACTGACTTGATACACAAAATATAGAAGCTACAGATAAATACCAGAATGAGCTAATGACCTAGTTAAATTTAAAATCGTAGACGCTGAATACTGTTTGCATTAGTCATAAAAATAGTCATCACCAAACATCGATCCTAATTCTTTAGAGACTAATTTTTAAAATTATCAATAAGACAATCTTTTCTCTATGAAGTCTTAATTATAAAAAATCATCATGCTGAATCAAATAGTGGATTATCTTCCTAAAAAAATGTCAAAAGAAGGTTGGCAATGGCGCGACCATTGATGTATTTGTATAGTATGTGGTGCTTGGCGATCTTATGATCTAGACCCAATCTTGTTTAATAGTACCTTATGGAGAAAAGCAAAATATCTAATGTGTTTAAGTAATTATCAATGAACTCCGTACCGCCTGAACGCACTTTTCTCACTATTTAAAACTTTCCTGAACTTCCACAAAATATATTTCAAGATCAAAATTAAACAAATCCGTCCGGCCATTCTCGAATTTTAGCGAGACTAACGAATAGAAATTGATTTTTATATATAAAGAAGATGATACAAATTTTCCTTTCCGTATTTAAGATATTTTGTGTTTGTGAATTCGAAGGCAACTCTATTGATGTAGTGGTTTATGCTAATAATAGTAGGTAGGAAGATATATGAATTATACTACTGCTAAATTGGCAACTCATTGATTACTAGATGTGTTTCTTAATTTTACCTGCACGTGATAGGTACGTATATGTATAAGCTTCACCAACTTTCAAAATCTTTTAAAATCCACTCTTTAGTTTTTTTGATTTACTTACTATCCCACCTGCTGGTAAGTGCAGATGTGGTCTAAGATAGAGCTCACTGGTTCATTTTTAGCTATTCACTCTGGTCTTAAAAATACTTAGTTATAAGTGTCCAGAAATATGTCAGCTGGTAGAGAATTCCACTCCTGCGCCGTACGCTTTATAAACGAAGAGGCAAAGCGGCGTGTACGAGCTATTGGTATTTTCAACCACATATGGAATATAAAAAAATTTGCAAAGAGCACAGTTCTTATAATATTTTAGATAGAGAGGTTTTTCCTATATCATTCAAGTAAAATTAAGGATTTATTTAATTTATAAAATTTTGGACAGATAAACAATTATTACACAAGAAAATGGTAACTAAAATACAAGACAAATTGCCAATCAAAAGTAAGCAAGCATATGAGCAAAATACTGGCACTTATAACATAGAGCCTTTTTAACCGACTTCAATAAAAGGAGGATGTTTCCCAATTCGACCGTATATATTCACTTTATTTCTTTGTTAATATCATAAGCATTTTATTATTATCCAATTGGAAAGTACATAAACCCTTTCAAACAAAAAAAAAATTGTTCCAGGGTCTTCAAGTAATCTGGTTACTTTTTTTAAGTTTTACAAAAGATGATTGCTTAACATCTAGGTATATCTATAATTCAATCTTTACTGATAGAACCCCGTTATCTTAAACCACAAAATTGTACTTAAAACCAAAGGCTTTGACTATAATTCTACAAAGCGTTGCGGTCCGCAAAACTTATAAGCTTGCAATATTCTTTAGGATTATCCTAACCTTGTTTAGAATTTTGGTCAACTTGTATTTTTTTCGCTATAAGCTTGTGGGAAACTTTCCATTAAAATCTAAATCCGTTTGAGGTAGAGTTTCTTGATATAATTTTATTATTTATAACTTTGCTGCGCTTTCTAACAAAAATTCAGGATGTAGGAACAAAAACAGCAAAACTGAAATGGGACTGGGCAGGACATGTTTGTTGTATGCGGCCAGAAAGGTGGGCAGCAATGACCACTTTTTGGTTACCGAACGGCCGGCGAAATAGAGGCAGACCAAGGAGGAGGTGGCGTGACGATCTCGACAAGTTTGAACAAGGGGCTAGAGGTTTCCATGTATAGGGATGAGTGGAAAAGGAGGGGGAAGGCCTTTGCCCAGCAGTGGGACACATTAAAAATAGGCTGAAAAAAGAAATTATAACTTTATATTAAATTAAATTTTTTATGGTATATCATGGTTTAAACTTATAATTTCTTGTATAACGAAGTTCTCATAATATGTTTTTATAATTTTACGATTCGTTCTTAGAAATGTAGGTTTTTCTGTTTTATTTTTCATATTGTCTTCTTTCATCAACCATTGGCTTTTATCTATAGTCAGATATTTTCTTTTAAAGGATTTTAAAAATGAATAAAAATAAAATATTTAATTAAAGTAAGTTTCTTATCTTAAGTATGGGTCTTAAATTATAGGAAGCACCTCGAAACTTTGGGTCCTTTTGTACTTACCCCATCTTTTACTCACCCATACTGGGATTTCTGAAGAAGGACTGCATGAGCTTCAGAACATCACCTGGTGCGAAGTGCCTATAGTCCTCCAGGTCACAGGGTACGCTGCTCCAATGAGGTCCATTTCGCTTGCTGGCCAGTAAGTCACAGCAATACAAAATGTGACTCATAGGCTTCTCTGCTTTTGCACATGCCAATTTAAAGAGGTGACTGTGGTTTTCAAAATGTCCGGTAAGTAAAAGTAAAGTAAGTAAGTTCTCTGCTCTATGTCTAGGATTTGCCTTCTTTGATAATGTTTATGTTATCTGTTTATCATTTAGTTATGGAACATTTAAAGAAGTCATTGTTAAATTTAAGTATTCTAATAAAACAATATTATTTTTTGCATTTTTGTCATAAATATTCAAATACACAGTTGAAACCAGTTGCATGTTTACACAAAAACACTTTTTTTATTATTAAAATAAAGTAAAATCTAAAGTCCATAAACAACAATTATAAGGTCGCTTCGTAGTGATTACTTAAGTGAAACACCTAATAGGATTAAATTCATTTTATAATAAAATCAAAAGAGCTTACGGTAGTTTCATGAAACTGTTTCATTATGCTGAGTGCTCTTCAAACAACAATATCTTTTGTGCACGTACATAAGTATAAGTTTCCAATAAAATCTAAGATTATATGAAATAAAATCAGAATATAAATATCAACTCCGTGCTTTTAATAGAAAACAGTCGGTTATCAGTGATCCTGGCTGATTAGGAATCTCAATACTAAATTGTTAATTGAACTTGCTTAACGATTAAAAAAAAGATTTTATTATTGCTGACTAAAAATTGAACACTTAATCTTAGTATTTAAAACCTATTTATTATTATGCATTTTTTTGTTCTTATCTAGTATGTTACCTTTATACATAAAAAGTTTAGTGTTATTGGCTAACTCAGGTAGTTGTCGAATTCTAAACCCTCATTGAGATAAGTATATGTTGATACTCCAAAATATCTGTATAAAAGTTCTTACAATTGGACAAACTACATTTTCTTTCTAATTCAGATAGGTACCAATTTAGGAGGGTCAAAATAACCAAATCCGATTAAGCCATCCAGGGACGTCTCAAGGGCTGATTCCTGATTCGTGTTTTCACATTTTTATCCGTCGCTAATTTTGTTTTCTAAGCACGTCCCATGCTAGGCTGATAACAAAGTCCAATATAGCTGTTTAAGGTGGGGTCGCACTCAAAGCAATGCCTTTTCGACCTATGTAAGTATTGTAGTACTTATTTCCTGTTAACTCAACTTGTAACCTAAATGAAATTTAAAAAAAACTGAAAAAGGACTACATTATCACTATTTAAGTGTTTTCCCGGTTCCTTCCTAAGCTATATGGCTAGAGTGAAGCTATTTTTGGTTGAACCCAACATAAGGCAGACAAAGGTTCAAGTAAATAATTTACTAGAATCGAATAACAGGAATCAGACATGCGTAATTCTGTATTTCATTGTATTTCTGTACCTACTTAAATGGTGCAATAAATTTTGAATTAATTCACTTCTTATAACTCACACGGGAAAAGAGGGAAAGGGCTTGTCCGTCTACTCTTAAGACAAAGACCATAAGTGTATCTAATTTTTTGACAATGATGTTACCGGATTTCAATAAAAACAAGTCAGTAAATAACGAAGGGATTAATGTATTTTTTAAACGCTTCTAGTAAGGCTCCAACTTTTCCCTTATATCACAAGAATATCACAAGCAAGGGGAGCACCAGATATTTATGAACTCGTAAACTTGATTATATTATTTATTTTGTATCATTACTGTCATCTGGTTTATAATATCTTCCTTCCTTAATTGAGGTGTTAATTTTAAACAGGCGCTATAAAAACTGTTTTATTTTTGGTAAGTATATTTTATCACTAACAAATAGGTATATTTGTTTATGTATTTAAACATCATAATTAAAGTTTTTATTATATTTATGAAGACGATATTAATCTTTGTGGATGTGTGAACTTTTAAGCCTATTTTAAAACTTACAATATTTTGCTAGAAACGATAACTGTTAAATATTTATTTTAGTATTATTATCGCCTATTGTGCTTTACTACTGTATTTTGTGCAATACAATATGTGTATAATATTATCTTTTGAAACAAAAATATCATTTATTTGTCCAACCCATAGATTTAAAAAAAATTACCTGGTAGAGGCCGCGCGCGATTTCCAAATTGTAAGGCTCAACCACATGAGTAAGATAACAATCAAATAGAACACCGCGTCAAAATGACACATGATGTCAGCTCCCGATAGGAACTTATCTGCATCCATCCACATCACAAATTTATGAAGACGCCTCGAAGATGTTTGTGAACCACGCATTTCAGCCTACGACAGGAATATGTGCTACTTGTACTTTTAAATTATCCTATGTATATAAAAAATACTAGTGAAATAATAAAGAAAATTGTTTCTGTAAACACTGCTGAAAATATTTTTTTATTATATTTGTTACTCTCATCATAGGTAATTAATTATTCATTCATTCATTTCGTGTAGGTGCCACGGTCAATCTGCCATGCACAATATTAATTATTAATATTATATTAATTAGCTGGTCAAATTTCTTTAACTTCTGATGCTGAAGTTTCAGTAGAGGTAAAATTACCACGGTCTTTGAGAACCGGCGAACGATGTAATAATATCTACACTACGTATCATTGTCAGATGAGTATAGAGATAAGTCCAAAATTATTTAAATACGCTAAATTGAAAAAATATTAGTGTGTTTTTTGCACTCATCATCATTTCGTTTAGGTGACATGGTTAATCGACCATGCACACCTTAGTGTCAGAGGTTATTTCACTCTATATTACTTCAATCAATCTAATACATTTTATTTATACTAGGTATTTCCTACATTTATCTTTTAAATTATGTTGCTGTATGTCTAAGGATTTCGAAGTCTACGTTTTAATATTTATTTGTTCTAGTCTAGTTCCATCTAGCCGCTCAAAAGAAAACATGATTTTAACGAAATCGCATTGCTTTGCTTTACTTGTCTTCTATTGGACTGTATAGCTTTTGTTCGGAGTTTAAAACTGTAAATAATGTGTGAATGCAATTGTTTCACTATGATTTCTGCTCTATTGTTTCAGCGAAACTAAATGTGATTTTAAATAAAATTTTTAGTCATATTGACATTTTAACACAATATACAATAGGACTTGTAGGTAGTAAGTTTAACACATCTACTCTGAGTAGCCAGCTTGCTATGTGACATTTTTTTATTCAATATTTATGTTTCATTTGAAAGATAATTGTTATTACAGCAGAAAACAATAAATATCATTTGGACTGAAAATAAAAACATACATATACACACACAGCACAGAAAATATCTGTAGTGTGACGATACACGACCTCATTTTTGTTCTATCTGGCAGGGTCATCATGTAAAGGAAAGAGGGGTGTTCAAAGAAACGCACAAAAGTATTAGGTTCCATGTCTGCACTGTGATTAAACTTATTGACTCTATATTATGGATTATATATTATGGATGGATATTGAAAATAGCACACAAATCGTCATACTATTATCTAGATCGAGTGATCTAGATTGTTCTACATTGAATGATTACAAGAACATGTCACGTAGGACATTAATGAGGTCATGTGTCATCACACTACACATCTGTGACGAGATTTGTGACCAACATTTGTGATTAATTATAAAAATAGTTACGCTGTTGGTTTATCAGTAAGGAAATAAAATAAACAATAAACTAATTGATAAATAGCTCTTATAAGTGAAGTTCCTGTAATATTTTTCTTTTCTCCAACCTACCATACCACAGAATTAGTTAGTACTACCATACTACAATGCCATAGTTAAAACGATTCTACAGAAGTACCAATAATTTACATGATAGTACAGTTTATGGAGCAAATCTTAGCACACCCTGCAATAAGATTGGTACACTTATTATAGCAGCGATTGTCGACATAGTAAGAACAGAAAGACATGTAGCGATTGCTATGTAACAATAGTGTTTTGCATAAAAGGTACGATTCTGCAGATGACGACAAAAAAAGCTACACATAATAATTTATCTTGTTTATCGTGTTAATTGCTTGTAGCTTGATGCAACTAAAATAGAAGACACTATTTTTTTTTTATTATCAATGAATCGTGATCGTGGTGTATAACATTAGGTAAATAATCACACCCTTGTATTGGAGTTTTTCGGAACCACCTCGAACGTAGCTCATTTATGTATATTATTATGCTCAATGTGCATTTAGAAGCACGGAATCTTTTTTTTCCAGAAAATCAGATAATTCAAGCTTGCAATGTCCTTACCAAACATAACACAAAATATGATATAGTCAACAAAGTATGCTCCTCGTGGTAATCAAACCTGCGAAATCCGGGAATTTTAAAAATGAAAGTTCCACTTCTTTTAGAAACTTTTCGGTTATTTGTAAAATAAACGTAGCTTAAAGGTCACTCAATATATTCTATGATCCAGTGAGACATCAAAAGCTAACAATAGTATAGCTAAAATTGTGCCGACGCATTCGCATTTGTACCTTTCTCTAATTACTGACACGATCGGGTAGTAAGAGAGAGCAAGCAATCTGTAATAACAGCTCCGTATGCCATTGTTTATGTAAATAAATCTTAATGTCAGTCTGTGTCACAATTATATGGCTTTGCGTTCAACCTAACCACAAGATATATCTTTGCTAATTTATTTATAAATATTCATTTATTTAATGTCATTTAACAATACTGAATATTAAAATTTGTAAAATAATATGTTTGTTTGGATAAAGGAATTACATGGAGGTCATTATATTTTAATTGATAATGGACGTTTTTCGCGACTGCGCCCTAAAATATTGCCATATCACACTTAGAAGTAATCTATCGATTGCAAAATCGGTTGCGATCAAAATTTATTCCATTTTGTACCAAATTCTTCAAACGCATAGTTTAACAGGAAAATCATAGTAAATAATTTTTCTTTACCTCAATACATATAAGAAATTTGTAACAAGCCTATGTCAATACATTAGGTAAGTGTAGAATTAAAAAATCACGCGCGGGCTACTGCCACGCAATTTTTTTTAATCTATGACATTAATCATGGATATTTAAGAAAAACTGAATCACGCGCAAACTTTGTCATATGTGGGCAAGAGCTATGTCATAATAAAGGTACCACAAGCCATCAAAAATATGCTATAAGTAATATATATTTTACCGCTCATAGAATTTTAAGAAAATTACGTGCTGATCTGAACAGTTATGCTTTCAGTCTACGAACGTATCATTAAAAGGAAACGACTGTGGTCACCAACAAGTGTCTTAACATATCGCGTCTCATTGTACACTTTTACTGCTAAGCCGTCTAGTGAATAAAATTAACATCAGACATTGTCATTGGTTTCTCATATGACACGGCGAGTCAAATGCAATAATTTGTAATTGTAATAGCACGGAGTTACAACGCATAAAGTTTTACGAGTATTGTCATTCAACACGGTTTACGACTGGTTAAAATATGCCTCTTACTAGGAAAGCTACAGTGGTGAATACAGGCACAGAGTATAGAATACTATACTAGTAATATTCAACAGCCACATGAAGATACGCGCCGATTTTAGTGTAATAGTGGAGTCCTCCATATACTGAGACATAACAACGTTCAAGCTGTACTACTCTGGAACTCTCTACCACTTAAGATTCGTAAGGCTCAAACTCGCTTAGATTTTATGAATAAAGTTCGTGCACATTTTCTTCAAAGTCTGTCAGATAGTTCATAATTGTATATGTAGTATATGTATTGTCTATTGTCATATTTGATATTATTATGTATTATTTATAAGTAGTATATTGATAAAGTTCCTAAAAATAATATTTGGTTGTTGTTATGCCCCATTATCATAAATAATTTAAAATTTTGCACTACACCCTCTACCTTTCTCTGCATCACTCATTTGGTTGACTGGTAGATAAAGACTCAGGCTTTAAGTCCGCCGTTTACAATTGTGTAATAAAGTTAAATAAATAAATAAATAAATAATAACGCCATCTATCGTTCACTTGAAACCCTTGAAGCTTAATCCGATAACTTACTAAATTAGTTTGTGGAAGAAAAACAATAATTAAAATATCGTGTTTTAATCATTCACTCTCTTTTTTCGACAATAATAAGTAAAATCAAATTTTTTTAATCGATTTTTTCAATCCTTGTAGTAGTACCATCTATTAGCAGGAAAATGAACTAAATCTTTTTTTAGGCAATAAAACCACATAACAGGTAACGGTGAAACAAACTATGACAAAGAATACATTTTGATATTGACAGTAGTAGATAAATGACCACAGACGAGTAAGATTTTTTTATACAACTGAGTTGGTAAGTATAAGGGCTGCAGTTTACAAAATTAGTATCGATTGCCATAAATGAATAATGATGGAGATGGAAAACCAATAAAAAATATTTTTAAATATCAGAAACACAATCACAAAATCTATGTTATTTCTTTAAAAACATTACAAACTAATGCATGAAATGCAAGTTTTATATATTTACTAGATTTTATTTTCAAAACTGCCTCAAAAGAAAATTACTCTAGATCTGGTACTTACTCATGCATGAGAGGGTCTTTCGTTCACAATGAATTATTTATTTGCTAATTCAAGAACAAAATTCATTACCGCATCTCTTTGTGTTAGTGGTTAACTATAAAATTTTGAATTATAACTAAACAAAATTATAAGTTTTGCAACACAGAAATGCTTAACTATCCTGTACTTTGTCTTATTTTTTGTGTCGTTCATTTCTTTTTACATTTTGATATTGCATTCCTCTATTTATAGTTTTATCGTTTTATCGGTTAGCAATGAGTAATTTTCTTCTCTTTGACTTAAATAGAGCTATCTGTGAGTGCCGCCAGAAGTAAAAAAAATACGTGTGTGGTTTTAGATGTGTAGGTTAGGTTATTATGGTGTAGCGAGCAAGTTCAATGTTTTATCTCATCTCAAAAATGGTTCAATGCGTCTAAAGTTTTCACTTAAAAAAGTAAATAGGATATTAGTATAAACAACCCCATCATGTGTGATGGCTGAAGAAACTGCAATCTCCTACCTGACGTAGCATATAATAGCGTTTTTTGTATATAAAAAAAGATTCTGTTAATTCCACCTTAAGACAAAAAAAATGCAGTATTATAAACTTTTCGACGTTCCGAAGTACATAAGGCAAATTTTCAATAAAAAAATTTGAATAGCAATTACTTACTCAAACCAAATTAAAATGACGAACAAAAAATCCGTTCACGTTGGAATTTCATGTTTTTAAAACAATATCGTCCCCTTTTAACTCGGCTCCAGCTATGCCTTTGTAGTAATTTACGGTTTCATCAAAGAGAGCAAGAGTTTTCTAAAAATTTTTTGTGGTAGAAATTTATAATGTGAACTCTACATCTCCAAAATATGTCCGCTTAGTGGTTAACTAAAAGGATAAGCTTTAAAACAGACCACTTATCACCAGAAAAATATCATGTATAGAAAATGCCAGCCCAAAATTATTGCCTTTTGTAGCTAAAACTGCCTCTATGATCCAGCGTTTAAGGCAAATTAATACCTAACCTAAAGACCTAGGCTGCAGGTTTTGGTGCCACGAGAAGCATACTTCGTTTGTTTTAAATTATGTTAGGGTGTTGCACTTAATTGTCTCTAATATACATGATCCTATGCTTTGGAATGCCCAAAACATCGCCTTCATCCCGGTATCTAAAGAAAGCAGGGCAAAGGACGAGAGGCGTTTTCGAAAAACTCTAACTGCAAGATATGTAGAATATTCGTGTAACTCACAATCTAAAGGTATTTTCAACCAAATATAAAGCTTTACGTAATTTATAAACCGACTTCAAAAAAAAAGGAGGAGTTTCTCAATTCGTCGGTATGTTTTATTTTTATTGAAAGAAGCAATCCTTTAAATCCTTTCGACCTCCGTGGCGTAATGGTTAACATGCCTGACCGCTACTCAGGAGATCCCGGGTTCGATCCCCGGTCAGGTCAAGATGAAAAATGATCTTTTTCTGATGGACCTGGGTCTTGGATGTTTATCTATATATGTATTTGTTATAAAATATAGTATCGTTGAGTTAGTATCCCATAACACAAGTCTCGAACTTACTTTGGGGCTAACTCAATCTGTGATTTGTCCCTATATATTTATTTATTATTATTATTTTTATTTTTATATATTTATTTTCTCTCAAATCCATTTATAGACTTAAGGGTTTTAATTGATTACACGGGCTTGTAACCAAGCGTAATCAAAAATATTAAGAAATTAGAGAAAGAAACTTACGAACAATGCGACATGTATTTAAGATAACGGCTTTTTGCATCAAAATAAAAGTAAGAGGATGTATTTGCAGGGTTTTTAAACTGTCGTGTAGAGTTTTAGGGATGACACCAGTTGAAGAAATTATAATAGGAACCGTCTTGACTGTGTCAACACGCCATTGTGTTTTTAATTCTATTGCGAGGTCTGTGTATTTTGTGATTTTCTCTGTGTGGGTTGAGGTAAGGTTGTGAGTATTCGGGATAGCTATGTCAATCAAGTAAACTATTTTATTGTTTTTATCGTGCAATGTTATATCCGGTCTATTGTGATGTATCGTCTTGTCTGTTATGATTGTCCTGTCCCAATACAGCTTATAATCAGGTGAGTCTATAACAGTTTGCGGCGAGTATTTGTAGTATGCGGTTCTATCAGTTATCAATTTAAATTTGACTGCTAGGTACTGATGAAAGATGGCAGCAACCTGATCATGTCGATGTCTATAATCGGTCTGTGTAATAGCTCTACAAGCACCTGTTATATGCTGTATTGTTTCAGGACTGCTATGGCAGTGGCGGCAAGCGTCATTTTGTCCATTTATGTCTTTAATAATGTGTTTTCTGTAATTTTTTGTTTCAATTACTTGATCTTGAATGGCTAGCATAAACCCCTCCGTCTCCGGAAACAGCTCCCCTCGCTTGAGCCAGGCGTTTGACGCAACTTTGTCAACATTTGGATTCATCAAGTCGAGGCGGTGTCTGCCGTGAAGGGATTTTTGAAGCCAGGTATCAAGTTTTTGTTGTTGTGTGGTAATAGTTTCCTTGGCGAGTGTTGACTGCTCCTTAAGATTAAGCGGCGTGTACTTATTATCGGCTTTAATGATTGAAGAATGTAGAGGTGATTGTTGCGCTTGTTGGTTGAAAAATACTCTGAGTACTGTTATTTGTTTGTTGTGTAAATTTTGTATGTCTATGAGTCCTCTGCCACCTTCATGTTTTGGAAGTGTTAACCGCTGGATGCAGGATCTAGGATGGTGCTTTCTGTATTTTGTCATGAGAGTATTTATATTTCTTTGTAAATTCTTGAGATCACTTTGAGACCAGTTAATTACACCGAAAGAGTAAGTTAGGATTGGTATTGCAAATGTATTTATGGCTTTAACTGTATTCCGGGCATTGAGGTATGTGTTTAGAATTTTATGCAGTCTACTTTGAAACTCGGTAGTCAGTTTTCGTTTTGTTTCTTTATGATGTATTTGACGTATTTGTTGATAACCTAAGTATTTATAACCGCTGTTTTGGTCTACAGGGTCTATTTGTTCTTGGTTCTGGAGTATATAAGGGTGATTTTCTATTTTGCCTCTATTAACAGATTGCGTTTTACACTTGTCTATCCCAAACTCCATGTTGACATCGGATGAAAAAGTTTCTGTTATTTTAGCAAGTGCGTGTAGATCTTCCAAAGAGCCAGCGAAGAGCTTAATATCGTCCATGTACATTAAATGACATAAGGTATACTGTGTGTTAGTTCTAATTTTGAATCCCTTCTCAGTTTCTTTCAATAAAGTGGACAAAGGGTTCAGTGCAAGGCAAAACCAGAGTGGGCTCAATGCATCACCCTGAAAAATACCTCTACGTATATTGATAACATCAGTTTCGATACTTGTGTCATTATTGTTTAAGATAAGTTTGGTCTGCCAATGCTGCATTAACGTCTTCAAAAAACTAATGATTGTTGGGTGTATCTTGTAATGCTCTAAAGTGTAAATTAACCAGGAATGGGGTACTGAGTCATATGCCTTTTTGTAATCAATATACATAGAATAGATATTTCTCTTTTTAACAACAGCCTGTTTAGTTGCAACGGCATCTATGATGAGCTGCTCTTTGCAGCCCCGACTACTTCTGCGACACCCTTTTTGTTCCTCAGCAAGTATGTGATTATTGTGTACATGTAAGTATATTGCTTCATTAATGCAAGATGTGATGATTTTGTATAGGGTTTGTAAACAGGTTATTGGTCTGTACTTGGCTGGGTTAGTTGGGTCTGTTTTATCCTTTGAAAGCAGGTAAGTTTGTCCTTGTGTCAAGTATGTCGGTATAGTTCCTGGTGATTTAATAAACTTATTGATAAACGCAAGTATTAAATGGTGCAAACACGTGAGCTTCTTATACCAATAATTGTGCACATTATCTGTACCCGTGGCTTTCCAGTTGTGCGTTTTCGATATAATTTTTTTGTAGTGTTTCCAATGTGATACAATCAAATTGCATTTCGGGTATATCTTGCGTACTTTCTATAACATTTTCCAGCCAGCCACTGTCTTTATGTTCTACAGGATTGGACCATATGTTAGACCAGAATTCGTGGATTTTCTCGGGTTGTGGTGTCATGGTGTTGTCTGTGCTATGTTGTTGGGTCAGTGTCCTGTAAAAGTGTTTTTCGTTACTATTAAATTGTTTATTTTGCCTTTTTCTAATAGTTGTTTGTTTATATCTATTATTATTATTTTTTAAGAGTAGAATTTTTCTTTCCAATTTTGACTTTATATATTTTGATGTAATAATTGTGATGGTGAATTAGCATAGTTGATAAGTTTGCTTTTGCGTTGTGACAGGCAAGGGGCAGGTTGAGAAATTAGCTTCTATCAATCAGCACGCGAGGTGTCACAGGTAACACGGGATACGGTCTCGCTTACCGCGCATGACTCATTTGAACAGTAAGAGCTTATTTTTTGATTCAATGTTAGCATTTAAATTATTCATGTTTCTTTATTTCTTCCAAGTTTAAACATCTCCAAAGAGCCGACTGGCAAGAATAGGGAGGAGTGGAGAATTCTTGTGTCGGAGGCCAGGATCCACTCTGGGTAGTCGAGCCCTCGCAGTAACTTAGTCCTTATTTCTTAATCTATTGTTTTACTAGCTAGACATCGTCAAACAACTCAAAAAGAAACATTGGTTCTAGTAATCAGATGGATCGATGATATTAAGATGGTTGCTAGCAATAACTGAATTGCGGTAGTTGCCGAGCTGTCTCAAAGATCCAGGTCACATTGATTGTTTCTATATTTGATGAATATGGCACAGAAAGAAGTAAAAGAAAAATTACAGAAATTCTCATACATCTGAGGGAGCAAAAAAGAAATAGAGATATCATTGAATCATCCTATGGACTATAAGCATTAAATGGGAAGCCAAAATGTTGATCAAGTGAACAAAGGATACAAATATAGTGAAATAAGTAAAAGAATGAATACGATGACATTGTTTATAGAAGTGTGTATCGACTTTTGTGTGGTAGACTGTACCCAGTAGTGAGATGTCACGGTGTCGGTCACGCGAAATTCCAATCCAATTTATAAACGTCTAGATAACAGCCGCTTCTAAATGTACCTTCTGATCTGAAGAAAGATATATATATATATATATAATTGTATTAAGGGTATAATAATATAATCATCATCATCATATGATCGTGAATCCCAAGTTTTGTTTGGAGACTGGATCCGCTAAAATGCGTCTTATTTTGTCATCATTATCAATTCGTGCAGGTGTGATGGTCAATCGACTATGCACATTCTGGTGTCAGAGTTCTTCGGAACCGCCTCTTGGCCTCTGACGTGGTTTCTTTAACGACTACCAGAAGACAGCCGGTTCCTTCCGAGACACGGAATCATCTTAATTATCAAACAATCAGGTTAATCAAGCATAAAATATCACCAAACTGGAAACAACTAAAGAAAGTATGCATCCCGTGGGAATCAAACCCACGACCCCCGGGCCTACAAGCTCTGGACCAAGGGGGCAATATATAAGACATTTTCGTTCTTCTAAGGGTGCTTCTCCAACATGTGTTTTATTTTTAACTTTTTTGAATAGCTCCGCTGCACTTGCTATCCCGGTCCACTGATATTTCGCAACCAAGATTAAGAAGATTTATATAAGACATTATTATTATTTATTAACCATGTAAATACATGTTATGTAACATTATCACAAAATATGTATTTGCCGTATAAATTTTACTTAGATGTTATTTTATATTTATATACTGTATATATATATATATATTAGAATAATACTTACTTACGCGATTTTGAAATTGAAAAACTTAAAATGCTTGTTAGAAAGCTTTATGTTTTGATAGCATGACTATTTTTCAATTAAAGCAATAAGCAGTAAACATCTTACTTAACGTAACATATTTACGATAATATTATGCATAAGTAAATAAATTAAGTTGCTTTAATTACAAATGCCAACTTAAACAGTCGAACGGTTATTACTTATGCATCCTTACCTATATACTCTCGTTATAATTATTACAACTTGATAATAATCTACACATCAAACTATATCGCCTGTAATTGAATATAACATAGATGTACCTATGTAGGTAGAGATATACGAGTAGGTTTATTTTATGTAGTAGGCATAGTTATTAAGCCAGTTTAAACTACTTACACTAGTATATATCTCGTTTGAAAATGATATCCTGCTGTGGATTAGTTCTGTTGCCTTTTACCTAAAGGGGTTATCATGTCATGACTCTACATAATTAAGGTGTATGTTTCAGACTCGATTTTTGCCGTAGATCTCGTAAAAACGATGATCGTTATGCTTTCCGTCGATTGGTGGTGAATTCTACCCTTTTCTATAGACGGTCTTTTTACAAAAAATCGACCTAAAATATAAAATAATGCCTAATTTAGTTGAATTGTCATGTCAGAAAAAATTGAGATATAGACTTGTGATACTATCAGAAGAAACACTGAACTAAGGATCATGTGGCCAAACTTACCATAAAGATTTGTTTCAAAATCACCTTTGTTGTTACTTGAGTTTCATAAAAATCAAATAACTAAGATGGTGTAGCGCTGCGACCAAAAGTCTCGGCCTCCGACACCTACTCCGAGACTAAAACTTAGAGACAAATAATAAAAAAAAATCAATTAAACTTAAACTAGCCTGATGAATAATCTTAATCAACATAAAATAAACAACAATGATATTTGTTTGATAATATATGATGCACACACCTGTACAACTAAACCGACTGGATAACTATACTAATTTATAGTCGAATTCGTTAGGAACACATAAATAACAAGAAATTAAAGTCAGATAATGTATTAGACTTCACTTGTGGTCCCGGATTTCGTAATCAAGCAGTTATGGTGATGATAAACTATAAATATTGTTATAAAAGTTAATGAGAAGACTGGTGATCGAAACAATAAAGTATAATATTAAACATGATAGGTCAAATTATCCTTGCTTAATAACATGTACATAATATTGTTTTTATTTCACATTGAAGTTATATTATTATCAGTCATATCATTTGATAGTTTATTTATGTTTATTTATGAAACTTTATGTTGTAGTTTAAGTAAAAAAAACTTACAACTATATAGAACAAACAAGTTTTTAGCGGCTCAAGCATATGTAACAGTAATAACAATAAAAAATATTTTTCATCGGTCCCTCACTGCTGAGGATCGAGGACATACCTATAACATAGGTATGTGTTTCCAAGCTATGCGATATAAGGTTTTTATAATTTTTTTTATGTAGTTTGGAGACGTGTTTTAGTTTTTTTCTATATCGAGGAAAAATCCCGAATAATAAAATAGTCATTTATATAATGCAGAAAGTAATATTATGTAAATTTTTGACACAAATGCTATTTCAAAAAAATATAGCGAATATACTTACTCATGAGAAGAAACGCCGAAAGAACTTATTAGAAATACTACAGGACTACAAAAAAAAAATTCATAAAAGCTGTGTTCGATTTATTCTCATCAGACATTAATCTGGCTTAGATACTAATAAAGCAGAAGATAAATTACAACAGTAATAGAATAGCAACTTTGTCGCACGCCGTCCGGTTAAAAAATGGACACATTGATTAATTGACTTTATCCAATTCAGTTTGGTCATGGAATTATTAATAAGTAGTTTTAAAATGTTGATATTTTAAATTTGGACTTATTCTTTCATGTGGTATGAGTTACAAAGCCAATTGACCCTAGTCAGCAACATCATCATCCAAACATATTTGCTAGTTAGGTACATCATAAGCTTACTCTTTAGTGCTACTTATTTTACTCTTTAGTACTCACAAAAAAGAGAATTTTTGTGTCATACCACTTTTTGACCTTTGACGTAGTTTTCAGTAAAATATTGGTTTCAGCTTACATCTGAATTGCACGTTAAGCCATTGTACGTGCAATTCGAACAATTGAATGATTTTCGTAATCGAACAATCAGGTGATTCAAGTTAATGTCTTAAGATAGACTGAAGGGAAAAGTTATCTCTTGTAATTAGTAAGGTAAGTTTAATTACCAAAGTGGACGAAGGAAAAACAACTTACAAAGTATGCTTTGCTTGTAATTCAAATCCGAGATCTATATTTGCATACTTAATCCTTTTTTTTTTGTAGTTGTGCCTCGCAATAAACAAAATGAAAGGACCTCCACCGACAAAGCTTGCCTATAGCTATTAAATTTATGATGATAACCCGGTGTGCCTTTCGATACAATCTAAAAAATGCCTTATTTTAATACTAATATAGTTAGTACATATATAGTCGTAGTAAACCTAATGTAGAAATATACTTAAACGATTAATCTTACGACATATCATTTAGCATAATCGGTAAAGCTCCGCATCTGGGTAAAGTATCCTGAAATCAATTATGAAAATTTTACCTGCAATTTAATAATATCAAGGTACGACTCTCACTTAAAAACCTGGCTTATACCTAATTATTAACACCATACAAATATTTTTGACGGATGTTCTTTGTTTTCCCCGACACGTATAACATGCGAGATATTAGGTTGGAGTTTGACTAATCGTCATTATAACTCATCATTGGTCACGGTAGCAAGGTGTATGTTTTTTAGGGTTAGGGCGAAGCGTGAGCGTGACGCTTAGATGCTTAGAAATAAAGTAGTGATTGCTTTTTCTTTTTTTATTTCCATTTTCGTCGTCTGTAAGTAAATACAAATTAAATAAAACCGCATTCAATTAAAATTGGGATTTTCGACTGAGAATCTAAACCCCAGTTGCAGACTAGTGTAGACGAGCATTGAGTATAGCATAAATAAGGTGTTAAGCTCGACTGAAACATCATCCTTTCAGCCGCTAAAAATCCAGTGCTAGACATATACCACCCTCATAGTTTTCTAATTTCGAAGAACTCTGACACCAGGGTATGAAAGGCCGATTTACCGTGATACCTACACGACATGATGATGATAGGTTTGTAATCTGACCAATTAGCTGTCAGTATTTCAAAATTTTGAGTAACACGCTATGCAACTGAAAACTAACTTCATTTACTGCTAGATAAAAGTAGCTCCTCCACAGGTTTTTAATGTGACCACTAAACTCTATATTCTAATTTAAAATTTGAATATCACTTATCGCTAGCTGCCGAAATCTCCTATTTACTGCTCACAAACATTTTACAAGATGTTTTTCTTACGTCGGTCGTATCCCAACCGTATCTCAATACTTATTAACCGTTACAACATGCGAGTTATTAGTCTGCCTTTGACAAATTACCTGTATTATTCAAGATTGGTCGCGGTGGCGAGTGTTGCAACTAATGTGACGTCTAGTGCGGGCCTGGTGGATGATTAATAAACTATGGGTAATCGACTTATAGAGACAGGATAGGTATAATTTGGAGCGGTAGGTATAATGAGAGAAACAATTAAATTTTATGATATATTTTTTATACATACAATTCCAAATTTATACTTAAATTGACTATCTACCTACTAGGTATACTACTTTAAATATAAATTTAATGTTAAGAAAACTTAATAAAATCAGCACGTAGATACAAAAAATATAATATAACTGGGAAATACTAATGAGTGGGTGATCTCTTCTTCTTTTTCTTTCTATTTATTATTTTTAATTAAGTTTTGTTTTATTTAGTAGATATTTAGTTTATCTTAATCATGTTACTGGGTAATAAAAAATATATAAATTTATTATAAAATTAATTAGAATGCTTATCCGCTAAAAACAAGTGCGAAAGCAGCTTATTAACATAATTAATTGTATAATTAGTTGTTTGGCGCGGGCCCACGTTCCCACGAGTAGGGTGATAGCAGAGCGGACTTCCGCACTAAATATTATGATATAAAACGAGTGAGTAATATTATCATTTGTGCGCATTCGCTTGTACAGTCGGGAGCAAATAAAAGTGGCCCTCCTACCGTACTTGCCATAGTGAACTGTTAACCATCGTGCTCATGGAATAACATTATTTTTTACTCCATGGGCGGGCACGATGGATCTAGTGAGGCAATTCAAAAGTCCTTACACCATTTACAGACACCATGGTACCAATTCTACGTGGGGTCAGTCGACTCCTACTCCATCCACATCGCTGAGATATTGATGCAGACTATAAATATACTAATAATATTCTAAATATGTATTATGGATTGTTTTTTTTTCTATTCGTCTTCTATCGTGTCAATAGCTAAAAACTATAAATGTGGTAAGATGCCATTATTCTATTATTAAATTTTAATGGAAGGCGGGATAGAGGAAAGAGAGGGAAATGGTAGACCAAGAAGGAGTTATGTAGTACATATAAATAAAAAAGTGGGAGTCGTGATGTATCAGTATGTGAAAGGGCTAACGGAAGATAGAAGCGCCTGAAAGAGTGTCCACCGACAAGAGCACAGCTCTTTAATTTTATGTACATAGATAGATTAATAATAAAAATAAAAATAATAACAAATTTATATTTGAGAAATGTAAGTACCTACTAAGAAAGATGAAAGTAACAAAATATAAAAAAAAAAAATTCTCAAAAATAGGCTCCGACTCAGCATATGCTGGAGGTCTAACATCCAGCGCTGGTCTTCCGTCGGGACATCTTTTAATCAATCATCAAGATCATCTTAAAATATATATCAGTTATCAGACAGTAAATTTATCATCTCGAGCTTAAAGTGTTCAAGACTGGACTATAAAACTATTCTACTTTTTATGACCCATTGACGTCATTAAAACATATATTTATTGAAAACAAGTGACGCGATGACACGTTTTATATAGAGCTGTTTCGATACAAATTAGTTTGACAGAATAAAGGTGTGTATAAAGCAATTTATACTATAGATTCTATCATGAGATTAGAAGCAATAATTAGTGGAAAAGCCAAGCTTTAACAGTAAGAGTATTTATTTAACACCTAAGACATAAATACCTATATCTAAATACTGGACAAAATTATTTGTACAAACTGTACCAAACTTTTAACTTTAAGATTTGTGAGTTTTTGCCTGGCTCTTCTTGGAATTTACTGACGAAATATTGTACCAAAATTTTGACTTAAAGATACCTAACGCCTTTTAATTGTTTTATTTCTATCAATTTTATTTTTATTTTGTACTAGCTGTTCCCCGCGGCTTCGCCCCGCGTGGGACTCGGTTATATCGCGCCCAAAAGTAGCCTATGTTTGACCTCAGGTCGTTAACTACATCCCTACCAAATTTCATCACAATCGGTCCAGCCGTTTAGCCGTGAAGAGGTGACAGACAGACAGACAGACAGACAGACTTTCGCATTTATAATATTAGTATGGATTTTGAAAATTAAATGTGCTTAAATTTTTCACTGTTTGAGCTACACAAAATACAGTCAGGGGCAGATACAAGTGACTCTGGTAACGTACTTGCCATAGAAGCCTGGGGTCAGAATTATTTTCTCCCGACTGTCCATCTCAGTTAAGATCGTAATACTATTCTAATAATATTGGCCTTCGAAATTAAAGATCACCATCGCTACTAGCAAGAAAAAAAAAACCTATTTTATACAATCAGGTTACCTTTTCATATTCCAATCTGTTATATCTATCACAGATAGTAGAATATCTTAACAATTATACCAAATTTCAGATCTAAACAGTAGAACAAATTAGTCTTAAGACTGTGACAATGTGAAGTCAGTAAATAATTCTCCTTCAAAAAAGCTACATATAAATCAGAGGTAAGCTAAATACTTAACATTATTTCGGTTACATGAAAATACTGGCAGGTTTTCATCTGTGTGAAAGAAAAAGGCACAAAAAGGTTCGCAGAGGACCCGAGGACGCGTGACGCCGCTCGTAAATGGTTTCCGTATCCTCGACTATGAGGGGCGAAACGTCATCCTTACCAAATATAACGAGTTCTCGTTTTTTTCTTCGCTAAAATTTTTGGGTGTGAAATAAAATTTTGCGAAAATAATTTTCCGCTTGAAAACATAATTTTATAGAAAACTCATTAGTGATTTGTTTGTACTTTTTAAGTTAAATTTCTTTAGTTCATCGGTACTAGATGAGTGTTTACTGCGTGGAATTTTTATTAGGAGTAAACATTGTTTAAAGTTTATAAATAGTTAATTAATTAACCTTAACGAATAAAATTAACCTTATCGAAAAAGAACTTTTAAAAACTTTTACAGAAAACATTTTCGTCTTTTCTTTAACTCCTTTTTATTTATGTGTTTAGCATAAATATTGTTCGTATAAAATATGTCAAACTGTGACAGATTCCGCTTGGAGAAAGGACACGAGCCTTACTTTTTATATTATTTAATAGGCTAACAGGCACACGGCTCACCTGATGAAACGTAATAAACGCTGCCTATGGACGCCTGTAACACCAGAGGTATCACATGCGCGTTGCCGACCATTAACCACTACTAAATTAATAATAGACATATCATCATATGTTCAAAGCCGCAGGCAACAACTAATTTCACAATTTTTTGTTTATGATACGTGTATTTATTATATCTATATGTTTTACCTTCACCTCAAGCCGCCGTAATGGTTTCCTGCAACCTCACATTCAAAGATGGCCCCGGAACGTCTGGCTATTACCAAAAATATAACGAGACGAGATTTCTAAAGGTTCTGACTTTTGGTTCAAGGAGAGCCGCGGTTGAGGTCATGATACTCGCTAGATGCTAATTTTACAAATATTATGCATACATATTTTTTAAATAGGCTCTTCTTTACTATCTTAAACAGATTAATATACCTACCTGCCCTATTTAGCGGACCCTGTTCTCCAAAACATCGGTCACATACTATTTTATTCTCAGTTATCTTAACGGTTTCTTTGGTCATAAATACGTTACCTAATTAAATTTTTGATTTACCTAGTGGTATGTGAAATTCAAAATATCACATCTAAAATTATCTACTTTTTTTTAAATTGTTTTATAAGAACTGTGTTGGAGGCATAATTCATTTTGTTACAATTTCATTAAGTGTGAACGATTTGGAACACACGTCCAATAAGACTAACCAAAACCAAGAAACAAATATTCCCTTGAAGACAATGTTATCGATAGCCGTCCAAAAGTCGCAAGTGATTAATAGTGAAGGAGTGAGGCACGCGACCGGGTGTTATTTCTGAAAGAATGCCGACAGTTTTGACCTGCTAGTGATGGGCTCTAGCTACTTCAGTATATCGATACTGATATGGAATTTTATATTATTAAGGATTCGATAGATACAGTAAAATATGTAAATAAAAGGTAGTTACCTATTATTTCCATTTCAATTAAATAAAATAGTTAAGTTTTTAATAACAATGATGTACTTGGAAGACTTACTTTAGTTTTTGTTTTAATCTTACTGCACGACGACGTGCAATGTACGTCTAATAAATACAACAGTTAGATTAATATCTAGAGGTATTTTCTGCCAGTTAAACCTTAGGATCAAAATCTACTTATTTAGCCAATGAATTTATGCCGCGATTAATTTAGGTTCCAATAATTTATTTATTCTGAGAATATCTGCAGTAGAAATATATCGCAATAAGATTATTGTAAAAGATATATTATGAAGATAAACAAAAGCTAATTGTAAATTGAATATGTATATCTACTCCCATAAATGTGTTGACCCGCCGCGGTATAATTGTACATTGTGGACGCATCGAAAACTTGTAATTATAAAGTGATTTCAAATAATCGCAGTCGATATAAATGACGATATTGCACGCACATCACTAAAGTCCACCGGACGAATGCCAGCCATTCGTTACGTGCGATCCCTCATTTGAATTTGGGATTGTGTCTCAATTTCGTGTTGTTTCCTTTATTAGGACAAGTGAATTTTCAATGGTGCTTACATTTATTTGCGTTTATTTTGCTTCCTTTCAATAACTAATTTATTAATACTTTGATTTTGATTCTACATATATCAGTCTTTTTTTTCACATGTTTTATTCATGATCATATCGTGTAGGTTACAGGACCAATTGACCATGCACACACTGGTGCCAGAGTTCTTAGAAACCGCTTCTCGGCCTATGACATGTTATTATTTATGACTATGTCTGAATAAGAAGAATTTAGTTAAGCAGTGTGCTGTTATATGCAAAATGCGGTTTTCATAACTTTTCAAATAACGTGCAAATTCAAATAGATAAAAAGGATTGATCATCAAAATATTAAACAAAAGCGCAAGTAATTACAGTCACATTACCGCAACGATATAAAAACTACCTACTTACTAACAGCGAGTATTTAAATTAATAAAATACAGAAGCATTTAAAATAACTACCATTTCATACCAGTTGTAATGGTATTTTATCATCGCGAGAATAAACCTTTCCGAATTCCACGTTTAATGAAGACAAATTAAAATGCATTATATTGTAGATATTATCTACATCAGAATAAAAACGAAAATGACAGGAAATGCCGGCAAATCTAACACAATTATAGTTATGAATTATAAAGATCGCTCACGGGTAGGTACTCACATTGATAATTTGATTTCCTAAAAAAGTGAGAAAACTCGTGTCATCTGGAATAATGGACCTTTTGAATTCGAGTAGTCATGGCCGGCTCTCTCATTAAATAATCCGAAAATTGAAGACAATATCGAAAGAGAATAATGGATATAAAATTTCTGATTGTACGAAAAATTTAATGTGGAAGTTATTTATTTGTTAGTAAAAAGAACCTTATGTACTCTAATAATGTCATTTTTATTTGTCATAGTGGCCTGCAAAAAGTATTGACTTCAAAGAAATGAATAATAACGGTTTTTTATGCAGTATCATTGATAGAGGAAGTAATCATGAAAGAGAATATGTCATTTAAGTATAGCTTTACGAAATCTATGAATTAATAATGAATGAATTAATAATACATGTATATATCGAGACCATTGTCAGGTCATACCATACATTACTGAATAAATATTTGTTGCTAGTTAACAATATTTAAAAAAAAATTGTCTCGGTTGACACCAGATTTTGTAATTCTATGGTAGCAATTGTATAGCTAGGTAATAAAAAATTAATGGAGTTTTGGCGGGAAGATAGAAAAATTATATATTTTCGAGTATTTGTGCATAATAATAGTGGATTATTATTCGCTAAGTATTCGTTAACAAGCATGACATGAGTGCTGGGAAGTGGTACAATGTCGTTTAAGTGACTTTAATCCTTGTCACCAAAATTGACTAGACATGACTGACTACTGACTTGACTTGACCCTGTGAGTTGACCAAATTAAGAAGTTGAAGAATATTCAAATAAAACTTGATACTGGGAAAAATAAGCTATAAGTTTGATTGCCAACAAAAAAATGACAACTTTAAAAAAACATGAAAGATGAAAATAGGAATGACATTGATTCTAAGTGGCTAATACTATCTTCCGATAGCCGCTAATCGAATACGGCAGTTCGATAGCTACCACAGATAACAATAATTAGCCATAATGACTTCGGGACCGTTTTTTTGGTGCAGTGGGCGGCAAAGATCACCAGATAGTACGTCCATCAAACTTTATGATAATCGGGTGCGGTTAATTCCATTACGAATAATAAACGCACGTATTAAATTAAGGCTGTCGGATGAGTCGACGGAATGATCATTCCATCACTCGGATTATGATATGAATAATTTATTAGTGAAAAAATAAACGAACATAGGCTTTATTGTTTTGTGCTCCGTGGCTCGGGCGATGTCCTCGAGATCTAAGATTGTGGAATGAAATAATTGTGATGGGGCATTCGTCCGTCAAGTTACGGAGTTGGATTATGTTGCGCATGTAGTGTAGGACAACCACGCTAAAATTAAATTGGGATAACTATTTCGTACCGTATGGGTTGTAACCCATACGGTACGAAATAATTATGTATAATCAACCGACCTTGCTCAGTGCAAACCTTGGTGACAGTTGTTCGAAACTGCCATCGGCATTTTGTGTTTTTTTAACAACCAGACAAACCCTGTCTGGTTGTTAAAAAAAGTGACTTATTATTCGCAGTGCTTGTGGATTTTCAATGCTTGTGTAAAAAACAAAAAAAAAATTATATAATGTTATTTAATGCGTTAATGTTAGCCTAAAAACAATAATAAATTATGATTTCGAGAAATGTTGAAAACTTTTCAATTTTATACTTATTTTGAATGACTGATAAAATAATTTATTCATTAAGGTGTGTTCTTATATTAAATTAAAGTACTAATTCAATCACTTATATACTAAATTCAATTATAATACAATTTAAATCACATTTGCAGTGTTGTATTCCTATTATTAAGCACCCAATGGACAATATGAAATGAACAACTGATTAAACTTAAATACCACGTTTTATAAAAATTTGGTTACCCTACTTGCATTTAAGTTATGCGGCATAATTTTCTCATTAAATAGGCATTACTAGGCAAATGTTAATATTTTTGTTTCAAGAAAAATATTTGAACGACTACATTTCTCTAAGGATTTGTTATTTATTTAATCTCGAAAAATAAACATTTATCATTTCGCTTATCGAGGTAAGTCTTAAATGAATCTGTCAAAGCCGCCTCGAGATAATCTAAATATATTTTTATGGAGTGGATTTGGGATTTTGTCTAAAGAAAACGAAATAGTCATTTTATATTAAGAATCTGTTATAATTTATTGTCATATGATTGGCCTTTACGTCAGTGAGTCATTCTCAATTTATTAGAGACAATAAATTACTATTTTTTACACAATCCTTGTGAGTACTTAAGGAGTAAATAATTCACATTATTTAAAGTATAATTTTTAACATAATTCCTATAAACCATGCACCATGGTATCAGAGTTCTTCGAAACCGCCTCTCGGCCTCTGAAGTGACTAGCGGTTGGCAGCTGGGACCAACGGCCCAGAGAGCCTTTCAATGAACGAAACTAGGATCACACTTAGTTGATTGCATTGTAAGTTTCAATAAATTCAAGAAAGCGTTGTTTCCTAACAAAGTCAAATTGTAACTTATGCCCTAGGGATTCCAGCTGTTATTACATTTTAGACTTGAGTTATTCTAGCTTCGTACTCACATAAATTACGAAAGATTACATTTAGATTTCCGAAGAATTTTTCTGCTTTTGGTGAAATTGGAACGCCGACATGACATGATTTCTTAGATTCATTACTCATGTAGATTTCTTATAAGATATTTGTCCAAATAACACATATTTGTATATCTTATGCGAATAAACCTAGAAGCGAAGGTGCGATTTACATGATAAACCAGCAATTGTGTAAAAAAATTCAAGACCTTTTAAAGTTGGTAGGATAGTGGTAAAGTTATATTATTTAGAAAAGTGTTTAATCAATCTCACAAAGTTACATAAATTATGTTGTAAATGACAGTGTAAATGTATAGTCAAATTATTTTAAACATTCTGATTATATTCGCAGAGCTCTATATTTATTTTGTAATGATACAAATTTCCATAATAAATATATTATATATTTTTAGACAACATTTATTTAACTATATGGTACGCAATAAATAGTTGTTACAAAAGGTGAAAGCTTAATGCCATTGCATGCCACAGAGAAAATACCAAGTTTTGAAAACTCTTACTATGTTACCTCTTCCAAATTTTCCGCATTCATTCATTTTAAGTACTCTTGGTACTTACCATAAAATAACTTTTATCAATGAACCGACTAAGCGATCATCTCCATCGTTCAGTTGCGGAATTTCCGCAACTCACCGTGATAAGCCTTAATAGAGCCTTTTTATAATAGCACGTCAATTTTAATTATTTCAAGATAAAATCTTAAAGTAGGATCTTAATTTCTTGTATAATTTTCCTTCTCTTGATTAATTTTAGGTTTCAGCAGCCTTTAAACGTAATTTTTAGGGTTCTGTACTTCAAAAGGCAAAATCGGAACTCACTTTATTGTGCGTCTGTCTGTCTGTCTTTCTATTTGTCAAACTTTTTTTTTGAGTTTCGCATGAACGTATCAAGTTAAAATTCATAACCTATACTCAAGCCTACGGTCCTTTCAACGGCAAAATAATCAAAATCGTCAACGCGATCAAAAGATGTGACATTCAATCATAAATTTTGAAAATTTTACGATTCAGACTAGAATCATAACCTTTGATGCATGAAGTTTTGGTGGAAGTCAAGTATTAATTACACTGAATATTAAATAAAAGAGTGTCTCAAATCCTTCTTAAATGCCCAATGACCTGAACGGAAACAGTTCATTCAACGCGCAACAGTCAGTGAGGGACCGCAAGTCATCATGATAGACGGTCGGTTCTAATGAAGTGTTTTTATTAGGGCTTGTCAGCTTAATTAATTTCACTCTGTAGATGACTTTTGATTTTATATTTTCAAGGTCTACTGCTGAGTTTGAGGGCTGTAGGTTTGATGTCTGGCTTACAATTGCGATCGTAGTAAAATTTTAACTTATTAATACCGTGATTGGTTACTGCTGTTAGTTTCAAAAGTTTTGAATTCTTAATGAACTTTATAAATAAAATTACAAATTTCAATTTTAAAATGATAATCTTACTACCATAGCAAATGAATATTGTAAATAAAAATCTTAATTAGACAGAAAGGGTTCTAGACATTACTTCTTTATCATGTACCTTATTATTTATGCCCTTCCCATAACTCTATAATTGCATAAATTGAAGTTGCACGCCGCGTCCATAGACCACACAACAAATTTTGATATGGTTTTACCATCAACTACTTTTTTTTTAGAATTTTTTAATCAATTCAAATGTTAATCAGAAAGCTATTTGGATGAATCGCCAGTTATAAATAAAAAAATAAAGTGACATGACTTTTGATTAGCCCTTTACCGCTGGCTGCCGCTGAATCATCATGATGCTCCGAACCTCTAACGAAGTATTTTTATTAGGGCACGTCAGTTTTAATTACACTTGATGCCTCTAATAAGTTGTTATTGTTTGTCTATTAGGGTTAATTGGAGATTAAATGGACCATTTGTTAAAAATTATATTTGGGCATTTGTTTTGAGTACACCTTGAACTATTAACAATATTGGTTTTTGATGTGATGGTATTGAATTAAAGTCTATTTAAAAAAAATTAAACTCATATTTAGCATAAAAAATAATGTGGATGTGGTCTTTTTTATAGATATTGTTTTTATTTATTACACCTATTACATCTTCTCCGTAAATCCTCTAGCGTGAAATACCGTCCTTTGGTCTATCGCGTATTATATTCTTTTTTAAGGTCCAATATGATATTTAATATCTAACTTCTTTATTCATTTAACAACAGGATATAACTAAACTATAAAAATAAATATACATATATAACTTAATATTTAACTTCGTAGTAAGTAGGTACATACCTACACATATTATAGTTCTGACAAATACTTTACCATACCAAAAATAAATTAACCTTTAAATAACATATGTCCTCAAAGCTTTTTCAAATAAGACGCAGCAAAACTTTCTAAACTTACTTAACAAAACAAAAGCTCGTGCATAAGCCGAAAATATACGTCATTACATGTAACAAAGTTGTTCTAAGTCCGGACATTAAAAAGTTTTGTGTCAGGGTTGTTTTGCGAAAAATTGTATGCCAGATGTCACTAGGCAAAAGTTCCTTCCCTTGCAAAAAGCTCTCGAAGTTATTAATTTTATCAAGCTAAAAAAAATGTAGGTACAGCTTAAAATTACGAATTATATTGTCCCTCTCATTACTGGCTGGCTTGGGTATGTCAAAATTATGGCAAAATGTTTAAACAAAAATGTTTTCAAATTTGAGAACTGACTATTATGAAAACTGGTCATTCTGAGTACTGGCCCATTTGCAACAATATTGCCCATTTTTAAAATTGAACCGAATGTGACTTCCCCCTTTTAAGTTACCTTGATTTTAATAAACCTATATAATGAATAAATATCTTTAAGCAGGTGTTAATGTGTGAGTTTTTAATTCAATTCTCGCATACGATAACACCAGCTACTTGTCACACTTCACAATATTTGATACTACTAATGGCAAAGCGGCAGCTGACGTCAACTGAAACCGATAAAGTCACTTTTATTCCCTCTTTTGCAATAGACACCTGCTTTTGGGCATTATCACTGGTTCATGATAAAGAACTGTCTAGATTTTACTTAATGAACGATGGGTGGGTGTTTGCTTAATTAACTGGTTCATCGGTTCGAATACCGTATAAAATATATTTTGTGTGTTATTTTCATTTTAGTTATAAAATTTCGATCTGAATCATCTCATTGAGTAAGAAATAAAATGAGGTAAGAAATTAGGTGTATTCAATAATTATAATGTTAAAGTATTTCACTATTTTATTTGTATGTAATGTCTTGCAGCGAGGAGGACATCGAATAAATTATTTTCATTTTTTTAGCAATGAAAAGCTTTAGAGTTTATGAAGAAAAAGATAGCTATTGACCATCCCTTACACTTATCTTTTAAGGAACTAGTACGCATCGCTTCATATATATCACAAAAAAAAAATAGAAGTATATTAAGTACATTGCATTTGACGACCTCCGTGGCGTAATGGTTAACATGCCTGACCGCTACTCAGGAGGTCCCGGGTTCGATCCCCGGTCAGGTCAAGATGAAAAATGATCTTTTTCTGATGGACTTGGGTCTTGGATGTTTATCTATATATGTATTTGTTATAAAATATAGTATCGTTGAGTTAGTATCCCATAACACAAGTCTCGAACTTACTTTGGGGCTAACTCAATCTGTGTGATTTGTCCCTATATATTTATTTATTTATTTATTTATTGCTCTCTCAACGCAAACACATCACACGCTTGACAGGTTTTCAAAGTTTTATGTTCAGTCAGTATTAACAGTATCATTTAATTTATTTAATAGTAAACTCTAAGAGACATAACATTGTACGGTTCAGTATCAAATTACCTCGACTTTATTCAGAAAACACATCAGATAACTCAAAACATGTAACCATCCAGTGATCACAAGCGAAAATTCACTCACGAACTTCAAGAAACAAAATCTTCGGAGCGATAACAAAACGTACAAGGCCGTAATTAGGGCACAAATGGATGTCCTTTGTGAACAAAACGCAGAGGAGCAAGCCACTGGCGAGCCTTATAGTATTCACATTTGTCAAGCCAGTTAGCCATGCTGTGTCTGGATATAAGAATTAGCTTTAAGAATAGACCACTTCATCATCGCTTTGCGTGAATGTAGCTGAAGGTAACGAAGCTAAAAAAAGGACTAAATTTATTTTGACGAGAAGTTGCGGAGACCAGGATAAGTAAGGGGTATGCCGGAAATAAAAATAGTAAGTACTGAATGTTATAAAATAATGTCTTAAGTAGTGCCTTATAATGGGGGAGAAAATAAAATGTACCGCGTTTGAGTAACTATACAAATTGGAAAGCAACTTAGATAATGCTTAAATGATAATATAGATCCAAAGGTTCTTGAAAGGTGACGCATCGGCAAGCGCAGCATTGGACATCCACCAACCAGATATTCAAATGACCTGAATAAGGTCGCAGGCAAGTATTGGATGCAGGCCGCTTTGGACCGGTCATATCGAGATACTTGAGACCTATGTCTAGCTTTGGTTTGCCTGCTTTTAAATGATGATGATGGTGGAGTACTCTATAAAGACGGTCAAAATATCTCGGCAATTTTTTTCATTTAATTAAGTATTTGGGGTAGGTATCTTTATTCTCTGAACTCGATCAACCAATGTGAATAAGCCCAAAGTCAGGGCTTAATTTATAGCCAATTAACTCGGTGTTAAAACTGACATTATGGTAGTCCGCACTGCAAAATGCATTCGGTTGGTAAGGAGTGATTTAAGAGTACTGTTTGTTCTAGGTAATTATTGTTGTGGGTTGGTTTTAAATTATATAAAAAAGGATTTTACTAATTCTTAAGTCTTTAGTAATAGCCTAGAGGAAAGCTTAAGTAATTTTTTGTGTTGTTTTAAATAGTATGTTTAAGGTTTATTCAGTTTGGTACTTGAATTTAGTTTGTTTATAATCAAACTTAATTCAGAAAAAAGTAATAATGTTCTTCAATAAATATATTTACACAATTGACCAAAATTATTTAATTTGACTCTAACAAAGCTGTTTTGTTGAGAAGAAAAATAAAACAAATAATTCAAAATAATAATGGAATATTCTTAAAATTTTTGAGAAGAACTAACTTATTAAAAATGTAAAAGAACATTTAAAAAGTAAGCCTAGAGATCCATCAAGGGTGATACTTTAAATACATTGTATCTATACAACTTTCTTATCTTACAGTAATACACTTTGTAACTATAAAATTCTTACAATTTTAAACTTTACAGCTTAAACAATCTTTTCACTTGAAATACAACAACATGACATCAAAAATATCATCCACGTACTTATAAGTAGCTTAACCATCCGCTCTCACGCGTACCCAATAAAAAGAGCACTTATCCATAGATAACGACAAACGTCATACGCCTGTTTTGCTTGTAACATAGTGTTACCAATCTGAGTATCAAATCTAGATGCTATGAGATCGGAGACGGATAATGTCCATCAGCGAACAGATTAGCTGGGAATTAATTAATTCTGTATGGAACTGTAACACCTAGTACCTTTAGAAAGTTGTCCCACGGACGATAAGGCTAGAGTTTGATTGGCGATTTTTACGCTATAAATTTACTTAGGTACATATATTATACTGATTAAGAAACGTTTCTCTAGTTCTTTCATGTTTTCTTCCAGTAAAACAAAAAAGGCTTAAAAACTTTTTTTATTCGGATTTTAGTAGCTTTTCTTCTTTGACATAGCTGATAAGCTTTAAGAGAATCGGCTACGATGGTACGGCCACGTTTTACGGAAACCGGCTAGTTACGTTGGGAACAAGTGTCTAGCCATGCCGCCTCCTCCAGGGCCGGGTAGAAGGGGCAAGCCTAAGAAATGCTGGCTCGACGTCGCAGTAAACCATATGCGCGCCAATGGTCTCACAACTAGGGATGCTGAAGACCGGGCGAAGTGGAGGAGAAAAAGCAGGAAAGCGGACCCTAGGCTCCGAAGCAATCAGCTAAGGAAGCAACCGGGAAGGCGCTAAGATGAGAGAGTAAAGAGAGAGAGTAGTTTTTCTTCTTTGTATATCTATCGTATGGGAGACTAGACATCAAAGCGTTTTTCACAATATTTTATGTCTTGAATATTTCGTTGTATGATACGTACGAATATATGGTGCTTTTTTTGTTGATTTTTCTTCGTGTTCAAAAAATTAGTTAACATCTACTTCAATCAGTCGTTCTCCTACCCCAACCAAATCTTTTTGAGAAAATATTTCAAAATGCCAAATGGAGTCTAAAGCTTTTGTTATTTAAGTACCTTTACTAGTTCACTCGAGTTTTGTACCAAATTAACTGATAGCACTATTCGTTACACGCTCTAAATAAAACCTCAGCTTTGCCTGGTATAACTGGCGCGTTATTTAGCCTGTACCCGTATTTAGATAGAGTCCTTTGATTTGATCTAAGGTTAAATTTATTGTAACCTCATCGTATTAATTAACCATACTACTAAAAGTGCCTTTAATTGATTTTGACGAGTATTCCATTGTTCAGTTTTCTGTTTTAATTTAATTATTAGAACAATTTAGTTACAAATATTCTATAAATCTTTGGGTTTTAAGTATTTATTTAAATAAAAAAGAACTGTTTTATATAAATTCATGCTATGATTTGGTTTTTGTAAATATTAATATTTTGTTTAAATAAATAAGCAATATGTGAAAAAATATTTAAAGAGTAATAATAACACGCATAAAACGGGTTCAATATATTTTTTGTGTTTCAGTTTCATGTTCCGATACTTAAAGTTACACAAGCAAGTAATACTCCTAGTGTTGCAGATATTCATAGGTTACGGTAATCACTTACCATCAGATACGCTATGTATTTGATTATTAAGTGTGAAGAAATACTGATTCTGGTGTACTAACTCTTTCAACAAATATGATAAATATAATTGCAAATTTGGACTCATCATTTTAATATTAATTCGTAACTCATTATTTAGATATTAAATATTCAAAACTTAACCATACATCAGTTAATAATCCGTCGGTATATCAATATTAAAAGACTCCATTATTTGTAAGTATTAATTTTATTTAAACTGAGTGTTTCAAACGCTTTTTATATAAACAATAATACTCTTTCTACTTTTAAATACCATTTAAATTAAAAATAGAACTATTTATTAAGATTTCTAACTGTTTAATTTTTTTAATTCATAAAGGTACACAAAATAACAGTAAAAAGTTAAAATCGCAGGATAAAGTAAAGATTAGTACAAGGTTGCTGCTTAGGTATTTCTAAATCTCATCGGGTCCAATTTTTTATCTATATATTTTTTATTTTATTTTAAAAGTACTAATTTCTGCCTAAAAATTCCTTGTAATTTTTAGTTTGAACGTTATACACACGCTTAGTGTGGACCTCGCGTTATCGCGGCAGAAATAAAAGATGTTCTGATTATAATGACCTCAGGCTAAATAAAGCGTGATTATTTCGATATGATTTATATTGTTTGCTTTTAATAGCCAGTGTAATCGTTTTCTTTATTAAGATTAACTCGAATGTATTATGTTAGGCTGTGCAGAAGATAAATATAGCAGCATACTTGTAAATCCATAGTAATATTATAAATGCGAAAGTCTGTCTGTCTGTCTGTCTGTCTGTCACCTCTTCACGGCTAGACCGGCTAGACCGATTGTGATGAAATTTGGTAGGGATGTAGTTAACCACCTGAGGTCAAACATAGGCTACTTTTGGGCGCGATATAACAGAGTCCCACGCGGGCAACTTGGGTCGAACCGGACTATGACACCTCTCAGATCTTGTCCGGACACGGCTGCTTCAGGGGTAGGCTCCATCGCATGAAGCTTTCGGACACCTCAGCCTGCTTCTGCGAGGAAGCGGTCACTGAGGACGTCCATCACGTACTTTGGGAATGCCCGATTTATGAGGAGGCGCGTAGGGAACTATTAAATAATGTTGTCCCGCTCGGGGTGGGCCCAGTCTACTATTGCGATCTCGTGGGATCTGAGGCGAACTTTAAGCGGCTAAAAGAATTCTCGCATCGGTGGCATAAAATTCGAAGCGGCCTCGAGAGGGGCATAACTTGAAAAGTAGGAGCACATTAAGAATACTGCCACAAGCAGACAAAGAAGACGAAGAGAGAAACTGAAACTGTGACAAACTCAAAGACCTAGAAGACAGAAGCTGGCCTCTGGCCGAGAAGGCAAGCGAGGCGTACTTGTGAACGTAAGCCCCCTAAGGTTGGGGGAGAGTTATTAAAATGCAATGATTGCATAGATAGGCGACACTATAGAGAACTTGTAGGGAGATCAAGCAGGTGCGACTGGAAAGAGATGCGAAATGCTAGTACAGCGCACTCTCCCGAGATTCGGCTCGTATAACCGAGAGGTTGGTAGAGCCATGGGAGGTGGAGGGAAGTCCCACGCGGGGCGAAGCCGCGGGGAACAGCTAGTACGATATATTTTCTAAAAGGCTATTAGTCTTTGTACTTATATATTGAAGGAGGCCTACAAACACACATGTGGTTGAAAAATACTAAAGAGAAAGAGAGAGAGAGAGAAAGAGAGAGAGAGAGAGAGAGAGAGAGAAAGAGAGAGAGAGAGAGAGAAAGAGAAAGAGAGATATAATAATATATTGGCAATAAATACATATTTAAATCTTTTCTTAAACTGTGTAAAGTATTTTGTTAAAGGTGGTGGTGGAGGTGGATGATACAAAGATATTAAGTAATTCATTATGATTATGGGATTTAAATTCCTAGAGCTAAAATAAATTAGGTATGGAGACCTTTACGAAGCCACTAACAACGCCTTGTCAGTAGCGGTTTTTGGTCCTCACAAATAAAAAATAACCAGACTAGACTCGCTTAAAAGTATATGGGTATTATCTAACATTTTTATACACCATACATTTTTTCTGTCATTAAACTAAATACCAGTACTCCGGTCTCAGTAGTACAAATGATATCGTAGGTTTAACTAGTTTCAAAGATCAAGAGGTATTGTCTTAATTAAATTACAGTACAGCTATTACAAATCCTATTTGCGAAGCAAATAACAATATCCCTAACTAAATTAAGTCGTCAGATTAACCTTGGGGTCAACCTTTATAAGACGTTATAGGGTTCGAATATATGGGCTTTTAATAAAAGGAACAACATTGAATTTTAATAAGTTGCAAAGAGTTGACTCAAACAGGCCGTTTTATTTTTTAAACCAATATTGTTTCTTTGAAATTTCAGCTTTTAATGTACATTAATAAATATTGTGAAGCAGAGATTTTACAGTTTTGACTTGATAATTTTTAATAAAATTATTTTAATTAATATAGAAAAACTGTTCCTTATTGACAATACATTTTCTATGGATTACACATAAAGAAAGAAATATTTATTGGCACAGGAATGCCTCATCTTCTATTACACTAAACCATGGTCTTGAGTACGCTGTTTTTAAATCATATTTTAGGCTCATGCACATTTCTTCCCCTTTAAGTTTTATTTTCAACATCAAAATGCATTATATATAGAAAAGAAAGGGTTGTTTTTGTTATGGTTTTAGTTTCTAATAAAGTTAAGTTTATACTTTAGTTTAGTTTGTTATTTTAAATTGTTTTAATAAGTATGTCAATAAAAAAATATTTTATAGTTTAAAAATAAATTTGGCAAAAAGAAAAGGAAAGTAATTGTTAGTTCTTGCAGTTTAAATCCAGACGCTCGGGGGTATAAGGTTCATATAATCCCAAAATTAGAAAGGAAAGATGAAAAAGGGAGTAATTAAAAAACCAATTTGCGTACATGAGGGAGGTATAATGCGAAAGATTCCCTTTGTTGCCGTTGATCCTTTTCGCTAGATGTCGCCCACGGCTTCATCCTCTGTTAGCAATTTAATACACAAAGGATATTATGAAGATTTTCCTATGAAGTTATATTTTGTAAATTTTTGTATTAAGAAAATTCTGTGTATAATATATTATGCATTTTAATGTTTTCTTTAGTCTAGTGTAGTCTATACCGTTCAACTAATTTGCTTCACTTCACAAATATTGCAAATAGTATTTTAATTCTTAAAAGTTTTTTTAAGGTTAACAACAACATATTTATGATAAGATTAAAAACAATATTCTAAGAAAGTAAGTAAAAATTTTCATCTCCGAAATAGTGCCAAATATTTTAGTAGCCAATAATGTTCGTCTTTTTGTCTCTACCTATTCTCAATTTTATTTTTAGTTTATTTGTTGTTTATCCATTTAAACAGTTCTGTCAGAAGCCACGTACAAATTATTCATGGTTCTCATGATTATCTAGATAATATATGTGCCATAATTTCAGAAGATTATTTAAGTATAATTCAAATTCAAATTGTTTATTTTCAATATAGGATATTCTTAATACTTATTGAAGTCAATTGTTATTTATTTTATATAATTAAGAATTATTCATTATGTGTATATTGTAATATTGTATGTGTAACTTTGTGTATATTCAAATAAGCCATATGGCATCAGAATGTTTAAAACATTTTACGGTTACTTACTTAATGAACTGACTATTTTTCATCAAGTATATATTACTATGGCATGTTTACTCAAGAGGTCTTCGTGTATTTTTCTATTGATGAATGATTACTTCGCCCAGTAGCTTTTCAATTATTTATTCGGTTTCTTATCTTATGTGTGAAACAATGCCGGCTTCAACTGTCATTGAGTGATTACGATGAAACCGCAGGACGTCCATATTGTTGAGTAGGTCAATGGTTTACAAACTGTATTAATGACACTTAGGTAATAGTTGTTATTTAGGAGACCAATAAATTCTTTAAATATTACCTGATACATGACTTTAGTGTCTCTATTATGAGATTAAACATTCTAAGAGGTATTAGAATTTTGAACGAAATAAGTAAGAATAAGTGAGTAGTTTATTGTTCAATAATATATATAACTATAACAAGTTTACATACACATTTGATCCCACACTAGACTAATTCAGGTAAGCTAATTAAGATGCTCCATTTTTTCCACGTTGTTCTTATCCACCCTAAGGTTGGCTGGAAGAAATTGCATTAGCGATAAGTCCGCCTTTTTACACATTGTTTGTATTTGTATCAACATGTATAATTTGTTTGTTAATGGTTAAATTTTTTATTAAAGAGTATTATCTATCTAACTCCTTTTTGCTCAACGCTGCTTTTCGACAATAATTGCCACAAAACCATGTCAACGTAAATACGAATATTTAATCCAATAACTTTGCCCGTTGGATAAATTTTACTACCAAGTTCCGCGCCAACAATAATAGTAATAGCAGAACTATAAATCATTTATTACATCCTCCATATCATAAATGGTCATAAATATGGATAACAGCTTGTGGTATTGTTCATAAATGAATTGCAATGAGACGCGTACTGATGGTCGTAAAAAAGTTGTAAAAAGTTTGTAAATATTGAAAAAATAATAGTAGTCTTGATTATAATACTAGCGGCTCTAACTAAGTAACATTATGTCATACCACGTAAAATTTCGATATCGTTCATTAGGCATTTTGTAGTGTATACAACATACGGACGGATTGACCTAAAGAAATTTAGTAGTTAAAGATAGTTTTAAATAGGGCGTAATTAGAAATATTGTAAAAATATTTTCTTCACGTTTTCTCTCTAGGACTGTTCTGAAGATTTTTTCAGAAATAAACAGAACGCTTGCGCTAATGTTCTCTTTTATATGTTTTATTATTTTGTGTATTTGAATATAGCATATAAATAATTTCAGTTGCAATCTCAAATCTTAACCCTAAAAGAGCTTTAATATACTTAAGAACTTTATTTTCACCGTATAAGAATGATTATTACCACCTTAAATAAATATCAACAGCACAGTCTGGTGAAAGTAGCTAACACATGTTTTAGAAACACTGGACCAGTTCTTCACGCAGCGGGGGGCCACTCCTAAGACACACGGACAAGTTGGACAAATTGACGAAATATATCTATAGAAATAGATATTATATAGACTAGCTGTTGCTTACAGCTTCGCTCGTATGTATACTTTATACTAATAAGTAGCCAATGAAAATTATGGCATATTACATATTTAGAATGAACTTTTGGCTCCCGCAACACCTAGAGATGATCTTATAACGATATAAGGTAGAAAAGATGAGCTAATAAGTATCATAATTTCGTGTAGGTGTCACGGTCAATCGTACATACATACCCTGGTATCAGATTTCTTCGTAACCACCTTGCGCCTCTGAGGTGGTTCCTTTAACGACTAAGATGATATCCGGAACCAACGGGTTAACTGGCCTTCCGAAGTACGAAATCATATTTATTATCAAACAATCAGGTGATTCACGCCTGCAATGTCCTAATCAAACTGAAAACAACTAAACAAACGAACAAGGCTATTGTACAGGAGGGATTCGATGCAGCTCATCATCATTTCGAGTAGGCGTCACGGTCAATCGACCATGCACCCCCTGGCACCAGTCAGAGTTCGTTGGAACCGCCTCTCGGCCTCTGACGTGGTTCCTTTAACGACTACCAGATGGCGGCCGGACCAACGGCTTAACGTGCCTTCCGAAGCACGGAATCATCTTTATTATCTGACAATCAGGTGATTCAAGCCTGCAATGTCCTAACCATACTGGAAACAAATAAACAAAGTATGCTTCCGGTGGGAATCGAACCCACGACCTTTGGGTCTACAGGCAAACGCCTTAACCACTGGACCACGGAGGCAGTTTAAAACAATTAAACCATTCTCTATTTTACCATTAAGAGGTGACATAGTCATCGTCTTTTAGCGGACCTCGGCTTCCGAAGCAATGAAATTTTGCATACAGCCTAAAGTTAAAAAAGTAAAAAAAAAAACGTTGTAATGTGATAAAAAGACAGGCATAGATAGACTGCAATTGATTGCTTGTGCACAAAGCCGCTTTTTGTTTACTTTAATTTAGTACTTAAATTTTCTGTGTAATTTAATGAAGTAAATAGACAAAAAACTAATAGACATAACAAAATCAGGCTACAATAACATTTACTATAGATAGACAGCATAGATTTATGAGTACGCTCCCATTTTGGCGTTATTACAGATGCAAACAGGCACAGCAGAGGGTCGATTTATTTAGGCTACCTGCGGCTTTAGTGTGAATTAAGATCTAGTTTAAAAATAAATTAACCATAGTAGGTTGTAAAGAAGAGTTATGAGGTAATAACAATAAAAGTTTATAAACAAAAGGAAAATATTTATTGTTTTGTTCTTTGTTTGTGCGGAACGGAACGGACATTCATGATTTAATAATGATACGTATTTAATTATTTATTGTTTAGCTGAACCTGATTTTAGATTTTAGCTTCGGGGTTTATTTTAATTTCAGATAAGATTTTAATTATTGCTGCTACTAGAATGCATGCAGGCAGTTCAAAAAGTATAAATACTGGCCACTTACACACTGGTTCTAGAAGAGAAAATGTAAATAGAAAAAAATACATAATTACAAAGATTCAGGGTTTATTTTGCCTTACTAAGTTCGTATGCGTGCTTCCGCCACTAGTTAGTTCATTCAAACTAATGCCGGCTAACATTGAATCTTAAGCGATCCGCACGTGTAAAGAGCTACCATATTCTTCGTGAAGTGTCGAAATATTTTACGTTTCATCCAGGAAAAACCTAGCTACTATATATCATCTTTATTAAATTGTTTTCGTTTTTTTATAATATTTTTACTAATACGTTCATAAATTTACATCACTTATGGACGAATTCACAGTTAGTTATTTAAAATATATACATAAATCATTTATTTTACATTTTCAATATTCCTTTTCAGAACATCGCTGTGTAAAAAGTTGTATGAATTTGTGTTTCTGTCATGGTAAATTTTACGTCGGAAAATGTTTTTTCAAATAGCAAATAGAATGTAGGGATTTATTAAAGCGATATTTTGATATGAACAACGGTGTTGTATTCATTCCAGCCAGTATGAAATAAAACTCAAAATGGAATTTAGATTTAGGTGGTCTGCTATTGTACACATTTGTAATGGTTTTTATTTCCACAGCTATTCCGTATGTATGTCAAAGGCTAATTTTTTTTTCTCCAGTATACTGCAGTGACCGAAATCCGCATCATCATCATCATCGAAATTCCTGACTGTACAGTCAGCTGCAGAGAAATCTGACCCCCATGCCTCAAGTATCACTATTGAAAGGGGTCATATTTCTCTGCAGCACACTGTACATACTTAATTATTAGCTAAATCTTTTGGCTGAGATACTGCTAGAACATCTGTTTCATTCTTTTATTCATTAGCAATTAAAAGATTATGTAACGCGATGAATATGTAAGCAAGTAATCGTCGTGGCTAAGATTTGATTTGGTTTCGGTTCGTTTTTTCTTGTCGAGTGTATTAGTGGCCAATATTGATGTCAGACTATCCAACATTGGTGTACATCTGCCTTACCTCCATTTAAACTTAGATGTAGCAGCTACGTTATGTTTTAAAATAAGTGTTCGGTTTAAAAATAGAATATACTGAGTTGGCCACTAAGATTCACAATAAAAAGAACCTAATAATTATCATCGATTTAAAATAAATTCCTATTGATAAAATTTATCGCATCCGCGTACGATCAGCGCTTCTGTCCTTTGTGTTTTTACTCGATCACTTCAAAAGTTACTTTAAATTATCGTCCCTATACATTTCTTTTCGAGTCCCCGGGCCATCCCTAATACCGACGAAACCAATTTGAATTCAATTTAGCTTTTTTCGAACAAGCTTTTGTTGCCTCTCAGTTGTGTTTACCTTATTCGATTTCTGTAATTTCATTCATAACAAACTGGATTTGGGGTTGGAGCCATTGGGGATGACGGGAGCGTTTGAAATAATATTCTCTTTGATAAGAGCCGGTCTTTTAAGTGGATGCAATTCAAGTGTCACAAGATTCACGTATTTATTTTATTTGGTAGGCAAAATATTTAATTTTAAATATATTAAAAAAACCTTTTTTATTTATGTGTATTTTCTCAATTACTCTCCAACGTAACGTTCAGATTTAGACATTTGCTTAAAATATTTGAAAATGTATTATTAGTACAAAATACAAAGGTCATTTACGTAACTAGCTGTCTCGAAAAAAAGGGCTCCTCAATTTACAGTAGAAATAAACATTATTATGTATATATTAAATATAAATAAAAAGTAGTAGTAGTAAGTTACAAGGTAATGAAAATGACGTCTTTTTTATATCTGATGCTGATATTTACCTTCTATTCCTAAAACCAAAAGATACAGAAAAACACGTAGAAAAAATACTTATCAATAAAAGCTTGAAAAAATACAAATAGAACATGATATTATTAAAATAACTATAAATACGATTATACACTGAAAAACAAGATGTATAAAAAATTTCTTAAGGTAAATCACACAGGCGAAGCCGTAAACGGAAGCTTGTGTCTGTATAGTTAGGAATAGCGTCCTCTTAAATGATGGGGTCCCCATCCGAATACCGGATCATAGACCTTGAATGGGATTTGTCAATGTGAAGTGACGAAAACTAATTATGGTGCACAATGTGGGGGTTGTGCTATCGTATCGGCCAATGCCACTCAAGTCACTAGCACACGTTGGCATTCATAGTATTACGAGTAATTTAATTACCGAAATTAATTAAACTTATGAAAAACGTTAGGCGGAAATAATGACGTTCATTTAAAGTGATAGAATTAGAAATGGCGTCACCTTCTAGTATCTATTCCTATTTCGTCACAAATGATTAAGATTGCTTTTTAACGAACAAATAAAAGATTATAAAACATGTCATTTTCAAAATCTTAACGCAGTCGCTAGCGCTGCGTATGTAAAATCTCTTACTAGGGGTACATCAATGATTTATTAAATATATTTATTGAAACTATATTTCATTTTAAAATTTGAAACCTTGCAATTTTTACTACAGACCATAATTTTAAAAACAATGCACGTTTAAATCATTTTAAATACAAAAGAATAAAATAATTCAAAAGTTCTTCGTTCGTTTCAAACTCTGCGGTTAACCGCTCAAAACGATTCTACTTTTCCCTTCTTATTTTTTAACGGTTTTTAAATTGAATTTTGCGGTTATTTATTTATGAGAATATTCATAGACTTGTGTACAGACGAATTTTTTTTTTATATTTTATAGTCTGCCGGATTTTTTTTTCGGCTGTTCATATCTGATCATATATTTATTTATTTTATTGATAGAATAAGCAAAACGTTTCCGCTTTAACTTTACACTGTACTAAATTTAATCACATTTACACGCACATGCAATTATATTTTATTTTCTTATGATAATACTATGTTTTATCGTTAGTTTGTATAACTAACGGACAGGAGTAAGACTACACCTTACTTGAAAATGCGTGACCTCAAAATATTACATTGCCTCAGTACTCAGTAGAATTCACAAATAAAACAAATAAATAACGTGCATTGGAATGAAAAATAGGCTAAAATATAACATAGCTGTTGTCTACTATTATATTCGTTTCATCAAAAATGGTGTTTTAATCAAACACATTCCTCTTCATGAACATCAAAAAAGGAATGCCGCCTGAATAATTGTTTTAAATTAACAGAAAATAAAAGAAAAAACATATTAATTATTTATGAAAAGATAATGGAGCTGGCTTGCCTTTGTATGTATGACATTATTGGCTTCCGAATGATTAGCCTAATGGATGCCAGGTTTTAACGACCTTACTCTCTTCAAATTGGCCATAAAAGAGATATGCCTAATTTATGGACGTTACCATAAGGTGTGGTCACATCTGCTGATAAAATTGTCAAAGGATTCGTTGTTTTTAGAGGGATGTTTTAATAATGGAATATATAGGATAAAGCGATTTTAAATGTCTGTTTCGTTCTTTTTTTTAAATCATGTTTTACTTTGAACTAATAGTCTCTGGTACGACTTTAACGTAGAGTTTTTATTTATACAAAAGAAATTTCTCGGTAAAGTCAATATGAAATTTAATTTATTATTGCATAAATACGATTAACTAACAGAATCACGCTTACTAATTACTCGATTAAATGAACATCAATATTTTGAAGCATTTTAGATATACTTACCACTAAATCATTAGACATATGGCTCCATGAATGTCTCATCATTTTTCTTGTTATATTATCTTATTATGAAAAAAAAAGATAATGTGCCAAAATGATAATATTTAGCACATTTACAATTTTTTTTTCTTTTCTACTTCCTTGTCGACGAGTCGTTATAGAAACTCGATGAATCAATTATGCATAACCCTTTATAACTTGTAGTCTCCTGCAAATTGTAACGGACTAGTTGTAAGATCGAAATGGTTGTGTGAATGTAAACTTTTATGTCACCAATAAAGATACTGGTTGACGTGATTTGTTAGCTCTCAGATAAGGCTCTTTGATGTTCTATAATAGTTTAAATTGAGTCTTTTGTAGAAACGAACTAATCTTGATCACACATCCAAATATTGATGGTGTTGTCGCGCTTTACAATTTTATAATGCTTCCACCGTCAAAAATAATCTGATCTTCTGAAGTGCCAACTTTTTACTTTTCTGTACTGTACTTTATAAATTCAATTTTCAACCGACTTCCAATATATTGACGTCACGTCGGAAACAGGATCAAGGAAATTGAGACCACTGTTTTCCTACTAGTAGCTTGGTAGATTATAGGAAATGATTCTGGACATTGAGACCTCTGCTTTTCCATTAATAACATAACTAAGTACTTACATGACAGGAGAAGAAATGATCTATACTTTTAGCTTAAAATCACAGGGCAAAAATTTATAAAATAATATTTAATATCATATTTTTCGCTACAAATCGTATATCATTGGACAAGCCCTTCAGTCACGCAGAACCGATGGCCGCTGAGATAAAAAACCAGTGAGTCTTTAAATGATGTCAGATTTTGTTTTATACATTTAGCGAACTGTGATGTCATCGACCTACGTCACAACATTTACCAATCGCAGCGATTATTTATTTAATACATTCAACATTAAATTATACAACTCAGCAATAGCATAAACTTTTATGTCTGCCATTAAGGATTCTGAACCACTTTAACTTGATTTGTATGTTCTCTGATAAAGCGAGATCCTTTCTTGAAATAACTGGTTTGGTTTCATTTTGTACAAAGCTGATGACTTATTCTGCTTTTACACTTACTCTTAAGAATAGCGGTAGAAAATTTTATCAAAGTCTACATATTGTTGAAACAATAAGTGGTGATGATTTTGCAGTGATGATGTTTGGAGTGTCTCGGAAAACCCACATAAACCGAGAAAAAGAGGACAAAAGCCGCATCTCATGTAAACTGAAAAATTACGTTAGGAATAAGGTATTAAGCCAGGTTGCCTGCGTCACTGCTTGGTAAAAAAGCAGTAAGTCCGTATAGTGTAGTCCGTAATTATTTCCTTCAATATATACATTTGACGATCATATATTTGACGACCTCCGTGGCGTAATGGTTAACATGCCTGACCGCTACTCAAGAGGTCCCGGGTTCGATCCCCGGTCAGTTCAAGATGAAAAATGATCTTTTTCTGATTAACCTGGGTCTGGGATGTATATCTATATATGTATTTGTTATAAAATATAGTATCGTTGAGTTAGTATCCCATAACAAAGTCTCGAACTTACTTTGGGGCTAACTCAATCTGTGTGATTTGTCCCTATATATTTATATTTTTTTAAGTTATATATTATGTAGGCCCTTACTTTAAATACTTACATTAGGAGAGGTTAGTACGTTTTTTATCTTTTCTCCATCATCTTACTGCAATCCATCTACTTAATAACAACGGCGATTATTTAATTAAAAACTGAGTTAACTCCATTGTTGTTTAAACTTATCGGAAATAGCGTAAGCATTCAACGACGTAGGCCTATTAACCCCGTAATTAAACGTTTTATAGTGATCATTGGGATAATTAAATTTTATGATCTCATGTATTTTCCACATACAGTTTTTTTAATTGGTGAGAATATTATATTTTTTACTATATGGATGCCGACAGATTGATATTATTACGAAATTTTTCTCTATAGGTAATTTGTTTACCAGATGCTTTTTATGAGTTCGTATGTGTGTTCATTAGTTGTATTTAATTGAATTATGTGTATCACACCACAGTATCTAATAATTTTGTACTTTATTTGCTATGGAATATATTCAGATTTTAATACAAAATGCAATAAAAGTTTATATTCAATTAAGTACCACGAAATGCTTTATATTACTTACCTTATTATAAAATGGAATTGAAGTTAATTAATTAAATTTCTCTTATTAAGATGATACCTTGGTGAACACTAGCGCCACCATTAGTTAAAATTCATTATTTACTGAAAATACAAGTTATCAAAAATCCGTCTTATGTAATTAAGGTTCTGGATCTGAAGTTATTTTAAAATATATTAAATTACTAGCTGTTCCCCGCGGCTCCGCCCCGCGTGGGACTCGGTTATATCGCGCCCAAAAGTAGCCTATGTTTTACCTCAGGTCGTTAACTACATCCCTACCAAATTTCAACACAATCGGTCCAATCGGTCCAGCAGTTTAGCCGTGAAGAGGTGACAGACAGACAGACAGACAGACTTTCGCATTTATAATATTAGTATGGATAGTATGGAATAAACTATAGTTCCCTATAGTTACAAATTGCTTAAAACGGCCACATTTGGCAGTTTTGCAATTTGTAACTATAGGGAACTATAATTAAATAATTTAAAGGCGCTAGTGTTCACCAAGGGATTGTCATAACTTAATCATGTAAGCTAAAAAAAATCCCTTAGTCCCATTTCGCAGCTAGATTTCGTAGCTGGCTTCGAAACGGGAATAAATTATTACCATTACGAAGCTGGCTTCGAAGTCATTGTTTCTAGCTTTAGAAGCACTAATTCCCTTTTTTTTTATCTTTGTTCCTGATGTCATAACTTTGCGTCACCAATCTTTTCGTACCCCCAGCGACTCATATTTCGTTTCGACTCATCGAGGTTTGGTACTCGTCATGACTGCGAATGTTTCAAATCCGATCTGTAGTTGGAAAGTTTCAACAAATTAACTCTTCATCTTTATTATAGTAATAAAGACTTACTTATTCACTTACATCAATTATTAATTTGAAAATTTAACATTCTATATTTCAGACAACTGGTGTTGTAGATATTCCATCATGGATGCCGACAGATTGATATTATTACGAAATTTTTCTCTATAGGTAATTTGTTTACCAGATGCTTTTTATGAGTTCGTATGTGTGTTCATTAGTTGTATTTAATTGAATTATGTGTATCACACCACAGTATCTAATAATTTTGTAATTTATTTGCTATGGAATATATTCAGATTTTAATACAAAATGCAATAAAAGTTTATATTCAATTAAGTACCACGAAATGCTTTATATTACTTACCTTATTATAAAATGGAATTGAAGTTAATTAATTAAATTTCTCTTATTAAGATGATACCTTGGTGAACACTAGCGCCACCATTAGTTAAAATTCATTATTTACTGAAAATACAAGTTATCAAAAATCCGTCTTATGTAATTAAGGTTCTGGATCTGAAGTTATTTTAAAATATATTAAATTACTAGCTGTTCCCCGCGGCTCCGCCCCGCGTGGGACTCGGTTATATCGCGCCCAAAAGTAGCCTATGTTTTACCTCAGGTCGTTAACTACATCCCTACCAAATTTCAACACAATCGGTCCAATCGGTCCAGCAGTTTAGCCGTGAAGAGGTGACAGACAGACAGACAGACAGACTTTCGCATTTATAATATTAGTATGGATAGTATGGAATAAACTATAGTTCCCTATAGTTACAAATTGCTTAAAACGGCCACATTTGGCAGTTTTGCAATTTGTAACTATAGGGAACTATAATTAAATAATTTAATAATTAAGTATGTTGTTGGCGCTAGTGTTCACCAAGGGATTGTCATAACTTAATCATGTAAGCTAAAAAAAATCCCTTAGTCCCATTTCGCAGCTAGATTTCGTAGCTGGCTTCGAAACGGGAATAAATTATTACCATTACGAAGCTGGCTTCGAAGTCATTGTTTCTAGCTTTAGAAGCACTAATTCCCTTTTTTTTTATCTTTGTTCCTGATGTCATAACTTTGCGTCACCAATCTTTTCGTACCCCCAGCGACTCATATTTCGTTTCGACTCATCGAGGTTTGGTACTCGTCATGACTGCGAATGTTTCAAATCCGATCTGTAGTTGGAAAGTTTCAACAAATTAACTCTTCATCTTTATTATAGTAATAAAGACTTACTTATTCACTTACATCACTTATTAATTTGAAAATTTAACATTCTATATTTCAGACAACTGGTGTTGTAGATATTCCATCTGTCCCAGACAGACGCCGTCGGGCTTCGTCATGTGTCATGATCAGAATGTCGGTCTGGCGGCTTTTCAGTGTATTGTTGAAATACTGGCCTGTAATAATGTTTGCAATTGATTTTTTTTTAGGTCTCTGGACTATTGTGGTTTCTCTTTGAATTTTTGTATTGCTTTCGGAAGTTGATCAAACGATTTACGTTTTTCCATAAGTATCTACTTAGTATATATTCGAAGATCTTACATTTAAGTTTATTGTATATGAAAATAATAAACAAAAATATTTTTTGTCTATTATTTTTTCTAATCGACCTCGGTCGCCGTATACGAGCCGAATACCACGGCTTACTTGCAATAATGCTGGTTGTTTTATTTAAAGGTTTTAAAGAAATTTATGTATGTATTTTTTAAGACTTCTTATAATATTACTGGCTCTATTCTTTAATCAGAATCAGCCGGAACAAAACGTTTACTTCTACCTACCTACATTTCTTCACGTTTAATCGATTCTTTTATATGATGTGGAAAGGACTTGTTTCATTTTAATTGTGTATCTTGTTAGTATGAAACATCGTAAATAATAATACTGTGTTTCACTTTACATTATTTCCTCTTGACAGCTTCCTATTCGTAGGTACGCGGATGAAATATATTTATTATTAGATTATTATAAAGTTCAGTTCATACTAGATATTCAGAATGCAAAAAAAATAATTAATAATTCACATAACATATTTTAATGTTATTATGTTTTTATACATAATTAAGTTAATTATTTGTTTTTCCTTACAATTAAACTAGACTCAAAGTTCATACAGAATGTAGTATATTATTCCATCATGCCTGGTTACTGTGAAGTGTGGATAAGAACTAAAAGGTTTTTTTTTAATAATCCATTTTATTTCATGCTCTGTTGATCCTTAGTCTTGGTGCTAAGAGTTTCTGAACCGCCTATTGCTTGCGTCTAGACTCTAGAGTAAAAAGGCGTATAATTATAGCGAAACATTTAAAATAAATTTCACATACTAGAAAATAACAAAAGTATATTATTGTCCAATTAAAAATATAACATCACAAAAACACAATGTTGCAATATTTTTCCATATTAAGAACATGCTTGGAGAAACGAAAATCAATTTGCTGATTACACGTTCGCGGACGTTTTTGAAAACACAATAGAAGTTTTATTGTTATAACTGCTATAGCAGTCGTGTGTCCGCCAACGTGTTAATAAATAGTATTCCTGGAAATGTATGACCAAGCTCAAGTGTGGGTGGATCCTAAGACAGTTGCTGCTACCGTATGCAGTCACATCACAAATCAAGCCGCTTGTTACCGAGCTGTCGAAGGCAGCCATTGCGAGAATTAACGTACGTATAATATTTTGCTAGTGTATTTTACATTAGCTTTGGAGATAAAGATTTCAGATTTAAATAAATCAATTATGTTGTAGAGTTGTGATATTTAATTTAAATGTTTATTTAACCGATGCTAAGCGTCTGATTAAAGAAATAGGGCACAGTATACAAGACAGGAGTGCTATTTTTGAAATGTATGACTCATCCAAAACCGGGGAATCGAATGATTATCGTTGGAGTCACCGTTTATGACGCATGAAAATCATTCGAAAACGAACGGTAATCATTCGACTCACCGGTTTTGGGTGAGTCATACATCTCAAAAATAGCACTCGAGAAGTGGTGGGTGATGGCTCTTTCTCGTTTCTGGTGCATAAGATTGCCTTGGCAATTCAACGAGGAAACGCTGCTAGTGTTCTGAGTGGGTGATTTTCTTCTTTTTCTTTTTTTGTTTATTTAATTATTTTTATTTACTTTTATTTTTAATGTAAGTTTAGTTCTATTTAGTTAGATATTTAGGTTTTATTTATTAGTTTTTAATAATTCGAATTGTTTAAAATGATAAGTATATATTAGAAAATCAATATTTATTTAAATCAATTATATTCGGTGTGTTCAAACATCAAATAATTTGAAAAGTCAAGTTAAAATTCATAATGCTTTCATATATTTTATAATATATGTATATAATTACATTAAAAAAATAATGGAGACCCAGAAACCCAAAAAGGATCTCGCCATATTAAGAAATTAACAAAAAATTTCTTTACTCACGAACAAAGAGGCTTCTGCAAACCAACATTAGTCACGAATTATAAACACGAGATTGTTTCCCTGATATTTCTAATATAGCTACAAATAAAAGAAAGTAACAGATATAACACTTCGTTAGAATATTTTGGAAACCTAGCCCAAAACATCGCTTATACAGGCAACGACAACTTAAACTCATGCTAATTAGCTATTTCCCTACAAGAAATCCCACTACTACTTTCACGGGTCAACTGGAAGAGATTTATAAGCCCTTTAAGCGTGAAGATCAAACGTAGAAACTTTTGCCTTTTTAATTAAGATATAATGGGAAATAAAAAAAATCTTCTTAGCGAGTCGATTCCGGCAAATTTATATTTGTGAGGACCAGGACTCCGCCACTGACAAGGCGTTGTCAGTGGCTTCGATAGGTCCCCGAGCGTGCAGGTGGCTGGGCACGCAGGACACGATAAAAGATGTGCTGGGGAGAGTCACCACATTGCATGATGATGCATCGTTTATTTTATTTTATTTATTTAATTCATGTACACTCAAATATAAATATAGGAAACTTAAAATTAGGAAGTTTAGTACAAGGCTGCTACTTATTTCTATTGTCATATCTTCCAGCAGACCCGCGATAGGAAATTAAGTGGTTATATCGAATAACATTTTAGTACTTACATACTCTTCTGTTCTTTGGATATTTGACCCCGATCTTCATACAAATTGCTTTGAAAAATAACGATTTCTCTGTAATCGCAATTTGTTGTATGAGAAAAAAATCCATCTTATCTCAAGATTATAGGACAGGAGACGCTATTAAAATGTCATTAAACGCGCCTGACTGTCATCTGTTTCTCTGGCGTCATTTTCGTGAGGCTACCTTTTTGCTGCAGTTTTTAGTTCACACCGCACTGATGTATCCTATGGTCCTTTGCATCATTTCAAGGTATTTTAAACTTTATTGAAACGTTATAAGGTTTTGTTTTGGTTTGTATTCCGTTGTCCACTTTTGTCAAGTCCACTAATGATGCTTGATGTAATTTGATGTAAATTGAGCGAGGTCCCGGCCAAGCACGCAACATGTCAACTATGAAATTGTTACCTAAGTATAGTTTAATTTTCATATGATTGATGTACCTTTCAAGTGTATATTAGTAACACTGTACAATGATATCAGTTGCATGTTTTATGTAAAGCAAAACTTTTGAGTTAAGGAAATTATTTTGGCAAGTATTATGTCCGTGAGTTAAATTTTTGTTACTCATAAAAAAAAATGTGTCAGGCATTTATTTATCTGTAAAATTTTACGCCTTTATAAGATTATGTAGACTTAGTATAAACTGAAAGTCCTAAGTCAACTCTACAAGAACTGCAAGCGTTTTCTTATTGATATCGAGTAGTTTGCAGTCAATCAACATTGCACTTGACATCGAGGTTGGTTTTAAAACCACTTATGACTTCTGAAGTGGTTTATTTGATATCATGCCACCTATTCATAACGTTCTGATGAGTGTCCTAATGTATAGTGGGTCATTTAGATAATGTACTACTTTACATTTACATCTAAAGTGACATACGTTTCTATGTAGCTTACTTTTTCTATGCATTTTTGTTAAGAAGACTAGGCTAGTCTTCTTATTAAAATTTCACTAAGAGAAATTTTAATTGTTTAATCCACTAATATGTAATTTAATCTATCTACATAATATATGAAAATAAATTTGCTTGTAAGTCTCGCTAAAACTCCAGAATGGCTAGACCGATTTGATTTATTTTAGTCTTGAAATATTAAAAACGACCATTAATTTTCTAAAATATTTAAAACAAGCTTTCGCCCGCGGTTCTGCCCACATGAGTTTCCCGAGGGAACAGTGCTTTTTCTCAGGCAAAAGGTACCCTATGTCCTTCACAATACTCCTAGCTATGTGTATGCGAAATTTCAAGAAGATTAGTTCAGAAGATAGGGCGTGAAGGGATTACAAAGAAACAAACGAACAAATAAAATCTACAAACTCACTTTCGCATTGATAACATTAGTTGGATTTGCTACAAACAAATCACAATTTTTAAGAAAATAATACTTTTTGGTCAATTATTTGTTAAGCTATAACATTCAGTTGGTGCGAAATAAATTAGCATTACATTTGAAGTTGTTCACGAATATTGAAAAGTAAATCTGGAATTGTTTGGAGCAGATAGTCGGCCTGAATTGAAATTCAGAAATTCAAATGACTTCGGACCAAGTTCAAAACAATCGCGTCTCTTCCTAGAACACAACTTTGTATACAAAGGACCTTTTTAATCTACATGAATAAGAATGGTAATGATTTCAGGATTTTGTTGTTTTGAATTTTGTTTATATTGTGTTTGATTTAGAACTGTTTCTTTACCTTATGTATTATTCCATAGCACTGCTCTCAAGCCCTATTTGCTACTAGTAGTATCATGCGTTATTTCATTTAATTTACTGTTTGACAGAAAAAAACTAAACTAAAAAATTAACCGTCTCTTTCATGATTTTTTTTGTACATTCTTCGTACTAACTCCAACTCTTAGTGAAACTTTATTTATCTCCTTAAAGTTTTCTCATCCTGCGGCAATGTGTCTATGACTCCGTTAAAGTTTTTCTAATTCTAAAGTAGGTAACAATGAGTTAAAAAACCTTTAAAGTGTATTTTAAAGATTTTTAACTTATTGTTAAAGTGATGCTATGTTGCACCTGTACGTGTATAGATGCGCAATAAAATTGTTTTAATAATTCACACTTTTTCATCAAAAATAAGCAGAATCATTGCGAAATTGAAGTAAATTCATAAGCAAGAGAAAAAAAAATCATTGTATGGGCAATGGGAGCCCATGAATGTGGATACTAAAAGTGAGTACCTAGTAAGTATCCAAAAATTAGCAGACCATAATTTCCAGCACAAACTCGCATTATCTCCGCTATAATGCAGTAACAATTATGCAAAGCCCGGGGCGGCAGACCACTTATTGAGATATCGCGGTCACATCGACCATTATGCAATCGAGTACCAAGACTTTTATAAGGATTGTTCATAACGGAATACAATACTAAGTATTAGCTGTATTAAATTTTATCTGAACCTTGGTATAGTTTACGCGCGCATAGGTGAGAGAGCTATGAATGGGATAGCGATTATTAGCTTAATAATGATTGTTCAGATATTGTCTTGCTCCCCAAATATTTTAAACTAGTCGAAAACTCGCATACTATATATATATAATAAACATTCATAGTCTGGTAAAAGATTATCAAATCGCGGTTCCTTTTTATTACCGTCTTTGTTTTTTTTTTTTGTACAGTAAAGAGTGTCGCGCGGTCTTCAAAACTTCATTTTGGGTTCAACGATGATGTGCTCGTTCTACCCGTAGGTAATTACAACCTATGTCGTAATGGTAATCACTTTACAACAGTTTGATCGTCGATCTGTTTTGATTGGATTGTATGATTTTTTTCCCTTTACCGCAACTTAGTATGAACCTTCCTTTATTAATAACAGGGACGTTAAATTACCGTGACACTCCTCAATAAAATTTTACCGTTCCCGGTTTCAGGAACGAGATCTTTGATAGCAGACTGATCGTCCGAAGATAAATTACGATGTCCGTATATAGACAGCCTTAATGCGAGTAATGTATAACAGGTACCGTGATTAAAAATAACAGTTACAGATTAATCCAATTATAAATGTTGTCATAAATTTTGTACGTGCCTGTTACTTGTGAAGATATAAGTTTTGTTTAAATAATGAGTGGAACGAGTATTATAAGATGTTGAATTGCATCTTAAAATACCTCGTTGCTTGTTTCAATTTGCATTAATCTTAGCTTTTCCCAATTGCAATTGATTTCCACTCTCAATATCTTCTAATTCATCCTATGCTTAAAATTTAGGTTAAATAATTACACTAACATCTATACTTTTTCATCTTTGCCAATTTCTATTATGCAGAGTCACCTTTCCCAGTCATGCAATGGTACAAATTTTACTGTAATTTATGAATTACTTTCATCATCAGCAATCAGTATATCTCGAATGCCAATTTCCAAATATTTACACTTTTTCTAAAATCCCACTTATCCACCAGATCATTAAAGGTAACATTTGTTGGATTTGTGACGAGTGACGTCATATTTGTTATGACGTTGTATTTAAATTTGAAACGATCAAAAAAAATATTTGAAGGCAGTATTCAAATATCATCATTTTAAGTGTAAATGTAGACACCACTTTTGACGGTGTAATTTGACAAACTTCCATAAAAAGTATGAGCAGATATTCGTGGTATTACTGCTGTTGGTCGATCAAACCACAAACACTTGAGCAAGATTAGAAATTTTGAATGCAAACACAGGTAGTCCCGGTTGCATAGAATCTCCTCCTCTTATCGTATACTTTGTAGCATAATACCAATTCATATTGTCTAGCGGGAACAGTAATGGTACAAATACATGCATTACAGTACTACGCTATCCATATCCACTGGAAGCTATCTGTCGCATAATGGTAGCAATCTTAGAACATTCACTAAATTGGTCTTGGTAGCCGATGAAGCCTGTGTTTTGTGTAACCTGGGTACGGTTTATGGAATAATAATGTGCGTGTGCTCTGAGGGCCACTCTCTCCGAATTCTTTGAAAATGTGCTCAGGATTTTGTGAATATTCCCAAACAATTGTGAAATTTGGAACCAGATTTTGTGAAAATCAAATAAGAGAGTTATGGGCTTTAAAATCGGACCCTCAATCCACACATAGAGGATTGAGGGTCCACTTGTACCCAATTAACTAAGGGCACTACACAAAAACTCTTTACGCCCAAATTTAAGCTAATGCCAAACAAAAATTGTGGAAACAAAACATTAAAGCAAAACACTGTATTACTTTGTATATCTCCGTTCAAAATGGACCCTCAGGTAGAAAGTTTATTACGCTGATAATAAGGAACCCCTTAACTTTTTGTTGCTGTTTGAAATCCTATATAATAGGAAATAATTTGTGAAATTTTGTGAAACAAAGAACACATCCCGATATCAATTTATTTAAAAAATATCAGCTTGTCAAAATTCGGACCCTCAGACCGCCACTTTTTTGTTTTCTTTATATTACGCTCAGCGTATGATGTATAAGTCAAACACAAAATTATCTACCTATGTAAAATAAAATGTGCAACAACTTCAGTATCATTGAAAATCAAAAACACCTTTTATTATATATGAAAATCAAGTTTTATTTTTGGCATGTATATGTGGCATATCTACCGCCTTTTTTATTCAACGTAAATGCCACTTAGTAAATAACTGCAATGAAAACTGCTAGTTTTACGATTTATGCCTTTCTTGGTTCAACAATAATTATATTCAATTACTAAAGCTAAGTCGGTTTCTCGGTTAAAATACAGCTTATTATGGTTTAAAGCTGTGTATACATTTAAAACATTCTATCCTCCCTAACTTATAAGATAAAAAAAATGCAAAATAATGTTACTTTGTTTGTTTGTAACGCTTTCACGCTTATAACTTACTAGCAACCGCATAGGCATAAAAACCTTCCTCTTGAATCACTCTATCAATTAAAAAAACCGCATCAAAATTCGTTGCGTAGTTTTAAAGATTTAGGCATACAAAGGGATATAGGAACAGAAAAAGCGACTTTGTTTTATACTATGTACCTAGTGAAGTGATCAGTTGCTTTTGATACAATTTAGTAATAAAAAGTAATATACCTAGAAAAAGTCAGAGTCTTCGTGACAGAAAATGAGAAATTTTGAAGCTTGGTAATGGAATATTTTCATTATAGGCGGAGCACAGTTTATTGCTCTTGGTGCATTTATCTACTCGAATGAACTAAAAAAGGTAAGACCATAATTATCATTTTTTGTTATGCATACCCTGCACACTCAGTGATAGGTCACTGAGTGTAAGGTAGCTGGGTACAAATCCACTGATAATACCTTGTCAGCGGCAGAGTTTTGATCCTGACAAATTTAATTGGCCAGAATCGACTCGATAAAAAGAGCACCAAACTTAATATTCATCATCATCTTCATTTTAGCCGCAGGTTGTCCAGTGCTGGACAAAGGCCTCCCTTCCATAATCCAAACACCTGCATCCAGCATTTGCCTGCGACTTTCTTCAGGTCATCCAAAGTATCAGTGTCCAAAACTATATTATTGATCACATAACCTTAGATTTAAGGAAATGGTATGTACTCAGCTCAGCTTTTCTAGATAAGTATTTATAGTAACAGTTTCGTAATAACAGTTTGTCGGCACGGTAGCCGTAGGTGCTGTAATGTAGTGATTAGAGAACCGTTTCCAACTAGGATAGTTTATATTGATTTCCGTTTTAGTTTCCTTCCATTTTGTCAATTTTTTTAGATGAAGTACCTTATTATCTATCTTCTTTAATATCTAATCTTTTTTGTACTTTTTATTAGGCAAGTAGACCTAAATCCCTAAATCCCACCTGATAATACGCTCGCAATACCAGGAGTGTCGCGAGGCTACATTAATATAATAATTATCAAGTACATATGTAGATGTAATATAAATTATACTTCAATATTACATCCTCGAGATTTAATACCGAGTAGTATTAAATCTCTTCGGATGTAATATTTCGTATAATTTTGGTAGAAATTCACTAAGGTAAGTTCTTTTAACCATAAATTATCTAGCAGAAAAACAATCTTGTCTTACATTATTTGAATATTATTCTTGCGATTTTTTATCAAAACAAGTAATACATCAACATTTATCTACACATTTATTTTATCGATCATATCAATAGCAATATATTGTATTTTTTATCGAAAACAGCACACGACCACAATGTATAAAAAGCGTCCAATTGGTAGAGATTTATTCGAAATTACTCATAAAGGTCTATAAAGGGGTGACACCGATACACCCCGCTGTTCCTTTATGTCTAATGCTATTGCCCAAATAGGACAATCTGGGACGGCCATTGTAAAGCAAATGATAATAGTAATAGGCACACCATGTTGCGTTTTGTTAGTAAAACGGGATGTACGATGAATAGAAGTGACTTATAGATCAAGGAAAGCAACAGGAATTTGTTATTTTTGGAAGTAATAAATCACTTTTTATTCGTTTTTCTTTTGTCAGATAAAAATCACATTACAAAATATTTTTCTAATCTAAACAATCAGATATTAAAGGCGTAAAATAAATATATACATCAGCAAATTATAAAAATGACTATTGATGGATTATTTTAATTTATTTAGGTACGTACTATTAGAAGTAATATTCTTTTGAAATTATAGTTCAAATACCAATAATGTTCAGTGCTTAATAAAAAAATTACTAAATATGTTAAAATTAATTTCATATTTTCTTGAAAAAGCAAAGAAATCAACAAAAGTAAGTTATAAGCTAAAGCAAATACACATTTCTAATACTGCAGATGAAATCACGGGTCACAATTATCTTTCGATATTTGAACTCAAAGGTAACTACTTCGTTGGTTCTTCTAGTAAATGTATCTCCGATGTACAACCATATTCCTGTAATAACGCGAGATAAGTCTACTCACGTAGATAAATTTACAATGGAAATGACTAAATAAACGGATGTATTTTATAACACCCTCTTTGTTTGAATGGTGTCAGATGGCCTATTCACGAAAAGGTGTTTCATTGTTGATTTTGTAGGCGCTAATTTGGATGTTTAGAATGATAACAGGAATACAGCAATTGTGCCATATTCGGAATTGGGATTCTTATCAGTAGAGTAGAGATATAGACGTGTCAGGTTTAGGGGAGATAAGTTGTGGGACTCTATGATGCTACATGTGCGTTTATATTGAAACATATGCAATGTTTTGAATGGCGAAAGCCAGTATGTGTTATTCTGTCAGTTAATAGAATCAAAATTTATGGAGATTATAACGCCCTTAGTCGGCTTTTCTAATCGTTTGGACGAAGTATAGATACTCTGTACCAATAACACAAAAATAATATATGTTGGTACAAATTAAAACAGTGTATGTACAAAGGTGCAATTCCTTCCAGGTAAGCTTAGGGTACTACAATAAGTAATATGATGATTTATTCTCTGTTTTGGCATAGAATTCGGCATTCTAGACTGTGTTTATTTTTTATTGAAGATAAATAAAAACAAGTAGGAATAGTATTAAATTTTTAAATGTACCTAGTCATCTATAAAAAGTAAATTTTTCAATAATACAAATTAAAATCATAGATGTTAAAAAGTTAATCAAAAAGAGATTGTTGTTTGAAATACGGTTGTGCGGTCGCTGAAATTATGTGTTAACTTATATTTAATACAATGTAGGTAGTCGACAACTTTGTTGATATTCCTAGGTATGCTTTATATAAAATATGTACCATCAGCGACCGCATAACAATGTTATTGGAGCAAAGTTAGGAGGATGCGGTAAACCGATGCGGGCACGGACTGACTCCGGCTGCATTCAAATTGTACAGACTTTATAACTAGTTATATTTTGTTGTAATAAAGGGCTAACTAAAACTAAAATATAATGCACGACTCGTGGCAAATATTGCGTCGAAAACAGAAGCTTGTGTGTTGCGTTTGTCGTTAAAGCAACTATGTTTTAAAATAAATAACCAACGGTTTTCTTTTTATACACACTAGCGATCCGCCCCAGCTTCGCATGGGCATAAAAACCTTCCTCTTGAATCACTCTATCTATTAAAGAGCTTATCTAGAAAAGCCGCATCAAAATCCGTTGCGTAGTTTGGAAGATTTAAGCATACATAGGGATATAGGGACAGAGAAAGCGACTTTGTTTTATACTATGTAGTGATGCGTTCTGAAGCACGGAGGAGCTCAGTTAAAAAATCCATCATTGGCGAATACTCCAATGTAGGCCGCGCTTGCAGTCGCTCGACCCGCACTATCATGCTTCCCTATATAAATAAAACGAACACATACTCGCTAAGTTATCGAGCACCTCATTTATATGTTTTGATATATTATGTATTTATAATAATACATATTATTATTTATAAATAATAAATTAAAACAAATAAATAGAAGATAATTTACCTTAAGTTATTACTAAATAGCCACTTATTAGTTGCAATAATTCTACAAGCTGTTAGCCGAGCATACAATAAATCCTCCACAAATGCCTGCGAAGAATTACTCGGCCGCACTATTTTCTGTATTTCATTACCTTTAGAAATTTTGTGCAAGTTGTTTCATAATTGTTTATTAGCATACGTATATATATTTTGGAAGTTCGTAATATTATTTATTCAAACAGTTCTACTACTTTTATTGAGACAAAAGTGCTTATTACACGATGATTTTATACAAAAAAAACATTGATGAAAAGCATAAAATATACCTAAAGTATACTATACAGTTAATGTAAAGGTAAACGCACAACATGCAGAATAATAAAAATTTCCCTACAGAAAGAAATCCAAAACAGAAATTGTCATAAAAAATATGTATTATAAACAAAATCATAATTATTAAGGAATAAAACAGTAAATTATTCCATGTACGACAAATACCCCAGCGAAAAATTCCCAACTCTAATTTTTATCTCAGTCCATTTGATATAAATCTCACGTACTGTACCTAAAGAGTCTGACTCCTTCATCTAAAAATGATAGGTAGGTACTCGTTTTATATTCTTACAGAGTCCTTATTACCATGCGCGGTAACTTTTTAGTATGCGGGATCTTTCCCGACACTTATTAGTCTCAAAAATTCAAGGAATTTGTCCTTACGAACTTCCCGGGCGGAGACATAAAAGAAATTTATATATTTACTGAAGAATAAAGGTTATTTCTGATAATGTACGGATAAGTCAATTTAGTAACAAACATATACTTGGCTAAAATGTTTCGTTTGCTGTTGCTGAAAGTTATTTCTCTCTCTCTCTCTTTCGGTTATTTATACGGCAACACAAAATAGAACATAAATAAAAAGTCGAAATAATTTGTCTAAAATTACGATAGAAATATATATAGGTGTGGTTTAAGAGATCCCTATTTTTTTTTACTTGGATGTAGTAGAAAGCGATAAAGGGATAATTAGAGGTTAAAATGTTGACATTGTGGTGGAGGTAGTGAGCTCACCAAACAGCACCAATTCAAGCGATATCTTATTTTAGGTATTTATCACCTGATGAAAGGATAGGAACATCACGTTTAAGAAAATCAAAATGTGCTATTGAATTTAAAATGAAATAGGAAAAACGCTGGGATATCAACATAATTATCCAACACATATTTAACCATATCATGCATCTCATTCAAAAATTGAATCAGTACCTTTTGCATAATACATTATACTCATATGATATTGATTTTGATAATGCAGTAACACGAATCTGAAATTTAAAGTGAGATAGAATTCTAATGTTTGTTTTGTTAGTATCTAGATCATAAATATTAACGAATATTTATATAAAACGTTTTGGGTTGAACATGGGATTGAAAGGTCGTATCATATCCAACTGGGAGACATCACCAATATTGGTCAAAATTTTTTAGTGCCTCGCTTTGACTGCTGCGGGGTTTCATCAACAGTACTATTTTCAATTTATTTTAGTGTCAGATATTTTTTTTTATTGTATTTTAAATAAATTTGATAAAAAATAAGGAAATTATTATGAAACTTACTGTTTTAGTGAATTCAGGTAACTAAGACTTGAAATCCAACAGGGGTATCTAGGGAAAATGATTGTGATAAAATAAGTATCAAAATGCTCATAGCAGAGTACTATAATATACACTTAGTTGTATAAATTAACAATTTTGGAAAAAAATCACAGTTCGCATTATTAGCACTTAAGCTCCTTAAAACCACCAGAGTGTACAGGATCTTCTGACTATTTACCTATTCTATACCGTTCTTGAAATCTATCAATGAATGAATGAAGTTTCGAAATAATGACAATATTCAAACTCAATACTTTCTTTTTTCACTTCTCAATCCATTTCGATGTTCATTGCGTATTCGACAACAAAATGAAATGGAATCAAAACCAAAACATGGACGTCGAGTCATTGTTCTCCGATGACCTACATGTTTTCGACGTGTCTACAACATTGAGATAAATGACAGGAACTCTCAATTCACATAAATCAAATGCGTAGACACATTAATATATCTGGGACCACAGTGTCGTAAATGAATGGGCTGTTTTCGTATGCAAGTTGTCTTTTGAATGGTAAGTGAACTGCGCAAAACCTATTTTTTTATTGGTAATATGTATACTTTCGGAATGTTTATCTTTAAAGTGCTTATGGAAGAAGATTATTTTTAAAGAAGTTAACTTTTGTACTGTATCTCTTACGGCTTAAATTTAAAAGTTGCCAATACAGTTATTTTTACAACGAAAATTGTTTTTGAAATATGTATTTCTTTATATAATAAGGTTTATTTTTTTTACCTATAAGAACCAAACTTAAAGGAAAATTAACAAACAGTAAGTTAAATAACATATGGCATTTTCTTAATAACAGCTTCCTAAAAAATTATTGGTTTTTACTTATGAATATATATTAATGGCATTTCAAACATCTACCTAGCACTTTAAAATGTTTTTATGTCATCTCCACAGCATGGTTTCGAACTCAGTGGTTTCGAACAGCTCTAGAAAGACTAAGAAATGTTAATTTAATCTTGTCATATTGTTGTTCAAACAAAATAAAATCAAGTGTTGTGTCCAACGTCATGATGCTGAATTGGGTTGAAGACATTTGAACATGGTACTAGACATAACTTATACAAATGCGAGTTCATGTTGATAGAATTTCTCAATACTTCAACTAAATAATTCTCATATAATTATATTTATTTATACATAAAACGATGATACAATAGATAGAGCATTATCGACCAGTTAACATTCAGGATATTATAGGTACGATTAATGAAACGAAATCTAGAAGTAGAACCCAGGACTCAAAAGAAAGAGCACACAGATATTCCTTATAGCACTTTAACGAGAAGGCCGAAAATATAGAAGCGAAAACGATATCACAATAAGATGTCCTAAACTCCTAATGGTCTCATAATGAAGGATGTTGAAGACCGGGCAAGGCGTGGAGGAGACGAAGCAAGACAGCGGACCCTAGAATCTAAAGACATTATGGTTAAAAAATAAATGTATTAGCGTTTACAATCTGTGTGTATATAAAATACAAAACAAAATGAAGCTATATCCGCATAAATTCGTTTGAAAATCGTACACCCTGGACCGATTTACATTTGGTGTTTTTATAATGGAAATGTATTCACACGGAAAGTGAACAATAATAATATATTATCTCCAATACGATATTTGTTTACAATATAGGTATCTATGTAAATGAAATGCACTAGCAAACACTGTTTATTCACCCGTTGGGTTCTGAAAACTTTGTTAGAATTCCCGGCTCTCGTTAAGGCGACCCATTGGCGCAGAAATATATTTTGTGATGTTAAATCTACAAGTCGGCATTAAGCGTCGCTTTGCTAATAGCTAGGGTTGTCTCTTAAATTTAATTTATTATTTTTGTGGAACGTTTTGCTCGGTGGTCCTGAGGTGTTAGTGTATTTTCAACACTTGTGCATAATGGATATCTAAAGAATTGTTCAGAATCAGCCAGCAACCCATCCTTGACTCTTGGTGTTACTGGTGTCTACAAGCTGCGGTAATCGATTTGTATCAGAAAGGTAGAGCCAGTTTTGCCTACATAATAGACAATATTACCGGGACATGGTCACGGCTTTTATTGGTCACCTGAGCTTATTACAACATTAGCTTCTTCAAAACCTCCAAGCTACAAATGGATAATAGTAGTAACATAAAGCTAGGACACTGTTTATTAAACACTATAAAATCTATAAAATTAACAACTGATTGAACAAGTGACAAAAAGAGATTATTTATTACAAATCTTGTGCACATAATCACTGATTTTCATTAAGTCACTGAAAATATGATTCTATTTAAAAATATTTTCTTTACAAAAATAATTTATTTTATTTTAAATTAGTTATATCTAAGGTGTTAACCCTAGTTTTAAAGCAGATTGTTTCTAGACCGCGTCAGTACGCTTATAATTTAGCGATAATGCGAAAAATACGTGCCCCTTCACGTTCGCAATACGTGAGTTGGGTTGCAGTATTGTAAAAAATAATAAGGGCATTGGTAACGTTATTTCCATTAGCAAAACATAAAATAATTAAAAATCACAACCTATTTCAATAATTTAATTAATTTATATAAAAAAAAACTTTTCAAATAATTAATTTAATTATAATCTATATATATATATAAATGAAACCCGTTTTCCGTTGTCACGACATAGCATGAAAACGGCTTGACCGATTTGGCAGATTTTTTTTGTAGGTTTCTAATACTCTGTACAAGGTTCTTACGGAAAAAAATATTAAGAAAGGCGGTACGAAGTTCGCCGGGTCAGCTGTATACGATAAAATAAAATATGAAATTTAAATGAATAATAATATCTATACAAAATTAAGGTTGGATACTAAATATCATCTTTATTTATAGGCTGGCTTTTTAAATGACGACGAAAAAAAGATAACATTTAAATAATTAATCAGTCAGTCGTGTAAATAAGATAAAGATCCTTTGAAGCAAAGCCAAATTTATTTATTTAAGTAAAAATACAATACCTATATTTCACAATATTAATTAATCTGGTAGTACTGATAGTTTAGATACCTAAAATATATTTGTATTTGTAGCTATATTATTGCTCTGTGACAACCCTGAGTAACACAAACTGATTATTTCAAGTCCGACATGTTGCTTATAATTTACCGTTAATGCGAAAAATACGTGTTACTTTACATCTATCTATATATATAAAAGCGAAAAACACTCACTCACTCATCACGAAATCTCCAAAACTGCTGATCCGATGAAGATGAAATTTGGCAGGAAGGTAGATTGTGACTAAGAGACGTCCGCTAAGAAAGGACTTTTGGGAATTTTATCCCTAAAGGGATGAAAAAGGGGTTGCCAGTTTGTATGAAACTTCGTCATTTTTGAAGTGAGATACATGAAATTATTAATTTACATTTGAATTTGGTAAAAAATAATAATGCACCAATCAGATTTTGAAAATTACATCCCTAAAGGGGTGAAATAAGGGTTGCCATTTTGTATGAAACTTTGTCATTATTGAAGTGAGACACATGAAATTTTTAATTTAAATTTGTAACTGGTAAAAAATAATAATGCATCAATCTGATTTTGAAAATTACATCCCTATAGGGGTGAAATAGGGGTTGCCAGTTTGTATGAAACTTTTTCATTATTGAAGTGTGATACATGAAATTTTTAATTTGAATTTGTAATTGGTAAAAAATAGTAATGCATCAATCTGATTTTGAAAATTACATCCCTATAGGGGTGAAATAGGGGTTGCCAGTTTGTATGAAACTTTGTCATTTTTGAAGTGAGATACATGGAATTAAAATTGAAAATGTCTTTTGGTATAATATTTTGTATGGTATTGTATGTACATGTAATAGGATACAATACATAATAGAAAACAGAGTGCAAAGGTTTTATTTATTTGTGAATATTATGAGTTCAGTAATGTGTCAATAGATGGCGCCACCATACATTTTAAAAGTTTTTCGATATGGTTTGTCGAACGACAAACCATATCGACTTTTAAAAAACGCATTTAATCATCATGTGTAGTAATTGAAATTCAAAATAAATAAATATTTTTTTTTTGCTTTTCTAATGATGTTTTGTGATTGAGTAATTGAGTGTTTAGACGATTTGGTACCTACCTGCTAAATATAAAATAATAAAATTAAATTGGAATTGATTGGAGTATGGAGTGGTAATTGCGGCATTATATTGTATGTATAGTTTAATGTCTGCGTTTTGGGCTACTCATTGATTCGTTTAGTTTAAGTTTGAAAAGTAGTTTTCACATAGATTAAAAAAAAAAATTGCGTCAGAGAGAGCGCGATTCGAGCTTCTTTGATTTTTCCGGATTCCGGATTTCGAATAGTAGTTTGAAAATAGGTAAATCTTTGTGTTATTATCCATGAGTTAGTTGCATATCTTAAATATATTGTAAGGTTTCTCAAATAAATTGTAGTTCTTTAAGTATATTTGTATTCATTTCTAATTAGTTAGTAGATTAATATAATTTCTATATATATAAAAGAACAAGGGCAATTGATAAATCAACGCCCAGCCTAAACCATCAAAGCTATAAACTTGAAATTTAGACCGAAGTTTTATGTTAATACGTAGTGCTCAGATAAGAAAGGATTTTTCAAAATTAGACCTCTAAAAGGGTTGAAATTGAGGGCAAAGTTTGAATGAAAAAAAATAAAATCTTCACTGGTGTACTTGAAACTTGGCAAGAATGCTTCTTAACAAAAATAACTAATGGCGTGTTTCAGCGTTTTTTGAAATTCAACCTCTAAAAGGGTAAAAAGGGGGAGGTTAACTAATTTATCATCACAAAACCGAAACTATAAACGTAAAATTTGGTTAGTGTCTTCATTATACTATATACTGCCCACATAAGAAAGGGTTGTTCACAATTCCAACCCTTACATCCAAAAAAGGGGTGAATTTGCGTACCTATAGACAAATTCCATTTGAAATTTCATCAATTACTAACAACGCATGTTGGCCTATCGGTAGAGGTCGCGGAATATTTTTATGAGTAGAGGGTTCTAATCCTGCTAAACAAGACTTTTTTTTACTTACTTTCTTTTCGTTTTGTATTAGTTTTTTAGAATTCTATATTTTTGCTTTTAATATTTTAGTAAAGAAATGTTTCAAGAAATAGCTGGAAGTAGCTGGATCGAATCCTGCCACAAACAATAATTTTCTGTTTTTTTTTTTATTTGTTTTCTATAATTATTTTCTTACTTTTATTTTAATTTTGAAAAGGAACGAATAAATTCATTTGCAAATTTGTTCCCGGATAAACGATATCGCAACCCCAATCAAATCAAATCTAATAGTTTGTCATTGACGACATTGAAGAAGAAGATTAATCAAATGGTTGACTGGTAGAGAACGCTCTTAGCGTTAAGTCCGTTAATATATCAGTATTTTGTACTTATCTATCTATACAAATAATAGGACAGTAAAAATCGAGTGTCTATACATTAAATATTTTTCTAAAATACTTATACTGATACGGAGCGATTAAAGAAGAGTAACAGAAACCAAAAAAAAAACAATTTTTGGATATTTTGTCTCTCTGGTACGTTATAACTTCAAAACTACTCAACAGATTTGAACGCGGTTTTCACAGGTGGATTACATATAATTAGGAGCGTTGTCCAAACTTTGTTTCGTCAAAATCGGTTAAGGGAAAAAGAAGTTATGGTCAGTTGAAGTTTACTTCTAGCACTGCTTCAAAACTTTTAAACAGAGTTGAATGCGGTTTACATAAACGTTTAGACAAAGCTAGAATTTCTACTTTGTTTTATCGATATCAATAAAGAGAAAAACACACTGCAGTGTCTATTAAATTTTAATAAAATAACACATTGAATATGTGTGGGCGTATAATTTAGTTACATAAAATATCAATAGATGGCGCTGAATTTATTTTAATTATTTTTTCACATATGGTATAGCAGATTGAAAATTTTCCTTACGGAAATTAATTTGAATTACTTAAAAAAAAATTTAGTTGTTGATTTAGTTCTATTGGTTGGTTTGTTTATCGGTCGTGTTGTATTGTAAGCTATTTGAATTGATTGGTTGGTTTGGTTTGGCTTTGGTTTAAAAAATAATCAAATCGGCAAGTCAGTTCATTTGTTGTTTGACGGAACATACGGTCGTGTCGTAAGGTTTAATTTAACTAACTTATCACTTTTTATTGAGATTTTCTCCACTTTTCACGCCCACTATAACTTTAGGAGTGGCTTTTAGGTCCAAATGACCCTGTAATAGTCTGCGTCTACTCTTTTAGAGACAAAGATGTGATAGTATGAATGTTAATATTTTCAGTTTGATATCGTAGCAATGTAATGGCTTTATAAAATTCGAGAACACGGGAATAGGATACTATAGATTTAACTATAGGTCTGGATAGTTGTAGTTTCCACAGGTTACGCGAAAAGCGACCTACACGCGGGCGGAGCCGCGGGCAACAGCTAGTATTCTATAAGTGTGGCAACACTGGTCTCTTAGAAATAATCCTTGTAATATGACCTATAAGTTAGGCTAATGAAACTTTGTTGATGTAGGCTACCTGTATTGAAATGTCAATATTTTACATCTTTAATTACAGATGAAGCATCGCATAGGGCTTTAGATAAGCCACTTCATTCTATGGATTAAATAAAAGGCAACCTTAAAAAAATAAAACATTCAAGCTAGTTAGCATGCCTAATTCATTCATATGATAGAAAGGTAGAAACCTTTCATTATTTTCTAAGAACCTCGTAATGACAATAAAATTGTTGAGAAAACGGAAAACGTCAAGGGTGTATAACTATAAGTAGGTGGTCGTTATTACGTCATTAGGAGCACGACCTGGCAGAATTATGGGAAAAGTTATGTACTGTTGTTACTAAATGCTTAGTTAATTTATAAAAACCATTTCAAAGTCAGGGTTACGGTGACCTCTTTCCACGAATATGCTGTAGATTATCAGTCAACTTAACTAATCAATAAAAAACAGCCAAATGAAGAACCTTCTCGTTTTTGGAAGTCAGTTGAAAAATAAGAAAAAGTTATCTATTATATTCACAAATTCTAGCGATTGACCACGATCTCGCCACCACAAGAGAGATTTCGATAGACATGGGGCATTTGAATAGCAAGCACTCAATAATGTAGAGTCTCATCTCAATACTACAATAACTAAAATAATTATATAGGTTTTATGAAATGAAATGTTGTTTCAGATAACTGTGATCCATAGTATGTTAGTAATTAAAAAGAGGACTTAATTATCTAGGTTGTTAGTAAATCTATAAACTAAAGAGTACAAAAATAAATTAATTTAATATATCATGTACCTGTGAGAGATCTCGGGCAGACGACACTCCGAGGAGTGATCGTGTTCAGTTGCGTTCATCGCCAGCACGTTTTAGCCAATGAGATAGAGTCTAATCTTTACACTACAATGACTCAAACAATATATAGGTTTTAGCCAATGAGAGATTGAGAATGAGAGGTGGCTCGGTAGCTGAAAGTGCAAATTTGCTCTTAATCTTTGTCCCGTTCGGTGGTAAGACGTTTGGACCTTTGGGAGCCACGTAGCACAAGAGATAACCCTAAAGTAAGTTCGAGACTTGTGATATTTGATACCAACTGAACAATGTTAATAATAAATAATAGTATTGTAGTACTTGTATTGTAACACACATTATTCAAAGTGCAACCTAATTTACTAAGTACTTAAATACACGCGGTGGAAAATACCTTTGTACAAGACACTATATTTATATACATCATATAAGAAATTGGCGGAGCCTTTCTAGCATCAGATTATGCAATAAGTTTGAAGACGAGATGTTTTTTTATTGATGGCAGTCTCCATTGAAAAACTTGTCTCAATTGAAATGCCATTTAAAAGTGGCAGGCCATCAACGTTCACATTTATCTAGTTGATTGTTAATCAATTTGCTTTAAAAACTGACACTGAAAATTAAAAAATAATAATAATATTGTTAATTTATGTTAAGTTTTGTTTGTTTTCTTAGGTATTGTTCTAAATAATATAATTGTTATACCTATCTAAATTAAAAAGCTCATAATCTTAAAAAAAAGACCATACCTATATCTTGGCATGAAAAATAGCTGAATAAAAAAAAAACATTTTGTTCCGCTTTCATACTTTCTTTTATATTAATGCTTCCGTTTTATCCACTCGACCAATGTGAAACTCTGAACTGTCGGTAGCTGGGTGGTCGCAATTACATAATTAGTTGCACGACTAAACAAACCCATACTTAATGTTTCAATCAGTATAGTTAAAAAGAGTTAATGAAGGAATTGCATACATACGTATAAAAAAATATTCACATTGAAAAACAATTCTAGTCGATGAATTCTAGAAACGCTCAGTTCTTTAAATCAAGTAGAAAGTTTAATTGTTTATAATTCTCCGAGAGGTGATTTCCAAGAACTCTGACACCATGGTGTGCATGGTCGATTAACCGAGTCACCTACACGAAATGATTGATCGTGTGTATTATATATTGTGTTTTACATACATATCACCACGCCTGTCTCCCTCGCTTCATCCACACTCATCACTCTCGTCATACATGCTCGCCGATTTCGGGTACTCCTAATGTCTCCCTGTTTCAAAAGGTCTGCGATTTGGTCGCAGTATGTGTTTTATGTACATACAGTGGTGAACTTATCCTACGGAAAGATTATGGAGGGAGGTTAAGTCGTCAAGTTTTACGTACTGTTCACACTGTATTTGGCTGGGTGTTTAAAAGTCACACCGTACATTGAATATACAAACAGCCTTCGACCTGCCTGATAAAAAGCGATTACCATAAAAAGACAAGTATAATTGTCAGATCATATAATTTATTATCCCAAATATGAAAAGTAATTTCAAATTTACATATACGTTTTCACCTCAGCGAATTTCTTAGAACTTCGTTGAACAAGTAAATAGAAGAAGAAAATTAATAACCAATCGAAAGATGTTATCTTCCTAAGCGCAATTCAAAGCAGTGAATATTAAAATAATTGTGCGCTTCCTCAAACCGGTCGAGATAGATAGAGTTGGTTTTGATAATCATGATGTATGGCAGTAGCCAGCCTTTTGTTGCGGGCGGAATCATTTATCATTGATCGATATCGTGGAGAAATCAATACAGCGTTTGTTATGATCAGGAGGAATATTCGATTTCGTTGTAGGAAAGATTTATTTCTACTAGTAGTTCATTACTTTATTCCTAAAACTACTATAGCAATATCCACAACTGGGCACTGGAATCACTACATAGTATAAAACAAAGTCGCTTTCTTTGTTCCTATGTCCCTTTAAATAGTTAAATCTTTAGAACTACGCAACGGAGTTTGATGTGGTTTTTTAATAGATAGATTTTCAAGAGGAAGGTTTTTATGCCCATGCGAAGGGGGGGGGGGGTCGTTTTGGTCGACAACCACAACTGAGAGCTTTCTTAATCGATGTTCATGAGGCATTGCTATTGAAATGTAAAGCTGTTGCCAATGGCTCTACCTACTCATACTGCCAATATCTGTTGTCAAAATTTGCCCTCTAAGTCTTGCCATTTCCAAAATTTATATTCAAATCTTTTCAATATTTTGATATTTTACTTATTTATTTATTTTATTCATGTACACTTAAATTTAAACGAAGGACACTTAAAAGTACAAGGGTGCTACTTATTTCTATAGAAATTTCTTTCAGTAGATCCGCGATAGGAAATTAAAATATTTATTTATTATTACTTATTTATTCATTCTTCAAAGTTTTTAGAATGTAGCGGAAAATGTTAAATATTGCTTGTTATTCATTTCGTCTATAATTACTACTTACTTAATATATTTTTTAAAAATGCTTTTACTCAAATTATATTACAAACATTTCCATAATTATAACTTCGGATTTCAGTCAAAATTAATATAAAAATTATATCATGTAGACTCCTATCTTCAAGCAAACTAAACATGTTCCATCTACAAAGAAAATCATTTGTATGTCATCGTCGCATAAATGTCCTCAAATATTTATTTCCCAAATCGTTTGATCTTTTTCTTAAATAAAGAAATATTTGTAAGATAAAAGAGAAAGGTTGCAACAACAAACTAAATAAACTGTTATTAAATCAGCTTATAGAATATAAGTTTAAAATGACCGGTTATGCCGTCTTATTTTAACTATTTATCATGATAATAAACGATTTATGAAGTCGTATTAGTAGAGCCTTACTTTTTGATAAGATTTAATTTTAAGATAGATGAATTGTATGAAAAATATCAAATTCATTAATTTGTTGATAACGTATCTATGAGTTAAAAGCCACATTACTACGATACAACGACTTGCAGGTGGGTTATTAAGGTAGATTTATTTTATAAATAAAGTAGGTAGGTAGTTATTAATTTTTAATGTAATAAAAACCTATATTTGAGTATGTAAATTGATTAAGTTTTAAAAAATGGTCAACTTTGTAATTTACAGGTAAGTATTAAAAAAAACCCTTAGGCCACGACATGGTCTAAGAGCTCGACGAGTTAAGAGATAAAACAATTTTAGATAACGGTTTGTATTATCAAACAGGTCGCTAAAAGCTTTTCAAATGTTTACCTAGATTTTATATAATAACAAATGGATTCTAAAATATTTTTGCTATAAATTGAAACACAATTACGATTAGGAGTTATTTGTATAATTATGTTGATGTAAGGTTTTTTTAATTTTAAATTTAATAACACCCTATTTACAAATCCACTTGCAATTAGCGAACGTAAAGCTTAAAAAACAATTTTGCTAATATTTAGGAAAAAACAGAAAAGTTTGGTACTTTTAGAATATATATTTATTGAATGCTATGGACCGCAACACTTGTATCGAAATAAATTCCTCGACAGGTTGCTAAACCTTCAAGATTAAATAAAAATCAAACCAGTTTCATAATAAAGGCTGTACCGGATAAATGTCAATGCAAAATATGCCACGGCACTGTATCAAATAAATAAAAGTACAGAGTTGTCTTTTGAAAAATGTTTTGATATCAAATTTATTTATTTATCGAGTCTTAGCTTCACCTGACCTATAGAAAAAGCCCACGGCCAATTACATGTTTTATAAAAATATGTACCAACTCGAATTCGCAATACAAATACTTTAAATTATCATTTATTTCGGTATTTATAACCGTATTATTTGTTAGTAAATATCATCCTAGTGTAATACATTGATATAAGAGTAACGAGACAAGCACAACGTAGTAAGTAGTTGCGGCATAACAAACAATTTTCATTTATTTAAATTTACTTTTTGAAGAACGCTTGGTTTTATAAATCGTTTGTCACAGACTAAACTATTTCTTTCCATAATTCAAGTGTAGGCATTATGAAACCATTTCTTCTGCGCTTTATTTATTCTGTAGTACTGTCTTGGCATTATGAGTACGACAACTCGCGCCAAGCAAATGCATAAAATATGAGTTCGAATTTGTCGTATCAAATGATATGATAACTATGAATAGGTGTTGTGACCATACATTTATTTTAATCGCAGGATAAATAAAACAGGATTTTATAAAATTTAAAACACATACCTAATTAGTTATTTCGTCGAGGTAGACCTTGGTACAATCAAATGGTCGTCTGCTTTTCACCTCCTTCAATGAGCAGCGCTTGCATTGTAGTCTGATTTGAAGAGTAAGAGAGAAATTACTGGGCCACGAGTTGGCAATATGCTAGTGACACTCTCTAGTTATTGCGACTGTAAATAGGTTACGATGTGCTGGACTGCCAACATGAATGAATAAAAAGAGAAATATTAAGTACTAGTCGATAGATAATAAAAAAATTAAATTTTCCTTGCCAGCATTGTCACTTTAGAAAAGTCACACCCACTGAACTGCATAGACATGAAGTCTCATCGCTTGTGACACGAGTTCGAAGACCGATCGCAATAATACCGAATAATAGTAGGTACAGTGGGCCACATAGATAAGTATATCAATTTCCTTTTACTTATTCTTTAGGTGGTATGCTTATCTATGTGGCTCACTGTACAAGAATTGTCATAATAGTATGTGCCTATGATACTGAGAATTTAAAAGGTCGGATACTTGAAATAAAATAAGATTCAAAGAGAATAAAACCTATTTAGGTACTATTGACCGAAGATCTATACCTACAACTTTTTGTAGAAGATGAATATTATATTTCGAATTATTCTCGACCCAAGTAATGATACCTATATGCGGTTTTATTAATTTTTTCAGACCACCATTATGAGTTTCATATTGACAACTAGCTTTTGCCCGCGGCTACACCCACGTGAAATTGGGAACAGTGCTTTTCCCAGGATGGAGGGTACCCTTTATGTCCTTTTCAGTATTCCTAACTATGTGTATGCAAGTTTCAAACAGATTGGTTAGTAGATAAAGCGTGAAGAGGTAGCAAACTAACAATCAAAGAAACAAATATACACTCATTTTAGCATTTATATTTTTTTTAAAGGAATCACGTCAGAGGCCGAGATGCTGTTTCAAGGAACTCTGACACCAAGGTGTGCATGTTGGATTGACCATGACGCTTACACGAAATGATGATAAATATTAGATGGGATGGGATTATAAAAGAAAAAATCTACACATGATGCCTTGCGCTCTTTGTACAGTTCGACCTCTTATTATGGTTAAAATGAATAACTTTATTACCTATTCATCTGTATGATTATTACATTTTAAATTATAATTAACATTATCAAGCTTGTCAATACACCCAAGTCCATGCAAGTGCCGACCAAACTTTCATATCCTGAGTAGCTAAACAATTTTTAATTTACTTTTTACACATTAAATTGCGCCACCTGCTTCATAATAATCTTTTTTAAGAGCCGTGTAACTGGCGAAATCAAACGAAATCGTGTTAGTATAAGAAAGGGCACGTTTTCCATCGTGCGAGTGCACGTGACGCGGCGACAAAAGATCGCCGACAGGTATTCGGCTCGGAATTGGATAGTAATCGATGCGTGAAGCTCTACTTAGTGACACACTGCATTTTATAATGGTCAGTATATACTTTAGATATAAGGAAATTATTCTTAATACCTTTTTTAATATAAAGTAACCCAGTATTTGATAGAAAAAGTCATCAATACATATAACATCTCAAATATACTAAGTATGTATATCAAAATGACAGATTCCCAATTAATTTTGGGCCGTATGCCGTATGTTTAAAAATAATCGTGTTATAAAAATCATCATAAATTAAATAAACGCATGTTATGGGAATTAGCTTTTATTCGCAAATAGAATGGCTTTGGAGATTTGATACCTGTAAAAAGGCTATGGATACGAATTTTTAAAATTAATTCTGTAATAGAAAAACTCGCATTTTAGTACTTTACTAAATATTTGTGAATATGGTAACAATATGTAAATAAGTACACCTGTAAAAACATTTTGTGCCTATAATATTTTAAGCTTTATTGTAATTCTGACATTTAATTGTGTTTAATTTTCATCACGGTACTCTGTGTACTCATAATTTCTGTTAATGTATGTAATGTTTTTAATGTACACTCAATTGATACGTTCACCATCCTAAAAACCTGTCTGTCTCAAGGTAATAAGAAGCCGTCCAGCGGGTGCCGACTCCAAACGAAGGTCATTACGATATTCAATTTACCATTGCGCTGATTCACCAATAATTTACTTTTGAATCGTCTTATGCTGGTTTATATCTTAATATTGACGTTTTATGTAGATTGTCTGCGGGCTAATGCTGTTAATTTTTTGTATTGGCTGCTCGGTTTTTTCTTTCAGTTTTCTTTTGTGCCAGTAATAAACTTTTTTAAATGAATTTTTAATGACGTTTATATTTGAGATTGTGGTTTATTATAAGCATAGAACTAGGAACGCGGCTCTAATAGAAGTAGCTTGACAAGCTAAACTGTCTTACCACTCATACACGATATTTACGTGTATGCCATCCTGGGGTTCACAGTCTACTAATGTCTATTGCGGAGTATACACAAGGACAACAAAAAAAATCAATTTTGGGTATTAATGCCGATTTATGCCTTCACAATATGTAAAAATAATTGTATAAATCCAAATATGAGTTCTCCTGATACTTCTTTTTAGGTTTTATACAAGTTAAAGCCTTATATTATGTAAAATACTACAGCACATTCAACGCCATTTTGAATGAAAAAAATATTATTCAGTCAAAAGCATGTGCTAAGCATAGTGTTGTTGCTCTTACGTTTTTTTCGTCAAGTATCGATAAACGAAGTTAGGAGGCGAGTTTGGAGTAAAATTCGGGATTAATTATCAACATAATTCTTGTAGGTAAATGTCAACGGGAAATGAATGAAGAAACCAGTTTCCGAAATTGCTAGTGTTACCATAAAATTCCGGAATAAGCCAATTATTCTTGTTTGTAACGTCTTACTAAAAATGTTTACATATTAATATGACAATCATCGGGATCGAAAAGAAAAGACGAAATGCCTGGTTTTATTATCTCCCTTTGACATCTGATGAAGTAAAACTAGACGTGGGTTTTAACGTCAAACCCAAAGAGATGGTTAAGAAAAATCAGATAATTGGATTTTCAAGGTCCAGGACTACAAAATCGTAACAGTGTCACGCTATTTTTAACCCAAAAAGACGGGTATTATAAGTTTGACGTGTCTGTCTGTGGTAATGGATAAAGCGATTTCAGTTTAGTTTTTTTGTACTAACGGTGACTTATGTGCGAGTGTTTTAGATATATGTTTGATGAAAATCGGTTGAGCCGTTTGTAACTTGTGGGGGTGAAAGGGCAAACAAATAACCGCATGCCTGCTAAAATATATACTCGAGTGGGGTCTGAAATGACAACGCATCTCGTCCACAGTACAAAATAAAATGTTCAATGAAAATAGGTTAAGCTGTGAAAAAGCTTACTTGTTTCTAGGGGTATTTATTAGTGGGGAAAATACCTAATGCCTGAAAAATATATGGGTGAGGAGGAGAGGAGTATGGTAAATGCGGGGAGCTATACCACTTTATTGTTGTTGGCTATGAGGATTCAACTATAATAAAAACTGACTCACATTTCATTCCGTTTATTTTCTCATCCAACATACATAGAAGGCACAGCAAGAAGAGTTAGGCAGAAAGATCAAAGCACAAGCACAGCAGCAGATAGAACATAGATAGGTAATAGTAAATTAAACATCACATTAAATAATTAAAAGCAGGATCACTAGACAGATATGCAGCCACCAAGATATGACAAGCAAGACTTCATGTCAAGATGAAATCCAAAGAGAATAATAAAATCATGACTGGCTCTCTCGCCGCGCAGGCGTATTCGCGATTATGTCAGTTGATGATTAATGTGTGGGTATAGTCGATATTACGATGTCGATGTCGATATCGACAAACTAGTATGCTGTGATATGTGTTTATTTGAATAAGTGAAGAGTGTGAATAATTATAAGATAGATAAATATATATATAAGGTAGCCTACAACACCCCCCTCCAGAGACCGTCAAGGGCAAAGGTCGGGAAATTTGACTCTGCGTCCTGAACGAGTGACATACTCTTTTTGAACTGCGGGGGAGGGGTCATCCGTTTCATCGGCAAGAATGAAGGCTGGTTTTAATCGGTCAATAGATACGGTGACTTCTTTATTTTTGAAAATTATTTTAAAAATTTTGTCTCCTCTTGATAAAACTTTATGGGGCCCTGAATAAGCAGGTTGAAGTGCACCGCGCGATGCGTCTTCGCGGAGGAAGACGTAATCGCTAGTTGCAAGATCTTTATAAACAAATACTTTAGACTTACTATGATGCGACGTAGGTACCGGTTGCAATTTCCTAGCAAAAGACCTAATGCGAGTGGTAAACTCAGAGGTATCCGTAGTGCCAACTGAAGCAGGATCAAAAAATTCTCCTGGTAATCTTAGGGGCTCTCCGTATACTAACTCGGCCGAGGAAGACTGTAGATCCTCTTTAAAAGAAGTTCTTATACCAAGTAGTACCCATGGTAAGGATTCTGTCCACTTGTCATTCGCGTGGCAAACTATGGCGGCTTTGAGTTGCCTGTGGAACCGTTCGACCAATCCATTACAAGCCGGGTGGTATGCTGTTGTACGCTTGTGTTCGAACCCAGCTATGGTCGAGAGACATTTAAACAGAGCAGACTCAAATTGCCGGCCACGGTCAGTTACAATATCAGAAGGACAACCAAATCTGGCTATCCAGCCTGAAAGTAAAGCTTTTGCCACTGTTTCCGCGGTGATATCAACTATCGGTATGGCCTCCGACCATCGAGTAAATCGATCTATGGCGGTAAGGCAATACCGATATCCGTCGGAATGAGGGAGAGGTCCAATTAAGTCTATATGAACCTGCTGAAAACGTCCTTTAGGTAAATGAAAAGTGTTTAAGGGAGCATTAACGTGACGGTGAACCTTTGCCTTTTGACACATGATGCAGCTACGCGCCCAATTCCTACAGTCCTTTCTAATACCTGGCCAAACGTATCTTTCGGCTATTAATTTTGCCGAAGCATTTAAACCAGGGTGACTAAGTGAGTGCAGGCAATCGAAAACCTGTTTACGATAAAACTTTGGAACAAAAGGCCTAGAAACTGGTGTGCTAACGTCACAGTATAAAGGAATTCGACTCCCAGAAAGAAATAATTTCTTTAGATTTAATGATGAACCCTCATCCAATAATTTGGCAAGTTCAGGGTCTGTGGATTGACCTTTGGCTAGTGTCTCGAGGCTTACCGGCACTCCCAGTTCTTCAATGCGTGACAAAGTATCGGCAACCACATTATCTTTGCCAGATATATGTCGAATGTCAGTTGTAAACTGGGAAATGAAATCTAGGTGCCTGTACTGCCTAGGCGAACAGTTTTTCTTCCTTTCATGGAATGCAAAACTGATCGGCTTGTGGTCAGTGTACACAATAAAATGCCGAGCCTCAAGCATATGCCTGAAGTGTTTGATTGCCTCATAGATAGCAAGTAACTCCCGGTCATAAGGGGAGTATACCACTTGAGAGGGGCTTAACTTTCGCGAAAAGAAGGCTAACGGTTGCCAGGCATCGTCTTTGAGCTGCTGTATTACAGCTCCAATAGCCTTATCCGAAGCATCTGTTACAAGCGCAAGTTTAGCAGTGCAATCTGGATGTGCCAGTAAAGCAGCATCAGACAAGCTAGTCTTACACGCTTCAAAAGCTTCTAAAGCCTCACCTGTCAAGTGTATAGGTTTCGACCCTTTCAATGAACCCGTCAACATAGCGTGCAATGGAGCTTGAATTTGGGCTGCACGAGGCAAAAATCGCCTGTAAAAATTTAGCATGCCTAAAAATGCTCTAAGTTGACGCACGTTAGTAGGAGTGGGAAAATTTTTAATGGCTTCTACCTTAGAGTCCAGTGGTCGGGTGCCGTGTTCGGAGATGCTATATCCTAAAAAGTTTACCTCCTCTGCCCCGAAAACACACTTAGACGTGTTAAGTATCATACCGTAATCTCGAAGTCTGCCAAAGATAATGCGAAGGTGCTCCTCGTGTTGAATTTTGGATCGTGAAAATATTAAAAAATCGTCCAAGTAACAATAAACGAAATCTAACCCTCTAGTCATTTCATCAACAAAACGTTGAAAAGTCTGTCCAGCGTTTCGGAGCCCAAAAGTCATATAAGGGAATTCGAACAAGCCAAACGGTGTGGTGATAGCAGTTTTAGGAATATCCTCTGCGTTGACAGGTATCTGATTATACGCTTTTACTAAATCTAAGGTACTGAATACTTTACACCCCGCTAATGAGTGAGCGAAGTCATGTATGTGTTTAATCGGGTACCTGTCAGGCAGAGTACGGGCATTCAACATGCGATAATCACCACACGGACGCCAGCCGTTGTCTTTTTTCGGGGCTAAGTGTAATGGTGAAGACCAAGAGCTCTCCGAAGGTCTGGCTGTTCCGTTGGCAAGCATCGACTGGAATTCCTGTTGAGCTATTTTTAACTTATCTGGTGCCAGGCGACGAGGCGAAGAAGAAACTGGAGGCCCAGGAGTGGTGCGGATGTGATGTACGGTGTTGTGTGAAATGTTACGATGCATACCAGCTGGTCGAGTGATCTCTGGAAACTCATTAAGTATTTTATGATATGAAGTTTCACCAGTCAAGACTTTTACAGAATAAAGGCTACTAGAATTGATAACAGAACTGGCTGCAGTGGTAACAGATGTAGTGTCGTCAATCAAACGTTTATTACGACAGTCAACGATAAGATTATAAAAGTTGAGAAAGTCTACACCTATAATTGGTTTTGTAACGTCTGCAACCACAAAACGCCAAAAGAAAGTTCTGCGTAAACCGAAGTCTAATTTAAGATGAGCGTAGCCGTACGTTGCAATGCTGGATCCGTTTGCCGCACACAGTTCATACTCCGTAGGGGTTGTACGTCGATCTCGCATCATCGACCGAGGGAAGACACAGAGGTCGCTTCCTGTATCGACCAGAAATTGCGTCTTTGACTGTCGATCGGTGACAAATAGGCGACCAGTAGTTGGGGGGCAGTCGTCAGCCGCCATTATAGACTGCCCTTTGAGTTTTCCGATTTGTAGTCGCATGGACGTATGCACTTGGTTGCATTTTCACCAAATTTGAAATGGTACCAGCATAGTGGATGCTTTCGATAATTTGACTGCGAGCGTTGTCTGGAAGAGGACCTACTCTGACCTGATTGAGAGGGTCGGGAGCGGGGTCTGCTGCTTCTGTTAGATGCAAGGACTTGATTAAACTGCCTGCGTAGCTCTGCAATCTCCTTAACTAGGTTGCTGAAATCAGAACTTGAGATGGATCCATCTGTAGTTGCGACATTATGCGATGGAGAAGCAACATCGTTAACCTTGTCAGCCAAGTCCGCTAAATCTTCGAGCGCTGCTGAAGCTGGTTGACCTGCTAATACTGTCTGGATCCCAACTGGAAGCCGACTAATCCAAATTGTTTTTAGGAAGTCATCGGGTACATCTACTCCAGCTAGACCTTGCAGATGACGAAGGAATCGGGAAGGCTTCCGGTCTCCAAGCTCCTCATGCATCAAAAGTTGTTTAAGCTTCTTTTCGTTAGATGCGCTTAATCTCCTGATCAGCTCTGTCTTCAGCTTTTCATATTTGTTCTCCGCTGGAGGGCTAATTATGATGTCTTTCACCTCACGAGAGTATTGGTTATCGAGTTGACCTATGATGTAATTGAACTTGGTCACATCACTAGTGATCTTGTTTATTGCAAACTGCCCTTCGACTTGTGCAAACCAAATTTCCGGCTCTTCCGGCCAAAAAGGAGGTATTCTGATGCTCACTTTGAAAACATCGCCTTTATCTATCGATACTGTCCCCTCACTAGTATTAGGCCGCTCCTTGTTAGCGTCCGCCATCTTCTTGTTCTATGTTCACGTCCAATTTATAGGACCAGGGGTCACCGGTATGGTAAATGCGGGGAGCTATACCACTTTATTGTTGTTGGCTATGAGGATTCAACTATAATAAAAACTGACTCACATTTCATTCCGTTTATTTTCTCATCCAACATACATAGAAGGCACAGCAAGAAGAGTTAGGCAGAAAGATCAAAGCACAAGCACAGCAGCAGATAGAACATAGATAGGTAATAGTAAATTAAACATCACATTAAATAATTAAAAGCAGGATCACTAGACAGATATGCAGCCACCAAGATATGACAAGCAAGACTTCATGTCAAGATGAAATCCAAAGAGAATAATAAAATCATGACTGGCTCTCTCGCCGCGCAGGCGTATTCGCGATTATGTCAGTTGATGATTAATGTGTGGGTATAGTCGATATTACGATGTCGATGTCGATATCGACAAACTAGTATGCTGTGATATGTGTTTATTTGAATAAGTGAAGAGTGTGAATAATTATAAGATAGATAAATATATATATAAGGTAGCCTACAGGAGCAATGATGCCAGGCCTTAGAGGGCCCAATGGCCTCTGTAACGCAAGAGTGTGCCTGATAGACCTGACCCTTGAGCCTGACCGGCATCCTGGAATCACAAGTGAAACCAGTCATCTCAGGCCATTTTACTCATGCTCCTGCTTGCTTCGACTTCTGGTTATTTTTTCATATTGTTTCATGATATACTTATCGTGTCGAGTCTGACTAATTACCACCACCGCCAGAACTAGTCCGGCACTGACAATGCATTGTTTGTGACTTAATAGTTAAATAAATAGAATTCTTTATGTCAGACCATGCCAGCCCATACAGATATAAACCTTACATTATGATTAAATTTAAATAGTGTAATGAAATCAAAGATTAATAAAAACCATAAAAAAATAACAATAATATTTCAATGTATTCTCGATATATCGATGCTACGCGAATCTGTTACTTCACTAATTTTGCCTGCTGTCATGTCAGAATGGCAACAAATAGACGTAATAATTATACAAATGGAATGAGTTATTACTTTTTAGTGACGATAAGCATTGAACATCGTGTCTCTTTCACTCTGAAAAATATGATACATACCTATTAATTATAATTAATTAGATGATTTCGTGCGATTGGCAAGTCGTCCTGGTAATTTAAAACATTACAGATTTTTTAAATGGATATAGTTACTATAAGATGTTGTTAGGTTAGCTTATTACGCAACTAACGACCCGCCCCGGCTTTGCATGAGCATAATAACCTTGCTCTTAAAACACTCTATCTATAAAAAAAACTGCATCAAAATCAATAAAAACATTCAACAAAACACAAAAAAAAAACAAAGGGATATAGGGACAGAGAAAGCGAATTTGTTTTATACTATGTAGTGATAACCGAGAAGGGACTTAATAAATTAACCGGCTTGATACTACATGGATCTCACAACTTTTGACGGTAGAACATTTATCAATTTAAAGTTGGAATTTTTATCAATTTATTGTTTTTGATGGTATCTCATTTCTATTTGTAGATTACAGAGAACTACTTTACGACATACATATTGCCTCTTGATAACGCGGGCGAAGTATAAGTATGCATGTACACTGATTCGTTCACTGTGAATGTGACTTTGTTATCTTCTATATTTATATGGGATTACAAAGTTATTTATGCAGTTGGAGTATCTAGAAAACTGGACCGAAATATTTTAGTTTTCCCTTGGGTTATACACTAAACATTAATTACATTCTAAATTTGAAGCTTATTTATATGCTGCAATGCCACTACCGCGCTTCAAGATTCTTGCTCTGACTGCAACAACGCAATTTTCTGATTTAACTGCAAATCTATTAACAGATTTGGTACTTAACATTTGGCCATAGCTTAGAGGACCTATGGATACCATATCATTAAGATTAGTTCAGTTTATCGTATTCAGTGCTGTTATTTGAAAGAGCGAGTAAAAATAATTTTATAATGTTGCTCTAGTTTATGGAACTTAAGTAAACTGTGACTAATAGATTAGACATATATCGGGCATTAATGCATACCAATTTTCCAGACAGAATTTCAAAAGAGAATTTTATTGTAAGGACACTCATCTATAAGTAGGTACATATAAATTCGAGGATAAAATGGCTTCGTATTCCTGTCTATCTATTTAATTATATCATGTATTTAAACCTAACAATAAATAATAGTACTTACTAGTAATATCACGCTAGTGACACTCCAGGTATCAGTACTGTCTATTCTGTGGTATCACGAGCGTAAATAGGCTAAAATAACTGTGCGCTCATCTTTCCTGGCCTTATTTTATATTATGATTATATACTATATATTTATTTTTATATCTTCGCTCTAGCGTGTTTTTCCCGGTTGCATCTTCAGCTTACGCTTCAGAGCCCAGAGTACGCTATTAATCATGGTTCAATGGAGTGATTGACGTCTGACCTATGTATCCTATTTATTTATATATATTAGTAATTATACTAATATATAATATATATAATACTTGGTAAATAACAGTCGGATTGAGAACAAGAAGGTATCTTTATCAGCAGACTAGAACAAAACCTACGCTCAAACATTACAAACGGCAATACCGTACGTACACTTCGAACTTTTTTACGAATGTGAACTTTTTTCTATTGCTCGAGAATATACATGGAAACTTAATTATTTCCTGCTCAGACTCATCATCTTTTTGTGTAGGTGAGACGGTCAATCGACCATGCACACCCTGGTGTCAGAGTTCGTCGGAAGTCTCTTCCGGCCTTTAACATGGTTCCTTTAACGACTACCAGATGGCAGCCGGGACCAACGGCTTAACGTGCATTCCGAAGCACAGAATCATCTTTATTATCAGACAGTCAGGTGAATCAAGCCTGCAATGTCCTAACCAAACTGGAAACAACTAAATAAGCTCTCATGACCCCTGGGTCTAATAGGCTCAGACTGCTTAGTTGGTCGGAGTGGAAATACAGTGCATTTGTACTAAGCCTTAATCCTGTATGTAAAGTCATTTTTGTTTGATTTTGCAATAAGAAAAGTTTGTGAACTCATTCCATAATATGTGTATTTGGTGACGGACCCCCCCTCCTACCCTCCCTTACCTCAGCCCTTACCCCCCGCATAAGGCGCGCACGGTTCCCATACATTTAATGTCATATGTTATATCTATTTTAAGTGACGCATTTTTTTTTTTAATCTATGATTATAAGTCAGATTGTCCTCGAGTTGCTCGAAGCAGATTGTCGAATTTGTTGAGTAGTAATTATAGATCTATGTTGGAAGTTTTTTTTTTTTTTAAATAAGCAGCTATATAATTTTTTTATTGTATAGTAAGCAAGAGTTTGTGTTTTATCTAACAAAAAGTAAAGACAACTATGTTATGAAAAGCCATGTAGTATAATAGTGATAGCAACGAAAAAAGGTGTACCTAGTCGATATAATCTGTTTTATTTTTAATAAGCAGCTATATTATTTTTAGAAATCAAGAGCTTGTGTTTTATCGAACAAAAAGTAAAACAACTATGTTATGAAAGGCCATGTAGTATAATAGTGATAGCAACGAAAAAAGGTGTAACTAGTCGATATAATCTAGTTTTTAAGTTAAGATATATTTGGCAACCTTAAAACTTTGAAATTGTAACTTCATATTTATAAAATTGTCAATTTTTAAAACATATAGTCGACGCAGTTAAAATAATAAAAATAAATCTGTCAACACTAAGAGCAAATAAACCGCCCCAGAACTATCACCACCTATTCTATATTAAATTTTATGGAGAAACATTTTTCGTCTACTCGTTTAAACACAAACTATAGGACCACAGATCACAAATGTATTATATAAATATTTCAATGAAAATATTCGAATGTTGTTCTTATTCGAAAAAGTACAAATGAAATTCTGAATTCAAAATTTTTGATCAAACATTTTTTTTATACTAAGAAACGCTTTAAGCACGTTATTATTTACCTTTAGATTCAATTAATAAAAAATCATATCTTTAGGAATGCTTTTAGCAGTGAGCACTGTGTGAGCGTGACTGGGATAATAATAATTATTAATAATCCGCGTCACCAGTAGTATGTTTGCTCATCATAAACCTGTATGTAGTTGATTCAGATTTGGAAATGATATTATTGACAGAAAACCTTAATTAACCTTTTTGTCAAAAACTTAAACGTAATAAAAATAACTAAATAGGTTAATAAGAGTTTTAGTTTTAATTAATAGCAATGCATAGGAGTAGATCGCTAGTATTAACATTAAAGAAACGGCTGCGAAAACAGCTAGAAGAGATATTGCCAATGCGAGATCAAGCATAAATCCTTCGATTTTATTGCTCAGTTGGCTAATAAACATTTCTTTCGACGTTTGACTAATTTTAATTGCGTTCCTTTATATACTGTATCTTAGAGCATTGTTTCTCAAAGTTTTAAATAAGGGAAAGTTGTTAACACACGCAACAAAACATATTTTATTGTAAGTTATATTAAATTTATTACATAATCTTATGCCATTACAAAATGGAATATTAATTGATAAATATTTGCTAAATTTTGTTGTCTGTGTTTTGCGAATTAATCTTTTAATTTTACTCAAAAAGATTAATATTCTGCCATTTGCTTCAGCACCAAATTACTTCCGACTTCAAGTACTTAGGTCCTTTAATGGAGCAAGATCTTTATCTACTCTTGTATCCTTTGTAACCTAGATTTAACGGGAATAAATAGAGATATTAGCTTATTATAAAAGTATGAAAGCGAAAGAAGAAATTATATAAAGGTTGAGAACCATCTCCATCGAGAGCAGTACATCACGGTCACGATTTTTATTGATTTTAAATTAATATTCCTTCTTTTTTACGAGGCCAGGCTTGGGGATAAATAAAAGTTTGTAATTATTTAAATTCAGCTGTGAATTGTGAGACAATGGTGTAATGGATTTAAAGAATCGTGGAATCGATTTCCTACGTGTCCGATTTGTTAAAGCAAAATCATGGCAATTTTGTTAGTTTCTTTTTAGACATTGAAGTAATATTTTGATTCAAACAACTATCTACAAATCAAGTGGTTTTTATACCTAATTTATTTACTCACACCAAATAGCCTAAGGATTGGAGAGGAAAAAAAAATGTTTGAGAATATACTTAGATTAATCTTATTCATCGATAATTAAACTTTTTTTTTGTTGTTGTCGGGTTTGTCTAACACAGCGAAACATCATCAATGTTTATCGAAATTATCAATGTTTATAGAAAAATTAATCGAAATATACTTAATATGAAGTCTCAACTTGGTTGGTTGTTTGAGGTTAAGGTTGAGTTCTTTGAATTATGGTGGTATAATTTTAACTCAGTTCCGTGATACGCCTTCGCCTATTTATACAAACATTGTTTATAAAGAAATAAATACGGGATCTATTAAAACAAACTAAAAGCTTACTTTAACGACATTTTATATAATACAATGAACAATAAAATGTTTGATGGTGGATTATTGATGGCGTATTATTCCTAAGCTTTATTGCCCGTATCAAATTTATTTATTCTTTATTATACATAAAGGAAAAATATAATTTAATGCTATTTCCTATAGTAATTCTGGCGCTTTGAGACTTCACAGACTGAAAGCAAATAGTAAATTACAAGCTAACCTTAACAACCATTAGTCTAAGAAATGTCAGTTTGGTTATTTAAAGAAAAAAAAATTGTTAGAACCTTATTCCATAAGACTCATATTATTTATTTATTTATTTATTTCTTTATGTACACAAAAATACAAATATAGGATACAGTATAAAACACAATAAGTACAAAGGTACTACTTATTTCAATAGAAATCTCTTCCAGTAGACCCGTGAGAGTAGAGGTGATTAATAGAGGTAGACTGGCGTGTGCATAAAATTGTGTCAGGAATGATTATTGGATAGCATAATAATATGTTAATAAACATAAATACAAATATTTTAAATATATACTTAGATACATACATACATTATTATCTATATACTACATTATATATACATATATCTATGATGATTGCGAAAGGAAATGGACTTTCACTCGTCTTTTAAAAGAAGAAATAGTCTGTGATTCTCTAATTTCCGGTGGCAGGGCATTCCATAATCTGACAGCATGGACGGAGAAGGAGTAGGAATAAAAAGAAGTACTGTAAAGAGGAAATTTAAGGATAAAGCGTCTATGGGGTCTGGTTGGAGAATCGGATGAATGTAAGAAAGAAAACCGCTCACGCAGATAAGATGGAAAGGTGGGATTAAAAAGTATGTTAAAGAGAAGACATAGAATACGAGAGTCTCTACGCAACCGAATTGGCAGCCATTTAAGTTGCGCACGGTAACTTGAGATGTGATCATATTTTCTTAAACCGAAAATAAAACGTATGCACAGGTTTTGTAGTCTCTCTAGCTTATTTAAGAGCTCCTCAGAGGCATCTAAATAGCACGCATCGGCATAATCCAGTATTGGCAAAATTAAGCTCTGAGTAAGTGAAATTTTGGTCTCAAAGGGTAAGAAATATTGAAGGCATCGGAGAGTATGAAAGGAGTAATGAACTTTACGACTGATTTCACTGACATGTGCCGACCAGTTGAGATTAGAATCAAAGATAAGACCAAGATTTTTAGCAGTGTCAGTGAATTCAATGGCACAGTCTTCAAAATAAATATTTGGCAAGGTTTCTGCGTCTATTCTGTTACACATGTAACTACTGCCAATAATCATAGCCTGTGACTTAGCAGGGTTCACTCGAAGACCATAGCATCTTGCCCATTCTGATACACGGCGAAGATCATTATTCATCACAGCTATAGCTGTCTCAACTTCACTCTCATGAAAATGTTGATACAGTTGTAAATCATCCGCATAAAGATGGAATTTGGATGTAATGACATTAATAACAGAAGTTATAAAAACAGAAAAGAGTAAAGGAGAAAGGACGCCACCCTGAGGTACACCAGCACATAAGTTACACCAATCAGAAAACGAATCATCAAGGCGGACCCGTTGCGAACGACCTCGAAGGTAAGAACCAAACCACGAAACTGCAGAAAAAGAAACATTGATTGATTGTAGAATCCCTAAAAGAATGTCAAAATCTACAGAGTTAAAAGCACTTGTAAAATCAAGTAGAACAAGTAGGGTCACAAGTTTGTTTTCCATTGCCCAGCGGATGTCGTCTGTTACATTTATTAAAGCCGTAGCTGTGCTATGTCCAGGTCTGAAACCTGACTGAAATGGGCTGATAAGGTTATTTCTCAGAAGAAAACTTGAAAACTGACTGTGAGAAATTTGCTCAAGTACTTTAGAAAGATAGGCTAAAATAGATATAGGACGAAATTGAGAAAAGGAAGTGGGATTAGAAACTTTGGGCAAAGGGATGACATTTGCTTGTTTCCAAGCTGAAGGAAAAGTACCAGTAGCAAGAGAAGAATTAAAAATGTTTGTAAGCACAGGAAGCAGCACAGGAAGGATTAATAAGATCATCTTAGAACTCACCAGGTCATTTCCAACTGCGTCAGAGGAAATGCGTTGTATTGCTTTTTTAATGTCATCCTGTGAAACAGAAGAAAATTCAAAGGCAGGATAAGAGGGAGCCGGTACATCAGACAGTTCAGAAAGAGTGGCCGCTTTTGTAGAAGGGTCTAAAGTAACAGGGGGGTGCGAGAAGTGTTTATTAAGCTCACATATATCAATATCAGTGCGGGAAGGAGTTGTGGATTTGCCTACACAACAGACTTCAAAAACTTCCAAACCTCGGCTGGACTACGGTTGACAAGAGATTCATGAAAATAACGTCTTTTGGCATCACGGCACATACGGTTACAGCGGTTACGAAGAAGTTTATAATATTTCAAATTACGCTCAGATGAGCACCGTTTATACCGCCTATTAGCTTTGTCCCTTCGAGCCATAAAATCCCTAATCTCCTGTGTAAGCCAAGGTGCAGGTTTATGTTTAACTTTAGACCGTCGTAGTGGAGCATGACGATCAAATAAGTTTAGGACAAGTAAATTGAACGCATTAACTTTAACATCTAAGTCATCCTCCTCCAATACTGGACTCCAATCGATATCAATAGAGTCCTTTTGTAGGGCCTCAATATCGATACCACGGAAGCAACGGTGTGAATAGTATTGTGACTTCTGCTTAGGGGATACTCATATTTTGGGAAAGAGAAAAAAAAAACATTTATCTATTTATTATTTGAAAAGATAAATAAGTCAGTCGATAGAGTCAATTTTTTCAATATCTTGTAGGATTTTCGTGACATGTTTAGAAATTATTATAATAAGAAACTTGTAAAAATAAGACGGCAAATAAGCTTAAACTCTAATAATAAGTAGCAGAAGATACAACAAGATTAATGTTTAACTTGGGTCAATTACAAATTTTTCATATAGTTTTAATTAATATTAAAACCATATGTATCATTAAGATTGATCTCCACTTGACAAGACTATAATTATGTTCATGTAGGTAATTGGCCATTGGAATTCAATTACTCAACGAAAGACCGCACCATAGAGCTGTTACTAGAGTCTTATTTCAAAAAAAAGTTGTATATCATCAAAATGTATCAATCAATAACACATATTGGCCTTGTCTGATGAAACAGCCTGTTTTACCACTTGTACTATAAAATTTAACATGCATTTCGATGCAAAACTCCAGTATCTGATGAATAATCTATTTGTGAGTGCAACAAGCCCTTAGTTATTATCCGAACTGTCGATAGTAACGATAATGTTATAAACTACGGTTTGCCCCAAGCCCTGCTCATGTATAACAAGTTTGTCAAAGAAATTGCTATTAGATTGTGCTTCACTTGCAAGTCTTACGGCACTTGTCAATTTTGAATAATTTTACATTACAAAATTGAGAAATCATGAACAATTTACAGCCAGGTAAAAAAAAAACCATTTGACTACATTTGTGTTCATTACATTTGTATAAAGCATTTCATTACTAACCATGGAAACTTTCCATCAAAAGATATGCATGCATGATTACTAAATGATATAAAAAATAATTAAAAAATTGTGGTTTTGGTTCTTCCGGCAGATTTTATAAGTCTTTTTAAAGCCTTTATTTTATGTTTGTAATAAAAATTTTAATATTGAATCTGACAATAAATCTCGAATTGAGACCACAATAACTAATTAGTTAGTATCAATAAATTAAGATAAAATATAGTCTGTAGCATTCGAATTTTAGAAAAGAAGAATTTAGATATATTTTATTATAAATTTTATACAAACTTTATCTTTAGCATTAAATGGTACAATTTAGCATAACGATGAAAGTTTTTTTGTCAACTTAAAAACTAACACCAAAACAACAAGGTCACTAACTGAAAAATATACATAAACATAGTAATATGGCATTCAGTCAAATACAATATACACTACGCAGTTCAGCTCAGTCAAAGAAAATATATTACTAGTTTAATAAATTAATCAAAAGTGTCAAACGAAGAATTACCATAAAAATTACTTCATTACTAACACCCAAACTCTATGCATTCCAAAGTGTGCGACAATATGCATTTTAAGTTAACTAGATCACTACATTTGAATTGCTTATGAACTTGATTGATGTAGCTTCGTAGTATTTTAACACAGTAAGTTTAATTTGGATTTTAGAAACATAAAGTAAGTAATTTGCTTACAATTAGAATATTTTAAGTCATTTGATGACTGTTATACCAATAAGAGTGGTGCAATTGCTTTTAACTGACTATTCATACTTATAAAGGCGAAAATCTCACTGTCGTTCTATAACGCTTCCACGGGTAAACGGATGGACCGATTTTGATTACCGATTTGGTAGGGATATAGTTTAGAACCAGGGTCAAACATAAGCTACTTTTAGGCGTGATATAACCGCGTCCCATGCGGGCAGAGTGGCAATAGCTAGTGTTAAATAAAAAAAAAGATACGTGTAATAGATCTCTGAACCAACGGAGGATATTTTCTGATAATTTATATATAGGTATAATTATAACATTTCGTCGATCAGCAAAGCCATGGAATTAGTTTTTTAGTATACGAGAATTACTCCATATTATTAAATTAGTTTTTTAGTATACGAGATACTCGTTTTCTAAGATCCATTTAAAGCACTATATTAAAATTTTGATTTAATACCAGTGGTATTCGTTCATGGTATTGGATAGAAATGAATCAAAATTTTGTAACTTCTTTTCCTTTACCTTATCTCACTTCCTTATGTGGGGTCGGCACAGAATCATTTTAATATTTTGTAACTATGACTTTAAAATTGTCGTATAAAATATGCAAAAAAACAGTCTCCCAGTTCCCAACGGTGTTTACTACGCGAAAACTATCGCCAATTACGTCCATCGCGTCTATTATAACCACGTTTGCGATCGTCGTCGTCCTAATAGCACGGCTACAGGAACTCGGCCTCTCTGAAATTGCCATCATTGCATCCCGGGACGTCGGCCGCAGCCTATAAATCACTGGTGGCCGCAACTGATTCAGATTACCTTGTATAGTATAGATTTGAAGGTAAAGTAGGCTAGAAAGAATCTTGTAAATTTAAATTTTTTTGTGTTTAATTATATTTTATATTATTTATGCGAAAGTCTGTTCGTCTGTCTATTTGTCTGTTACGTTTTTACGGCTAAACCGCTAGATCGATTTAAAATAAATATATTGGCTATTTTTGGCGGCATATAACAATGTGGGTAGAGCCGCGGGTAACAGCTAGTAATAAATACGATGTTATTTAAAAATGTAATAACAGTGCTTGTAACAGGCTAGTTTCCTGAATAAAAATGTTTAATCTATAGGTATTAAACAATACATAATGTTAGCTACTCTATGTACATAGAATCAGCTGTATTCTATAGTATTCGTAGACGTAAGTAAAACATTTAAAAAAAAACAAGCGGCTACTCTCCTTTTTATAAATTTATTTATTCACTTTTTTTACGAGAGCGATGTACAAAAAGAAAGTTAAGTATAGTGAGAATAAATAATCTAAGGTTATAGTTATGAATAATTCGGCTAGCATGCACAAAGATTTTTCCTAGTGAGTGAATAATCTTATTTTAACACATATACTGCGACAAGCATAGGCATTCGTAGTGTATGAGATTGATTATACTCTTATAGCTCTACTAAAAAGTAAAACAAGAGGCTAGACTGTCTCAGGCCCCAGGCGGCTCCGATAGAAAATTATTAAGAAAATTAAATGATCGGCCGGCTTGCCGATACGCCAATTATTGATACGATCAGTGTGTGGGCAGCTTTAGCATTTTGTAGCGTGTTTGTAATTGTTTTTGGATGTGTATTTAACCCCTTATAGGTTTAAAATTTGTATAAGACAATAGTTGCTCGTTAAAACTCAGGAACAGTCATGACTTTGATCTAAATAGTAGTCATAGTAAGTAAATGACTAGAATAACTCTATATTTTCATCAACTATTTGCCATTATTTAAGCTGAAAATAATATAAGCCATAAGGAGGTATGTGTAAGAATCAATAGTAACTGCCTACCACTGCGTACGATATGTATGTACCTAAATTTTGGCAATAGGTACAAATATTTATTCTTACTGACGAAGTTGAATTTGTCAACGAAATTTGTAATTGATTTCTACCTCTGAATCTTAGTATTAGACTAGGTAGAAAGACAACTGGTAGAAAATGTTTTTAAGTTATTCCGATTATCAACAAATCTGAATTCATCTCACAAAAGTAAAATCTATTATGCAAGCACATAATGAAATGAATTCAAGCCTGCATAAAAAGTGCCCTCTTGTTGAAACTAAACTTTAGAACGTCAATGTGGTCCATCATATTACACAAAATGTGCTCATTAGTAACACAGTCACATAAATAATGAATCTTGATACTTATCTCTCAAATTCAGCAACACCTGAACTTTTAGGGCCCGCGCATCAAAAGACAAGTCATGTAGATAAAAAGTCGGACGAGCGATGCAACTGAATTAGTGTGTACCCTTGTGCTTTTTGGAGCCAATGTTGGCTGAACATTTTGACCAATATTCATTACAAAAACCACTTAATACATAATTTAATTTTACCAAAATAATACACAAGTCTTTACTTAGTGACACCAATACTTTTACTTTAGGTATGCAAAATGAAACAAGTATTAAAAAAAAAAAAATAAACAATAAAACTGCATTATTAAACAAGTGATAAGAAGTACGCGTTTTGGTTATATTTTATCATTAATTTTTAACTGGCTTTTTAAAGAAGAACATAAATAAGTACACGTCTCCATTGGTCTCATTATTTTTTTAATCACTATAAATTATGAACAAAAGAGATCATGTAACATAAGTATAATAATGAGTTAGTTCATGTTCTAGAAGCCTCTTTATATTTGCCACATAGGTAGCAGTTGTCAAGCTGTAAGATACCTTCAAGTTGCTTGAGAAACCTGACAGAAGTATCCAGCTACGAAATCTGGCTACGAAATGGGACTAAGGGTCGTCACTAACCCACAAAGTGAAAGAATAATTCAGTTCTATCATTTTTATGTTGGCCAAACATCCGCCTAAGTGACACGTTGGTACAATTTGATAACATTGGCCAACACCGACCAACATGACAGTCACGCTTTGTATTCACGAGCGGCGCACGCGCACCGCAAGCTAAGTGCTGTTTTACTAAATTGTACGTTGATTCTGCGTGATACGAACACTCATTGTTTCTTTTGTGGCCTGTATGAATACAAATGGGCTGACGGTTAGATTGTAAAGACGTAATTTTATACTGCCTGTGTCATAAACTTTTTGTTTTTACCTCCACTATGTACTAAGGCTATATGCGTGGGCGCCTCTACAATTTTGCTATCAAATTTAATAGAATTCTTGGTGTTTGGTTTCCAGCCAGCATTTGTTTCTATCTTAAGAATCAGATCAATACCTTTTTCAACAATTCTGAGAATAGTCACCTTCAAAAAGCATTGAAGCCCGTGTCCGTGTATCCTTAAATTGCCCTTTGATGACATCTGCAGAGTCAGAGACGAATAATGGAATGCATCTGGCGCAACCAAATGATTGCCATCTAGCGATAGCAGCCAGACACACAGGCTTAATATGCACACGTTCTGAAACATAGAAAAGCTCAAGATAGTAATGCCACTAGTGACGACCAATCCAAGTCAGACCACTTTCGTCGTCACTTGACACGCTTCATTGCTACGAATACGCATGCTACTCTAGAATACAAATTTCTTGAAATTCGATTTTGTCAAGTGTATATGAATGTGTGTGTAAATAAAAGATCTGATTAGAATAAGTGTACACTCGCTTGTTGTATTAAACTATTCAAAACCAAATTCTTGTTTTGTCAACGTTTAACAACAGACGACCACGCCCAAAGTCCCGCCTCCACTAATTACAACCGGTCGACTTAGCTCATTAACGGTTAGCGCCATCTGTTGGCGGAACAGGTGAAAGATGACCTTCTTACTTCAATGTTGAATAGAGGTTGAATACCTACATCCTGTTGAACAATAACTTTCGTATAAAAATTATACATTGCGATACCTATAATTTTTTACACATTTACGAAGATACAATGTAAGAATTACCTTACATTAAGTATACAAAGATGGGTTCACTATAAGTCATAACATATGGTAGAAGAAAAAAGTATTTTAGTCGAATAGTATTCGAAAAATAATAATTAAAAGTCTTTATTGCACAAAGATTACAGTCGACAATGATTTTTACATTTTCCCAATTCTTACGCAATCGAAGTTCACTTCATCGATTTTTTTCGATGAGTTTAAACCAATTCACAATTGAAAAGTTTCGATCAATCGATGCGTTTGATTGAACTTCTTCAATTGTAATTTTTTGAAAAAGCAGAAACCCTAATAAACCTTTAAAAAAATTGGAGAAAATCGGTGAAGTGAACTTCGATTGCGCAAGAATCCCTTGTGCTGGTTTAATCGCCGCATACCATACGGCCTCTATTTCCTTCACAAAGTATAATAATTCATCAAAACTTACATACAAAACATAGTCATAAACCGTTAAATCAAACTAGTTCTAGACAGCGCGTTGCAAAGGCCAGTAACCTAGTGCGTCCGCGGACCCCACAATCAAATCACGACTCGGTAGCAGTTTAAAAAAAGTAAATCGTGTCTATGCTGTAATAAAAGGACAATGGATAGACATTTTGACGTTTGAAAAAAGAAGCAAAATACTATTATGATGAACTTTTTACTTTCTTTTTTTTTTTGATTTATTGCCAGTAGAGAATCTGATAAGTAGTACTTATTACACCTAAGAAGTAATGGGAGACGTAAAGTAATAAGAGCGTACAATGAAATTGTACCTTTTAAAGGAAATCAGTATTTTAGAACATTTAAAATGTATTGCATAATAGGAACCAAAACTTTAATAATAATTATAAGATCATACCTATATTTATCTTTTGACACGAGATAGTTTCTTATAAAAAACTTTATATTTTTTTTGGAATATATGTTTATTAAGAATTTAATATTATACAGTACTATACTAATCTGAATTCAATTGATATTACATTTCCTGGATTTAGTTCAAACTAAAATTGAGTACTTACCAAAAAATTCAAATGTATTTGAAAATGAAAACACAAAATAAACAGTAGAGTTTTTAAAGAATCTTGCAGATTGCTTTTCGTATCGAGACAAAATATTAGGCCCAAACTCAAATAAAAAAAAATACAGAGAAGTAACTTATATTTTTTAAAACTTTAGTGTGATATTCTTAGCTAAACTTTTCGTATTATTTATACCAATTTCCTAAATGAAAAAAAAATCGCATTTTATTATTTATACAACGTAATTGGAAATAATTTATGTCCGACTAATACAAGGTATTGATTTCCTGTTTCAACTACCATCGTGCTTAACGTGGCCTAAGGTCTTACGACCCTAGGTTTTATCTATCCCGTATGGGATAAAGACGTGATTATATGTGTATATAATTACTAGAGTAGACCTTTATAAAAAAAAACTCGTCTGCTTGTTTGGGTACCTCCTCGGATGAACTCCAGTTTATCTGTTCGTAGTAAAGTAAAGTTCATTCTCACTTATTTTTGCCACCAAACAGTAATGCTCCCAGTGTTGTTTTCATTTGTTTGATGAGAGAGACTATGCCGCGCCGAAGGCAGAGGCAACATTCACAAATAAAGTAAACGTATAAGAATGCATTAAACTGAAACTGTTGTATTGGTAAAAGAAAGGCTCATAAATATTATTTTACATTCATAAAGATTTCCAAAATTTTCTTAATATGAAAGAAAGTATTATGACTGCACTCTCGTTACTTTAGGAACCTCGGCTTGGCAGCATACCAAAACCTAGCTCCGGTTATGTCATAGGCTTTTAATGAAATTGTGCCCGCATATAATAGCAGATTTCGAAAGAACTATTTCATTTATAAAATTGTTGGGTTTATTTACATATAAAAAATGTTTAAAAAGAACAACCAATCTAAATAATTGACCAGCTCTTGACTAATACACAAAGTCAGGTGAGGTCTAGTTTCATCATTGACATCATAAAAAACGTTTTGTCCAATTTTAAGCATTAGGTCTCTTTTCTTGCGTATGCCAATCGACTAGCCATTTTTTGGAAATCGAGCTACGAAATGGGACTAAAGGATTGAAATCGAGGTAATTTTAAAAATCCACGCCAGTTAGTGCAAAGTTTATCTTATGCGTTTGCCTGAGCTTAACAAAACTTCAGAAATTATGAGAATGTTCTTATCATAGGAGGAGTGTGGACTCGAAAATGGTTGGTATCACAATGACCTAAGTATACACAGTACCTTCAAAAAGCCCATTAGTTACATTCTGCAGCTTATTTTCTTATTATACAAACTGTCTCTTGGCCTCTGATATGGTTTCTATAACGACAACCAGATGGCAGCCAAGATCAGAACTTTTCAGAGGACTATACAAAAGTCACAATTTTCTACTGAAAATATTTATAAATTGTAAGTATCTAGCGTCCTATCTACACATGTATTTGCTTACATTCAACACGTGGGTTTCAACAAACTGCAGACTAATCTCTCCATAGTCTACCATCAGCTCATCAATATCCTGCCACAAGCCGGTAATTACAGCCATTACAACAAAGACAAATATTTACACTTCACGGCCAGTCTTGCGCCTACGCAGTAAGGCATTTGTCACACTACACTTTGTAGGTAAGTTTAGAAACGCGCAGTTTTCGAGTATCTATTTATTCAATTTTAATATTTAGCTTTTTAAGTATATTAGTACCTTGTTCTTCGAGATTAAAAATATGATTTAACCTTTGTTTTACACTAAAACCTCTTGACATAGGTATGTTAATGTAGCCTCGTTTAGTGTCTACTAAAAGGTTAGGATATTAATTGTACTATAGTAAAAATAATATTTACCTACATTCTATCAAAGTTAATTCCATAGGTTCGAACCAGTTTTCCCAGATAAATACCTAGTCTAAGGTCCAATCACAATGGTCCAATTTCTAATTGTAATTCAATGTAGATCTTGACGATACTGATATCGTTCCTAAAAGTATCTAATTACGTTACTCTTACATAGTATTTTCAGCTGATTTCATTCTTATCAATCTTTCTAACACGTAAGTAATACAAAGTAAAATATGTATTGATTGAACAAAGGCAATATACAATGGTTTATTTTTAAACTTGTATTTGAGAAAGGTTAATCACTGTGCAGAGTTAATACAACATCTGGACCTAGATTTAGTAGCGCTGGTTGTTAAATTAGAGCGACTGCCATCTGCTTTCTTAGTCCTCTTTACATAGAAACTAGGTAGAGCATAGGATTTTGATCCAATTGTTTTTGAACAACCAACAATGTTTGATTTTTTAGACTACCTAACGGCATCTGACACAGCCTGACGAATGCCGTCTACCGATATGCTACCGCTTATTGTTGACTTCCGATCCAAGGAGGAACTCAAGATATAAATGATACTAGTGGCGACCAATCCAAATCAGGCCGCGCTCGCCGTCGCTTGACAAGCAGGATAATATCAAAGACGTATAACCAGCTAGGATGACTGTTTTCTGATCAAGTGATATTAGGGAACAGATTTAAAAAGTTTTCATACTAAACCCGATTTCTGGAGATCACTCAATAACGATCTAGCTTGTCAATCTCAAGGTCTAGTTCGATTCTCGGTAAGATCAGATAAAGTACGTTGGCCCCAGTAGGATGTAGATTAAGTATCGGATGTACAAGTAGCTTATACCTTTTTAATATCGTTCAGTCATTGTCTATTATATCACGTATGTGTTTAGTAATTATGAAAAAAAATAGGTACACGAAGATAACTTTAAGTAAGATACCTATACTAACAAAGTATCCATAAGACGTAAACATAGAAATCTGGTGGTTAATTTAATCAAAAACCCAATCAATCACTATTATAAAACAACTTTATAGTTTTTTTGAAAACGGTCATTTTAATAATAATATATACTTATCTAATCATGTCAAACTTTCTTCAAAGTGATAAGCTCAAAAAATCTCTGCTCAATCTAGCCGTGGCTGATTCCTACCTACTTACTTACACATATGCTTGCTAACAAATGTCTTATACCATTCAAATCAAAGGAATTATTCAATTAATTCGCTAGGATAAAAGACTTATTTCAGGATTAGCTCAATGCATGTAATGTGTCCTTATCTGTTTAATTACTCCAAACAATTTTACTATCTTTCGAGTTTCTTATATTAAACGTGTAGAAAGTACTTTTTGATGTACTGATACAGTTCCACTTAGCCAATAAATTAGCATCTAAGATCGTTGTCTTCAAATCACTAACAAGTCACTGCTGTCACTCCAGATACATACATTGATAGCAGTCTGAACAATCGGTACATTGAATAAGAACATGTATCTAGTGCTGTTTACATGACTTGTCTATATATCTAAAATTTAAGAGCTGTACTCTTGTTGGTGGAGTCTCTTCCAGGTGTCATCTTAGTAGACTTGTAACCATTTAAATTTTCTTCTATATATTAATTAGCATGCGTTTCTCCTGTTTCGTTTCCCTGTCGCATGAAAAAATAGTTGTGCTATACTAGAGCAAAGTTAGTATTGGGTTCTTGATGGTACTTAATCTTAAAACTACGGGAAATAATGTACTGAAATTATTTGTAATTACTTTTTTCGTTTGTTATTTGCTTTTATAATTCTTCTTTATCTTTGTAATATCTCATACTTACCTAGATACTACTACATAATAGATAATAGTACTAGTAATTTTTAGTTCAGGATAACTGATTCATCAGACGTTATGGTAACGTTTCATCGGGAATATTAGATTAAAAATTTTACTTGTTAATCTGAACTTCTAGAGAATAGGTAGACAATTGTTGTTAATGGTTAGTAGTTAGTCATAACTATGAATTTAAAGTTAAATAATGTATTTTAGAATCGGATGCCAACATTCTTCAAGTTTTATATTAATTCAGATGCTACTTTGCGGAAGGCAAAATCACGTATACTTACCAAATTCCATTGGCTCGTAGTATATAGTTAGCATAAACTACCTGTTAGTGGAAGCACCTTAAGGAATTTAATAAGTACATGATCTTTTCAAGAAATTTCATATACTTTACCGTTTATAAATTTCTTGTATACAACGAATTATATATCTACATCATGATTTTCTACTTAATTTCCAATTATCTCAACCATTTTTATGATACGATGATAAATAAAAATATGACAAATGAATACAGAGGCTTTTAAAGATAAAAATCAACATTAAAATTAAAGAGCTAATTCCGAATAAAGGAACCGAAAAAATGTCTACATTCAAGGGACTATCGTTACCGAAGGCACATAAGGAATAAGTAATGTGCTCAACTTGCGCAATAAATCTTAAAAGAATGCTTTGGTCGCTCCCAAAAGGATACTCGTGGAAGCGTTCACCTTCTATTTTCCTCTTATTTATGAGCCTATGCTTTATACTAGAACCGCGGGCCAAGAATAAAATGGGTAACTAAAATAAATGGCCGTATGTTACCATAATCATGGAATCCTAAATCTAACAGATTTTTCCCTAACGAATACGAATGGCCCGGCATAATGCTAAGGATCTTATAAATAGATTACAAAATACGACGGAGATTAATAAAGGCGAAACAAAAAGCCATATCTTATCTTGCAAAGTGAATTATGGGAACCCATGAATGTAGTTTTCAATGTTGACTCCATTTACACGTAATTTACATTAAGACGCTTCGCATTTGCATCTTAGAATAACCTTTTCATAATTGTCACGTCGACAGTGGCTCCCAACTTAGCGATTAGCTTAATGGATTTCTCAATTTAATGAGACCCAAACTCTGAAATTGGCTTTTAAAAAGATAGGACTGGATTTACGGTACCTTTAAGAGTTTTATCATCGCCGACGCCAGTTTTTTCTGAGCTTTAATAACAAAGTTTTGGTACCGTTATTTGAAATTATGTAAGTATTTAAGTCCATACGGTTGGGTTGACAACAATGAGGATATCGAAGGGTCTTGGGACTGACGCATGAATCTTTTTGTTTGATCAGGCATTTGTTGACAACAAATTCGTTGACGCTAATCCGGAGACAATGGCGTTTTATCCGGGACAAGCCAAATGACAGTATCCTTTTAATGCTACCCAGTTAATATTTGTTTAAAAGCTTTTCTTTAAATTATTGCTTTTAGCATGTTCATTCATGCTTAAAATCCATATTTGCATCAACGATTAAGAAATAAATTCTGGGTAAGGTAAGTATATGAAAACATATTTTTGTTGGTACAGCCATAAAATTAAAAACTGCCTGCTGCGTGCACCCAAATACAAACTTCATAAGTACTGTGTGTTTATTAAAAGACAGCAAAAGAAGAAAATAGTTCATTGTGATAGAGATATTTTTGAGTTTAAATTAAAATCTGAATCACGTTTAAAACTACAAACGTTTAAAAAATTATAAAAAATTTTTGGTCGACTTGAATAATAATAAAAAGTAAACATACTCTTAGCTACGTGACTTTTCTGAGCTGTTATGATACGTGAAGAAATTCGACCGCATCAAAAGGTGTCGATTGTTCGTTAGCGACCATTCCGAAGGCGATCAGCATTTATATAAGTGCACAAGCTTCTGTCGTTTTTACTACTGCCATTCAATGAAGCCGAACAAAGGAATTAATATTGTCGAGTTAATTAACAATAACTTTGCTTCAATATATCTTTAGAAAAAGAAAACACATATTAATTTGGCAGACATATTTATTTATTCATACTCGTTAAACTCCAGCTTCATTAGCAATTAATGTTATTTACATTTACATTTCGAACGAAGGTACAAGATTAATCACAAAAATAAATTAATTTAATCGTACTAACTTACTCTACTTGGATTTTGGTTCGAAATAAATTTACCATTTACCATCATCAAAAATGATTTTACTATTGAAAGTATTGACAAATATTAGGTTACTTAAGTACGCCGTTTAAAGCCTAACAACAACTTTAAACAAATTATGATCTACTTCATAAATGTTATAAGGAGTCAAGGTGAGATGTTTAATCTGTGTTACCACTTGAGTTTGATAATACTTATCGAAAACAAAATCTTGTTTATCAATTATAATACTTTCCTCTCGTATAAACTAGAAACTTTTCCTTTGAAGTTCAAGAAAAATATAATTTGTCTGTTACGTTTATACAATTTATTCATATATAAAATATTTACAAATACATACATAATATTTATTGCTGAAGAAGACATCGTAAAGTTTACTACAATGAGTGTTTACTCATCGAAACTATCCGTAGTAAATTATATCTAATAGCTATGTTAACTAAATGATAATAATGGACTAGTTGTACAAATAGCTTTAGTAATATTTATACTGACAAGTCTATAAGACATTATATTCAAATCGAGAATAACTGAGATGATAAAAAAATTCCCAACACATACAGCAATACACATGGTACAGTTATATACAAGCAGTATAAATAAATTTAAAGTTTAGAAAATTACAGTTTACTATTTTGCACTTAACGTATTTACACTGCTAATTTTTCTGGTGTTAACCTTACTGTGTTTCATAAATACATTTATTATAATTTTCAATTTACAATCTCCTAATCTACATACAAAAAATTCACAATAGTATTTTATTACAGCAGCATTGTACAATTACATTAAGTTTTAAAAAGTTTTCAACTGATTAGCACATTCACTTCACATTAAATTGTTTCATGTTAAGTTCTGTTGATAATCCGTTGTATCACAAAGTTCACTTATGGAAAATAACACTCATCTTTTTAACACCAATGTCTGAAGATTTAGGAACTGAAGGTGCGGTCTTCTAAGGACAGCATATCAAAGCTATGACGTCACACAACGACGTCTCGATTAGCTATCTCATTGCTGGGAGTTTCTGGAGCTATGACAGGTTGGAAACAATGCGCTGTGGGAGTGAAGTCTTCAACTAGCTTTCTTTTAAGAACTGATGATGATCCTACATATACGTTGGTGCCGGGAAAAGTACCCCGCCTTCTTCGTCTCCAAACAATTGCAACAAGGACTGCAAACCCAAACGCAATCATAGCTGATAAACAGCCCAGGACTAGTTCTGAGTCTGGAACACGTTCAGGTACTCTCTCTCCGCGCATAGAGCTTACTAATACTGACATAAGACGATCGCCGTCACTAACTTGAACGTCCTGGACACTCTCAGTAGAAACCCTTTGAGCGCGACTTGTATCAATTGTCATAGTTTCTGACCTCTCGTTATCTACTCCTGGAGTACGCGAAACCAGTTCCACTTGTATGTGGTATACTGTATCGGGCCATAGAGATAAGGTAACACGTGTTGAATCAGTGAAAAGATTTCCTTTTAAACCTCCACCATCAACCTCCCAAGTGACAAGGTAAACACCTCTGGCTATTCTTGGCTCCCAAGCAATTTCTCCAATAACTAGAACTTTCTGATGAATAAGTGATATCTCTTTCAATGTCCATTTGTGTTCGACATTTGATGTGTTTGTGTCATGAGCAACCCAGGTTTCGTCTGGGCTGTATATTGTGACTAGACCTTGTGGGTCTACAACGAGGACTCTTAGAAGTGCACCTTCATTATTGGAGGGTACTCTTGTAGCTAATGCTTGGGTTTGTATGATCTGTCGCCAAGGTCCTTCAGCGGCGCGTCGCATCACGACGTACACGAGGGGCGCAGGGCGAGAGGCGGCGCGGGGTGCGGGAGGAGGCCAGCGAGCGAGGGCTCCGCTCACTCGCATCACTCCCTCGCCCTTCGTGTGGATCACCGGCTGAGTCTGCGATGCTTTCCCCGCTTCAGTGTGGAATTTGCACGCCACCTTGCAGCCGGGGAACTGCAAAGGAAGTTCTTATTTAGATAGAGTTTACAATTAAATCTTATGTAACAATATGAACTAGGAATGCTCGTTTAATTTTGAGACACCAATAAAAAGATGATACTAACTTAATTTACATAAAAGTTAAAAAAAACTGCTTTATAGTATCATAAAATACATTAAACAATTGGCATTGATTGTTACAAATGTGAAAGGACCATGAATTTACTATATCAATATCAAAAAACGATTGTAGAACTAATTCTAAAAAATTTTAAAAAGTTAGTAGTGAGTACCCGTATTATATGAGAATGTAATAGGATTACTTACACAGATATCTCCCTCGTCACAGATAGCTCCCCATATTTGGAAGTTCGATTGGAGCAGCTCACAATTTTCCCAGCACTGAAACAACAGAGACATTATTAAAATCGTATTTAGATGACCACTTCATGTTTGTCATAACCATAACGCGCCATATGATTTATTACGACCGAGTCATTAGGCGTAAATGGGCTATACAGTCGTCGGAAGAAATTCGGATCCTTCAAACACAAAATAAAGAGAGTATACACTATGTATCAACGTTTAAAATTGGAATATTTGACAATGGACAGCAAGCAGATAGCGCTAGCTAACATCGTAGTTTACTACTGGCTCTAAATGTCAAGACAGAGACGAAATGTAGCTGGAAGTGTGAACATGTCGTAAAGGTCCTTGTAACTTTTATGCGCCGCACTGATTTTCTGTTTCTCCCAATAGTTACTGGTAGAGAATGCTCATAGTCAATTCATATTTGTAAATAAGTATTTTATACTTATGGACACTAAAATTTTAATAAATACATATTTCATACATCAAATTAAAAGCTTATAGACGCACTGAGTGTGTAATGGAGGGATGAATCTGTAAAATTATTATTTTGTAGTCCAAAGAAATTCAGACCTCTCAAGTAACGTAACGAGTTTTTTTCGTCAAATTAGTTAAAGTTATCAAGGGGCCGGCGACTTGGTAGATACAATCGTTTGTCATTACTTTCGGAATTGGGTCGCTCGTTAAAGCCATAGAATAGCGACTAGAAATGACATTGGTTATTCAGAAACATAGGTATATTTCGGTGATGCATATCTAAGTAAGCTTTTTATTTATTTAAATAACAAACTGATCCGATTCGAATAGCAGTTGAAGTATCCGAAGTTACGTTTTGAATGTAAGAATACTATTTAAACTCTTTAACTCTTTCGCTCTATACCTTTCTCTTTTGTTATTCTTCTTCACAATTTATGTTTTCATATACATATAAATAGCAATATAATAATAATAAATCCAATAAAGTTCAAAATGACTAAACCTTAGCCCAAATCGCGCCTATAAATTCAGCGACAATACGTAACAAACCGAATTAATACATTAATTAAGATTTGTGATGATTAATCGAAATAGAGAAGCCCATAGAGAATTTTATAGAGATAGTTCTTATCTTTATATTATTATATAAACATATAAAGTTGTTACATTAATTTTAGAGTATAAAAGGAGTAAAAAAAATATTGTGATGTATAGATAATATGCCATACAAAAAAAATGGGCCAACTGAAAGTCGGACACGCACCCTGAGAGTTTTGTACCACCACAAAATACTAATAGACAAGAGGTCATTTTATTAAAGACTTTTTGCTTGTCTCTAATTTGTTGGTCAAATTTAAATTCAAATTGTTTATTCTCAATATAGGATATTCTTATCACTTATTGCCGTCAGTGTTGGTTGAAATTAATTTCCTAAAATTTTATAACAAATTACATTTTTTAGACTTGTTTTTGCATGGTTTTAGTTCAAATGGAACCTTATAGGTTTTGATATCAGTCAGAAATCTTAAAATTTGTAAGTAACATTTACGGGTATATCTTTTAAACGCATTGACATATAATTTTGATTATTTTACAGCCAAAAAAGTCCTGATTAAATTTTTTGAATTTTAACTTGCTACGTTCATACGTTACTCAGAAAATAAAGTTCTACAGACAGACAGAGAGACGGATAACAAAGAGATCTTAAAATGGTTCCGTTTTTGCATTTGAGGTACGGAACCCTAAAAACAATCATCAGTCATATTACTAATATTAAAGAAGTGTATAATAATTTTATTGTTTCAACAACTCAAGTCAATCGCATCCAGCTTTTCTTAGTTCTCAAATGCAACATTTGTCATCGTGGCACTCATTAGCTGGGTTGACGTTAACTCGACGCTGGCGTCTTAGCTTTAATAATTAAAACATTATTAATTACGCTTATTGACAAAATGTTCTGTCGCCTCGTTGAGCCCTTTGAAGTATTTGCTCTGTTTCTTGTTATTTATTTACGGAAGAAATAAATGAAAATTTATGGTATTTATGGTTAAGTGAATTTATATTCACTATTAAAAAGAGCTGATTAATAGGTACAATTTGCAAAAAAGCACGTGAATTTTGATGGATAATTTGGATGGGAATTTCGTTCCAGAATACTTTAATATTAAAAATCATCATTTTATATTTTTAATTCACATTTCAGGCAATCTTTGATTGGCCAGTTAAACCAAAAATAAATAAAAAATACATTTAATTCTCCTGTTTCTAATAACATTCTAAGATAAAACTAAGTGTGTGTATTTAACTTCATCTTGTTAAAAAATATATTCTAATATTATTTTTTTGCAATAGTAGAACTTACAATAGCCTTCATACTAGAAATCATACAGTTAATAAAGGTTTTCTATCTATATCTTATATTCAAAAACACTTACCATAAAGCAGTCTGGGACTTGCAAACACGAGGACTCCCCGCTGGGCCGAGGCGCCGCAAACTGTGAACAAACACAACCGTCTTTTAGATATTTTATTATAATTGTTTACTAATTTACAATTTTCAATTATATTACGATGGGAGTGAGTCAGTATTTTGTATTAGTAATTTTCTATATACAAAAATGTTTTTTTTTTCCTACGTAAAATACTCACTAAAGTTTATTTTAGCTATTGTCAATTTTTTGCAATATTTTACAATCTTTTATGTATAAGTATGACGTAACGATTTTTAAAGGTTGAAAAATCTCACATTTCTTATAACTTTAACAAACATAATATAAACAAGAGCTTATCAACAGGTGCATATTCCGTAAAAAGTTCTCTTTCTGTATCGATATCGATAAAAATAAATTCATGATTTATTACAACGCCTGTGCCTAGTCTGTAAAAGGTAGAACCTATAAAGGCCAACAGTGACTTTTAAAGTCAATGACAAAAAGGAAACAATATCTACGACAAATGAAATAATCATTTATCAAATAAATTCTTTTATTAATTTTTTTTAAACCATACTGTCATGTTTTTTGTAACAAATTAAAATATATTTTATTTTGTCAACAAAACATGTTAATACAAACATCTTACTTAAGTTGTACAAAAGTAATTTCCAATATGTTTATTGCCTGCATTAAAGGTACTCAAAACAAATAAAAATAAACGTTTTACAACGTTAATTAGCGCGCAGCATCGCACTTTAATCCCGATACAAAAAGGTCCCTTAATTACCAAGAGGAACCGATACATTACTTGTTATCTTTGAGGAAGAAAAATACGCGTTCCAGTTTAATGTACTCGATAACAGCAACAGTGGCTGCATATTATGGTTACTACATTCACTACTGGCCGTATTAATTGTCAGATATTTAAATGTCAAATGCTTAAATGTCAAACTTTTTGGGTCAAGCGAGTTATGAGTGTTTTTGAAAACAGGCAATGGATTTGAATAGCGTTATACATATACTTATACATTCTGACCGAGAGTGCTTTGATTTTGATGAAATTGATTTGATTTTAGAATTCCTACCATAATGAACATTTAAAAAGTGAAAGACTAAAGAAATGTAATACAACATAATACTTATAATTTTAATCACAACATACAATAATATATCAATTTTAATAACAGTTTCCTATACAAATTTGGTGTAATTCGAAAAATTCTCCATTCTACTACTTTCATTTCGGATATTTTAATATTAACGGTAACAGCTATTTATTTAAGTGATTTCCTCAGCGGATATTAGCTTCACGCGGAAAATTACACAGATTTTATATTATAAAAAATGGTAATGAGGACATGTTTTATAAAAATTATGTTTTTAGAGCTTTCTTAATATATATAGTTTATTCGCATTTTGATGATCTCATATGACAAACAAAGACAATATATCGAAAAATTTATGTAATATATGTATTTATTATAAAATGTAGTATCAGAGTTAGTATCGTATAACATAGTCTCGAACTTAATTTGGGGTTAGCTCAATCCGTGTGATTTGTCCGTATACCTATATTTATTTATTAAAAATACAATTTTAAATTTTTTTAAGCACAATTTGTAACAAAGGTCTAACTTATTTATTTTAGATTGAATCTTAAGTTTCAAGAGTTGTTCCTTCTGCTAGCCTTTTCCCATCTATCAGTTTCTTTTATTCGTAGGAAAAAAATAAATTTTTCACAAGTTTTGTTAACTTATTTCTATAACAGTATAAGTATATTTATGTAGATTCCAAGAGTAACAAAGATTAGCGAAGCCCATTACCGAGCGTTCGAGTGCCTCAATCTCATTTTTTGTTATCATTAGTTGACTGTCTTAAAGACATGAGTTAATACTGTTGAAGGAGTATAACACTATCACTTAATAATCAACACAAACTTACATTAAAATGTTTTTATACATGTTTTTCTCATAAATAGTGGGATTGCAGCAAAAATGCGTAGTAAAGTAGAATATATTTTTAAATTAGGGTTTTTTTTTTAAACCGTCTTTAATTTTGAAAGACAATTTGAAATTACTTACATATTACTATATACTTATTATTAATTTTATTAAAGTAATATTACAGACCTATACAAATTATTTTTATTATTGATATTTCCTAAATTAACATGAGTCACTTTGGACTCCAGTTGTACTTACTCATGTGCTCTCGCATCTCTTATAGTGGACGAAAAAAATAAATTGTGTGAAAAATTACGATGATTACATCTAATAACGACGGACGGAGGCTTTGATGGCCTCCATAGATTGGCATCATTAGCCATGATAGTGACGAGAAAGAGACATTTTGCTTTCTTTGTACTTCCTTTGTTTACGGAATAATAAATTAACAATGAATTGGGGTTTTTATAAGTTGTAGAAAGTTGAGGTACCTAATTAGATAGCAAATATATTACTAGGTATGGGTGATATAAAGCTTTCGAAATAAATTTTTTGAAGTTCTTGTTGTATAAAAATATTGGCATTTTGTTCGTAACAAGAAATATCAACTGTAAGATCGAGAAATCTTGGAATTGAACAAACATAATTTTTATATTCCATTTAATATGTTAAAGAAATGTTTATTTTTTATACCTATCACAAAAAGTATCATCGAATTCAAAGTATTTAAATAAAATTAATTTTATTTAAAAAATAAAGATTTACTTTATGCTAAACTTGTATCTGTCTAAAGGTTTTATTTTTTACGCTATTAAGTTAATTTTCAATCATATACATAATAGTACAGAGTATGAAGCTAACAAGGGATTTAAAACGCCAGCTGCACTGTAATTCAAGGATAATGTCTTGTCATATAGGTATATATGACAAAAATATGACTTCATAAATTGAGTGTCCAATAAAACACTATTTCTGACAATGATTAATATAAACCACATTTATCAACGCATATCCTTTGAATTCTTCAAAATCTTGAAAGATAAAAGTATTAGTTGTGTCTCTAAATAGCCTTTTAAGGTATTGTTTTAAAATGGCTGATGGTAGGTACTAAAAATGATCTCTCTTATGACCAAATTTATAACTACTTAATGATGTTAAAAAATATGAAAGGCAAGATAAAGAGAATACGAGAAACATCAAGAAGGAGTTACCTGGAACAAATTATGGAAAAAATAATAGCATGTCTTATCAGGACGTGAAAAGGCTAGAGAAATAGAAGCCTCTGTTAGAGAATCCACTGACAAAAAGACAGCTGTAACTTAAGCTGTTCTCTTCAAGTAGTAGGTAGTACAAAAATAGACCAATCAAATCAAATGTTAAATCTATAGACAAAACAAAAAGAAAAACATTTCCAAAAAGAACATAAAGCAATCAACTTTCCTTTCCAAACACAAAGAAGTTTTAACCAATTCAATTATAACAATTGTATCGCACGACTTCTCAGAGTAAAATATGAAAGTTAAACAGAACCGTTGAATGTACAATCACGTCTTTAAATTTATTTTAACATCATAATAATAAACCTTATCACTTTAAGATAAGGATCAATGAATGCTGTGAAAGGTGAGGTTGTTTGTAGACGCCACGTAACTTCGGCAACTGCAAAGGGAATGAGTGAATAATGAATGACGCTGATTGAAAACACAACGTCGAGTGGCCTCCTATTTGTGGTAGATGCCGCCATAGATTTAGCTTTTGTTAATCAAACAGCGCTTATTGAATATTATTTAATTAATCTATCGTATTTGAACTTTGAATGTTAGAACTGAGAAATGATTATGGGTATTGTGCAATGCTTAGGATATATACGTTTACTGTAAACGTAGTGTAACACATATAATAAAATAGATTTCTATTTTATTATTAAATACCAAGTAAATGACACAAACCAAAATAAGCTAGACACCGCGTTTTTACACAATTAAACTTATTTTACTAGAAGTATGTTTTCTAGCCCTTTTTCTCTATATTTGACGAGATATTAAAATATTGTTTGTATTTTAAAAAAAACGGCAGCGAAATAGAGTGATTTACTTATAACACTTTCTAAAATTAAATAAGAATAATAAGAGCTCTGTCAATTTGGCTAAAATAGGAACATAAAAAATAAACAAAATGTTTAAACAAAAATTTTAAATAAAAAACGACGTCTAAACGCTCGTAACACTTCCAAACGATTACGCTTCGTCCGTTAACCCGAATAGAAAATTAAAGCCCAAAGATGGATTATATTATTCAGGATCTCACATACCAACACTTAAAAGTTTACAAAATCCATTAAAGATAATCGTCAAGCCCATGCCTGGGGCATCGACTGGGCAGGAACTAATCGATCGAATGCACACATGGCCATTTACAATCAATCCATCAGAGTGTAACAACTACCGATGATCTTCATTTATCATTATGTTTTGTGGGTAGCCGTACACTCTTGGGGGTCAACCAGGACGGAATAGGTTACGAAATATGTAAACAGCTTTTTTAACAGTCAATGCGCTTCTGACTTTAATTACTTGTGTAATCATTTTGTGCTTGAGCTCATCAAATATTTGAAAGGTCAAGCTGTCATTATTATTATTAAGTGCTTAACAGTTTTGAGTCTCGATTTCTTCTTTATTTTGAAGGTTAAAAAACACTATTCTTTATAACTCTTTATAAACTTATTTCAGAAAATACCACTTTACTTCCACCATTTTCACATCATCAAGTGTAATGTTGGAGTCGTTACAAATTGCAATTTAATCTTGTGTATCAGCGTTATTATCTTTCGATACAAGTTCTTTTGCAATTTTCCATTGTAAATACAATTACTTCACACAGTCGTTCACACACGCCTTGTTCTTGGTGGCATCAATTAACTGCTATCAGAAATTGCGGATCTTATCGTCAACAATAAACAATGGTGGAGTGCGACATTTACATGTTACAGAGATACAAGCAAAACATTAAACACCTAGAGGGCTCGGAGAAGCAAAAACAGCATGAATTATGATTTCGCATAAAGATAAAATACAATCTAAGCTAGCGCCAAATGGCGAAGGAAAAATGTAATTTTCTCGCGAGGGCTTCAAATGAGGTTTAGGTAATGTGGCGGGCGGATTAAAATGCAAGAACCAGGTTGATGGCGAATTTGTTTTTAATGGTGATACTGGTTATGTATTTAGATTAAAATGTAAAGGTTACATTTTGTATTCTTCTGCTTCTTAGCGAGTCGACTCAGGCAAATTATACTTTTGTGATGACCAAAACTCTGCCTCTATTTTTTTATTAATATGCTTTGCATGTAAAATACAGAACATAATATATTCAAAAGGATTTATTTTTAAATCGTCTCTACTTTCTTTCATACATTCATCACACCTGACTTTTTATATGCATATTCAGAAACTAGAGATTTCCATTGACTACAATCCTTACATACCTCCTAATGTTATGTTAACTTTATCAAGAAAAACATTATCAAACTTTCAAATCTTCGTAGAAAATATTTATATGTCTACACACCAACAGTTGTACTAACAAACTGACTAGGAACTGCACTGCAAATATGTTCGGCACAGTTCCTGGTTGTTATTTTATTTGATCTTCTGAAGGTAAACTCTATTACGAGCCCGTTTTTACAAGTACAAATTGAATTCCACCGTCCAAGGTTCTTAGTGAACTAGGTTATCGAACGAACGTCAAAAACAAATGTGCAAAACTAGGATTTCGAACGAGTTTCTTTAATGAAATTTTAGACAGATTGCGTTAAAAATTTTAGATTAAAATTTTAAAATGGCTTGCCGATTTTTTTCAAATTGGAATACGTTTAAATACGGAATGGATCTTTATTTCATTTTTCCTATAAAAAAATGTCTCTTCATTTTTAACTTTAGGTTCTACTGCTATAAGATTTGGAAATAAAATATTTCAAGCAAAATTTTTAATCGCAAGTAGATACTTGATCCATCGTTTTAAGAAAACTGACATTTAAACATATATAAAGTTAGAAATTTTGCATACTATTATTAGCAACAAAGGATGAACCGCCACTTCCCTCCACCTCCCATGGCTCTACCAACCTCTCGGTTATACGAGCCGAATCTCGGGAGAGTGCGCTGTACTAGCATTTCGCATCTCTTTCCAGTCGCACCTGCTTGATCTCCCTACAAGTTCTCTATAGTGTCGCATATCTATGCAATCATTGCATTTTAATAACTCTCCCCCATCCTTAGGGGGCTTACGTTCACAAGTACGCCTCGCTTGCCTTCTCGGCCAGAGGCCAGCTTCTGTCTTCTAGGTTTTTGAGTTTGTCACAGTTTCAGTTTTTTCTCTTCGTCTTCTTTGTCTGCTTGTGGCAGTATTCTTGATGTGCTCCTACTTTTCAAGTTATGCCCCTCTCGAGGCCGCTTCGAATTTTATGCCACCGATGCGAGAATTCTTTTAGCCGCTTAAAGTTCGCCTCAGATCCCACGAGATCGCAATAGTAGACCGGGCCCACCCCGAGCGGAACAACATTATAGGATGAACCGCCAAACGGGATCTTGGTTATGTAATCTTATTTAAATGTAATACGAATAGTTTTAACATACCTATCTCTTAAACACGTTACAATAGACAGCTACATAGTTCTTAATGACCATAAGTGCACAATAGAACTAAGTCTCCATGGATTTTTATCTAAAGATAAAATCGAAAGAAAAAAGGTAAACGTATCTATTAAATAATGATTGAGAATATTTTAAGTAATATAAGGCTATGGAGTTTTAAAATAAGCGGTCAAAGTGACGATCCATTTTCTTATTAAGAACACATCCTGCCAATTTGCTTTATTGATGTTATATTATCCAGTCATTAAGTTTTTATATCGTCTTTGAAGACCCGCCCATTATCATCATGAAATAGTCCTTAAACTATTTTTAAATTATACCATCGTATAGAATCTGCCCCGACGCAAGGATAATGGATAGATTCACAAAATAAAACACGCACAGTTTTATATTTGATAAAATATGTATATTCACGCAACATGGTGGCTACTGCTCTTGGTATTAATGTTATAAATTTTCAAGTGCTTCAATGCATAGTTACTTCATAAACATTAATTACAGTAATGTACATTAGAGACGTAGCATTTTTGAGAGTATTAATAATATTTATTATTAATATTCATAAACATCAAAAATCATGTTTATGAATAACCTTACTTTTATACTTTTATTCTTCACTAGCTGTTCCCCGCGGCTTTGCCCCGCATGGGACTCGGTTATATCGCGCCCAAAAGTAGCCTATGTTTGACCTCAGGTCGTTAACTACATCCCTACCAAATTTCATCACAATTGGTCCAGCAGTTTAGGCGTGAAGAGGTGACAGACAGACAGACAGACAGGCAGACAGACTTTCGCATTTATAATATTAGTATGGATGGATTCTGTGGAAATTATTATATGAGTTACACCTCTATATTATACATATTTTATGATACAACCGGCGTATCTTGATTGACCCGCGACGTCGTCGTAAATTTAAGTGTTTTAAAATAATTCCAACTTAAAATATGGAAATTGTCGCAATTATGAGATATATTCATGGAATAATTACGTATGAGTGCACGAGAAAAATATATCTAGGTATATTCTCGGTAGAAGTATGTATTAATAATTTATATACTCTATACATTTTCATCTCTTGTTCATGTTATTAAAATATAAATATTTCGCTAACATCACTGTTGGTACCTTATTTTGTCACACGACTCTTAATTAACCATTAAGTACCGCGCCCAAAAATATTTTTCCATAACTTAAAAAAATACTTCCATTGTCCTTATAAAGTCAGTCATTTGAAAGTTGAAACATAAATCAACATCAAGCGCACAATAGTAAACACTTTCCAAATTTGATCATGCGGCGAATAAATTAAATGGCAACACAATCAAGGGTTAAATTACGGGTTCATTCTGCAACCCACGCGCTTTCGGAGTGACATGAGGGCGACATAGTCTGAGAGATAGGTGGACATTTTCTGTTACAAATAATTCAACACAAGTTCTACTAACTTTATTTCGTAATGTGGATTGTGGTTATTTTACACAATGGAATTAAATGTTAAGTAGTGAATATTCCTTGACAAATCAGAGTTTATACATAGGTACTAGTTGATATAATGGACAAAATCATAGTAGATACAAAAAATACTACTGCTACTAACAACAATTTGTGTACAGAATTTTATTCAATTTGATATTTCAAAATACTCGTATTTCTATTTGTAATTTTTAGGTTCACTTCATAAATTTTGTAACCAATACAAAGTTTAAAGCTGAATTTTATTATAAAAATAATTTTGTCGATAGAACACATTATTTTAATAGTTAATAGAACTTATATCATGAGATAAAAAAAAATTGTACTCATAATTTCGAAGCATATAAATATTCAATACTTAATTTATTCATTTCTAGCTTTCTTTATTTATATTGGTACAAAGGGCAAACTTTATGCTAAAGCATTCTACAACAGTCAAATTTTGGGAAAAACAGAAATTTTCGTACCTCTAGTGTACCTAAATCCATACTTCCATACTAATATTATAAATGCGAAAGTCTGTCTGTCTGTCTGTCTGTCTGTCTGTCTGTCTGTCTGTCTGTCTGTCTGCTGGACCGATTGTGATGAAATTTGGTAGGGATGTAGTTAACGACCTGAGGTCAAACATAGGCTATTTTTGGGCGCGATATAACCGAGTCCCACGCAGGGCGAAGCCGCGGGGAACAGCTAGTTGAATATAAAAATAAATACTGTGTTGGATTAAATGTGTACCGACCCCATACATCAGGATAAGTTTGATTGCAGCTGCAAAAGCGCTTTATGACAAGTTTTATAGCAAGATAGTAGGTACTGCTACTAACAGTGGTCTGTGTCGAGGTGCCTTAACACATAACCTCACAGCATTGTATGCGGTCGCATATAAATGCGAGAGCAAATAAAATGGTGCTATAATTTCAAATCATATGGACAGAGAATGGGTGTGGACGCTCTCATTGTGTGGAAATGATGTAACCGCTATTAAAAGTGTGGGCTGAATCCCTTGAATATTTCTTGCACCGAAGACAGGTCATATCGGTATTTTATATCAGTTGAGACAATAGTCTTGAGACCGAACTTGGTAGATGCGGTATATGGAGCGGAAGGAATAATGTCTGAGCTAAAAACATTTGGTTACGCTAAATCGAATTGTAACGTCGTACATTTAATGTATGAACGTTGATATAAAACCGCTTGAGTTAGCAGCTTTAAGGTTGGATAATTAACATTTCTTTAAATATTTTTATTTTTTCTTGATCATATTTAGTTCTAAAATATTAAATACTACATAATAAATAAGAATATAAAAAAAAATACACATTTATGTTACTCCTTTCATTTTAGAGAAAAATAAACATATTAAATTTATCAATAGTTTTGTAAAATTAAAATAATAACTTAAGATAAAATGAATGGCTTTAAATCAATGTTATTTAAAAAAATCTACGCGGTCTTGTTAGATTTGACGGATATCCGCCTACGTCCAAGAAAACAGAAGACAACCAACATAAGTAAAATGTCAACTCTTAGATAGCCTGACAAAATGGTAGTGTTGCCAACAAAAATGTATATTTCTACCAATAAAAAAGAATAAAACTTTTGAAATGATGTTGACAAATTCTCTGATAACAATCCAGACATACCTAAAAGTCATGAAAATTTAAGCGTGGCACTTTTAGAACGACTTTGTTATTCTAATAAGATAGTAAATAATCGACGTGATTTTACAGCGACATCGCGCACTGTCACAGTTGAAACAACGACGATAAATTTAAATAGTTTATGTTAAATAAAACGGCCATTTTTATGGCATACTAAAACGGTTAGAATTAGTGGCTTCCAAAAACAATATTTTGTTGGTACTGACAATATTAGAAATTTGAACAAGTATGTTATACTAACTGTACATGGTTTTTACTATTCATAAAACGCTGATATGTTTGTTCATTAAACATAAATCATCATACAACCTGGTGTACTAATGACAGATTAATTATTTAACAGATTCCACGTCATATTTGAATTTCACAGGTTACCAACAGGTTTTTAAGTTGTTTGAGTTGAAATTCCGCTGTTGACTTTTATATTCTTTGGAATTTTTGGTACCTTTGCTGAATATTACAATTAGATTTTTTTAAATCATAATCACATTAGTTCTAAGTACGCCATGTTCAATTGTTTAGATGTAGTGTGTAACATATAAAATCATTGTTAACTGTTATTGTGAATATAATGAAATATTCACAAAATTACAGCACTACTGTAATTTTGAATAAGATGTTTAAACAAAGAATTTTTCTCATATAATTCGATGAAAAGACACTAAAAGCGGAACGAGTATTTATAAAATTAAAAATATAATTCCTACAAAGGAATTCCCTAATCCCTTAAAAGTTGAACGGTATTTGTCTACAGTCACAATTCCATCGCTAACGACCAACTGGTAAAGGATTAGAGAACTATTATTGTTCTGCTCATTTTAGAACTTCTGGCTCGATGTATCGGCTTTAACAATATGGACTACATTATCAAATTGAGATACTGTAAAGTATTTTTACTTTAACACTACAAAAGTTACTTGTTCTATACATTTTAAAACAACATATTTAAGTATTTATAACTTTCATAACCAAATCTATAATCTTGAAAAGAAACAATAATTTACAGGCTAATGTAAATTATATGAAAAAAATTAAAAGAAACTTTAAACTCAACATACTTAAAACTTGAAATGCCACGATCCGTGGAATATGAAACAAAATAACAATAAGCATTTACTCTGACAATATCGGTTACGACAACTCATGAATTCTGATTAACGCATTTTTTGTTCTTGAAAATTTCGTCGAAACCCATCGGAGTTGAAGCTGATCCATCCGGGGGATGTTGTTGTCTTGTTCTAGCTTGTAGCCCTGTGGTTAAGCTATCTCTGTTTGGCTTAGGCATGCCTGTTTTTGTCAGTCTCAGAAGTTACGTGGAGCATGCGACAGATGTGAGCTCGAAGCTAACGAAGCCACTCGGTCCGGATAATCAATCAAATCTCGATTATTTGACCATCGACTGTATTTCTGATTTTGGATGTCGACTTGATATCAATTTTGTTTTTTGAATGATCTCACATCTTGATATTAGATTCGCTTGATAAATTGTTATATTATTTTGTAGTTCTTATCGATCTGTGTCTACGTTTATTATTATAATTTGGAAAATGGCTTTTAACGTTTCCTGGGTCTTGGGTAGGTACTTGTGATCTTCATCTGTCTTTATCTGTGAATTTGTTATAAAATATAGTATGCCAATCTCAATTTGTGTGATTTTATTACGTATATATTTATTAATTTGTTTCTTTTTATCTAAATAAATAGCCAAAAATGACATGTCATCTCTAGTCCATAATCAAACTTTAATCAAAGAATTAAAAAGATCCTAAATGCTTTGTTCTGCATACATATTGAGAATAATAATGATGACACAATCAAAGCTGATGTTAAGCGTACCATGTGGTATTAGAATATGGACCAAGGCAATTCCAAGTAACAGTGAAGACATTCTAAACAATATCGAAGTATTGGCGCAATGCGAAAATTACGATGCAGGCGGTACTATCACGGACGGAATACAATGAGGGGATATTGTGCTGTTTTATTGTTGAAATACCGTTTGAAATCCTTGCGTGTACAGAACAGACCTCCATAAGAGGAAATGTTGAGACCATAAAAAGTGCTAGATTTATTTTCTCCTTTAGAAGTTAACAATATGGAATGAGTATACTACATTGTTTGGTCAGATAGCCGAGATGGTGTTTTAAACCTTCACTATCAGTCATACTTAAATTTATTAGTTATTCACTTATTTCTTTTTTTACTTCATAACAAATTTTGATTTTTTTTTAATAAATTTTGGGTTTCAAAATTCCATTTTGATTTATGGTGAAAATGATACAAGCATTATTGTCGCAATGCGATATTGGGTAGGCGGTGAGCGTGGGGTGGCACTGCAGTTCTGCTTTGTATGCATCTGATTGCAAATTGTGTTTGATATTTTTAAATTCATATTTGTTTAGATTATTTCTTTTATGGGTAAAGGAAGAACACTAATATACTAATACAATGCATGTGATTTAATTTGTATTATATTTAAGTAAGGGTTTTGTGTGCGTCGAAACTCATTTGGGTATAATCATATTGCTAATTGAGTTTGTCAGTCAAGTTTTTACAACTGACTTATTCGAAAGCTTAGTTAATCAAATTTTATAATATCCTAGGCAAGAATTCTCACACCTAATAAACATATTTCTAATATATTTCTAATATATACATATTTTCGATAACTTGTTATTGCCACAAATAAAAAATAAGCCGAAAAAATTCAAAAGCTAACAAAAAAGATGCTTGTGGGTATATCACGTTACTATAAATTAAATAATAGAATAATAGTCTCTGAATATATTTTTTGTTATTTTTAGACATATTATAACAGTTGACGTGCATAATTTACGTTTTGAAAGCGAGTCTGGAAACAAATTGAGTGCATTTGATTTAGGTTAGTGCCACCATATTATACATTTATTCTGGCAAACTAAATTGTAATTTTTACATTTAAATGTCATTGCGAAGTTGTGAACTTTGTAAATATTGAAAATCTAGTCCATTTTATTGACCATTTACGAGCAACTAATGAGATCATTGATATAAATTTTATCAAACAACCGCTCTTATTAGCCGAACCTGTTTTTATTGATAAATTTAAAAAACGTTACATGATTTATTAAGCAAATTAATTAAAAGTTACATAATTTTATAATATATTTTTGGAAACGTTGCCTGAATAATATTAAAGGAATAAAACAATGTGTGCTTAACTATCAGCGGTTATGCCATAAACCTACAGCGTAGTCTGCGTGTCGAGGATAACAAAATATTGTTTATGAACCAAATTTATGGCGGCTCATAAAAAACGTGATATATATATTATTCGATTAAGGATTTTTTTTTAAATTTGAATATTAAAAAGAACCACTAAAATATGATGAATTTGAAAATACTCACAAAATAAAACTTGTTTTTTAGAAGTTTTCATATTTGTATAAAAAATTATAATGTAGAATAACAGATACAATTCTGTATGAATTGTGAACATTCGAAAAACTTGATGTGAAATAAAGACCATCATCATAAACCCTATTTAAAAGCAATTCAAGCCTTGGTGCATTTTATTATAAATTAAACATGCTAAAAACAATTTGACTCCAATTTTGTAAATTGACGTTCTTTTCCACTTGCGTTTTGGAAGTGGTGGTAAACTTATTTTAGGCTATGATTGACGTCAATAAGTGATAAGAATGTCCTATATTGAGAATAAACAATTTGAATTATAAATTTTATTATATTTGTTCCATGTTTCATGTAAATAAATAATTTCATTTCATTTCATTTAAAACTTTTTACATCGCCTGTACATATCGATCTCACAATAGCGATATCATTAGCAGTACAGTTGCACGAAACACTTATACTAATGGCATTATCTTGAGCTGGGAACATGGAGAAGGATAACCTACATTCAGAAGCTGTTCGTTGCAGATTTAGTTTGTTATAGAATTAACGAATAATGAGAAATAGTCCTTTACCTAGTAGTTTCTTTTTATCTATTGCCACATTCTTATTTTTAATTTGTTTTTTTTTTTTTTTTATAAAAGTTTAAAATGAGCAATTATTATTCTTACCATAAATTGGTAAACTAATATTGCCAGATAAATTTATTATATTTTTTTATTGTTTGTTTTTTTGAGATTTTTTACACAATTGAAATGGAAAAAGAGATCCACAAATCCACAAATTAAAACAAAACGTACAAACAACGTGACAAAAAAAAAATATATAGGACTTTACATGCGCTGTATCTGTATAGCTTATCAACAGTTTCATATGTGCAATATAACCAGGAGTCTACCGTCAATAACCTCAAAATTACTGTGTTCATGTGGGGTTTACGACCCGGTTTTACTTATCAAAGCCCTGGCTCATAAAAAAGCAATTAAAATCCAAGAAAGTGGACCGCCGGCAAATATTTACAAAGGAAAGTAAACCTTTAGACATACGTTAAATATAATGCAAACACACTAAAAATATTACTGAGGGACAACCGGCCTCGGGGTATAGTATACGCGACAAAGTGGGATAATCTTATGTAGGTACAGTTAAGGCGTAACTTCCAGTAGCAAACAAAAACAAAGATAAACCAAGTATAATTTTATTCTTGGATCTGGTGGTAATTATTGAAGTTTTATTATATTTATTCTACCCTTATAATATTACTTCATTGAAGTTGTGTTATTTGTTTAATACTTAACTGTTTAAATAATAGTAAAGATTACTATTTTTTCTTCTTCAGATGCGGATTTATATGTAATAAATAGTTGTTTATAGATTAAGGATCAACTTTTTAATTTGTTTATTTAACTCTACTTATCTATTTAAACTTTTATTTGTTACTTATTATAAATTTCATAAAGTCAGTGAGCTGAGAATAGAATATAACCTTGATATAACTAACTAACTAAGACGGTGCAGCGACCCAAAGTGAGTCTTAGCCTCCTATAATAAGGATCGCTGTTTTGATCTATCCTGAGAATAAGATATAAATCCATACAAAATAGAATACACGCGCCTTGTCATTCGCCTTCGCTACTTTTATTAAAAACAAATCTCGCGAAAGAGACTTACAAATCAAGAGACTTTGTAAGTTTCTTTCGCAAATCATAGTGGAATAAAAATACATTGAATAAAGAGTATAAATATTGAAGTCGATATAAAGTGAAAACAAATATGCTGCAAGAATGAATATACGAGAAATTGGGAAAAGCCCATCCATAAAGATAGTTAAGGAAAAGATGTTACGGGGACCAAGGGGAGTGAAAATAGGCAAATATGTGGCCGTGACACTCATAAAATGGGTCGTCCCAACTTTGACCTCTGATCTGGTTTGTCACATAGCTATACTTTTTATAATACACGTTATATTAGTATCTTTGCTAGACTTTTTTTATGGAGATAACTTGTTTTTAGTAATTACATATTTTTAGTGTTCTTAAATTACTTGATGTATTATACAATACAAAAGTAAGCACAAAAGCTATTTGCAGAATTTCATTATCATATTACATTGACTACAAATAAGTACCTACAGCCACTACACACTAGAAGTCTTTATTACTTATTCGATTTATTTTTACCTTAATAAACAGGCCTTTAAATTGAAGTCTTAATATTATTTTTTCGTACACTGTACTTTATAAAATTTAAAACAAAACGTTTCATATAGAGTCTAGTTTTTGTACTTTATTAATATCTTGGATGTGTCCTTCTTTGGAACAAGAATCTTGTTATTTCGCTATGACATATATATTTCATGGTAATGGACTTGCAGAAGAAAAATAATTGTCGTGGCATACCAGACTTGATACACAATACTCAGTTTTTATTCAGTCGACAATGTCACAAAATAAAAACAGTAGAAAAGAATCCCCATGTGTTTTTGTACTTAAAATATGATACCTTTATCAGTATATGGTACATTATTACGTTTTTATCTCATTAAAGGTATACAGAACCTTGGATCAAAAGACACAATATGTTATGTTAAGCATGATGATAGTTGAATCAATAATAATAAAACATGGTATTTGAAAACAGTATAGAATTGAAGATCTGTGTTGTGTTATGTGTCAATGTCGTCATTGTTAAAAGGAAACACGCTTAAATAAATAATGATAATAAATAGATTTAACTATACCTATGCTTTCAGTTCAAAATTAAGTGCCGTCCTAACACTACTTTTAGGCTTAATTTGAAGTTTGCGCCATTACTCAAAAAACCTTATAAATAATTTATTGAATAATAATGAAAAATAGTTATTGCTTTAATTAAAATATGCTGAATCTTTTCGTCGTTTTTCTCACGCACGAGTAAATTCTAATGTGAGCTTTGTATATTAAAAGCAATAGATCTTTTACATTTAAGTCAATTTTGTAGCCTCTTTAATTTGTTCCATAATTGAATTTTACTTTAATGTTTTTAAGTGTTAATTGACAATTCATAGCCATTCGCAACTCATTAACTAAGACGTTTAACTTAATGATGCAGCTATGTATATTATTAAAATATAGTTTTACTACTTTAATAATCCAGTCTCTGTAATATTCGTATTCCTGTAATTTTATCTTATTAATATGCAACCGCTAGTTTGAAAATTTCAATATTAATAAGATAACAGGCCTAGATCTCCTAAAGCAAGTTCATTTTAGTAAGTATTTGATTTCACTAAGAAACCGGTGTGACACGAGCGATGCCACGGGATGCCAGTAAACAAAACTATTTACTTATATAATGAAATGCACGTACGCCTTTCCCTTAACGAACCCCATGTAGTGGGCGTCCCATACTTACACTTCTGTTAATTGCTACCCCCACCATCTTGTTCCTAGCACTTCAGATTTTCAAACTAGAACACCTCGTCTTTGTCTTTATTATGGAGATAGACAGAGACGGGTACAACGGTTAGACTAAGGATATTTTTTTAAGTATTATAATTATGCGAAATAAAAGTTATTATATTTTTTATGCTTGTTGCTGATGATGCAACCGGAAGGGCGCTAGGATGATAAAGAAGATGTTTCCATGAATATAGTTATGGAAATGTTAAAATATATGTTTTCCTGTATTATTTAGAATTTTGTGATGTTTGTGGTACTAACTAACTCAGGAGTTATAATAATTAATGAAGCACCAAAAAATTGAAATACATAAACCTACTAAATTTGTGTGTATTTTTTAATTTTATCATTTTAATCCAACCAAGTTGTTATCTTAAGTACTACTTTATGCAATATTTTTATATCATTTGTAATGCCAGCAACAGGTTTTTCTAGAACATTGAAACACACTTCTACAATCTTATCCTTTTACTTCCATTTATAATATTATACAAATTGATACAAGCAAGTTTTATAACGAACACTTTCCATAAAGATTACTACTAGCACATCGCTTAATCTATAGTTTCTCATAGAAAGCTATTGGTTCATACATATTTATTACCAGTAAGAACGACAGGGGGTAAAGTTAACTGACTGCTGCATTTGGCGTCGCTCGGATTAGTGATGGTGATTTTTTAGTATTAGTTAGTAATACTAAAAAATCACCAAGAAGTACAATAAAAAAAAAACTATTTTGAAAATTAATTTATTCTGGTTTCTTTTTCAATCTGACGGACGTATTGGACACATTTGACTTAAGGTATCTTTCCCAGTTTTATATCTTATTTTATTGCTTGGCATACCGACCCGAAGTTCATACGCTAGTTATTTTTTCCACCTCTTTATAAAAAGCTTTACCTATATAAGATTTGTTATTATATTTTATGACCGTCTTCGAATTAGTCGCCAAAGATTCAAAAGCATTGGACACAACGTTTAGACTTCTCGCCATCCTGATAGCCTTTACCGTTATCGTTCATCCTCTACCAGACTAATAAAGACATTGAGCGAAAAAAAAAAATGGGATGAAAATGATTAAAGACAATCTCAATTATTTAATTTAAAACTTATCATTTATCAGAAAACATTAAATTTAGTTGACATAAAAAACTAACCACAAATAAAAAATTGCAAAGACAAAGATCTTAAATATGATATCTAAACTAAAGAAATTAGAAAAAGAAAACAGTAAAATAAGAAAAAAAGTATGAAAAGATAAAATCCTACCATCAATAAACAAAATATAATACGAGTACCTAACTATTGTAAATACACCGTGAACACATACAAATATTTTATCCTACAATATTTGACAAGTTGAAATACTTACTAGCGTATATTCCAAAAATGGGTTTATTCAAATAACTATTACTTATTTAGGCTCACAATGCCAACATAAATTTATGTTTTACTCTAACGAGACGAGTAAGCGGATCTGCAGAGAAGTTGCACCTAATTTATGGCCAATTAAGTTGTGTTAAGCCAAACAAACCTACTTGGAGATACTAGAAACCGTAACGCGATTGGATCTCCTTGCAATGTTAGCTAATACTAGGATTGTATCTATTAAGTTACTTATATGACTAGGTACTAGTACTTATTTAAATTATAGTACGTACCAACTAAATAATTCGAAACAACTTATAAGAGAGTTACCTTTAGCATTTACAATTATCTAAATTTTAAACTGAAGTAAAGATTTAACGTAAAATATCTTATCGACTGGCAATTTCACTATCTACAGTATCCATGCTGACAGTTTTTTAATACAAAGTAGAGATAAAAATGAAAAAAAGAAAATTTGATCATTATCAAACAAAGAACTATGGTATTTGAAAATAGAGTTAAGCATCAAAAGATCAAAAGAACTACCTTAGAAAAGTCATTTATCAAACAAAAAACTATGGTCTTTTCAAATAAGATTCAGTTTCAATAGATCAAGAGAACAATCTGAGAAAAGACACCAAAGAACAAGTTACTAATTCAACAGGCTTACTAACTCCTGCAGTGATTAGCAGATCCATAAAGTACACCAAGCTCTCTAGAAGGAATTTATCGCAGCTGGTGCTAACGTATTTCCACCGTAAACCACCCTCTCTATTGATTTATTACTTTGTGTTTTAAAAGGCAACCTTTTTATAAGAAACTGCGCACACAGTTGTTGCCAACTGTCTGTAGCATCTGGATTCTTCTACAGTTTTTAGTTGTTTTTAACTTAGGCATTTGAACTTTCAAGCTGAATAGATTTTAAGACCTTTTCCAGTGGATTATAAAATTTATGTCGGGTTATTTGAGATTTTACGAGTGTTCTAAAATATTAAAGTCTAGTATTATATCTTTGTTTTGATTTTTACACTCTGTCTTTCTCTTTTATATCTCAGCAGATTCCCATCCTTATTACTTATCTAAATTTCTCAGTAGCCAGAATTATTAAAGTAATTCATCCATAAGATGTTTGTAATTTTACGAGATTTTTCATATTTTTTGCAGTAGGTATCCAAAAGGGAAATTGTTAAAATACATTTTTGGCATTGGCGTTGCAGTAAAATTAATTATGCGTCACTTCGTTAAAATTACTTATACAAATAATTGCACTAAGTATTTCTACGACTACGTAATAAGTCACTTAGTACCATTTGCATTATCGCAATACAATCTCTTCCTAGACATGATTATAAATTAATTCCTAGCGTTTTAAGAGCACAGACATTTCAATAGCGGATATCTCTAACTGGTGCGTAGATAAAGTGTTCAATTGCTAAAGTTATTTATGTCTTGTCCCGCAAATCTGGGCCCACATTATTTTAGGACATATTGTAAGCAACATGATAAATACTTTGCTTGGTGAAAATTATTTTAGGCTTACTTATTTTATAAGTATATATTTTATTATTTACTAAAGCGTTCAATTGTCGTTAGACAGGCTCACAATAGCCCGGTGGTACACATGTACTATCATCACCACTAAACAGCTTTTCCGTACTATGGAGCGTACGTAAAACAACCGGTGACCGCTGTTATCACTACCTGACAATTTGCTAAGTCAGATTAGCCCTCAGGCAGACAGATAGATTCAGGTAGTTTGAAAAATCTAACACAAGAGTAAGCTACTAAAACATTCATTAAAAAGAGACAAAAGTAAGGAACTCTACCAACAGAACCTAAGAACCTAGATCTTAAATGCTACGTCTAGTATAGTGATAGTATACAAAAACACGGAAAATCACATACAGGACACAATAAAGGCGGACGCATCCCTGATATTTATTTCGTAATTAAAAAAAGACTAGTAGGAATTTAGGCCAGGTTGTGGACAATTCTTCCGTAGAGCATAAATTGTTATTAATCCTCATTTGGTAGTCGTTTCAATAAGCAATAATACAAGGCTATAATTCTAAGGATCCGACTGGCTGCCGGTAAATCAAATACTCGTGTACTTGTCATCGGTTAGGGCTGATAAATAAACCGGGAGATTTGAAAGGTCGCCGCCGCTGACGGCGGCTAGATTTAACATCAGCCTACTCAAACTTGTAGGGTTGCGAGTGGTAGGACGTCACGCGATAAATGCGGACTGTGAAATTGTACTCGGAATGTGTGGCGATGTAAGTTTCATTTTAGAATTGTTTATTGGAAAATATAAATTAGTTTTGGGAATTACGTTACAGTGAATAAGCACCAATTTGTTTTTAACATGGAATTTTACGAATAAAAAAAAAAAGAACTTTGTGGTACTTAGGTGTTTACTTTTTGTCAGTCTTTATTTTAATTCAAAGTCTTTACAGGTTTAAAATGTTCTAAAAGCATTATTTCTTTTGCAATAAGCAACAAAAAAAGTAAAAGGGCTCTGAGTGTAGATGTTTTAAACGTGACTTTGTTGACCAAAAGGGCTATTGTTGTTTGGCATAAATTTACTGTGGCTTTGTCATACTATAATTGTATTGTAAGCATCTTACGATTGAAACACGGCTCTTTCAAAAATGTAGATAATAAGATGATGAAAACCTATTTTAGAACTCAAAGGTTCATTTTAACTAACGGATTACAAAATCCAATTTGTCAATTCAAAATAAAGTGTAGTTAAGAATAAGTGAAAGATTACCTTATGAGTAAGATTTATTTATAAATTATAATAATATAAATGTTCCTTCTAAGTTTCAAGGTAAATTTTATTAAATCTAATAAATCGGCTTAACCATCTTTTGTGCTCGTTATTCCCATTTTATTTATGAATAATAGAACTTATTGATTTAAAATTACTCCAGTCAGCGTTTTTCAAGTTACATCACTTGATCATAGTCTAAGGTTAATTAAAAATAATCTCTTCCATAGAATTAAGATACTTTGAATATGGAACCCAAAATTATATTTGTAAAAATTTTAAGTTATAAACAAAGGAAGCTTATGGTTTTATCTCTACCGCAGATTACGTTGATGTGTAGGTTCTCCGCTGTCATCTTAAGACAATAACTCAGCAAGATTATCTTCTTAAAATACTTCAGATAAACGTGTACTTGTGTTAAGAATTTTAATACTACTGATTGGCTGTTTCTTTTGTAACGTAAACTTGATTCTGAGCGATCGAATAGAAAGGGTGTTGAATTAATTTTATTAAGAAACATTCAATTTCTGTCTTTGTGCATTAATTTTGTAGCTAACGTTTATGTTAAACGATATACATAAAACATGTCATGTCAAAGGTTTTTTTCTAAATAGGCAAAAAGTAAGTAATACATATTTATTTATTTGGCGGTGCAACACTAAAATTCTAATTGACAAGTTTTTTAAAAGACATAACACATGATTTTCGTACTTCTATCTACCGTTCAAAATGTGACGTAATAAATGTATGGTCCATTATATCGTGTACGTAGAGAATGACCATTGAAATTCTAATACCAAACAACCGCGTACTGTTACAAATGCTCCAATATCAGTCCCATAGAAACCTGCCTTTGTATCCGAAATTACGTAAAGGCTGCGTAAAGGCATTTTTTGTCAAACAAATTGTTACGCATCGGTTGGTATCCAATTTATTTCGAGAAGAGGTCCTATCCACCTTCCCGCCATTGTGACAACTACGCATCTACGCGCCGTAATAGCTGTTTATTTATACTTTCTAATTAAAATGTCGATTTTATGTACAAAAAGTTGATGATAGTGAATTTTGTTACGTAATGAGAACTTGAGTAAGGAATTTGAGTAGTTATCAATATTAAAGTTGTTAAGCACGAAATTACATTTTATAATACAATGATAGTATGTCCCTTTAAACGTAGGTTTCATATTTACATACATGCCAAAATGTCACAAATCTATTTTCGATTCGGGTGTGCAATTGTGCATGGTCGATTGATCGTGACACCAACACGAAATGATAATGATGAACGCTGATGATAACAATGTAAGTATAAAAAAAATCCAAAGGTTGACTGGCAGAGAATGCATTGCTTATAGCATTAAGTTGACCTAGCTCGTGCTCAATAAAGTTTTAAATGAATCAATCAAGACCAAAATGTTCTGGCTTGATGCAGGGTAAATGGCCTCACAACCAAGGACGTCGGCGAACGTGGAGAATAAAGCAAGAAAGCGGACCCTGCACACAGATTCAACTCGCTGAGTACTCAACTGCGAAAACGCATGGATGAGTCCCCTTTCAGACCCGCAACCGAACTAGGCGGGGTATCATTACACCAATCAGTGTTTCTTATGTAAAATTGTAAAGAGAATGGTATAATAAAAAAAAAATACCTGAGATACTCGTAAGTGCAGTAAACTATTTTAATCAACAACTTTAAGAAAATTCGCGTTTCCGAGTTGCTTTAGCGGTTCAATTTTCTTTACGGACTTAAGAAACTAATTTTATAAATAGTTAAAAGAAATAATGTTGTTTTATTTTCTACTTTGTAAGAGATATCCTTTCTTTTGAACTAAGAACATCAAAACTCTTTGTTTTATTTCAATTGAGCTAGGATAAACACGAACACGTGGGTATTTTATTGACAATGAAAAACAATAAATGAATAGAAAACAATATCGAGGTATTCTACAAAGATAGATTCAGGCGTTACTTTACGAACTGGGCTTAAGCACGCAAAGGAATATGGGAAGGACTAGTAATTTAAAAAAAAACCAAGAATGTTAATTTTTTATCATTGCTATGAAATATAAATCTAGCAATAGATTAGTATAAAAAGGGAACGAATGTCTTAAACATATATACTTAATAAAATTCTAATACAATCTAAAGCAGCGGCTATTCAAAAAGACGATAAGGTTAATCAGTAATCTATTATTCAAAGGCTCATTAATGTCCAGCACTTTAAAGATCCTTTTTATCTATAAGTGAGAGATAAGATAAATCCGTAGCCCGGAGTCATATCTCCGGATTGTACGCGATACCGTCTAAATCCAGCTCCCGCGGATAAGTAGCTTGATGCAGAGCTCATCCTGACAAATGGTTCTATACTTCGGTACGGAAACACGAATTTTACATACATCAGTAGCGTTTATTCTTTTTTGTAGAACGTTCCAGAATATTTCACTGAGATGTTAAATGTCGGATTTATGTAAGAAGTTACGTAGGTTTACTAGGCTTTTTGTTGAAGGCATTTATTCATAGAGCAATGATTACTTTTGGTACCGAAGCTGGGTTGCTGCCTTTATTAGACTATTGGTATATTTAGGTAAGAATGTATGAGACAAGCAGTAAAGAAAACGGAAATAGAATTTAACGTGATTATTTTATTGGTATGGAAAATGCGCCATTCAAAATTTTCATTAAAAAAAATGTATGAGAACGTGATTGGAATATATATACTTAAATGGAAGTGGCACACCTTTTGAAGTGTTCTATCCTGAGCCCCGGAAGCTCGAAAACCTATGAAAGCCACGAGAGATGCAATAAATATACTCTAAGAATTATAATGAAAAAACTGGCAATAGAATCCCTAACATCATTCTCAATGTGGATTACAATATAAATTACACCTAGGGGCTAGATTTTATGACCTATATCTACCTGTATAAAATGAATAAAATAATATATTTCCTTTTTTGTATCAAATTTTTATAAACATTTTGTGGAATAAAAGTTCCTTTTAAAATATTACCGATGGAATCTTTGAGATAAAATCTTCATCTATTACACCTTTTTTTTACAGGAACAGTTTAAAATATTTAATGTTTTAAAAATATCTGACAGAGTACGATTTTAATCACATTGGCTAAACTGTTGGCTAACAAATTTAATTAACACAAACAACGTTTTAGGCTCAAACAGAATAACAAAACAGTGTTAAAATGGATGTAAGCACAAATCGTAAGCTGGTCACGCGTTTAGCATCTTAACACGGCATTTTAATAAAGTTCACAAATGCCAATAAAATACACATAAACAGTTTAACGATTGGCCCAATAGGAGGTCTACAGGCAGTTAATGCCAATATAACCTGACCCCTTTAAATTTACATTGTCTCAGCATTATTCGAAAGCATTTCAGAGAAGGAGCTTTTGCCCTAAACTGGTTTGGGTATCAGTTTAGTATCAGATATCTGAGATTAAAGATAGTGTCCATCATGGCATATAAAATATTAGAAAAATAATTTATTAATAACGTATTCGATAACTTATCTGTATTCCGACAGTAGCTATTGTTATCTTTTTGAATTATACTTTGTTATACTTAACTTTGACCTGCTTTAAACTAGAATTTTAATTTAGTTTCTAGTTCAGATTTATGACTATTTCATAATAAACCATACATTCTACTATTGCCGTTTTCCGCAACTTTTATCGTATCGGAGCCTGCCAAAGTATCGACATTTATTATTTTTCGCTTGACTGAAGTTTGGTTCCTCGTCTTTTGTCAAGATAGAGACAAAAGCCGTCCCATTTTTCCTTGTACACCAGAGGAAATCTTTTTTCTATGCAATATATCTAGCTGATGCTATTTGTATCACATTCATCTGTCCGTGTAAAATAGTCGAATATTTCATCTTTGACAAAACATTTATTTTTGCACTAGAAAGTAACCTAGTTGCTTTCGCCCGCTTCTCTTTCCGGCTAAAAGTAACTACGTGAACAATTAGTTGAGGTCAGCCCCTACCTCGGTTTAGCGATTAGCCCGTCACAAACGGCGTTTAGCATCGTTTAAAAAGCCAATTAAGAAGAGGAATTGGCCGCACTGGTACACAATAGACCGATAGATCCCGGACACGTTCCATCCCGTATAACAATACACAAATTATAAACAGTCCACTTGCTCCAACACACGCGCAGAACTCTTCCTGTGACACCCATTGTCGTTTGTACACAATAACTTTTATTGAAATGATCCCTGGATGTACGCAGTGAAAGAGTTTTGTGGTTCGTGTCACATTGTCAGCCGTCCAATTCGATTCTAGCGATTTCCGCTCTATATAATGGTTGTTTGCGAATAGCTTTTGATACAATGTTTTGTATTTCATTCGAGACAAATTTATGTCGCAAAAAGATTTTAACAAAGGTAACAATAAACTTACGGATTGGAAGGAAATCAGCTTTGAAATTACCTGTAAAAGAAATCACACATTAGTAACAGTAGTAGGTTACAGTTGGATGTTAAGGTAAAAAAATTAAACTCACTAAATGTGAGACCATTCATGTATTTGTTGGTAATAGGGAGGCGAGAATTTTTAATGTGGTAACATCTGTCAATTTGGTGTGCGATACTTTACATTTGATGGGTACATAATGGTGCAGATGTTTAATTAGGTCATGACGTAAATAGCCCATTTGGGAAGCAATAAAATTTGTGTGTATTTCTTTAAATCTAAAACAGACTCTCTGCCAATATTTACGTTCTTTTTATGGCCAACATTTTCACAATATTTATGTTAGCACATATCCAATATGTTTATGGAATTCAATCCGTTACGCCTCTGATCAATATGCATTTGTTGTCGCTATTTAGGAAGTACTTAAATGCCGATTTCAATGAGTACGTGTAGGCGCGTGGATATATAGATTGTCTTAGAGAAAGTATAGATTTTATAAAGAGAGCTGTTCAAAAATAAAATATTTATTCTCAAAACTAACAACAAGCTCAAACTCATAGTAACACAAAGCTGTCCTTTTTCATTTGGTATAATAATATATAACTAGATAGAGAATAATATGGTCACTTCAAACTGCCTTCTTGTCCAAATTATACTCACAAAGTAAACAAAAGTTGGAAACCAAATTCTGGGCTTTGCATTTTGGGATACTAGTAAGTATTTTTATTGACAAGTATATACTTGTCAATAAAAATACTTGCTAGTAAGGTAGGGTCATATGAATGCGAGCTCTATAAATTGTAGTCACTCTTAGATGTACGAACATTACATATAAACTATGAAGGTTGATGCTCTCTTCACCATGATTATGGAAATCACAATGAAGTGATGTGAATTTGAATGAGAGAGTAGCATTCTGCTTATAATTTAGTATTAAACACTATATTTATTGCACGTCTTAATCAACATTTTAATAAAAAATCAGTGCCAAATTCTTACTTATGTCTAAGTTCTTTATGGATTTTAAGGTTTTATTCAACATATAAATAAAGAAATTATTAATTGTTTTAACATTTATAGATGAAGTCATCTGACTTTCATATCACTTTACTACATAGACCTTTCTTTTATGAGACCGATGAGAACTTTCCCAGTATTTCACACGACATTGAACAAAAATGTCGGATTGGACACTTGTTACGTCGTCGTGTGACAAGATTGGATAATAGTTTTGGACTTTTTTATCTTTGAGTTGAGGGTTGAAATGCATTAAAAATAAACAATAAAAATCTTATATCTAGACGAACAGAGTTGATCGTGTGTTCTATTGGTTTAGGTCTAGGCATTTAAACTACAATTCGGATACGTTGAGCCGAACCGGCAACGATCTAGTGATTTTTATGGAAACTATATCAAAGGCTATGAGGTGGTTTCGTAAAACATGAGTTTGCATTAAATTAATGGTACAATGACACTGAAGTACATCAGTTTACATCACATACTTTTCAGGTAAGAAAACATTTTTTTACTGAACGGAATTAATTTCGTTTATCAATTATACTTTAACTATCTACTTGTATTTTTGTTTAACCGTCAGTAATATTATACAATACATAATAAAGATGTTAAAAATATTTTTTAATTAGGCAGTCAAATAAATAATTAGTTTGATATTATATTTATTTTATAATGAACACGTTACAGTAATTTGAAAAGTATACGACGTATAAAGCCATAAATTGAGAACATAAATTAGTTCTTATAATTAAAAACGTGTGTAGCATGGCATCGGAGTAGGATTGATTAAAGAGCGAAACGCATGCGCGAATCGTGTATCCAAGCTGGTATTCTGTTTTTGAGCTTTGAAAGTTAACTTATATGTTGGCCTCAGAGAACATAATGTGACTGAAATGTAGAAGAGTTTTGCAATCTAGTAATTTTTACCTTTGTTTCATTATATTTTATTAGTTGAACAGTATATTTACGAATTGAATCGATTTAGTGGTACTGTTTTTCTTCTTATAATCATCCTATGATTAACATAAAACCAATTAGATATATTTAAAAAAAAATATAAGAGAATTAGGCAACTTGATGGGTTTAAGTTTAAGCTATATCATTAGATATCTCGAGAATACTAAACAATGATGCATATAAATATCTAAAGATTAGGTACTATTTTCTTAACAGTCTAGAAGTTTATGATGAAATGATGCCTAATATTATATCTCGCAAAGTTTATTTTGCATATAACTAAAGGTTAACCTCCAATTTCATTTACGTGCTCGCTTCAACAGAAACTTGAGGCTCTCGAAACAACGCAAAATTATGCAAATCGGACGAAAAACAAACAAGAATGAAACGAAGACAAACGTACCTCCTCTTATCCTTTTAATTAAAATAAAACCTTTAATAATTTATGCAACGTTGCGTAAAGGCTTGCAACAATAAGAATACTTCATTCCAACTTGACATCACATAAAGTCGTGGGCGACGGGACAGAGGGAATAAAAAAATCTTTTTTTTTTTTTTAATTTAAAACGGAGACAATGAGCAAACACAGATGGTAGAATGCAAAACGAAGAGTTAAGTTCGTATCCACACTATGTGGGGAACGTTGGCCAAATGTTGGCTCCAAAAAGACATGGTGGAACTGTGAGCAGCCCGTTAAAAATTACACCAACGACGGGTGCCAAATTTTAACCGATCGCACGTTCATATTTTGTTTTTGCCACGCTGTGTTTGATTTTTCTGGGATATTTCAACCTAGCAAAGCATTTAATCCTCATAAAAATAGTAAAATAGCATTAGGTATTTGTATAAAGAAATACCTATATATAAATATATATAGGTATACATACATATATGTCTCCCGTAGGGGTAGGCAAAGACTAGAGATTTCCATTGGCTACGATCCTTTTATACCTCTCTCGCTTCCTCCACACTCATCACTCTCATCACACACGCTCGCCGATTTCGGGTACCCCAATAAGCAAGCAAGGTTAATAATATTATATTTAATGTTCATTGTAATATTATATTTTTTATATCATTGCTGCACTTACTGTTGCATAAGACTTTCTCAATATAACCTGTTGGTCCACTGGTAGAAAAAGCTCATACTATTATCCACACATATCAAATTAAATGTGACTATCTTATTTATAAAAATAAATAAGAGATAAAAAGATATAAACGAAGAGATTTTCCGTAAAAAAACAAAATACCTACATTTAAGTTTAAAATAAAAACGTTGGTTATATTTATGAAAAACGTAGTAAACTTTTAAGTCCGCCAATAACACAATTTTGTAATAATTAAGGTTTCGCAAACAAACATAATCTGTTTTACTTCCTACTAATAAGTACTTATGTTTCCGATCCAAAAGTTATTACACGAAGGGCGAATAAGGAAGGAATAACTAATGAATGGCGAAAAGCATTTATTCCGGCAGATAAGGCAGATGTTGATGCTTACGACATCAGATAAGGAACGCTTACTACGCATTATTGTAACCATTGCCAGTAAATACTGCTCATTATGGGATTGGAGATCTGGTAGTTTAACTGATTCAGTTAAATTATTCATTACGAGTGGATATTGAAAATAAAACGAAAGAGAGATAACATACGGGACATGTTTTATTTTTCTGGTGCTATGAAGAATTTTTGTCTTATTTTTTAGATAATAAGTAAATAGAAGTTGTAAATGTCACATTAAAATTGGTAAAGATTCTCAGACTATTAATATGGATATCATTAAATTTATTTGTTACTTACCGTACTTATGATTGCTGTCTAAAAAATAAACGCTCCATTCAATATAAGACATCAAAATACTCTTTTTCACTTCTTACTCCTACTACTTAAACAGATTTTGATGGAATCAGTTCACATATTGACTGAACATAGGAGAAATAGGTTAATTTAGCCTTTAATACCTAGAAGGATCTCATGAGACCGCATAACGTTATATTATGGGTAATATTATAGTTCTATGTTCCTTCCGGTACCTAAAGAATCAATGTAACAAAGTACACTTAAATGTAATACATACATAGAAACCAATACTTATATACTTTGTGTCTACATAAGTGACAATATGTTAAGAAATCGATGTTTATTTTTTTTTATTCAATAGGAAGCACCGACCGCTTACTTAACATTCGCTGTGTTAATAAATATGTCTGATTAACACGATTCATGGGAAAAAACAACGATATTTAGGAGTCAATTAAGAATAAACATGTTGGGACGCCCGGCGTGGCTCGCGTAAAACGCTAATAGCTTCAAGTCAGCGGGAAGCCATGCTCGGCTATGTAAACAAAATAAGAATGAACAGAAGACTATACTTCAATACTAATATCATAAAGAGAAAGTGTTTGTAAGTTTGTTTGTAATCGTAAAAAAATCGGTAATCGTCGAAAATACTAAAACGATTTCAAAAATTATTTCTGCATATATATTGGCTTTATTCTTGGAGAGGGTTATAGACTTTAGGACAAATTACACACTGCAGTTAAAACTAGTTACAGATAGATGGAAACAGCTACAGGTTTAAAAGGTTTTCATTGAAATTAATCATTATTTGATCATATTTTGTCTGATCTAGCTTACAGATTAGATAACCTAAAAGATTTAATTTTTTAAGCTATAGTTGGCTTCTTAAAAATATGGTGTAAGTATGAGGGTAAAGGTAGTAATTTCACTCCAATCAAACGTCAATTCACGTTTGGATTCAAATTCAAACAGGACAAGATTTGTGACAAAATAAGTAAACATTACGAATTTCCTGTTAAAACCTAGTTACATTCTTAATTAAGTCAATATTTGAAATCTCGATATTTTATAAATACTATATCGAAAACCTGTGGCATTTGCCATGCCTCTTGCGTCATTTGCACCATGGGTGCCCATCAGTATGGTCTTATTGACGACACTTCAAAATGTTCTTATTGATTGAATTCCCAACAAACTAAAAACAAAATGTTTTAATCTGTTTAGAAACTCGACTATTGAAAGGTTATAAGATAAATTTTTATTAATGTTCTGTTTGTTGTTTGATATTTCATTTACACATTAATTTTTGTAAAGATCAATGAAATATTACTAACCTTAGTACTTAACTAAGCACTGGTAATCAAAGGCAAATAAATCAAATAAATGGAGCTTAATGTGAAAATAAATTTTACACAACCTCTTCTTAAACTTAGGAATTCAATAATACTGAAAACTGACACCGAATGTGAAACAGAAGCGAATTCTAATAAAGAGACAATAGTGGGCATTGTGTAAGCGATACCTTTTTACGACTTAAGAAGCCATATAAAACCGACTCGGGTGTCTTAAAACTGCAAAGGAAACGTTATATCTTGAATTCAAAGAGATGAAATAATATAACTTGTAATTGATTCCAATAAAATAAAAGTAGATATTGAATTCACCGTGGGATTTTACGATACGGTCTAAAATCTTAGAGTCAGCTTGATACAAAATTTCTACAAATATTTCAGCCCTTAGAAGTGCTCTGTGTAAAAAGACTTTTGATGTAGTATCCATACTAATCCATACTAATCCATACTAATATTATAAATGCGAAAGTCTGTCTGTCTGTCTGTCTGTCTGTCTGTCACCTCTTCACGGCTAAACTGCTGGTCTGATTGTGATGAAATTTGGTAGTGATGTAGTTAACGACCTGAGGTCAAACATAGGCTACTTTTGGGCGCGATATAATCGAGTCCCACGCGGGGCGAAGCCGCGGGGAACAGCTAGTAAAGAATAATTTTATGTGCCTTTTGGCGGGACATGGGGAGTCTGTTTCTTATTACTATTGGAAACATCTTCTTGTTACCTTTGTTCACAAAATAAATGAATTGAATTAAATTGAAGATATATTATTAAATATTATAGTGAATAAACTAGATTGAATGAATATTTAAACTATGATTCTGTTTGAAAGGCAAATTTTTATCGATAGTGTAAAAGCAATAACAATGAAAGTACAAATTGGAATATCCTAATCATGGTTTGGAAATAAACTAAATGGCCACCTACTTAGATATACATACAACATCCATGATATTTAATTCACCATGACCCAAAAACAATATTAAATCGGTAAAAGATTGCCTTCCAATTGCCGCTCCAGTGCAGTGGGAAGTAGATAACGTCCATATAGCCTCAATCATTACCTTAGTAACAGGTGTCCACCAAAAAAGCAAAGTCATAACAAACAAGCAAAGCAAGTCATGTTCAATAGTAAGTAAAATCATGCTGTAAATGGAAAATTCCTCACTCCCATTAATGTCACTAAATAAATATGAAAATTTGGATGGATTGGGTGATGTATGATGGAGTTGGGTTATGGAACGAGATTGTTTTTCTGTTTTTGTTTCCATAATCACATAAAACAAACTAAAGCAATAACAAAATTGTCATTTCCTCGTAAATGCTCAAAGACGTGTCAGATACTGAAGACTTGAAAGCTGGTGCACGTCAATTTGTTTACGAATTACGCATAAATTCGTCTCGAAGAGCCTCAGAGACATCGCTACGACATTTCAATAAAATTTACGATTGTGACTTAAACGCCGTGTCCGATGAAAAAAAATATATGTGCCTGTTTTATTTTGGACTTTGACTTCGTTAAAATATCTTTCCAATGATAATAAAAATGTCCGATCGCAACTCCTATAAAGAAAGTGTAATCGATATGGAACACAAGTAAATTTAATGCCCGCCAATTCGATTATTTCACGATTCAAGATTCTTCATTCGATAAACGTGTTACAAGTTATTTTACAAATTGAATAAATCTATACAGATTTGTTTATAGAATTTAACATACATTTTTGAAATTTGAATATGAATTAATCGATATTTATGCTTTCAAGATTGACCCACAACTGATACCAAATTATTTTTATAATTATTCAGATTTATATTAATTTATGATATTCTGCAATGATTTCATCTAAAAGTCATTCATCTGAAGACTGTTTTAATTCATATTATATTAATGTAATGTAACAATTGAAAGTCAATGATATTTTTGTGTAAACTATCTTCCGCTCATGGCAGGCAACTGCGTGGATGTTGTTATAGTATTGCGACCAAAAGTAGCCTCCATACCTCGTGATACAAGGTAGCTCCATGTCATATGTTATTCAAATCTGCCTCTCCGTTTCGACTAAAGAATGAACAAACACACAAACACACACTTTCACATTTAATAGTTACCAGTAAAGATATATTATGAGCAAATCATGTTGTCTTTATTCCACACAGTGTACAAGAAAGAGACAGTAAAATCATCAATGCCCTTTATCTAGGGTCAGCTCAACAAGAACATTGAAAGCAAGGCGCTCCTGCTGTTCAAAGCTATGAAATATTACATATCAATCGTAAAATATGATCTCACTACTTCATGTCGGCGCAATGACTGTTTTGATTTTGTTCTGAATTATATTGGTAATAGGGCACAGAATAGATAATAGTACTAAATTAGAGCTATAACTACATAACAAACCATAAAGAGTAGGTGCAGTTATATTGAATATTATATATAATTTGTATAAAAAATTCGTATATACCTATTTACTTTAAAATTAATTACAATTATTATGATTTAAGTTACTTAAACATTCCAGTTTTATTACTTTCTGATTAAACGTTTTATAATTTAAGTAATTTTTATTAAAAGTGGGTAATACAAAAAAATATATATTAAAAAAAATGAATTTTTAACTTATTTTTCATCTTCACAAATAAACCTATTTTTATCATTATGTCAAAGAAAGCCACTTAAGCTTATACCAAACGTGTATTTGAAAGAAACCACCCCTAACATCTGCAGCCAACAGCTTTAAATCCAAATGAATATTATTCTAGAGTTCCCAAATTAGCATGGTCCATGGAACCGATCCATATTATTGGTGGTGACAGCCGATCTTTCCCTACCCTGTTATTTCCAGACGTTGTTTACTCAGATTTTAAAACGTGATACCTTTGACATTTACGGAAATAGCGATTGTACTCGAAGAACATTATTGACATATTCCTTATGTCTGGATATAAATAGTAGTATTGAGTGACATTGGTACATAATGTACATATCTACTACTTTATGTACCTATTAATAATAAGAATTTAAAATTATATTTATTGTAAAATGTTACTATGATATACTTTGGAAAAAAAAGGAAAGTTCAGTTCTCATAAAGCAACGCAACAATTGAGGCTCTGTTTGAGCTCTGTTGCTCTATCGACGTTCCCAAGTGATATATTTTTCATACAGATTAGTAAGTTGGTTTAATTAGAGGGATAAACTAATAACTGTAAGTACATTGCCTTTTAAAGCCAACTACACTATATCCCACTGGCAGGGATCTTGCTTAGCTGGTTTTTCGAGCCCAAATTCTACTCACTGCGGGTTTTAAAATACAACACTTAACGACTCTCAGAGTTCACATAAAAAAACAACATAAAAAGCATATTTCATTATTTTTTCCCTCTAAAACAACGGGGTGCCCGTGTTTTTGTAAAGAATGCCAACGGCCCACGCGGCAATCCAATGATCGTTCACACTTTAGAAGCAACACGGTAGTGATATACTACTTACGCTATTTTTAACCTTACAAGGGCTATAGAACATCTTAAGAGAAATGAGTCGGAAATCTGTTTTACTTTTAAAAAGATAATTAGAATTGAATACGTTTCCTTTGAAGATTGTACTTCAATAGATAAAATGTTAAAAAAGCTTTTTAAATTAATACGGAAGACGGTAAAGTAAATAAATAAATATAAATAAATAAATATATAGGGACAAATCACACAGATTGAGTTAGCCCCAAAGTAAGTTCGAGACTTGTGTTATGGGATACTAACTCAACGATAATATAATGAGTGTAGTAAATAAATCATTTGGTTTTCGATAAATACAACATAATTTTGAAATACTTACAAAATTTAAAAATTAATATTGACTAATGCATCCATTCAAAAATATGTTTATGCTGTCCTCAAAACCAGTACTGAGCTAATAAAAAATTGATTGATAAAACTATTTGAACTTACTCATTAATTACTGCTCTACAGAGTGGTTAAAGTCCTTTATAATTTAAGGTGGTGTCATTATAAATAACCAGCACTTATATCTGTAACATACTTGTCCCTTGTATCGACACCTCTAGGAATTTTGATCGCCGTATAACAGATTTTAGCTCTCGATAAGTTCGGTCCCTCCATCAATTTGGAACAAAATATTTGTTAAGATCGAAAGATGGTTTTTATGGGCATCAAGAGATTAATGCCAGATAAAGAGATTTGGGGGCTTTAGGAACGGAGTCTTGGGGACACGATAAATTTTGACACCTTTGTTTTTCATAAAAACAAAACGGTACGCATGATTTGTGTGACTTTTTGTGGCGACCCTTTTGTATTTTCGGAGACAAACGGGTATTGGAAGTAGGAAAAAGTTTCGTGTTTAAATTTATCTGTCCCTTTTTTAAGGCATTCATAAGTCAATGTGACGTCTTGAAGTTTTTTAAGTCTCATTATTTTTTTCCAAATATCAATATGATAATTTATGCTCAATTAGGGACGTTTTTTTCTGTTTTGTGTCACAAGTTATAATTCTTCAAGTACAAGGTTCACCATGTGTCAAACATGTGTTGGGATGGTTATTTGAAAACATGGCAAGTGTGTAGAATACAATGAATTATCCCCTTTTGTCTGTCTCCCCACTTTCATAGACTTGCGCGTACGCAGCAAGCTCCGCCTACTAGCATCCTACGGTTTTAGAGAAATCACCCAGCCGTGAACCGTACATAGTTCATGTTACACGACTGGTTATTATTTTAATTAATTACAGTATATCTATAGGTAGGTACAAAGATTAACAATGGTCTGTTAATTCTGAAGTAAAAATATCATTCTCAATTGAATTTTTGATTTTCTTATTTTATTAGATAATGTTGAATATATATATATGATTTGCATATACATACTTTTAGAATCTTTTTTTTCATGCTTATGCATGAATACTAATTTAAAAACATAGTTAAAAGTCAAACAATGAAATTCATGGATCAAATTAATTATCTACTATCAAAACGTAATAGATCTATAATCCTTCAAAGTGCTCGAATCAAATCCCGAATAATCCCCTCAAAAGATAAAATACAAAAAGGCGGCGTTAAAGTTAGTTCAAATGTTTTTGTGGAAGTTTAGAAGCTTCCGCAAATAGCCGAGGAAAGCGATTAGGCGATCGGGCGCGGGCACTCCAAATGAAATTTACGGGCATTAAAACTATCTTCATTTCATCGCTGCCTGTAGGGCTTAGTGCGCTGACCAGCTGCCGTAATCGAATCCCAATCAACCCGGCTACAATGTAAAATAGTTTACTGAAACGTTTAATGTGTAATCAAAAACACCGCTTTAAACTATTAACGATAACCTGTTGTTTCATGATAGCAATAATAAACGAACTAACGTCAAATGCGTTCATTCTGTTTATGACAGCTGTATTAGTTGGTATCAAAATAATAACGCATTATATCATTGAAATTTGATATTGATTTTATTCTGTCATCACCATCATCGCACCTGAAATCACGATATGGTTTCGCAAGTATTTCCTTATTATTCCTTATTATGTTCTTTTTTTTTGCTTTTACATTTCATACAAAAATTATAAAATATACCTAATTATTATTGTCACGCTTAACCCTGATTACTTAAAAAAACAATGCACACACAACATAACAAAAACAAACAAATAAACACATAGTAACCTGTAAAAGTAACAAGTCACGAACCCGTTAATTAAAAGATACCACAGTCTTATAGAAAAACAAATATAGAATAAAGACTATTTATTTACACGAAACAACGTAGGTGTCTGAAAACGGCCGCCGTCAAAAATCGGATGGCGACACAATGGTGGCAGAGGATTAAAAGCGAAGCGATGTAGCAGTAGCGGACACATCATTTATCAGACAAGATGCTCCGCGAGCTTTACCGACAAAAAATATATATTTCTTTCGGAACAAGACATTCCTTTTTATATTTCCAATTAAATTATCCAAGCTATCAATAAAACTCAATACGTGTACACAAATAATTTATTAGCAGTTGTGAATCCCAGCCGTGTTAAGCCGCGATATCCCATTTGTAACGTTGAAAAATTCAATTTTAATTCCCAACTCCATAATAACTTCTTCGTGAGATTTATCACTGTATTAATCACAACTAATACAAATAACATAGTTCATATTGAAATTAATGATGCAACAATTTGTTGTTTTATGAAAACGTACTAATATAAAGACTTGATCATAAATTTTAATGAGTTCGTCGAACCACATTTAATTTTTAGTATTGCCTTATAGTCTATCATCTACGTGTTTAGAATCTGTATCTGAGGCAGGATCTGGCTGGATAGTTCCACCTTTTCGATGATTTAGCTTTAATTGTTTTATCGTGGTATCGCGTGACATAAGGCTTTATATCACACTTCACTAACGGTACGTCATGTAATTTCTGGTAACGACGTGTTCCTTTATTATCACGTGTTAGTGTATTATAATGTTTGTTTGAGGCCAATAAGCAATTATGATGACATTATTAGTCGTGAAATATTGTTCACCTTTGTCACCGTCCAAATGAATAATATGACTTGTTTTGCGGATGTTATTTAGTATTATCATATCATTATGTTAAGTAAAAATAACGTGAACAAAGTAAATTACAGGTGTGTGTAACACTAATGACCAAGCTACAACAAAGTATTGAACTTAATTGATGTCTAATTAAAGAAAAAATGTCACAAGGGGTCACTCAGCTTTACAGAAAACATTAAATTTATGAAAGTGCCAGTTTGTTATAAATATTGAAATAATATTACTTAAATGTTGTGTTATTTTTTTATTTTAAATCCGCGATTTTTTACGTGACGATTTAGTACATTGTAAAAAATAATTTTGCTTCAAAAATAACGGGAAATAAAAGACGACTTATTTTTATTTCAAAACTGCATTCTTTATTACCTATACAAAACATTGTTAAAACGCCATATTCATGCAATTTGTCCAATTATGAAAACAGCAAATGAATGTATAAATATTGTTCAGGTAAATAGAAATTTGACAATCACAATTAAATCAGAATTGAATATCATAAATATGTTTATATACCTACCTAACCAACCGAAGAAACTCGAAAAGATACAATCAAGTCATTACAAGAAACATATAACTCCAGCCGAGATTGCTTATTGCCAACGAATAAATTCCACTATCTAACATCTTTAAGAAACCCGAAACCGTGAACAAGCTAACTATTCCAAGGGTATTGTACAAAAGGCACTATTTCTCACATCGGGAGATGTAATCAGAGAAGCAACGCGTCGCGTTTATTTATGTATGGAAAGGGGCGAGGGTGTAACAAACAGAATAATATTGATGACACTGCAGGGTCATGAATCATTAATCGTATGTCTACGGCTTTATTACTAATGCTGGAGGTGAGCTCATGTGAGATGCTCTTTTGCTTTACTTTTGATGTTGAATTGTTTCGATATTTTGGTAAAGAATATGCCTAAACTAGCTACATTAACAAAAGCAATGACAAATTTATTTATACTATTCTACATTATATAACTTGTGAAATCTAACAAGAAAATAACCATACTACTAGAATAGTATAATGTGGAGACAATAAACTCATCATAATTTAAAGTCAGTATCTAGGTATTTCTTGTGATGCGAACAATTTTCACTGTTTGAATGATATAGCTATAATACTGTTTAATGTTTAAATCTCTCATATATTTAAATGTCACAATCTTCAGCTATGAAGAAAACGTCTGAAGAATGTAGTTTAATAAAATAAATATTTCACAAGATTATAAATCAATGTTTTAAAAAAAAATTGTCATTACAAAATCAAGAACGGAATTAAACCATATTTTCAATTATACCGGCCGGACGAAAGATGGCCGCAAAAGAAACATAAAGCAATCATCTGAAACACAAAAAACGAAGGCAATTTAAGTTAATTCAGTAAGCAGACGTGGCTACTTCCAAATGAACTCAAACGTAACAAAAACGAAAACAAACCGACAAAAACGCAGGTCATTTCGGCTTTGGACTTTCTTCTTGTTTATTTTTTTCTAAACGCTGCCCCGGGACGTGCATCCGAAACCTTGAACGAGTTTTTTTATTCTACCTCTTGTGCATGGCTGAGCAGCAATAAAATATTAAATGCTTAGCCGGAACCTCGAAAAGAGACCGTAAAGGAAGGCCAAAATGGTCCTAAATTTCTATGCAAGTTTCTTGTTTCGATCAACCTTACTTTTTGCAATGATTTCAAGGTAACATTTTTGAGAGTTACGGTCTTTTAAAACAATAACCCTGTGTTTAAAAATTTGCGCAATAAAATTTGAAATGTGATAGTTGTTTGCAATTTTGTAACGGTGCCAACAATCTGCTAATGGTGTCTCTAAAAATATGAAAGAATAACGGAATTTGAAAAATATAAAACCAGTTGCTGGGTTCTTTTTTGATAATTTTACTGCAAATTTATGTCAATTTAAAGCAAATAAATAAAGTGTATTTATAAAAAAAGTAAAGAAAAAGTTAAACAACTGTTAAACAAATGAAACGACAAGCGCATCCAATAATTTGAATTCAAAGTACATATTTTTTCTAAATATACAAGAATAGTGTTCATATTTAAATGAAGAAAAACATAAAATTTACATAATAACAACTAACACGTCTAATGTAGTCACAACCATATCTATATCTTGGCACTTAAAATACTTTTTAAAATTCATCACAACGCTTTCAAACTTGCATCGAGGGAGGCACAAAAGTAACATAAAGTCTTAAAAAGACAAAAAACTCCAACCGATGTATTTGAAACCATTCTGTTTCAATTTCTGGTGACAGCTTCTCACAAAGTTTTTTTTTTTTTCAAGTTAACCCATTAAGCATGCAGACTCAAATACTTTTGGGTTTTAAACACACTGTTTAAAATTTGTAAGGCGCATTGAGGGTTTAATGATGACGCATCTTATGAATATTATTAAGACGTACTCTAATAAAGTTTTTGAATATGATTTTCAAAATGTATCGTTTTGTTCGTTTTTATCATTTTAATAGTTGCATGTGTATTATAAAAATCAAAATTTTTAAATTTTTGCCTTGAAGGGAAATGCAAACTTGTTAAAGTAAATTCATATAGATTTTTTTGCTAAGTGCTCGCCGTCTGAGAGCCTGTTATTATATTCGAATTTATATCTAAAAAAGCTAAGCTCGTCAGGTAGAAACATTGATTATCCTGACCCAAGCTATTTAGTAATTTGCGCATTTCCTCACGATACCCTAATAACGCGAACAAAGCAACAGCCTTTAAATATCCATCCTTCCGCCCCTGGTAACGTCACGCACATTCAAAATGCTTGGCATTGAACCTTTGTCGCAGGTAGCCAAAAAAAAAAAAGAAATCAAAAGGAAAAAAACGGCCTAGCAAAAAATTCAGTGCGTGATCCATCGAAATGCCTCGTGGATTATCAACAGATGTCGATATTTGAAACGTAGATGATGTGCATGATATGGGTGCCATTTTTTTGACGTTTCTACCTGGAATTGTAAACAGAAATATGAAGCCGCTAATATGTGCTTTTTAAAGTAAATATCAAGTAAATGTTAATAATAAAAACTTTGGAAGAACAATCCACGCAGGATTCAGTTAAAAGTAATTATAATATATTTTCACGAACAAATTACAAAGATTGTTCAGATGAAAAAGATCCATTGCATTAATAAAGGCCTCCCACATTGATTTTCAACCTAATTTATCTTGTCGCCCTGAAGAGTCAGCGCTTGGGAATACAACCTAGAACAAATATTAGAGAACCGCATAGTCATTCGGTAAACAGCGCTAGACTTATGAGAAGGTATTAGTTTTAGTAAGCTACAGTTTAAAAGTTAAAAAATATTAAATTTGAAGTGGAATAAGAGGCAATTTAAGTAATTTTATTCACATCATACAACGTTCTTCTACAGCTACCAATTTACGATTCCATTGAAATTGAACTGAAAGGATTTTAAGTGGTACATAAACTCGCTCGCACTAATAACTTTGAAATGATTTTACGTGCCGACATCAAGTTTATGGGCAATGGGCACCTAAGAAAAAGTATAGATCCTGTAACTAAATACAATACTTTCTTTATAATTAACTTTTAAGCATTCTAGTACCAGAAAAGGTTTGATTTAGAAGAGCCTAAAATTTAAGCCAAAGCAAAATCATACTTTACAATTTATTTGTCTTTTTTATCATTAACGATTTCACTCGTATATCTTTTCCCAATGACTTATTAAAATTTTATGTTAGTATTTATTACGAAACCACATAATTTATCGTTTAATCTTAACCTTAGCAGAAACAAATAAGTTTATTCCAATTTGAAGGGATAGCAATACAAATTACATTTATAGAGGAATGGGCAGCGATAACCAGCGGGCAACCAGCTCGGAATGCTTCAAATAAATAACGTAACCAGTTTAGATAAATTCTATCGGTAAATATTAGTCGATATAAATTGTACTTATCGTTTCTGCTGCGATAAATAGTTCCACCTTACATAATAGCGTCTTTGGTCTTCTAATGTTTTGAATGGGTTTACTAAATAAATATTGCAAATAATAATAATCCTTTATTTTGCCAGAATACATGTTCACAATGCATGCTCGTTTGCGTCACATGTAATACTTCATAATAAATGTTTAGAGTATTGTTCTTATAGGAACCCCTAGGAACTTTATACCTATCTCTACTGTGGGTCGGAACTACACTAAGAGTAAGAAGAATTTGAAAACGATGTCATATATTGGAATCTGGAATTAATTCATATTGCATAGAATCATCCTTATTAAAAAAATTTGAAGGGATAATAATTAAAATATAAGTTAAAATTTGCCATCGTCCTTTTTAGTGTATTATAAAAAGTATTTTAAATTCCAGTGGCGTTCGTGTGAGGTGCAATCGTCATCATAAGTACTAGACCCAACTAGTCTTTATCAATGGAAATACTACAGTAACAAAATAAAGTTTCATACTTCTATCCTGTAAGCAAATAATAAAGAAACTATTGACATGTATCTATCATGTATGATCTTGTATGGCTACATTGTCAATCACTAGAAAGCTATGTTTGAATACCAGCCCGTCAGTGGCATTTTATGATTGATTGACCGTATGTATGAACAATGAATGAGTATATGTACTTAGGTAGCTAAAGTGAACAAATATTAGTATAGTTACTTTGATGTGCGACATGCTTTCTATTTGCTAGTCTGTAGTGGATTGGTGGACCCATCAAATGTTTTTTGTCCAATCTTTATCTTTTGTATTTTTTTTCGCTCGTTTATTTTGAGAACAAGAAATAAATTGAAACTGGCAAATGAAGCCATTAATGTTTCATGTAATACTTAACCCAACATTTTATTTTAAAATACCAAAATACAGGTTTTTATTTTGATTATTATTAAATTAGTAGAAGGACGCAATAAAAAGTACAAAAAAGTGAAAAAGTTAAAAAAATACAAGGTAAGCAAGCATACTTGTTATTTTCAAAATCAATAAATCCATGTTAAATTCTAATTTTCAAATCATATTGAGTTACCTACTTTGAAAAAATTTATGTGATCACATTGATTTTGAGCGATGCGAAGCGACGGTATACCGATATCTTCATACAGTTCTCATCAAAGAAATTTGAAAGCTCCCATTTAACATTTTGATGAAATAGTGACTGAAACTAATATATTTAATAATGATGATGGAATTATTTAGATAAAGCAGCAAACAAAAATTAACAAGCAAAGCAACAAAAATGTGGCTAGAATTGAAAAAATATAAATTTAAGCGAAAATTAAAGAAATTACCTTTTCTAAGCAAGTTGCTCTACATTGAGCTACTCGCAGTGGAGAAGACACCTCTTCTTCAGCTGGAACTCCAATCCACAAAAGGGAAAACAGGTAGAAACTATAAAACAACATTTTGGCACACATTTTCTTTGGTATTCCTCCTTTAACGATGTAAGTTTTGGTCAAATCACCTCGCTTATCATAACTGACACACGAAACGTAAGATAGTCATAATAACGTGCGACGATCTAAATGTTCCAATTTTATTGGCGTCACGATAACATTACTCAAAGTATAAAAGTTTTTATGACGTAGGTTTAGAAATAACTTTCACAATGTAGGTTTATCTGTTAGTATTGACTGGACGAAGAACGTCATCAGTATCGAGAATTATTCACAAGAAAAATCACAACTCGACCCGTGTCTGGCACCGTCGCTCAAAGACCCTGCCGCTTGCGCGGTCGAATGCGGACTAACTACCCCGCCTGAAGAAGCTCGATCCGCTCCCCTCAGTTGGTTAATTTTTATTCCTCTCTCGCTCGCTTTGCACCATCTCTTTCACTCTCCGTGCGAAGCTTACGTCCATCGCTACTACTACGTATGCTTCTCTCTGTCGCCTCTACTAGTGCATATATATTATTCTATCTCGTTTCATCTCAGGCGGTTTCGCGTTGTTTTTCCTTGATGCAGTTTAACGGATGGGAATGTAGTGGTTATTGTTAGACAAAGACGGTGGTAGTAGAAATTTAGGGTTGTTCAAAGGGGTGACAAAGAATCGAGCTAATTCAGGGCTTGAGTTTTTATGGGAGTCCGGGCGGTAAAAAGTATCCCGCCCTCCTCGTTTGTTCAACTTTATGGTCTTTGCTTCGAAGCCATATTAATAATATTAATGGCAGCCGCATCAACTATTTTATTGTGAAAGGGGTTTATGAATTCTTAATTTTATCACTGTTTATATCATTTGCTCCAGTTTTAATTCTTCTCTGCTTTTGCACATGTATAATTTTATGTCATCAGTTTTTAGTTTTGTAAAATGGGTAAATTATTTTAGAAGATTTCAAAATGGGAAATTCATTTGATATAGTCGAATGTTTACTGTATGTAGTAGACGAATACCAAAAAAGGCGGATGGATTGAGTGAAAGAAAATATGCCCAGAAGTGGTGAGACGCAGGGCATGGCTAGAAATAGGTCCAAGTAGAAACAACTACATGCTGTGCTCACATCACATAAGAAACTGGAATATAGTAAAGGAAAAGAAGAACTCAAATATTTCTACAGATATCCATTTTAATGCATTTATTGAAAGTTACAGGTTTCAGAGTATATTAAAAATAAAATGTTTTACTTGCAAAAATTCTAATTTGAATTTCGTTGTAACTTGCGAAAAGGGTATCATGAAGCTATTTATCTACCTATTATAACTTAATTTTATGTGTAACAATAAATACCATAATATATTTTCTTTCTGTATCCAATGTTTTTAATGAACAAATCAATTCAACAAGTTAGTTCAATAAATTAATAATAAGTAAAAATAACATTATTCGAAAATTTGATACTTTTTATGCTTTACCTACAACAAATAAGAAAATAAAAAATCAGAAACGACATATCTACAAAGAAGAATAAAAAAAAGAAGGCAGTGGAAGAGACATAACACACGAGGCTCTTCGAAAGTTTTCGTTTTGCACAACATCCAGAGTATCCAGACCTATTCAACTTGATGCCTTTAATCTTGCAAGACTTGCGACCTCGCTAGACATTTGAAAGACCTTTGTTTACGTAAAAATATTTGAAGTTGTTATGTAGCGAAGTAGGTTGTGGACACATATATCAATTTAATTAATTTTCATAGTTAAAATATGTTTATAAGAGTATGATTTAATTTAAATTTTCTATTGTTATCACACAAATTAAGATAGACATTTCTTAATATATTTTTTCATCATATTTTAAATGAGATCATATTTAAATACTTGTTTATATGTATAGTGAAGTAAAATATATTATGTAAGTTCTGCTTTGTTTCTTTTATTAATTAGGTTTTTTTTAGATACTAATTTGGAAATACCCGTCGCTTTCAATCATCCCGTCGCAGTAAATTAAAATATTCAACAAATATTCAAATTGAGCTTCACTTGTAGGGAAAGTCACACTGTATTGACATATTTTTACCGACAAAAAATAAGTTGTTTCTTTTTTTTTGAGTTAAACAATGTAGACATTTTTATTGTTGTCTTAAAAATTTAAAACACGAAAAGTTTTTTTTTGCTGAGACCAAACCATTTTTGCGTTTATTCAGAAACTGTATGCGATTTTTTTTATTATTGTATTAGATTATTGTTTTGAACTGGCTGGAATTGACTTCATAGAAAAAGGAACCGCTATACAGGGAGACAGTTGGAACGTTTTTTAAGTAACTTTCCAATTTGCTTTGGCCTCAAAACTCAACCATATCTGTAACTGTGAAAGAATATTTCAAGTTTTAGTTTAGATCTTTTTGTAATACTTCCCAGAAAATTGATTTTTAAAGTATTATTTAAACTTTAACAGAAGGCTACCAGCACAGATGGCTTAATGTTGTTTTAGTGGATGACATACATGTTATGGTCTCTGATGGAGAAGAAAAAGCAGAAAAGCTGATTTTTGTCATCTACGTAAGCTCAGAACGCAACCAAAAATAACAAAGATATGAGAAAGAGAGAAACGATTTTCCATAGGTAGAAAAAAATACTAAACAATCAGAAACCAAAAAATATTCAAGAAGAGAACTTACTTCGAAGATTGATTTCGCACAATCGTACTCATCACAAAGATGTCTACTCTTTGCATAAAAATGTAACAAAACCAGCATGCAATGCGACCTACAGAAAAACGATCAAATAAGAAGGCTCTAAAGGACATAGTATTCAAGAGCTTATGTTGTAGAGACTACGTTTTGCCAAACATCGTATCTCATAATGCTTTCTTGGTGGAGGGAGAAGGTTTATTCTCATCTATTTTAATACAAAATGATCTTAAAAGAAAAATTAGTTGATTGTTACAGCTTTAAGCCGATGGAATAACAAATTACAATTGCATTTTTGTCAAATTTTTTTGACACCAGGATGTGAATGGTTGATTGACCTTGTCACCTACACGAAATAACGATTGCTAGTCTCAGTAAGTGTGTTTAATTTATAAAGTTTTAACAAAGGTCTTGGTTATAACAATTTGTAAAGGAAAGGCAAAACGTTACAAGATGTCCCATTATTTTAGGAGTTTGGAGAGTTTTTAAAACTTTTTATTAAATTTCTTTTGAATAAAATATGTTTTTTTTTTATGTTCATTTGGACCGTAATATTTTTTTTATTTAGCGCAGCCGCGTCGTTGAATTTGCCAACAAAAGCGTAGCATGCTTAGGCTACATATCGTGATCTAAATAATACAATATTCACATCTATAGAGCACAAAACACCCGTTACAGACGGAATGCTCAGAACCTTTTACAGCCCTCGATCTCAGTTTATATTGTTGACAAACGCAAACCTAAGGTTTACGAGTTCAGTAGGCTCTTGGTCGTAAAACTCCGTTGGGTGAAAGACTAAATGTGAATACTCTGTAGGTACTGGCTGATGGTAAGTCCTTTTGATCGTAATATTAAAATGAGATTAGTCAATTATTTTGATCTACCAAGGAGTAGTAAGTCTGTCGCACTACCAGCATTAAATATAAATTTCAATCCATAGGCAATATAGATTAAAATTCTTGCTGTTCTTATAACAATAGAAAAAAGTTCAGCTTAGACCTTAATTGTGACTTGCTTTAGTCGACATTCGTGAAATACCTCATTTATTTTTATTTTTTACACTCGGAAAATATAGATATAGCGAGATTTTAGACTACACAGACATTAGTCGAAATCACTTCAGTACTTCTGACGTCAATTTATTGCTTACTAAGGACTTAACACTTAAGGTTACAAAAACAAAAAATATACGTAGGTAGGTATATTACCACAAGGGTCACACATTTAGCACAGGCGGGGAAAGGGATACATACAGCACAAGCTGTACAGTTTATATATTGTTGACAAAAGCTCTCAGGTTTACGAGTGAGGCCGTCATAAACTGACTTTCGGGGCGAAGGTTGCTGGACGAGAATGAAAGGACCTAAGAAATATACGAATGTAGTACCTAAGTACTACTCCCTACTGACTGAACCCTGTGTATTATTACTACATACTATAGTCCATAATATATAGATACTATAAGTATATTGTTGAGCCATCGGTGCTCAATCAGCCTCTTTTTTATATTTATTTATGTTTTTATACTTTTTTAATTTTGTTATGTTTAGTCTTTTGTTTTTTCTCTGGGTTATAGTGTGTGTTTCAAAGAGCATAAAATAAAGGCCGTATTGAAAAATTTGGTTAGTTTTATATTTATCAACAAGACGCCGCCTATTTCGGTGTCTATAATATATTACTATCAAATAGGAAAGTATATTATATATACTTTACTATTTTATTATTTATGTTTGATGTAAAAGTATTAGGAAGGTGCTGTTATAGCTGTCAAAACATACAGATACCTATACCTAGATGAGTAGTTGAGTACTAAAACTAACCTATATAAACCTATGGCTAATGTTTTAGACAGACTAGTGAAGTTACTTGAGCACGCACTCGACTCGCTAATGCTGAAAGTTTTTGAACCGAGGGTAGGGCAGCTGAGGTTAGTTGCAAGTGCATGTAATTAGTTGTCTTGTTCTCACTTTAGTTCTAGGATAGTTTTTTATTTGGTTTGTTTTCAAATGTTTTTTTTTTTCTTTTATTATCAGGTTGGACAAAATTGACCCAAAGACGACCCAGAATCGCCAGTTCTGGAGAAAAATGATTGGAATAGCCGACCTCAATTAAAACGGGAAAAAGGCCGGTAGAAGAAAAATAATTATAAGGTTGGCCATATGCCTGATTGTCTAAATTGTATAAAATATACAAGGCAAGCGCAACGTTGGACACCCACTGACCAGATAGTCAAATACTCTAAAGAAGGTCGCAGGCAGGCGCTGGATGCAGGCCGCTTCCAACCGGTCATTAAGGAAATCCTTGATCTATGATCTAAGGGTTATGTCCAATGATGGACAGCTTGCATCTGAAATGTTGATGCTGATGATGATAAACACACGTTTAAACTGGCACCAACCCATTTTCTTGCAAGTCAAATTTGACTTGCTTTCCGCTATCCGATTGAGGTGATTTAAAAAAAAATTGATTTAACATATTGTAACCGAATGCCAATGCTTAAAATAAAATTATGTCATAAAACTATACCTATTATCTGATAAACTGAGACAAAAGGTAGTTATGATAACGAATGGTGATTCTGTAAATATGATGATTTAAGCCTTCGTATTTTGCTTTTGTATTCTTTAAGAATACCGGGGTTACCCGGACTTTTGTAGCGAGCCGATCCTAGGTAAATAATAAAAATCAGATCACGTTTAACAAAAAAATATATTGTCATGGAACCTGAACCAACATGCAATAAACTCAGAAGAATAACAGGAAGTGGTTCAAATTCAAACTAGGCCGGCAAGATTTGACCTAAACAAACATTGTAAGATAAAAAAAGTTTGTAAAAATCAAACAAGTACCAAGAAAAGGGTAAAATACCAAAAACATACGATTCCAACTTTCGGGCCTATCTTTTGATATCATTGACCGAATATAATATCTCCGATAAGTTATTACAAAAAAAAATATAAAAATTAAACAAGTTTTATTTAAATTAAGTTGTTAGGTTAATATTCTTTAAATCTATTAATTTGATGAAATGCATGAAAATTATATTTTAAAGTTAATAAGCTGCTTTTTTATGGTCATTATAGAGGTTACAGGTACTACAGATTATAGAGGTACTCAAATGGCTATAAGTGACCTAGCTGACCATGACATGATCATGGTAAGGTTCAATGTTAAAATATTTTTGAATTCAATTTAATGTTAAAACTATAGTATTATGTATACTGTTGGTGATGATAATGAGTGCATTGTGTAACTGTAGGTGATATAGCTAATCATCATTTCGTGAAAGCAACGCGGTCAGTCGACCATGCACACCCTGGTGTCAGAGTTCTTCTGAAACGCTTCTCGGCCTTTGAAGTGGTTCTTTTAACAACTACCAAAATAGATTATGTAGGTGGTATAGCTAATATAAGTGTCTCGGATGAAAGACTGGTATGCTTTTAGCTGGGTCTCAGTGGCAGAAACAGGGCTGATGCTCTTATTTGTACTGTGATTAGTGTTAATATCTGAAAGGCTATGCTGGTAATAATTCAGAGAGCGCCAAGCCTGCTCTTTCTCAACTCGAACCCGAAATCAGTATTGAGCATAAATCTAAGATTCCCCAGACAAATCTTGGCTTTAACAAAGTACATGCTTACATAAATATTTGCATTCCTCCAGGCCCGTGGATAACAAGCACAATGTTTCCACCAGTAACATCTATGCACAAACCGCGACGCTGGGGACCGCAATCCACTACTTCTTCATTGATTTTGTGAGAATATAGACAGGAATAGAGTAGTCATACTTTTAGTTTTATTTATATACATTACTAGCTTTTGCCCGCGGCTTCGCCCGCGTGTACTTCCCTCGGGAACAGTGCTTTTTCCCGGGATGAAAGGTACCCTATGTCCTTCTCCTGGCTCTAAACTACCTCCCTGACAATTTTCAGCTAAATCGGTTCAGCCTTGCTTGAGTTATAAGTGGAGTAACTAACACGACTTTCTTTTATATATATAGATTATTTTAAATCCATAAAAACACAAAATTTCAAAATATTAACAATAGGTGGCAAAGCGCACGAAGTGCCACTAGAACTGACTGAAGTGTCACTAGTTTGGCTTGCAAGCCAACGTTTCACACAGAAAAAATTGGCCGGGGTATTTGATTGGGTCATTTATTGCCACTGTTGTTGGTCGATAACATTAGGTAGCTTTGTTGTAAACTACGTCATACATTTCCAATAACGTGTGGTGTGATTTACATGTATTAAATGAAGATAAGAAGAGAGAATACGCTGCCACACTGATCCTGGAATCCGTGTCAAAACATTTCTATTCGGATAATTTCTCTGTTCTGTGCACAAAAAAACATCATTTTGGTATGTGTTGTCACGCCTGTTTTAGATAGAGGCCTACTCCTATCTAAAACAAAGTTCAACATTCAATATATCAAAGTTCAATAGTATACTATCACATTAATTTAAAAATATTTATGGCAATGGCCTTATATATTAGCCCATTGCCTCTTCACTCTCGTCATACACACTAATTAGCCAAAATATAACAGTGTTTTAGACTGCGGGAAAATTTTCCTGCCTTGATAACAAGCATTTTGAAAATAATACTGTTTTGTTAGAGATGACTATATGGTAGAGATGTTGTGAAAGGTAAAATCTATAAATTTATGGTTAATAAGAATCAGTTCGAAAACGCTATAATAAAAGAAAATTTTGCTTAAACAGTACAGTAAGTAGATACTAAACCTAAACCTACAAAAATAAAACATAACTGTAAAAAAAAGTACTTATGAATATCAGCTCTACTGCTTTCGTTTTAGAATCGTCATCATAATAATGCATACTTTCGTTTATTTCTTCAGTCTCAGCATTTTATTTTGCTCTTTTGTCTACGGACTGCATATTTTCAGAGATGCATTAAAGGTAACGAAAAAAATATTTCAAGGAATACACTCTTGTATTATGTCGCCATGAATTCTAAGATCGATAGGTCGTGATAATAGAGACGCGCCAGTACAACAAACTTTTCTGACCTTATTTTATTAATTTATTTTTAACTACCTGTTGCCTGCGGATCCGTTCGCGTAGGACTTGGTTATATTGCCTATTAACTATCCATACCAAATTTCAGCAAAACGATAAAGCGGTTAAACCGTGAAAGCGCAATAGAAAAACAGACTTGCATTATAATTTTATGTAGTATAGAAGTATGGATTTCCGTTAATACGAATACCTTTTTTTAAAGTTTAGATTTGATTATTGTTAAAGGTTTTTTTTACTTAACTTTTGAGTAGTAGTGGACGTAAATCTTAAAAAGGCAATATCATGTTCAAGTACTCAATCCTCCTAAGAGGCTCACTTTCAAACTACATATTTATATATGTTACCGGCCAAACCCGATTTCAGGATAAACTAATTTTGCCTAGGCTAAACTAATTCTTCCTACATGCGATAGGATAAAGTGGTATAGCCTAGGCTAAACTAGTTCATCCTGTCGCATGTAGGAAGAATTAGTTTGGCCTAGGCAAAATTAGTTTATCCTGATGGAAATACACACACTCTCAGGATAAACTGGTTTGGCCTAGTCTAAACTAATTTAGCCTAGTCGAAAGTAATTGAGCTGACATGTCAGGACTTGTACATGCGGGGAATTTCCTGATCGCGTCCCGAGCGCCCCGTGCCTCTCTTCGCTTCTCATTTTGCATCTAGTTGCCAGCCGTGCGGTCCTGTTTAAAGTGTTAAATTAATGAGTGCAGTTTAAAGTAAATATTACATTACAAAGTTTTTTTTTTATTATGGAGGAACCTACGTCAAGTCGACAAGCCGATCAAAAACAATGGAGGGAAAAGTTCTTGGCGGAAATTTTAGAATGTGAAAATAAAAAGTCTTCTCATTATAATGTGTTATCTTCGGAGCAATATTTAGAACTCGTTAAACAAGTTGAAGATGCAGAAAAATCTGAAAAAAGGACACCATTACAACAAAGAAGATTGAAACGATTTGCTGTGCTAAAAATCGGGGATGTGAAGAAACTGATTGCACGGAGTGAAGGTAATATAAAATACTATCTTTCATCAGATGAACTTTATGATGTGATTGACGCAGCTCATGTGGCTGTCGGCCACGGTGGTCGTGACAGGATGTTGGCGGAGACATCAAAAAAATATGCCAATATTACGAAAGAAATGATATGTCTTTATTTATCTATGTGTAGTGTCTGTCATGAAAAGAAAACAAAGAAGAAAAGAGGATTGGTTTCTAAGCCCATTCTTCATTCGGAAATGAATAGTCGGTGCCAAGTGGATCTGATTGATTTTCAGACACAACCAGATGGAAATTTTAAATTTATAATGGTTTACCAAGACCATCTCACAAAATTTGTTCTGCTACGCGCGTTACAGTCTAAGAGAGCGACAGAGGTAGCCTACCATTTGAATGATATATTTCTAACTATAGGAGCACCGTGCATTCTTCAATCTGACAACGGTAGGGAATTTGTCAACCACGTCATAAGTGAACTTGTTAGTCTTTGGCCAGAACTTAAAATTGTGCACGGTAAGCCCAGGCACAGTCAAAGTCAGGGCTCCGTTGAACGAGCCAATCAAGACATTGAGAACATGATAGGTTCATGGCTGAAGGATAACGATTCAACGAAATGGTCAGAAGGCTTGAGATATGTGCAATTTATGAAAAACCGTGCCTACCATTCGGGGATAAAACAATCGCCATACAAGGCATTGTTTGGAATGGAACCCAGAGTAGGACTTTCAACGTCCTCTTTGCCGCAAGAAATCATAAATGATATTCAGGATGAAGATGACTTAAGGCAGGCAATCGACGTTGATTGCGATATTAACCTGACAGAACACAGTGATGATAACGATAAAGAAATTAGCAATCAAGATAACCAAGATGAAGTTCTTTCATTTGAAAATGACATTCAAAAGGCTAGAAAAACTGCAGCAGAAAGTCTTGTCAAGCAAGCAAAGAAGATGAAAGCTACTTCTGACAGGTCTCATCCACCTGCTAACATTGGAGATAATGTAACTATACCGATCCCAGATGTTGATAAAGGCAAAGGTGATCTTAGGAACATCATTGGAGTTATTATTCAGACAAATGACGAAGGTTTTTACAAAATTGGCACCAAACATGGCGTACTTCAGAAACTATATTGCAGGTTTTGTTTTTTCTTACTTAATTATTTATTGCTCTAGAGCATTAACGATATTCTAAAGTTTTTTTTTTTTCAGATCTGAATTCGACGTTTGTAATCAGAAATTTTTAGAGGTAGCAGATGTAAACCAAGGCAGTGAAATATCATTAAGAACTGCAGCTATGAAACATTCAGTTGGATCAGGCCAAGGTTTTGTAAGATGCAGCTGCAACAAAAACTGTTCCACAAACAGATGCAAGTGCAAGAAACAAATGATACTCTGCAATTCTAAGTGCCACCAAAGCACACCATGCAAAAATAAATAATAATTTTAATAATTACTTCAATTATATAATTATAATTCTTGTTTGTTTTAAAAATACTTTATTTCTTTGTGCAACATAATTGTTCGTGTTAACAATTGTCCAATAGTTGTAAAGAATCATTATATTATTAATAAAAATTATTGATTTTAATAAAATAATGTTTTATTCAATTTTACCTATTTATATTGTCTTTCTAGGTATTCTATAATGTTTAGCCTAGGCCAGACCAGTTTATCCTGAGAGAGTGTATTTCTATCAGGATAACCTAGTTTGGCCTAGGGTAAACTGATTTATCCTATCAGGCTTAGGATGAACTAGTTTAGCCTAGGCTATACCACTTTATCCTATCGCATGTAGGAAGAATTAGTTTAGCCTAGGCAGAATTAGTTTATCCTGAAAAAGGGTTCGGCCGGTAACATATATAATAAGTTCACTTATCTTCCACAAATAACGCCAATTGCAACTGCCATTGGTTTTAATTGCGTCATGAAAATTTTACTGGCGTTATTTCATCTTTTATCTCTGTCATAAAGATAATTGTTAAATCTTATTGGAAGTTACCATTCTGACTTGAAACTCTATAAAGCCATTTTGAGTGTTGCACAATTTATCATCATCATTAGCTATCTACAATACAACCCACTGCTGGGCATGCCTCCCTCTGTCTACGGCATGCATCCCTACTCTGAGCCATGCTAATCCAGTTGTTGCCAGCAACCTTCTTAATATCATCGACCCATCTAGCCGCTGGACATCCAGTACTTCGTTTTCCGTGTCCAGGGTACCACTTCGTTATACCCTTACTCCACCAATACACTTGTATAATATAGATAATAAAAGAGATAGAGTTGCAGCACAGTAACACTCTACTATAAATTGTGCCAAACTACTACTACCAAGTAGTCTTTTTGAAGCAGTAGTAAAGTTAATACGGAAAATTAAAAACAAAAAATATCCTGTTCTTTTTTATCTTCTTGTTGCTTCTTTATACTAGCGCTTTTCAAGTTGCATCCACGGTTTGGCCTAGCACGCATATACCACGCCGCCACGTAAAACCAGCACTCTTTGGGGTTTGCCCCATCTACCTGGCCCTGGAGAAGACGGCATGGCCAAACTTATTACCAACATAACTTGCCGGTTTTGGCAAGACGTGACTGTATTCTCCTTAAGCTTGTCCGTTATATTAAGAACATGAAGGCTGCCCCGAATGCGGGAGTTTCTTTCACAATACTCCACAGGTCCAGCGCAGCATCTTCATCTCTGTCACACGCAGTTCTTGCTTGTGCTATCAACAATGGCCCACGTCTTCATATTCTTACTATACGATGAAATAAACAACAAAACTCGGCTCTACTATGAAGTCTCTACTCTGTGTCACTGATTATTACTTTTCTCATTTAAGGGATCTTGCTTTGCATCCAAGTACTTCATTTATCCAGCAATAAATACTACATCACTACAAAGGTAATGTATAGCCGTGGAATTGATGTCAGCACTTCTAGACAATTTGTAAAATACAATTCCGTGTTTTTAATAGTCTGTCTACAGTTGAGTAATCTCACTAAAGACGGAAAGACCATTTTTATTTAACAATTTTTATGCCATTATTTCTATTACAATGAGTTTGTGGACATTTAAAACTAACGAAAAAGTTCATAAAAATTTTCATACATAGGATTTGATTTGTGTTATGCAATTTAAAACTAATATCAACAAATCTTTATCTGTCATTTGCCTATTGCATCATATGTCATACGCTTTTTCATTCATATTTCCTTCAATGACGTTGTTTTTATATACCTCTATACTTACATAGTATATTCACCAGTCAGATTAATACAATATTTTTTTCAGAATACGTTCACTAAATATGGCAATATCCAAACAGCTTTCTAAACTTGTTTGACTATGCATTCACAAATTAGTTGGGGAGAGTAATAAATAAGTTCGAATTTAATCAAAAGTTAAAGTAAAACCATGTTCCCTTGCCATTTAATTACCATGCAGTCCGGGTACGAAACAAGGACATTGACATCCAACGAGTGACATCTATGCGGGTATTCTGTCTAACATAAGTATATCTGACAATGTCCTAAATGTGTCTTATCAATCTATGTCATTTACAATAAAGGGACAATGGTTAATATACTTACTTGTAGAAGGTTGTTAAATCTATACTAATATTGAAAGGGTGAAAATATTCATCTATTAACTACTCTTCCACGCAAAATATGTATTAAGTGCTGTTGATTCCGTAAATAAAGACAAAAATTCCATATCTATACTTATATCTACCATATGATCTAAGACTTATATTATAAAAGCTGTCTGAAAATCTGTCCGTCTGTTACGCTTTCACGAAAAAGGCGACCGATTTCAATAAAATTTGGTATGGATATAGTTAAAGACCGGTGACAACAGCTAGATATACTCTTTATTGTACCATTGACATACAAATTATATATGTTGATACAAATAGAAACAATGTGTACAAAGGCAAACAGCTAGTTTGTCATATTCGACTCTCCAGGAAAACTGATCATACGGCTAAATCACTGTTCAAAGTAATTATCATTTTGGGCCTGAAAAAAGATAAATTTACATCATAGAAGATCTTACCGACGAATATCAAAATGATTTTTTGCTAATGAATTAATTAAGGAAGCTTTTTGTACCGGAATTCCAAAGGTAATGAAAATTGAATGAAAAACGAGATTAAAAAGAAAATTTTATGAATAAAGTCGTGGGATGAATGATGAAAAAGTATTATGAAAACTTTTTATTACATATGATAACATAGTTTCTTAAAATACATACCTACTTATACACTATAACCGATGCGTAAATCGGACGAGGTGGAGAAGAAGAAGTAGAAAAGCGAACCCTTGGCTTCTTAGTAACCCCGGGAGAGCGCTTAGATAAAAAAGATATACCTACTATAACAATTTTTGTATCTTGCGATTGTGATTAAAATTAAATTTATTTTAGGATTTTAAAGCACATTCTATGTAAAATATCGATTTGTGATGTTGATAAAAATATAAAACATACAGCTTTTTAACATAAACCGATTTTAAGATCCATAAAAGCAAATAAAAATTATTATAAAGTGGATCATTTTATCAAAAAAATATAGATTTAAACAGGCAGGAACCTTTGTTTACGAATGCTGCTAAAATTAGTACCGTTTTCAGCTTTTTCAGTACATACGAGATTCTAAAAATGCCTCTTTTTTGAACTTTTTAAATCAAACCGAAACTGTTTTGATTCATGCACTGCATCTAAGATTTTTTACATAGATTTACAAAGAGCTATTCAAATATACGAGTGGATTGATTAATCGAAGTATGTCCTCTGCCCAGCTACAATGTTCAAATCTGTTATCGAAGTTTAATTTTTATGGTACGGTAGTTCTCTTTTTTATGTGATTCATTTTTCACTGCAGGTCATTTGTTTATTTAAAACTTTATTGTACGTACAAATTAAAAATAATGTGTACAAATGGTGGACTTAATGCCTTATGGCATTCTCTACCAGTCAACCACTGGACTAAGCAGAAAATGTGATTGTCATCTTACAAATTTATTTTTATTCACTTTTTTTTTGTATAAAAACAACGCAAAATAAAAATAAGTCGAGTCGAGGAATTAAATTTTTGAAAATATCAAATAATTATTATTCTTCCAAGACAGCACAAATTATTAAATATGCCTAGTATAAAGCGCTTTAAATATAGAATTTGGAAATCGCGTGCGTTGACGCCAGGCAATTTTTTTTTGCTTTATTCGTTGTTGGTTGTCCATAAAATGTCTAATTTCATCTAAATACTACAATGTAAGAGCACAATTATTATCGATTGAACTAGCTCGAAAGTAATTTTATATATATTATATATTTTATATATATATATTTATTTTATATATTATATAGGGACAAATCACACAGATATACTTGTACTAGCGACCCGCCCCGGCTTTGCATGGGCATAAAAACCTTCCTCTTGAATCACTCTATGTATTAAAAATAACCGCATCAAAATCCGTTACGTAGTCTTAAAGATTTAAGCATACAAAGGGACATAGAGAAAGCGACTTTCTTTTATACTATAGTTAAGTGATTATGGGTATTTCGTAACATAAATACACTAACATGTGAGTGAACCTGCACGCAACAGCTAGTATTAAATACAAAGGAAAAGGGGTACCGAGTCGCCACGGCCGTTGTCCGAGAATTACTTCGCCAAGTTTAATGAAGTTCTCTTTTACTGCCGAACTCCTGTTTACGATCCTGTTACAACTTTAAAGAGATTTCTCATCACCGCAAACCATTTTTATTAGGGTCCCTTACAACCAAGGACAAACCATGTAGTAATGGTTTGCCTTTATTCGACTGCGGCAAAGCCAAAAAAAGGATAAGTATGTATATGTTTTTGCACGTGATCTTTTTTTTGTTTTATGACCACCTCTATCATTCTCATAATTTTTTTTTGCTGTCTTCTGCTGGACAAGCTGCCAAGGATTTCTAGAATGACCGATTGGAAGCGGCCTACTTCAAGCGCCTTCCTTCGGTCATCTAACCACCTGGTCGGTATGTTCGACGCTGCGCTATGACCACCTTTATGTTCCATCGAAATCGTAACTATTAAAAAGCCTGACTGACTAATTTGAAAAACAAGTTGTTTTACATATTAAAATTAATAATAATAATGGCCGACGTTTGCAGTTTACAATTTAGCGTGCACTGTATCAGGAATCTTTTTTTTAGTATGGATTTTTACATATGTTATTATCCAGAGAACTCCATATAAAACAATAAATACAGTAAACGCAGTTTGACATACTTATAATATCTGAAATGAAATGTCTTTCAAAATATCCTAAAGTCTTCGAGTGAGGAAATAAAATGAAGGACTTCACAAAAATTGTTACTCAGTTACAAAAATGATTTTTATTATATTTAAAATTTTTATACATTACAAGAAAAATTTACTACGGAACATAATCTTTTACCCTTTGTATCACACTTGGACACTTTTTTGCTGAGTAATTACAGTTGCTAATTTTAACACTTCGGTACTTTTAATATCCCTTCGGAGATTCTTGACTCGTTAAATAAAATGTAAGTACTCTTATAAAGTGGTTGATTTATTATTAAATTAAGGTTTGTGATGACTATTGCAATAATTTAAATGATTGTTGTTGTTTACAAATATTTTAATAAAAAGCTTAATTTCGAAGCCAATTTTAGAGACTATAGTATAATAACTAGAGATATAAAGTTGAGTTGCACATTTTTGTAGTAAATATTTCAGAAGCCATGAGCGAGCGAATGATTTTTTTTTACTCTTTCAAGAAAAGCCCAATGATAATTAAAAATAGAAGAGAAGAACTCTGTAACATGCACTGACCAGCGCAGCGTGGCTAAGTCTTACTATTCTGCGGTCTGATGCTCAAAAGTAGGCAAAAAAGAGCTGTTATTATGACGATGACACACAATTATTTAACGCGATTTACAAAAAGCTCTGCAAACTAACACATATAATGAAATTGATTCGCGTAGTCCATATTAATAACAAGACATGGATTTCTATCACTCAGAATGGAATAGTTTGAACCACAGCCAACGGGGAAATAAGGAGTCCTTCGACCGTTAAATTTACGACTTGTCTCAGGACCTTGTCTCCCGACCGAGATCTTTTATAATTTATTTGGTTTGTTACGAGTCCCCTGTTGCTTCCTACAAAATGTATGAGCTGCTGCAACTTGAAAAATTCATTCTACCCCACAAATTGCTATAGTTATTTGAATTCCTTATCTGCTATGATAGTTATGTGAAATTGTGTACTATGTATCATGGGATGTCATAGGAGAATGTGGTATGAGATAAAAATATTTTGTTTTGATAATTGCTTTGATAGGAATTATGGATCTTGATAATGAAATTAATAATAACTTTCTATACCTCTATAACGTACAGGAGTAAAGCAAAACTAAAAAAAAAAACGGTAAATTTTGTATACAAACCAAGTTTTATCACATCATAGAATGAACATATTTTTAATAGCAAGACGAAAGTCTTGAATATGTAGTATATGATTTAAAAAAATTACATGCAAATAAATGTGGCTACTCTATCTAAATTGAGAAGTTACAATAAAACACCTTTTAAAAAATGTATAAGTAACCCTATATAGAGGGTTGATTATATAGTTATAGAGGTTATGATACTCAGCAGTGGGGATTATGATATTTACGATGCAAGGATGAGGACACGTAAATTGAAAGTTAAATTATAAAGATTTTTCAAAGTCCCATCTATACTAGTCTTTTCATAGTGGACCACATAATATATTAGCTAAGAAGCCGTCATATCACAAGCAAGTCCAATCTTTTAGGACGGGACTGTGTTCACTGTGTGTAAAATTTATGGAAATTGCATCCCCGCATTATGACCGGGAGGGTAGGACGTGAATTCTTTGCGAAATTTCTTTGAAAGGATGACACTGCAGCGTCTAGTAAGATGTTGGATAGGTAATTTTATGATTTCATGTTCGTTAACATTTAAAAGATATTTCAAATAAAATATCACTGTTTCTCATTTCACTTTAATAAAATAGTTGAAATAACCTCGTTTCATATTATGACTTTTTACCCACTACTGAGCTTTTTCTTTATGTATACCAAATTAGTGTATTCGAAGACAAGTTTAAACGATAACACCTTAAAACGCCACGATGATGGGTGCGTGAGCAAGGAAAACACGAAGAAAAAAGTCAAGAATATCTAGACACGCGGCAGCGTGTCAAGCCAAGTTCAAGCAAAGGAACTGGCTAGCCAGCGCCAAGTGTAATATTACACGAACCACTTAGTGCCACTTTTGACCCTTCTATAACTCGAAACCTCTTTAATGTAAATACATAAAACTACGTGTGTTTAATAAGATCCATCAGGACATGTAAAAGCCCAAATTTCATGAAGCTAGCTCAAACGGTTATAAAGATATGAAGGTCAAAAAGTTGTAAATTTTAGCACTGACTGACTGACTTATAGTACCTAAACCTAACCTACTTCCAGATGACCTAGAAGGATGAAATTTGGAATCCAGCTCGGAAATTGTGTGTAAGCGTAGGAAAAAATCAAAAAATAAAAAAAAGTCAAAAAATAAGTGGTGTCCCCATACAAAAAACTTGTAATACCTACGCGCTAAACAACCGGCCAACAACGGTGTGTCGTCAGCGGCGCGCGGCAGCACACCAGCCAATCAGCGTCACGCTCTGACTTATGGTACAAAATTATAAGCGGTAGCGATTTACTTAAAATTTAGCGGGTCGGTTGGTTTATACCAGCATAGTAGTTATCTTATAGTCCACGGCTCACTAAATTAACAAAGATCAGTGCCCAAGGTTCGTTTCTCTGATTTCTTTTGAAAATAAGAAATAATATTTTAAGGTATAAATTTATTAGTTCGAACTCTTTGTACCCTAAAAGAAACTCCAATGTGTATGTATACCAAGGTCAAGGCAATAGCGAAGTCTTATTGGTACCGATATATGTATGTATTGACTAGTCTAAGAATGCTGCTTGAACTCGCTCGCGCCTTGCACTTGTGCGCGGCTCACAGCGCTATACGACTTAAAATGCGAACGAACCAAAGTATGCTCTTAGCGGCGCTCATTCGCGCCAGCGTCCTCGTTATGCCCGGTTGTTTAGCGGAAACTCACCTATTAGATTGCGTTTAATGCTGCGTCGTTCGACTAAATTTATTTGAGTTATAGCTGGAATAGTCCAGATATAAATTATTCCTTTTTAGTATTGTACTTTAACGGCATTTGTGAGTTATTTAATATTACGTAAATCGTTTCTTTCAAAACCTCATTTGTTTGTAGCTCTTTTAGGTTAATTTGTCACGCAAAAAAAAAAACAATAATAGGAATACTTGCCTAGTTTTCTTTACAAAAAGTAATGATATCCACAATTAAAATGTTGAATAACTTTATAAAATGACTTATGTAATAAAAACTGGCCAAGTCAAATCTGACCAACTTCAAGATCTAACATTTTTAAATAACAGCAATTGTTATAGGTATCTAATAAAGCAAAGAAATAGAGTTTAATACTTGTTCATAATGTTATTTTGTTCCTATAAAAACATATTTCGATTTTGCATAGAACTGGGCACTCATTTAGATCGCCATTCTTTTTGCGGCGAAGCTCACCGCCAAGCATAATTTTTGTATTGAACTTGGCTCTCGTTTTTTACATTTATGTTTTTGGTGGGATTATTCATATCATTAATCTATAAAATAACTGATATTGCAATGGAGGTAATCAATTCTTATGTGAAAAGTGGCATTCTCATAGGAAAATTACAATTATACCCGTGTGAAGTCAGATGGCGTCATTATTACAACATTATGTGAATGAAACCTAATACATAGCTTATATAGAAAATTTATAACCATCATCTAATACCTTTATGTTTTACACAATCCACGCATGTTAATTAACCCTGATCTCCCATTCGAAACGACTTCATTGTACAGAATTTGTAACGTGGCAAACGTAATTATGGGGAATTATGGGAATAATTTAATTAAGACATAACAGCACCTTTAATGCCGATTCGTCACACGACTCGTTTGGACTGCAAAATAATGAAATTGCAGAATGACCACTTGTTACCATGGCGTTAATGTCCAAATAAAAAAAATGTGTCATGTGTCGTGCTAATCCTGTTTTCTTAATACAGTCCTCGAATAACCCTGACAGGTAATTTTTTTTATTATTTTTACTTTTTTAAACCAATGTTTTTATAAAGGAGAACTTCAGATTAATTACAGACTTAAATTTCAGGATAGACTTTAGAAATTATACGCACTTTCTAATGTGGGGTCGACAGTGTATAAGCTTTCTCCATTTAGCTCTATAACCAGTTATTTTCTGTGTAAAACTTTTCTTCGTCTTGTAGGTATGTATTATTGAAAAGCCACTATTTTATTATAATCAATTAACAGTATTAACCAATGGTGATATTCATTGATAATCACATGTAATGAAAAATAAAGGATCTTGCTAAAGATAGACAAAAATGGAAGGAACTCCACCGACAAGAGCCTAGCTCTTAAATTTATGATGATGGGGAAGAGAATTTATTAATAATAAACTATTATTTGCTTTTTTTCTAAGACTATGAGGTAGTATGCGAGTTACTGTCCTGTTCTCTCAATAAATATATATGGGCGGTGTGGGTAATTTGAGAGTAATCGGTTTACATTGGCTGTGACCTCTCCTACTCCAACGCTGACCAATCAAAGCCAAGCTTAACACTTGCACAGATTCTTAATTTAATTTGTTGTTAATTAAAGTATTTTCGATAGAGTTATTTTCAGACACATTTTCTATATTTTTTGATAATATGTACTTTGCATTTTGTACTTATTAGTTCGATAATTTAAAATGTAAACTATCATCTGTGAAAGAAAGAACGAAATTTTGGATTTTAAAGTAAAAAACAAATGATAATAAAAATCTGATCTTACAAGAAATGAAAATTCAATTGTTGAAACAAAGTAAGCATTGCTGTTTAAGCTAAACATCAAGGCAAATAAAATTGGCTAAGAGCGAGTCTGGAAATTCCAGTGAGTGGATCGTCATATTTTAATGAAGTACCTAGAATTCACATTTTAAAATTACTTACATAAACTTTTTGATTTACAATAACGTGAAGAAAAAGATAAGAAAAAAAAAACTAATTATAATGATATGGTTTGTCAAATTATTTAATAGCTAATAGTTTAAAACCAAACAGGAAATGGCACGCGCTTTTTCTACGTGAAAAGTCAGTACATTCTGCGCGCGGGGTGAGGTAACACACACAATAAATATTAACACTAATGCATTATTCGATCACGTCACGCTACGCAAGCACTTGACAAAATTATCCAACACAAGCAAAAAATACTCGCACACACAAGTGATTTGACCTGCGGTCTTATAACTTTGCCAGAGGGCCTTTTAGTGGCCACTCCTGATGGTTTATAACGCTCCGTCGTTAAATATCATATTCTCAAAGACCACATTCGTAAAACATCACATTCGCAAAACATCACATTCACAAAACATCATATTCTCAAGGTTGATAGTAGCCTACACTGCTTTTTATGACCTCAACTGTAATGACCTAACCAAACAATAATTCCCAAGGGAAGCATACTTTGTTAGTCGTTTTCAGTTCGCTAAAGATTTCGGGGAGGAACCCTAAAACATCTTTGAATACGACCGTGGGCGTCCTGACAATGCGGCCGTCACGGAGTAGCCTTTGAGCTGTCAAGCTCTTGAAGGAACCGGGGCAATTACATTGAAAACCGGCAATGCTATCTTTTAAAAATAATGCTAGCTGCGGACGTAAGGAGCTTATTAGCACGCTCAACGTCACTCCGGGCTTTTGTCTTAGCTGTTATGGCTATGTTTTGAATATTCTTGGTAATAATGTCGGATTGGTAGAAGTATATAAAAGGTTCACGAAACAAAGTAATGATGTAGATGTCTCTTGTAAAAAAAAAAGTTATTTAGATATTTCAACAGAAAATTAAATGTTTTTAAATGTACGTAAACTGTTTTTTACAACAAATACATAAATTAGAAAAATAATAAAAATACATTTTTATGCATGACTTGACTGAAATTCGAACCCAAAACTTCCTGATCAGTGGACTAGCTTAATTATTTTTATAGTTAAATGACATTGTATTATTTATTGTCATGCAGTCTTTACAATTTTGCTTTGCTAATTTTAGCTTATTGGTTAATCAGTTTAAACATAAAGAAACTTAAGAAACCATTAAATAGAGCACCAAAACACAGCCAGTTAATTTGTTTGTAACAAAGTCTAGCCAAAAGTATGATTATAAGCAATATTACAATGTCATAGCATAGGTTTGGGTCGTTCAATTTGGGTTGTTACGTATTCATCCCTCTGATTTTGCCAACAAAGGATTTATAACTTCAAATGATGGCAAACCGTATTAATTTGTTTATGACTACATTGACTACGGGACTTCAGCTCCAATAGAAAATGTTCCGAGGCCCATAAACTAAATTGTGGTTGTAAAAAGTCGTAATTAGTGAGACTAATGGCCGCAATCGACTTCCATACAAAAATCTCCGTTGTAAACGCTTTGAATTATTAACTGTGAACCGCTCACGAAATTGAATTATTAGATTATAATAATACGCGGCAAAATGGCTTTGAGATTATATCCAGATCTGAAAAGAAAACCGAAATCCATCTGTGTATCATAATCATTGAGATAAAACTCAAGAATGCGTGTGAATATCATTTTGGAATCATAATTTTGTGGCCGCTAGTTTTAAAAGTCAATATTTCTCAATGAACGCAAATAAATTTCATCTAATTTTGTTTTTTTTTTTTCAAAAACGCTGCATACTAATTAATTTGTCCATCATATATCACTTATATAGTTTACATAGTTTCAATCGAATGCCCTTCAAGACACATACATCATTAAAATTATTACTTGTCCACGTATTTATCGTCTTTTTCGTGCATATATTTTATTTTTCGTAAATCGTATGGCAATACAAAGGAGGTAGAGGCCATTTTTTCCTCTCAAAGTAACCCGATATTGCTTATTCAGTTGTTTTCTGCTGTTTGCGTATAAGATTACAAAACAATTTATTTCAATATGGCAGCCGAATTTAAGACATGTGGATGAGAAAGAACATTTATTGTGTAGAATCATTTATTTTTAGGATTGGGAATGAAATATTTTGATTTGTGAATCTGGTTTGAACTCCCATGACCTTTTAAAGGAGCGTAGGAAATGATTTAGACTGTACAGGATGATTAGCTTACAACGTACATGTTATGTGTATGTAATAATTAAATTGCAAATAGTATAGTATAAATACACTATATTTTTGGCTTTATTCGAACCCGTAACTTTAACTCGTTAACCAAATGTCTAAACCACTAGACAACTTTTTTTCATTCACAAAATTATGTTAAGTTTATTAAATTTCAGTTTAAAGTAATAAGTTTAAAGATAAACTATGTTGGTTTTCCTAAGTATAAACGAGAATCAGATAATATCGAATATTGCACAATTATCGGCGATCGCGGGCGTAGATTGCAATCATGAGATGTCGGTTAAATCCGCAGATTTATAGCTCAGCTCCTTCACTTTAATCTGTTAGAGAAAAACTATCCTATTTACTTTGGCAGCGTTGGACAAAATTACTACTGTGGAAAATAGTTTGAGGGCGGATATTCGAATTTTAGATGTCCATGCTTAAAAAAATCAAAGTAAAATAATATCGAAGCAATTTATTTAAATTCTTTTTGTAACGTGTATTGCTGGAACGTGTGATACTTGTTTTCCGAAGAATTTTTCATTCACAAAACCTATCCTTAATAGGTGCTTCGTAAAGTACCTATGGCCAGTCGAATTTGGGTCCCACATTGTAAAAACCAAATCCAAAAAGTGGCTTGGCTTAAAGTCCTGATGCAGAATATGCTAAGGGCTCACTCTTACTTCTCAGAATGCTGTAGACTGATCGAAGAAGAAAAATGAGGAAAGCGGACCCTGGGCTCTGAAGCAACTAGCTGAGGGAAAGCGCCATGATCAAGAAGAACCTATAAAAATAGGATGGCGGAATAAACAAAAGGCACTTTGTATGTACAAGTTTCTACCTGTATTAGTAAAGATACCTACTTAAATCATTTCGAGTAAAGCGTTTCAACAATGTTCCACAGTGTTCTCACAGAGGCCTTATTAGTACTTATTAAGTAAAGTTTGTTTGGCCTCATTAGCTAACTAAGTCCATCCGGATTAGCAAGTCGATACATGTGTTTACGTTCACAGTAAATAAGGATGTTATACGCAAATGAGGTTTTGTTGTAGAATCAAAGTTAACGTAGTGTATATTTAAGTGTAATTATACCGCGCGTATGTCATCATCATTGTTAGAATTTTTGAGTTATGAAGAAAAATCATAATCTAAGTATGTTTCTTAATTGCATTCTATGCGTACGCTTTAAAACCCAGTGTACGCTAATATATTTGGCAGTATTGCTTTTTACATTGAAGCTAGTGCCGTGACTTTCGTAACCCTTTTCACAAGCAAATATAAGACCAATAAAAACGTGGTCCGATTGTTGTTTTACCAGCTATATATATAGCTACAACACCTTTTCTTTAATGCAAACTGGTATAAAAGGCGCAGATTAAATAAAACTGTCTATAATGACTAGTAATTTAGACTATTTTTTCATGTGAATGAATACTCGACACTTGAATATCCATAATAGAAATCGACCTTTTTGATTGTTATCAAAGAACATATACAAATTTTTATACAGCACTAAATGCCAGAAATGCAAACGGCATATACCAATATAAAAAAAAAAAACCAGAAATATACAATTTGTTTACAAATAAATTTTTAAAATGCTTTGCTTGCAAAACTATGCAATGTCAACAGGACAACAAGTCACCTAAATAAATTACTATTTTTTTTATCTGTTGTGACAAAATTGCAACTCCAAATATTTTAATAAAATAATTATACCAAGAATATATTTATTCAAACCTAAAATTTGGAGGCCTGCAATTCTACAGTTCTGTTTTGTAAATAGTGCTACAAATACTATTATTAAAAAAGTTAGGGCTTACAAGCGCAGTTGAAAATCTTTCTTATTTATTTACAAAATATATATTGAAATAGAAAATAAATATTCAAAAGCAAATATTTACTTTGATATACAAACTAGAGTAAACATTATAGGTAATTATTCTCCGACGTAGAAATTTCCCAGAAAATCAAGATAAATCATCTTTGATTTTACTGGTTACTCGCAATGTTAACCAAAGCCCTTCGGTTATTTAACATTAATTTAATAGCTACAAGTCTTTTTTAAGAAAAAAGCCTCACGTACGACCTCGGTGGTATATTTTGATGACTTAATAAGGCAAGTTTCAAATTGGCCGAGTTCATAACGAGGCTATTTAAACAACTCGAAACTCGACTGGAAATAGAAACCTGAATATTTCTAGGCAATAAAAAGTTATGTACATTATTTTGTTCATCTTTAATGTTTGGGGTAGGTCTAATTTTTCAGTCTTAAGTAATAGATTTGTGTGGAATTTCTAAAAATCTAAAATCATAATTGTGAATTTCCTGTATCTAAATACTTAACGCAATATTATAATTTGAAATATATTTTTTCGGTTTATTTTGGTTATTAATTTGCTTGTAATATGACTTATCGGTTTTACATTTTAAAACCTTAGAAATATCATAAGTTCAATTTGGATTGTTTGACAATTAATCTGTTTCTAGAAGGATCTGGATACTTTCTTTCTAAAGTCTGCTTAACTAACTTGCTTTTCTTTGTGATGAGACTCGCCAATTTATTGACCCAATATGAACTAGGAAGTAAGCTAAGAGCCGATGTCCGGAGTTTAACAAGTAAATTGCTAAAGTACACGCATTCTCTGTTCAAACAGTACTGTGCAATTATTTTATGTACTGCAATTTGACCGATCAAGAGAACCGCGGGATAAGATTGAAAACGGTTACATGGTACGATTATTTTCGCAAGGATTATTTAAAATATTCGCATTCCAATTTCAAAAGTTTGAAAACTTCGTTTTGAATGTAACCTAAATCTCTGATTTTTTTTTATCGATTTTGTTATTCCAAAATAATTAAGTACTTTTTTCAGTAATTTGTCATTCAAATCAGAAATGAATTTGTTTTACCCAAATCGTTAAGCATTGATTTCTTCGTTTGCATTTCTACCTCAATTAGCTTCCCAGGGTTGCTTTAAGTCCAATTTACCGAATTGATTATTTTATTCAATGAATTCCCAGCTGTCATTATATAGCCGTAATTATTTTCTTCCGCTTAACTAGCAGTGAACAAAGGGACACAGTTACTTGAGGTGGGGTCTCATGTGCAGCGATTTTAACCGTTCCATCATATTGCGGCATCATATTGCATTTTGTCATGAACCGCCCATATTTGGATAGATATTTATTTTTGGCAAATTTTAAGGCAGATTCACACCACAGTAACTCTCCACTTCGGTCTTACTATCTTTGCTTCACATTTTACTTCGCTCCAGGTCTTGTGAACTTTCGTGGCCTCATCAAGCACCGTACATCGTCGCCAGCTTTGTATACTGTTATGTAGAGGCAGAATAACATCTTAAATATTATTTTATTATGCTTCTTTCTCTCTAGATATTTTCCAATACAACTTTTAAAATTTGTATTTCATAACGATAGCCTTTGTAAAATTTTATAAATCAAAACTTTTGCAAAACATTTTTTTTATTTAGTTCTTGCAAAGGGACGGTATCCGTTTGCTGTTTGTGAAATTATTAAAACTGTAAATTGCAGTGATTGTTTTAGTACTTATCTAGTTAACCGTCTAGCTAGAACTGCAACCTATCTACATGTCAAAAGAGATTTCCGTTTCAGTTCTTGTAAACCATAGGACCACACCCAGTGTCTGACGCCGCGCGTTGTCCCGTGAAATTGACAGAGATACACAAAATAATATCAAGGTGTTCTCCTCGACCGACCACAAGCTGTAATTGGAAATTGAAATCTATTCCTCGAAAGGCTCTAATTGTGCGTGCTTAATATAATATCGTTTTCAAGAAAACGTCAAAGGAAGAACGATCAATCGAGATGTATCAATAAAAAAATGAGCTGTAAGATTTTGCTCATAAAATCAGTAAAACACAAACACATACCTGCCTGGCTATAAGTAAGCATTTTCATATAAAATCCTAACGCAGCTAGAAATTAAATTTGCTGAAGTCGTGAGTCGTGGCAGATACACTTAAAACAAAGTGACGCTTCGTTTAAGTCATTTGATAAATCATTTTTTTTTTATAAAAAAAAAATCTAGCAGAGCGTAGTTTCGATCTACGGACCTCTGGGTTATGGGCCCAGCACGCTTCCACTGCGCCACTCTGCTTATGACAAGACTGGCGAAATTATCTGCGTCACTAACCGCACCCCTACTTTTTTTCAACACGAAGAATACTGCATCCTTTTGTGTTTTGCAAATAATCATGAATCTAAGCACAAACTTATTATATTGTATTTTATAATATTGGAAAGGTTTTACATATTTGTTATATTCTATTTTCTAAAGTTTAAGTTTATTAAGAAAGTAAAATTAAACCAAAATCGGGACGACCGACACCCTTGACTTTTTATGAAATTGCTAAAGATAAGAAAAAATAAATAGTTTAGGTATTTATTTCTACTACCAGTCAAATATTTCATATATTCTCTCAATTAACTTGTTGATATGTCCGATGGGTAGACAGGTAGTTGGATCAACAAAGTATTCCCAAGAACGATTATCGTCATATTGGCGGCATGTTATAAAATTAAGGCTTAATCTTATGTACCTTGTAAAGAGGGAAAATAAATTCGTGTTACAGGTATATTTTCTTTGTCTCTGACTTCGAATGTCATTATCACAGCTAATTATAATTATTATCATGACACTTTTAGTCCTGTATTTTTCAAAAAGTGAATTGCGAGCACTCTTATAAATTTATTTGATTATTTTGATGAAGAAGCTTGGGCTAATCGAGTGACGATTTTGATCAACCTTTCTCCTTGGGCAAAAACTAAGGATTGTGAAAATCCAAAACATATTTACTTAGTTACTCAGAAATCGGTTCCATTATTCTGACATGGCCCTTTAGGAGGTTTTGTTCTTCGTTTCAATTACGTAACAGCATCAACCTTACAAAAAATCAGTCAAGCGTACTTAGCCCGCTCACTAAGAGTTCCGTACTATTTTCATCTGATAGCGGCTTCGGCTAGACGCCAAATAGAGACATTCTATGAATCAACTTTCGAAAATGGACTGAACATGTTTATCAAATGCTATCAGATAAATAGGAATAAAATTAAACTCACATTTAGTTAGCTAACACTGGGATTATATCATGAAATTAAAAATGGTATGATTTAGTTTATTCCCTGCAGAACAACGCATTATTATTATTTTTACATTTTCTCGGTGGCCTCATAAGCAAAACATGGATTTAGGAAGAAAAGAGTGGAGAATATTGCCTAGCAGTAGGACACATGCAGCTAGGAAAAAAAAGAAATTTAGATGAGAATAAACAAAATGTGGACTAGAGTCATACTCGTATAGTACCAAGAAAAATTTAAGAGAAGACAAATATCTAAGTAGTGGATTTTTTTATAACTAAGTGTACTTAAATGTAAGATATTTATTTCGGTTTAAGTACTTAATACAAAAACCATCATATAAATAGTCGACAACTATCAACAAAATCTTGGTCGTCGAAGTTCCTTTTTAAAATTTACTTACCGTACCCTAAAGTTACCTGACATCATAGATGCCGCGTTTATGCTACCGTAATCATCTTTACGACTACTATTTGTAGGGTAAATTCAGGGAACGTAGTTTGTATAGGTTTTTATTGTTGATTCCAACAATCCAGTTTTTGCGTGTCTGCCGCCTGTTACGTCACAGGCTTATTGAAGACCACCCATGTGACACACGGTTATAAAGTTCAAAATACTATTTAGGTTTCAACTATTTGTGGGTACTTAATTATGTTGGCTTTTTTAAATGTGAAATTTATACTGGACTGTTTTAAACCAATCCTAAACACTGGTGTCAGAGTGATCAATCTACCTCGTATGCCTTGGTATCATTGTTTCAAATATAGAACACTGCCACTGTTATCGTTTATTTTTACTCTATTGCGTTTAATTGTAGCCTATTAGAGTACGGTTATTTGACCCTGCATACCTAGGTGTCGGAGTTTTTATAATCTGACAAAGTTCAAGTAGTAAACAAATAAAAGTCAGTTTTTATTTTTTGGGAAAAAAGATTATTAATTATTATTATTAAAATAAGTAAATAAAGTATGCTTCACAAGGTATGAACTCAGGAATTCTGGATTATAAGCAAAAAATTTAAGACAAAATTCCTAAACTATTAGACATTTAGAATTTTATACCAAAACAACTTAAACTTAAACACTCTAGAAAAAAAAGGGCATCAAACATTACAATTTTAAAACATTTTTAGGGGTGGCATGGTATGCTGATGGTGCAGGCTCTCCCTAGTTTGGGGTCTCCGGAACTCAACAAGTGAACTTATGTAAGAGAATACATGCCTTATACTTTTTTTAAGAACCACAATTTGATTTTGTTCCTTTTTGTTTTATATATACTAGTACTCATAAGTGATTATATAAGCAAATGTATCAACCGACTGATAAAAAGTAAGAAATTTGTTGTACAGTCTATTCATCCATATGTCCCTATGTTCGTTGGTGGCCGCAGTCGGACTATTCCAAATATCCGACAAATTGCGCCACGTCGCGATGTCACGACCGCATCACGGAGTTCGCGAATGTCAGACTCGAGTATCTCCACTAAGTTTACTAGATATCATTATAAAGTGAACCGTTCAGTATCATAAAGTAATACATTTTCTTCTTTTGCAGCTAAAACTTATATTAATTGGGTCCAGTAGGATGCAATATTCACAGCTGAATCAATCACAATTAAAATTATACCTACTAAAGTAAATTTGAAACGTTGTTAGAAACTTAAGACTCTATGATGTAAATGAAACAAAATTCACAAGATACGACTAGTAATAGAACTAAGTGGATAGAGCTTATATACTTTTTCAACCCCGTGATAATAAAATCAGGTAATATAATAGAAGAAGTACCTATATATCACAATTAGTATGAGGTAGTAAAGGAAGTTATGGATACCGAATTCGCCACTTCTATTCGGTCAAATTGAAAATATTATGAGACCTGGAAACAAGATTGAATAGATTTATAACAAAACAAACTAGCGACCCACCCCGGCTTCGCATGGGTGTAATATTATTGGTGAAGTATAAGAAAATATAAACTTTCATTTAAAATAACTCTATTTATTAAAACAAACCGCATTAAATCCATTGCGTAATTTCAAAGACCTAACCATAAATTACAGACAGACAACGGAAAGTGACTTGTTCTATACTATGTAATGAAATGATATTTTTTATTTTTAAGAAATATATAAATTATAATGAAAACGTTTATATATTTTTCAAGAAATTCTAAACCTAATTTTATTACATCGCATCTTCATAACAAAACTTTTATTGTTGTCAAAGAAAATTAACTAGTTTTCTAAAGAAAAGACAAATGACATTCTAAGAAAGAGCTATGTTAAAAATTCTCATTCTGTCTTCACAAAAAACGTCGGAGCGGGACTCATTAAAAATAACATCGAAATTGTTTCATATGCTCGGATTGCTAATTTATCTTATTCGGTATACGTCTCGAGAAAATTTTGTCAAATTATGTCATCTGTTCTTGGATTTTTCGGTTCTGTTTGTTCTAAATTTCAAATTGTATATTAACTTGTGCTATAAATAATTTTTGTCTTGTCTAAATAATTTTGTTTTTGTTTTAAATATATTATTACAAGAGCTATTATTTGATGTTTTTGAACAAAAAATGATGACAAATGTATAAAAAAACGCTGCTTTTTTATTTTGATGTATAAGAAACCTAGAATTTCATTCTGGTTCCTTTTTTATCGTTTCGTTGTACACAAAGTGTAAAAATGGAGCTGTAAGGCGTTTTATAATTAGTATATATATTGATATGCATCCGTCTGTCAGTATACATATCTACATCTCATGAACCGTAATAGCTGGACACTTGTATGTGAGTATATAGATTCAGTTTATTATTAAAGGAGGTCGTAATTTTTTTCCTTTTCATACAAACTCAGCCTATTTATACTGGTAGCAATGATTTGTATTCATAGTCCGTTAGTTAGTATACTATCTAACACAAAACTCTTATTTCGCAGTAACTGTCCCGCGCTTGACTAGTATTTGTAATCATTTTCTTGTAACATAAATACCAAGGTATGTAACCTTTTTTGATTTTTCTAGACATTTGGGTTAAATGTATAAAGGGCCAAATAATTTATGTAATATTTCTTGGACCTTAATTCATAATTTGCAATGCAAATCAGCCTGCTTATTTACTTGACACATTTTTGCGACTTAACTTTCGCATTTCGTTGAAATAATTTGAATATCTGCATATTGCAGCAATATTTTTTTAAATGGTTTAGTATAATGTTGCTTTATTGAAATAAATGTAAAAAATGTAGTAAACTTAGTGATACAGATAAAATTTATTTTAACAAATACCTCTATCGATACTCTTAAAGCAAAAGTAACTGCTGGGTATGTTTACTCTCATACTCTTTGACCTGTTTTAAAAAGGTACTCTTTATCTTCTTAAACTACTTCACATCCACTGCTGAGTGTCTTTCTTTTTCTAATTCGTATCTTTTAATGTCACCATTCATGTCAGTCTTGAGCCTTCCTCATATACAACTTGCCTTACTCTTGCGATTTCTTTTTGGTCCCACCTTCTGGTCGTTTCCCTGAGATTTAAGACAGGGCTATCTTAGTCACCATACCTTACGGTTCCGTCTCACATCATCTGTCCTGCAAATGTTACCTGCCATAAAAAAGTACTAAAGACATTACACAAAGGTGAATTCTCAATAGGTACTTCCTACTTGACCAATTATAATTCAGTCACATTATTGCGTCTCGATTGCAACAAAACAAAAGCCAAAGATCAGCGGCTGAAAATAGCTCTGGATCGCATTCAAAACTTCCAAATGATGATGCTCTATTTGTTATCTTTCCATTCAGTAAGTTAGCTTAGACAATTTAACTGTCTTCATCCCCTGGCTTTGCTTAATGTAGTAATCGTCAGATTTTTGTACCATAGTAATTTTCTAAACTATTTTGCACAAAAGAATGTTTTTCTATTAAAAGTTTTTATTTGTATCATGTATACTATGAACGTAATGATCGACTGTATTAAATAAATAAGAATTTTATGTGTATTGCATAAACATATTTTTTTTAGTTCTTAATATTTTCTTAATTTGATTTTCAACATCTATAGGGTCGTAGGTCATCCAATTACTACATTAGTAGGTATACAAGTATAAATACTTTTATTTAAAAATAAAGGTGAATGGCGAGGGCATTGCAAAATATATTAGACATAGAGTTTAATCTGACCACGTTGTTCAAGGATTTATTGCAAAATAGCTGGTCGAGCTGTCGGGACGTGAATCCGATGCCGGATCTCCAAAGCTGTGTATTAGGAGGAGTATTGACAAGAATTCAAGCAGCTTCTTTTCCTTATTGCTTGGCTTCGTGGTAATTTATATATTGTTCGTTGAAATATCACAATTTTAATATTCTAGCATTTAAGTGAATTTGAATTGTTTGTAATCGTGACCAAGCCAAATTTTATTGGTGACGATGATAATGATGATTGCGCATATAAAAAAATCATTTTCAAACATTAGAACACAAATAAATAAAACTTAATTAACTTCAATATTTGTTTATTTGTAAAAAACATGATGCAATATCATCAGATACACAAAAATTCTATAAACATCATTATCCTAAAAATCTACTGCTAGAGTTAGGTCGGACTTCCTCTAAAGCTGCAGTTGGTAATAAGTTTTATGGGGTAGAGGCATAAAATACATTTCATTTCATCTTTACATATGTGGTTTTCAACCACAATATTGTAAAAAAACTGTTTTAGTGTCAGAGACAAGGTTACGAGTCATGGAAACCAATTGCTAACAGAGGTTCAGTACACCAATTTGTCCATAGTTTTTCTTAGTTAGGATAAAAACAAAATTTCTTTGCAATGTGCAGACAAGACTTTAAAATTTAATGATTTATCGACACCATTAAGTTTGAAGCTTACGCGGGACGATTGGAATTCTAGTTTCACACGCAACAAATGCTCTCATTATCTGATGAACTTTACTAGGAAATAGCTGGAACAGAGTAATGCTAGTTACAGATACCTACATAACTTCACTAGTAGCTAAATATCAAGTGAGTACTTGAAACTCTCTTTTTACTTAGCGTTTTACTGGTTGCGTTCTCAATTAGTTACTACATATCATATTGGATTTGCTAGTTGAATGGAGCTGTATTTGAGCATACTATTACACTAGTCCTTCTCGTTAACCATATTATACACTCGTATTTTTTCGTGTTTTTTACGAAAGTGACTACTTAGGCACAACTTAAGGAATCGCTCGATGCTCAAAGACAAAAATGAAGTTTTGCAACCTCTGTTATAATAGTGAACTATGCTGCCTGCGTGTCGTCGCTTCCACACAGCGATCGCCATCGCTGTGCTATATGGATGAACGTTCCAGACCATTTCCGCAAATGTTCATTTCGAAAATGCGATTATTGTTCAATATTGCATTGTGGCTAATAATTGTGCTCGAATTTCACCTGATATTCTCTAGTCTATAGATAAAATGTTAACCTTTGAGGCAGAGGCTAATGCCGACAACAGCGGCTAAAAAATCTATCGTGATTAAACGATATTTTTTCATTTTCTGTTAGTAGGCTACTAATACTTGCAAAATATGAATTAAGTATGATTTCTTCCGATATCTATAGTAAGAGAAAGTCCAGTGGGTCTTTTCCTCCAAAACGACAGAGAGTCACATTTTACTATTTTGATAGTTTGCAGGGGTCAAGGGGACAGCTTGTCATCGCAAAAAAATGCAAATAAAAAATTACCTACGTTATAAAAAAATAGTTGATTCACTTCACTTGGTATTTATTACGCATACAATATCTTAGGTGATCATATATTTACGTATTATAATCAAAATTATAACAACCTCCATTCAGTAGCATAAAACCATTAAAATAAGTGTAATTTACCTCAATTACCTGCAATGACTCAAGGTTTATTAATAGTACAATTTGTTTAATATCCTGTCGTGTCCCCACGGACCGCTAGCAAGTGATTAGGTTAATTGAAATAGTTTCGTACATCGATTACAATTTAATATTAGCCATTAATTTCATACGGCTTGAATGATTAAACTGTCCGAAATTAGGATAGTTGTTAAATGTTCTATGTAACAAGGCTATTAACATAACTGAACTAAATTCTTAAAGTTCTTGTTACAACAACTTATTACTTACAAGTTTTGGTCTGGTTATAAAAAAAAGAAAAATATTTTATTCATCAGTTATTCTTAGCATTTAAGGCTTTATATGGCTCCATACTGGGCATAAGCCTCTGTCATCGCCAACTTTCCCTATTACGAGCCATCACAATCTTGTTATTGGCAACGATTTTCCTAACATCATTTACCCATCTAGTCGCCTTCTGGATGTCCAGTACTTCTCTTTCTGTTTAAGCTTCTCATAAACAATTGACATCAATAAGTGATAAGAATATCCTATATTGAAAATAAACAATTTGAATTTGTATTTTGAATAATATTCTTGCTTTCTTTTAAGTATTCTCAAAATTACCTAACAAACATATTGTAAGAGCTGACAGCTAATCTTCAGTAAAGAAGTGGCACCACAATAAGTAGAAGCCGTATTTAAGAAAGTTTGGTGTTATTTTAGCTGGATATTTTTTTAGCGTAGATTTAATAATTTCTATTCCGTTTGCCTCAAGCCTTTTTAGAATTAGATCCACCAATTTCAACCATAATGGTTGCGAACTGAGCAGAACATGCACTTTGTAGGAAAATTATGCAAAATTACCGAAATTAGCTCGAATTATCGTTTCTTACTGGCGATCTTGGTTCTTTCCATTTGTGTCTATTGCTTAGTTCTAAGTTTTGACACTTTTAAAATTATGTTTTGTAAAAAAATAAAATTTTTCATTATATTTTATCGGAGTTTCAAACACAAATTATTATTAAATAGCTTATACTTTTCTACAAGAATTTTCAGTTAGTACTTAAAACAATATGTAAATAAAAACAATAAGTATGCAAAATTTTCTGTTTTGTATTCTGTTGTTAGTATCTATTTTAAAAAAATGCATTCAAATCCGTTGCTTAGTAACAAAGATCTAAGCATACATAGGGACAGACAGACGGAAGCAACTTTGTTTTATACTATGTACTGATATAGATATTTTCTTTTTCTAAATTAAAAATCATGTGTCTGTTTTTCTCAGAAATTCTTTTTATTATCTACATTTTACATTGATTCTTTTCTATTACGATTTGATCCATTTTTGGCACCAATACGAACAAATCAGGTCCCTCAGTAGCCAACATCAAGTTTGCCCTCGGGCCCTCCTCGCGTGACAGGGCCCAAATACCAATAATTTTAATGCGAGTAATTACGAAAACTTCCATACATTATGCAAATAAATTAAATGCAGGCTCGAACGGTAGGCTTCCATTTTTGAGAAATTGTCGGCTGCGTCTTGGTGGCGTAAGGGAATAATTTTGTAACGTTGATAAATGTTGAATAATTTATTATCCGGTGATAGTTTACACGGTCGTTATATGGAAACTTATAAAGCATTCTATATTCAGGTATTATCTCTTTAAAACATACTTAGTGTGCAAAATAGCGTTGTCGATTTCGTCTAAGTGTTAAACATCTAATTTATTTTTGCTACTGATTGGAAAGCAAATAATTATAAAAGTAATCCGTATGTGATTTTGTGTCATAAATATTTCATATACTTAGACAAAATTTAATATTATTCAATCCAACAAAAATACTTTTTTTTGCCATATTTTCGAAATCTTGGAAAGGAGTAGGGAAAGAGAGAGAATTTATTACATGACTTACTACCTTGCTTAATGGGAATCAGATATTATATCTGTTATTCTAAAAATATGTTATTAGATATGTTATTAGTACAGGACTTACTAATCTATATTGGATTCAAGACAGATATGTTATAATATTTTATTACAGTAATCTGATATTAATCCATTATAACAAGTCAAAAGTTTAACATATTAATAAATTATAGACAAGAAACGGGACACTTTATTAATGTGAAACCTATTGGAATGAAGCTTAACCATTTGTCTAAAGAATATGATATTTTGTGTGGTCTGTGATGAAGTTAAAGTCACGGGGATTATGAAGGTATCGGGTGTAAAAAAGGTTAAGATCACTGACAAATTTTAAACAGGACAATGAGTTGGGCAATAAAGTATCGACTTTCATGACGCGGGCCAACAACGGATGGGTTTTTCGGGTGTGAATATATTAACAATAGAAATGTCTTTAGTAAACATATACAATTAATGTCATTATAACATATAGACATGTGTTATTAGCTTTCTGCTGCTGGATATAAGCTTTTCTCTGTCTACTTTAACCTGACCCATTTCAATCCAGATGATGCCAAAAATATATATTACTATCTAGGAGTTATAGATTTAGCTATACTACTTCAATAAAGAGTCGTTGCAAATTTTTTTGACCAAGATTGTTGCTTATAATCGTAAATAGGTACATCTTTATTAAGTAGTAGCTTGCCTTTCCCTTTTTATTACGTGCATTTTTTTCTTTTATTTCATAAGACGTGGTCCCCATTTTTTCAATACTATTAATTTATTATTAAAATAAGCTAAATTCAAGCTTAGCCATACTTACATAGTCTTTAAGTAAATTGAAAATAAATCTTAGTTTTTACTAAAGCTTTGAAATTCCAATACAAACCCAGAACAAGCAAGAATGCGATCAAGACACGTCTAATCCGATAAGTTATCCCGCTCCGCTTCACTCCCCGCTCCGCTAATGCTTCTTACACACGCAACATCCTTCGCAAACTCGCGATGTATCCGCTGCTTGGTGTCAGGTTACTGAAAGGCGTGGGCATTGACATGTCCATGGTTTTTTATTATTTTTCTTCTTTGCTCTGACCGTTCAGATTAGGTTAAACTTCGATCGTTGATTGGGATGAGAAAATAACGAGATGATTTTGTTGTCTTTTATTACGTACTAGCGACCCGCCTCGGCTTCGTATGGATATAAAAACCTTCCTCTTGAATCACTCTATCTATTAAAAAAACCGCATCAAAATCCGTTGCGTAGTTTTAAAGATTTAAGTTTCATAGGGATATAGGGACAGAGAAAGCGACTTTATTTTATACTATGTAGTGATGTTTTAATCATATGTCTATGTTATGATTGATGAAATAGCATTCCAAATTCATTCCCAAAAAAGTATTCGCAAGAGTTAACTGCAGCCAAAGAAAAAAAAAGTTTTATAGATTCGAAACAATACAACTAAGAATTTTATCAAGAATACATTTTATTCGATACACTTTATCAGTCAATATAAAAAAGTACAAAACAATATAAAATATTTTTTTTTTCGAATTGATCTTTTTTTTTTAAATTTATAGAATCTTAACCCTTTACTATTCCACCTGCGTTCAGTCGTGACAACGTTGTCTCATAAACACTAAGCCGGGTCTATGGTTTTTACAAGATTGAGAACGTGCGTGCGCCCTCGCATTTATAGCACGTCATTTGTTGCACCGCCGGACATACTGATGTGTCTATCTCCTTTGGAGTTAGAATTGTATGTCTATGTTTGTCCAGAGCGCGCTTTTTGTAGCACAACATAGATGTTTCCATATTTAAAAATAAATTACTGTAAAGCTAAAATGTTTTAGAAATAACATGGCACAAAAAATATCTATCAGTTCTTACTTATTGTGTATGTAGGATTGTTTCAAGCTTCATCAAAGTATCGGACTTAACTAAAACCAGATTTTAGAAAATGTAAAAAAAGTGATTCTAATATGTCATAAAATAGCAAAAATAACTATTTTTTGTTTGAGATTTTTTTTAACATAAACCATTACATATAATAACTTTATAACTAACTATATAATCTTTTTTTAAGTATCTATATTTCATTTTATGAACTACGAGTTATATGATCAGAAATAAGAATTTTTAGTCAATTGCAATTAAAACTGAAGTCAAAGACATAAGTTGTTTACTTACTCATAAAGAGCTAATAAAAATTTAAAATACAGCGTCGTAAAATAAATAAATGGACGATGATTAAATATAAATACTTGAATGTCAAAAGTACAATGGCATCTTACTGCAAAATTAATTTTAGAATCGCCATAACAAAATATGAAAATTACAGAGCTATTCCTCCAATCATACTTCGGTAAGGTACCATGGGATCTCCATCTCTATAATCTTATACTTACTATAAATTTAGTTTAGATAGTAAGAATTGAATTAAAAACTTTTATTATAACGAAACTATTGTGGAAAAAATAATTAACATTTTTAATTATTTTATCCACAATCGTTTGTAACGTTCAGTCAAGAAGAACGTAATCGTTTGGTCAAGAATCATTTCACATTAGACAAAAAAAAGATAATAATTACCTGGTATAAAACTTTTTTAAGTAACTCTTGGTACACTGAAGACAATTTTAGTTGTTAATTATCATTCTATCACATCAGTGGTCAATTTCCCTTAGTCCCATTTCGTAGCTAAATTTCGTAGCTGGCTTCGAAATGGGAAATAAAAATCTCATTTCGAAACTGGCTTTGTAATAGGACCGTTTTATTCCCATTTCGAAGCTGGCTTCGTAATGGTTCCGATTTGTTCCCATTTCGAAGCCAGCTACGAAATGAGACCATTTTGTACTATAAATAATTTGGGCATAAAACCCAGCGTCAAATTAAAGCAATCGTATTCAGAATTAAAATTAAAATTTAATTTTTACCCTATACTAAATTATTCTCACTTATTCACTGAACTAAATGAACATCGCCGTATTTTTTATTTTGTAAGGCGCAGTTTAAATTGTTCATCAAATCAGATAGTAATTTACGTTTTTACATACTTTAACCTGTTAGCGCCCGGTAACATCACGTGACAGATATCTCCCCACTACAGGTAAACCCCTCTTGGCAGTAGTAGTGTCGGGGTGAGTATGAGTGTAACGCTCTCTTCTCCTTGGGTTCGCCGAGCGGTGCAGACGTGTATTGTGCTCTAGTGATCTAACATGGCCTTTATTAGTATTTGATATTGATATGATTGATATGATATTGCTGTTAATAATTTTAATATGTGTTCAAATGTAACTGTAGATTAACATAGGTAGGCACGGACGAGGGATTGGTACGCTTCAGGCTGGATCCCAGTGATTGGAGCGGGGTTGGTGCTCCTATCTTTACCGTGATTAGTGCCAAAGCTTAGACACGAATGGGTAATTCGGTCCTAGCTAATAAACCAATAAATATAATAATTAAAAAATATAACATTTAAAAAGTATACTTACATTAAAAACTTAATAGAATATGAAAATAGTTTTCTATGGAAGGGTTTTACATATACTCGTATTTCTATTGTAGAGTATTCCATAAAAATATATATTCTTTTCATTTATTCTGTTTCTAGTTGGTGATCTCTGCTATATTGTATAAAATAAGCAAATCTGCTTCTATTAGTCTCAGACCCTCTTCATCATCTCTCATTTAAAATTTTATCAAAACCCGTTCAATGATTAAAGCAAGTGTAACAAACAACCAAACAAATAAACACACATTAATATTAGTAAAATGTTTAAATATCGATATAAACACATCCTTGCATTGAGAAGTAAGTTGTCATTCGCCAAAATAATCATGCACGTCATGCTGTGTCGACAAGTCCCAAGAAGACGTTACAGCAACAACATTTAGCATATCTTCAAACATCAGTCACAAACCGACATCAGATAATAACTGACGTCTCATTTACCGCTTGTCGATTTTATTATCGAGCAATAACTTCTTCGACTTTCGTATTCTATTTTTAAAACTTGAGGATACGTATTTTTGTTTGTGTATGATTGTTTATTTTAATTTACAACTTTGTTAATGGTTGACGTGTATGTGTTAGTGAATCGCATAATCCTTATTTGTACTTGATTTTATCTTTGATGTGGTTTTATTATTTTATGCAAACTGCTTTTTAAGTCAAATCTTAAGTAGCTTTTATCTCGAATACATGCGGACTCTAGGCGAAAGAATAATAAAAGGCAATCAGAATATTAAAACAAATGTTTACTTCAAGTTAATATTACCATTTAAAAAATTTCTATGGACATTTTATTTTATAATAATAACCAAATTTACTAGTCAAAATATTAGAAACTGTGATTTTACGCTACGCATACAACACATATACTTTAATTATTAAAAAGTAAAAAATTATAGTAACTTTTTTTATTAAATTATTTACACGAAATCTCTGAAAAGTCTGAACTACACTGTACTTAGGGTCACTGACAGATGAGACTCAACAAAAGCATAACAATATAATCCTTATATTAATTCATATTACTTGACGCAGAACAAAATGGCTGTTTGTGTGTAGATATAAATAGTTATAATATCGCAGAACTAAGAATTATATTATACATTCTAGAATAGTCTTTAATTACTTTGGAATTAACCTCCAATGAAGAATTATCGAAAACCAATATATCAAAAATAAAATAAAATCTCTAGATATAGATAAAAATTATAAAATATTTTTTTCTTACACATTTTTGAGTATTTATATTATTAATTTATAAATTTGATCATTATTTGGAATTTTTAATTTATCAAAATGTGTTTTTTATTAACATCACACAACAGTTAAGATACAATAATAAAGGACTGAAAAATAAAAATTTCACCTATTACGCAAGAAAAAGAACTAAATAATTTACTTAAGCAATGAGATCACATGGTATACTTAATGCTCTATAATAATCATACAAAAATTTTGTAAATAGTAATCATTCCAGTATTTTATATGTGTGTTTTAGACCTCCAGCACTAGTGGGATTCAATTCCACCGACACTATTTATGGTGAAAACGAGCGTTTGTTAGAGATATTATTTATTGTATTTCAACTATAACTTAAGGCTATTGTCACAGTTACGATAATGAAACCAGATACAAATAAATTTAGCTCTTATAAAGCAAATAAGATAGGATATTATTGAGTAAATATTATCTGTCGTCTGTTTGTTCGCATGCATAATTGTTTAGTATTTTGAAACGAATGTAACTTTATCATAGAATTTGGGAATTGCGCGCCAGACAATTTTTTTAAATCTTTAACCTATTTGCGACCCGCCCCGGCTTCTCATGGGCATAAAAACCTTCCTCTTGAATCACTCTATCTATTGAAAAATCGCATTAAAATCCGTTGCGTTGTTGCGTAGATTTAAGCATACAAAGGGATATAGGGACAGAGAACGCGGCTTTGTTTTTGTCCTTAAAATACTACAACATAATAAAAAAAAACATATTTTCATATCATTCATCCTTTTATAATTAAAAAAAATAAAAATTATGAAATGCATATAATATAATAATTTCGACCTAACTACAATTTACAAAATAGTTGTTGTGGGTTGAGGATCATCATGATTTTAGAAACAAGGATTTATTGGTGGAATTCTCTATTTTTGTCTATTAGCAAGTTCTTTAATTTCATGTACACAAGGTTCAAAATGAATTCTAAACTGTATCAAGCGCAGCAAGCTTGAAATTCTAAAGCGATTAGTATGCATTTATTATCCCATCGCTCCCCAAAGTAATTTCTGTCGTTACCTATGTTTTATTTATATGCAAATGTTAATGAACTCCTTTAATATGGAAGGACTGTACATTTTCATTTTGTACTGCGTGTGGATAATACAAATTAAATAAATTGAATTTTCATCAAAAGTTTCATCTTCTGATGACTTACAGAGATTTGTAAGTATAGGTAAGTTAGTAATAGTACATTACTGTCGAGGCCAGAAATTTTTTTAGGCAGGCTGGCCAGAGTGAAACTAAAAAACCTAATATATGAAAACGTGTACTTACATTAAAAATCCTCTATTAGTAGCCGGCAATGGTTTTTTCTTAATAACATTGTTGTCTTAGGCCAGTATGAGTCTATTGACGTATTGTTATTTTAAATAAAGAAGCTTTTCCGAGCAAGATGAAGAAAAAGTCTTTATTGCTCCATTGAAAAATACAACGTGATATAATTTCTATGACAAGAGGCACAAATAGGTGACTGATGAATAAAACTTTTTACTTAGCTCTCAATCTCAATAACATCAAATCGATTTTGATACATCTTGAACGATTCCCCAAGTTGGACTAAACGTAGCTCAACTAAAGAAGGATTATTGAAATTCAAATAGTTTTTGAGATATGTTCGGACAAATGTACAAACATTAAGTTTTAATTTTGTGCCTATTTTTAGAATCCATGATCGGATCCCATATGTGAATTCGAAATCTGATACAGACTAAAATTTTAAATACATGCAGTTCGTAATGAAAACCTTGTTTTTATAATAGTTGGTTAAAAATAGGAAAAAAAGTATCAATTTATATCGTCTCACCCTTGTCAAGAATTGTAAGAAAAACAAATCTCTAGGCTCATTGATCATACATACGTATCGTCCACAAGCGATGTGTTACAAACATTTGTCACAAATATATGGACGCCCAATTAACGGCCCACCCAGAAGTCATCTATTTTTCTATTAATAAGAACGTATTAAAGTTTTTTATTTCATTTTTTTTTTTATCATAATAGTATGATTTTAAAATCATCCAAATGAACGAATATTTTGGAAACTGCTAAAAACAATCCTTTATTTGTTTAAATAGTGCAATATGGCATTTATAATATAGATCCACTATTAAGAACAATTTATTTCCTAAAACAATATCTCTCAGTCGGTAATAGAGTCAATGGCCTAAGCCAAACTAAAATATGGCTTTCAAATCCATAAAAATACTTACCAAGATGAAGCTTAAAAATTATATTACCTTATACACCACTCGGTCACGGAAACCTTATACTCCTGGGTTCAACCAATCGCTGACACGGATATGGGCTTATGCCGGATGGGCGAGGCTTGCTTTGTAGTGCTGGGTCTTGGGTTACAGAAGATTACCGCTGGTCTGAGCAGTTGTATGGTATTCATAGAATATAGTTTATAATTTAGATTTAGAAATTATACACAGATCTAAAATACCGTTTTTATATGATGCCTGGTGAAAACATATTCTTTATAGTAGCTACTATGGGTTTAAAGTAATTTATTCTCAAAAAAGACAAGTCACTTACATTAGATCATATATTGACAAACTATAAGTATACATCGTTCGCGTACTAGGTAAGTATATAATATAGTAAAGCATGCAACACTTAACACATTCTCAATATTTATTCTTCAATATTATTAATGTGAATGTAAGTTTATCACGTTTTCGCGCTTAATCCGAAGTGTTTTAGGTAAAGTTTGATATAAAGATAGATTTAATCCAAGGGAAGGAAATCTAGGCTAATTAGAAAGAAAGAAAGAAAGAAAGAAAGAAAAAATGTTTATTTGATATTACACAAAAACACAATGGAAATTCTGGTGGTTCTTAAATAAGAAGTTAACAGGCGTTTTCAACAATGTTACTATGATTAGCAGTAATTAGCTGAAGTATCGTTTGATACCATAACGATATATGATTGTTGATAAGTGTCTTTTATAAGTTGCTGTGCAAAAGGGAATCAATTGAATACTGACGACAAACCCCAACTTGATAGTAATAAAAGAAAATGTTAATAATGATTCAAAACTTGTAGTCCAAATAATCTTAGAAAAATCACATACATGTTGTGCCAAATAATTATGCCCAAAAAGTAGTGCAAAAACGTCAAACACTCAGAAAGCTTTAAATGAACGTGTTAGAAAAGAATAGAACCAAGAAATAGTACACAGATAATGAAAAATATACTTTTGTTAAAATAGAGACAATGTTGTTGATATTCAAAAGATATCATCTTCAAATACACAAACTAGTTGTAAGAATCGAAATAAAACTCAAACCCTTCACAAGTATAAAAGTCGCAAAAAAAGACAAGAAAAACAAACGGTCTAAAAACGCTCAAGTACAGCGCAAATCCCTAAAGCAGATGGTATCTCTAACGGAATAATACACCCATGAGCGATTTCCTTAATTTCGTGAGCCAAATCAAGGACCGATCCTTGATCGTAGTTCGTGATAGTAAGGTAATATAAAGGCCGCAACATATACCGACTTTTTTTATATATTAAGGGGCGTGGTCTTATTATAGTAATATACAATTAGTTAGTTCGATAATAACCTTTAAAATTAGTGTAAGTATTTAGATGCTAGGGGGATTGCTCTCGTAGGCTTTGCTTTCTAGTAATTTTGGATGTATATAATAGCACAATGTTTACAATGCACAATTGTACATGTAATTTAAATAAAATAATATAATAATTGTAAAAAGGTGTTGCAAAGCTTTAGAATGACATTATAATAACATTTTTTATAAAAGAAACATAAAAACAAAAATAAGTTCCAATGTGTCCATGCCTTTAACATATATCTTTATTTCGATCAGACGGCAGTATCCTTAGATGCCATTCGTCAATAAGTTACTCAGATAATGTGACCTCACACTCCCCCCTTGCTTTTGGCGTAAACTTATTAGAAGAAGTAAGAAAGGACACTTTATTACACCAAAAATACATACCTAGGACACGGAATTACTGTGATAAGATGTACCTACAGTACAGTAGGCGGAATTACCGCTGCTTCTTTATCTCTATTAGGCTACCCATAGGATCTAGGAATACATATGAAAAGTAGTTGTTGTCTATATGCATGTCTTTTAATGGTTCAAATAATATAATAAAAAGGAAACAAAAATAGATTTGTATATTATATATGTTTTTTTAGTTTTAGTAATTTTCGTTTTACAATATTTAAGTATAGGTACTTCAGTTTAAAAAAGCTGACAAAATAAAACTATTATTTTTGTAACAAATCTATTCTTTTTAAAAAAATACTTTTTACGGCCATGGAAACTAGTCCTTTAAGGCCTTTCTTGAATTTATTAATCTTCTTCAGTCCAACTTTAGTCAAGTCAAGTCAGTAGTCTAGTTCACTCAAGTAAGTTAGTCTAGTCAGAGTCAGATGGCTAAGTGAAGCGGTGGAAAAATTTCACTTACTTAGTTATAACTTGGAGATTTTGGTGACAAAAATAAAAGGTCACATATTCGACACTTTACCACTTCTCAACACTCACGCTTAATCACGAACACTGCGAATAAAAATCCACCAATATTACGCACAAATACTCGAAAAACCTAAGTTTTGGAAATTAAATACAGCGCGGATATAATGACAATTTTCTTTCCCTTCAAAAACTCCAAATCTATTCTTCATCTCACCGACCTGTCAACCTTAACACAACTGTCAGTTGTCATACTGTCATTGGTGACAAAACGTCCACGGTCCAATGGCAGGTCCTGGGTGGTCCGCTAATTGCTGGCCCAATATTTGACAAATATTCGTGACATGTTGGTAACAGATAGTTTTGATAATTTGTTAGAGACAGGTAGGAGTAGATAAGTAGATGTATAAATTTTTGTTTATTATTTGTTGGACAAATAAAAATTATACATAACGAAAGTGTAGAAGGTGCGACTATATATACTAGAATAAATGCCTACACTGTTGACTGAAGAGATCCGTTTCTGGGACAAGTCCGCCATTGTACTTTATGTTTTAATTCTATGATTTTGAATTTAATTTTGTGTTAGTACTATACTAGGTACTATATATTATATAATACTACACTTTGGTTTTACAAAAATCTGGTTGTTTTTATCACATTTTACTTAAATGAAGATCCTTTATTTTACTAATGTAAAATTGTAGTTGAATGAAATAAATTTATTGATTAAAATACATTGCAACAAAAACTTTATAGTTATAACGATATAGTTAAGAACCAGGGGTCAACTCCTGATTCTCAACTATATGCATACCAAATTTTATCAAAATTGGTCCAACGGTTTAGCTGTGAAAGCCAAACAGATCGACTTTCGCATTTAAAAAACACTTTTTGTGTGCATATAATGTCTTTATTCTATTCATAGTTTTGTACGTTACATATCGTCTTAAAATAATTTAAGATTACTATTTTTCTTTACACCAACATGTTTAAACAGGGTGGTCCATTCGAAACAGACGACAGAGTTATTGGAAATTGTCGCTTTGTATTATCTCGGCTGTCGTTTATGTCCTAATTGCAGCAGACTGTTGACGGCTGGGCATACGATTGTCTCCATGTAAGGACGACTGAAATAGATTACTCTAAATATACGAGAGCATTTACGTATGTTATGAGTTGACATATTTATATACGGCAACATAGTTGATATTAAATAGACCTTGCTCTCTCGCATTCTATTGTTTTCTGTATACTCAGCTGATTGCTTCGAGCCTAGACATAGAATAGATAAATACTTTCTTGCTTTATTGTCTCCACACCACTCGTACTAAAATATAGATAATGATACGACCTAATTATATGCACACACATTCTTCATTCAAAATGGTGGCGGGCATGCTGGAACTAACAGTAGTAGGTGGGCACCGGCCAGCAGTAGTTTTCATGAACTTACAGGAGATGAAAGCACCAAAGTAATTTGGTAAGTACTAGTAAAATTCTAAAATATTGGTTTAGTAGATAAAGCGTGAAGAGGTAACAAACAACCAAATATACAAACTTCCTTCGCATTTATAATATGAAGTTAGGATAAGGATAATGCAAAGCCGGTGTTTCGCATTTCAGGTTCTATTACAGTACCTTTCACCAGAGAATATAATTAAGAGCTAAACGACGAAGATAATAAACAAAGCGGCAATTTCCAATAATTCTGTCGTTTTAGAATGGGCCACCCAGTATGAGAGGACATACGGGCGTAATTAATAGCCGGACGCGCAGTATTCCTGACTAGAATTAATTTTTACGTAGAACGTGTTACCTATTATTTTACGGATTCATTTTACAACATTTTATAATTTGTGAAATTTTGTTGTCTGATATTTTTTGTGGACTCTGTGCTTATATATTTTCATCCTATATTATGTAGGTAGGTACGGAAGAGATTCATATTAAAGGAGGTTTATGTATATGTTGTTCCTGTTTTCTGTGTATCTTTCAGTTTTTGACATCTATATGTCTTTATCATTAGTAATTACACTTCAATTTTAATATTATTACAATATATCGCATTGCAAATGCATTATATAAAATCGAAGACTCATTTTAAAACGTTATTAAATTTAAAAGATTTTATTAACCTATATAAGGGCTGATACAAAAATAATACAATTGAACCCATAACGTTACGCGGTCCTATAAGAGTATTTAGGGTTAAAATAGACTATTTAGACAAGACGTGACCGCTCGAAATTCCCTCCCGTACTTTTCAATGATTGCAGAGCGTATAATGAGGGCAACAAAGGGCAGGCAGTCACGATCGTCCTACATGTACTGAGCGACCTTCAGCGAGGCAGCTGCTATCCTGATGCTAAGTTTTTATTGCCTTTTATCTTCTTGGCATAGACGTCCATACCGGAGATAAAGACAAAAGCTAAATTGTATGGATTTAGTATGGATATCTAAATTGTCAGAGTATTCAGGAGTCAATCTTATTTTTTTACTGGTTCTGTAAATGATTTTTCTCTACCTAAGTAGAATGATGTGGGGAAATCAAATGTTGGTTTTACTCTTACAATAGCCACAATAGTGAATACAAGAGAATTAGTCAAAAGTAAGGTTGGGAATCTACCAATAGGTTTAGATTATTTTTTATCCGACTAATTCATCATTATCATCACCAAATTTTATATTCGGAAACTTTGAGACCCGAGGAACATAAGGCTACTTTTTTGCGCGATATAATTGTAATCTTTTTCTTCTTCATCGTGTCGATGTTTGATTATTTCGTACTAGCGACCCACCCCGACTTTGCATTGGCATAAAAACCTTCCCCTTGAATCTCTCTATCTATTAAAAAAAAAACCGCATCAAAGTCCGTTGCGTAGTTTAAAGATTTAAGCATACAAAGGGACATAGGGACAGAGAAAGCGACTTTGTTTTATACTATGTAGTGATGGTGTCGGCCCAAAACTCAGCCGCTCTAAATACATTATCCGTGCCCTTCACAAGGTCCTCGAAAGTACACCTGTGAGGGCACGACGGACACTGCAATAAATGTAATTGTAGATAGATAGATAGATAGAATTGTAATTAATTGTAATATAGACGAGGTATAAATAAATATCTCAATTATTTTTATGTAAGCTAATAAAACATCTCAGTTGATAATGGCACAAAAATCTACAAACGAACGGTATTAGTTAAGCAAACTGTCGTTTCTACCCTACTCGGAACAGTGTCGTTCTGGGAACCTCGAGTCTGTCCGTCTGTCACGCGCAATTGTATCTGCGGCCGACGCTGAACATAAATTTCGATCGCTATCTCCCTGCTCGGGTTTAAAATTATAGAGTTTTGTTTTGTAGTAGAAAAAACTTAAGTAAGAATTTTTAATAATTGTTTTATTGACAAGAACTGATATAAGAGGATTAGCGGTAACCATAGCCTATGATGTTTATTATAGTATAGCAGGTGTATTCTACATTGATATCATAGACAGACACATCCATATAGGTAGAAGAGACATTTCGAGTCAATGGAATGATGTTTAGCTTTTCTTTTTGACATTTATTAAAAGAATTCATGTGACCACCATATCAAGTTATGAGTAAAACAAAAACGTGATTTGTAAAAATATATTAGTACATCAGAAAATACTCAAATAAGCATGAGAGAAATTATATTGTATTTTTGTTAATGGCTTAAGTACATTCTATTGTTTACAATATACCTTAAGCAATTCAAATTCAAATTCAAATTGTTTATTTTCAATATAGGATATTCTTATCACTTATTGACATTGGCAATAAATTAATGACCTTGTTCTTCTATTATAAAATAAGTCTATGACTGAAAGTCCAAACACAACAAAAGATATTTAGCGTGGAGACGCGATTATTATCATCAAACGCTCTCTTATTTAGCTTGGCTATTTTAAAATATTACTTTATTTATTATAAAAATTCTATTATAAACATTCATGAAAATTTGAATAAAATCAAATAATTGTTTATGTAGATTTAACCGCAAATATAAAACCGCATGTTTACATTTAAAATTAAAATAACAATAAAATAAATTGATTTGTACCGTACATGCAGATATTTTAGAGACACCTCATGAAGACTTTAAATATTTAGTTATACAACTGGCATTCACTCATTCATTCCCTACGTTCCTTGGTAAAATATTAATTTTTAAATTAATGGGATACTAATTGTGCCATACTCGACCATACATACCCTACATACCATGTCGAGCTGAAGACACCATAATAATGCAGCGTCTAGGCTGAACAATTTTGTCATCACGATTTTTCACTCACCCGAATACCTGCTTACAGGATAAAGGCTACAGTAAAAGCAGTAATAGTGGCCCAGTTTTGGGCATTCATAGGTCAAGTCGACACGATAAGAAGAATGTTAATGAAAATTTAATGGCAAATTTCAAATTTCATCACTTATTGGCATCAATTGTTACTTATTTTATGTTTACCACCACTTCAAAAGCGCAAGTGGAGAAGAAGTGGCGCCATAAACTAACAACTTTGTACCCACCACAACATCACGTCCGAGTAAAATAGAAGAAAATAAATACAAGCGCAGTGAGTATAAATCAACCAATTATTATCAACCGTCTCCAGTTTACAATCTACGCCAACGTTATATTTTTCGACGGATTGGTTTTAGAACGCGCGCATTCCAAATTCGAATTGACGTCTGAGCGGTTCGCCGCTTCGAGCTGAGACGTCTTATATGGATGTACAGAGTGGAATAGATTCGAAGCCGGGCTTACTTCACGCGTTGTCAAACTGAATAAACTTCCAAATCGATTCCGCAGCTGCGAGTGACAACCCTGAGGTTCGTTTCTAGATTTGCATAAAGAAAATGCGGGAATGCGGGTGTATCACTAACATTTTAAATATATAAACGTATCAACGCCATCTGTCATATCTAACAAAACAAACCAGTATGAATATTCTACTGCATTGAATGAAATACAGTCATGCAATAATACATTTTTAGGAGCAATTTTTTTATAATTGAAACTCGAATATTTTTTAAAGAAATTTGCAGAGAAACAGGAAAATATATATTCGGCTTATCTCGTTAGTAGTACTAGGGATTTCAGAATTGTAGGATAATAAAACTGCCCGCGGCTCCGCCCGCGTGGTACTCGGTTATATCGCGCCCAAAAGTAGCCTATGTTTGAACGCTGGCCCCTGGAAAACTATATCCTTACCAAACATCAAAATCAGTTCAGCGGTTAAGCTGTGAAAGCGTTAAAGACAAACAGATATTCTCATTTATAATACTAAGTATGGAAGTATAGATAATGGATTCTTGCCAAAGTGATTGTTTATTGTCATAAATCAATTATTACAGAAAAATATTTACTAAATACATCCAGCAAAATGGTTATAAAAACGTCAGATATAACACATTATGGCGCCCGCAACATTTTTATTGCGTACATACGCGCGCCATTTAACGCATCAACTTATCGAGGGGCTTTTACACACAATTTGCGTTTTTCCTTAAGGCGCCAATCCATTACAACTGATTTACAGACGCGCTACTTATTGGGAATGTTGTTATATCAAAAATCCGATATTGGTAAAATGAATGAAAATACTAATTAAAAGTTATTTATTAAGAACTTCATTAAAGTTAGGTGAAAAAAAAAAAACAAAAGGAAGAAGATTTTTTTAAAACAATAGAAATTCCAGTCAAGTTGTAATATTTGTGATGATAATGGATCAAGAATCATTATAAAATAAACATTTCAAGAGGTTGTAATAAATTTTAAATTCCTACTTAACTTAAACTTATAATGCTTAAACATAGTAAGTAATTAGCGTTTTTCAAAATATGCGTAACGTGCTTAAAATAATGTAATTAAACTTTTGAAGTTGTGCAATAGTCAAGCTAATTAAATAACATACTAAATATCCACAGTTCTACCTTTATTATATTTGGCGATTATGACATGATAGTGTGTTAGTGTAGAGTAAGCGAAGGTCTGCAAACATCGTAACAAGTGAAAATCTTAACTACAGATTTCGTCTTGACTATATGTTTGTATGTAAGTATAACTTATTTTTTTCTGTATTATTATATTGTACTTACTACTCGAAAAACATACTGCGACCAAATCGCAGACCTTTTGAAAAAGGGAGACATTAAGATTACCCGAAATCGGCGAGCGTATATGACGAGTGATGAGTGCGGAGAAAACGAGGGAGGTATGTAAGGATCGTAACCAATGGAAATCTCTAGTCTCTGCCTATCCCTAAAGGAGACGGCGTGATGACTATGTATTTACTACTATAACGAATAAACTACTATTTTTAATATAAGTAGGTTATATTTCAGTTAGTTAACGTATTTCAATTTCCGACTGCTATCAGATAGACGTGGAATATAAAACAAAACTTTTTACTATAGTTGCATAGTACCATAAACAATATAGACTTAAGACATTATTCACTGCAGGTATCAAAGTAGGTACTTACCTTTTTAGTTATTCAATAAACTTTTATCGTGTGGGAACAAAATATTACCCTGTTTGTTCTTGAGAACTATATCAATTTGTCTTGCTGGGTTCCGAGAGATTCTCATTTTTACATGAACATTGTATAGCAGACGCTATATGATTATATTACTTTGTTCTTTTATCTGAAAATTTATTCTGGTGATTCATTGCTTTCCCGGAGTTTTTCGTTAGTATCCTAAGCCTGAGTAATCTGACTATGGCTTAGGCGCCCGGGATCTCCTCATTGAAAGAAAAAATGTATAATAAACGCGATATCTTCATCTATCTAGTGATTTATAGTTTATCTCTCTAGTGATGATACCTTTAACCAATGGCCTCCGATATTGTATTGGGACTTCCCTTCACCTCCCATGGCTCCACCAACCTCTCGGTTATACGAGCCGAATCTCGGGAGAGTGCGCTGTACTAGCATTTCGCATCTCTTTCCAGTCGCACCTGCTTGATCTCCCTACAAGTTCTCTATAGTGTCGCCTATCTATGCAATCATTCTATTTTAATAACTCTCCCCATCTTTAAAGGGCTTACGTTCACACGTACGCCTCGCTTGCCTTCTCGGCCAGAGGCCAGCTTCTGTCTTCTAGGTCTTTGAGTTTGTCTCAGTTTCAGTTTTTCTCTTCGTCTTATTTGTCTTCTTGTAGCAGTATTCTTGATGTGCTCCTACTTTTCAAGTTATGCCCCTCTCGAGGCCGCTTCGAATTTTATACCACCGATGCGAGAATTCTTTTAGCAGCTTAAAGTTCGCCTCAGATCCAACAAGAACGCAATAGTACACCGGGCCCACCCCGAGCGGGACAACATTATCTAATAGTGGTATCTAATATCTAGTAATGGTATTGGGACTTCGGAGGATCGGTAATGTGCCACCTCTTTTTGGCGTACAGCTTGCGCATATCCCTCTTCAACTCGCCAACTATTGATACTGGGACGCCGCCGGTCTCTCACCTTTCACACAAGATAAAGAAAGAAGAATTATTTTTTCCGGGCCGTATATCTTACTGCCAACGTAATTGTATAAAAAACATTTTCAAATATTTATTGTGACACTAAAAATAGCCGCCATTTTAAGTAAGGTACCAACCAATCCACGTTTATAAATTTGAAATATAATAATGATATAAACGAATCATGAATTCATATTTATAGACGGATGTTCAAATTGATCCAATTTAAAATAACGGCGCGCAGAGAACATTAAAACAGTATTTTTAGATGAGACTTGGCGATTTTGTTTTATTTTATATGAAAATTGTGATACGAGTAACAATATTTTACTTTGAAAAATTGCTGGTTTTTTTCCTTGTCAGTATAAACACTCCAATATATCGAGCAAAAAGAAAATATTAATTGAAAAATTTTACTACATTTAAACATTCACTGGACACACAAAATTAAGATACTTAAGACTAATGTAATGATATCTTATCTTGAAATTCACTGGTAGTAAAAAAAAAGATTGAAACCTTTATTTGTTCTATCTAAAATCGCCTACTGCTATTCACAAGAAAAAAAATCTATTCTTAAATTTCATGAAACAAGGAAACCATAAGATGAAAAGTTACAAATCCAACTCAAATATTACATTTATCATTATAAAGCATTCAAACTTGAGTCTTCAAGTATTAAAAATAAGATTTTTGAACAATTTAATGTTAAACGAAGAGCATTGTAAATGCATTCAACGACAAATGACGTACTCGCAGAGGTAGGAACAACACGAAAACACGAAATGCTTTCACAAACAAATTCCACCCATTCATTGCAATTTCACGCCTTATTTTCCCCAAATTTAGTCCACAATTGAAAATCTGGAACCCTTTTGTGCCTCGTATTTTTTATTACCGACTATTTTAGTGTTTTGTGGATAAATTACAGACATTATTTATTCGATTTGGCTAACGCGCATGTGGGAAATGGGTGGTTTTGAATTAATGGAAATAAGTGTAGGGGTTAAATGTATCGTTGTTGTTATGGTATTTTGAATTTCCCAGTATTTCCTTACTTATACACATGTGGTTTTTAACCGAGGTGTGGTTTAGTAGCAAACTTTATCTTTAATTAGTTTCAGAGATCAAAATGGCTTTAGTTTTTCTTCCAGCGCTTCCTTAAAATAATTATTGCAGAAGCAAGTTTAGACTATTCCCATACTTATGTAATTACATGTGTTCTTGTATTAAAAATTCAAATTAAATCAAATTTGCTTTGTTTTTAACCATTTTTTTAAAAGCTTTTAAAATGTCCTTAAGGTTTATTGTATCTAAATATTATTACTTCAATCATTTTTATCAAGTTTTTGCATCTAAAAAAGAAATTTAAAATAACAAACTATTTTTATTCCTTGACCTTCCTTTTCCTCAATAAGAAATCGTCTGTATAGCATGTCGTGTGCGTCTAATGTAGCATCCGTAGCATAAGTTTTTGGTTAAGATATATAATAAACGCTTAATATTCACGTATAGAGATAAGGACAAGTATTTATAATGATGCACTATTACAATGCCTGATGTTATTTTCAACACCATTGGACAATCGTCTTACATTTCACAGCAGGCATTTACTGGTCCCTGAACGACTAAATGATCACACAGTCCATAAACACACGCTGATGAATCACTACAGAACAGTTCTCTTTAGTTGTAGTTTCAGGGATGGCATTCATTGATCTTTTACTATTTTATTCTTCGTTAATAGTAACTATGAAGCAATAATTCATTATCATAGGTTCAAAATAATAAGATAAGTAAGTTAAGAAAAAATACGAGGAGCTCGATAGCAAATTAAATCAAGAAATATTAATAAAACCCGCACGTTTAGGCAAAAGGCAACGTTTAATTACTATAAATAATTTATAAACGAACAGACAAACCAAGGATATGAATATATGTCGGAAAACTAATATTACTGTGCATTAAAGAAATACTCGCATCTGAGACGCAACTTCGAATGCGATAGAATTTCCTAAGAGACAATGTAGATCTAAAATTTTGGAGTGACATCGAAAAATGAGTCAGATGATTTTCGCCCTTCAGTTATTATCACTATTATTTTCCCTTGACAACTTTTCTTCCCTAATAATAATCATTATATAAACATCTTTGTGTTCACAATGAATGGAAAGAAACTCATTTATCCCACTCTTGTATTATTTTAGCAAACAATTTATCCGATATTGATTCATTTATAGAAACACGACAATATTTCAGTTTCTATTTCTGCCAGCCCTAAACCGCAATGGCCGCCTCAGCAGGGCGCCACTTACCCGCTAAGTGATTTTATTTGTACACATGTGTATCAAATTACGCCGACTGTTTGATCGATAGAGTCTGGTACGAGACTCAAACAATTATCTGTTTCACCCAGCTTGTACCCGGAAGAAAAAGAAGCAATTGATGAGTCCTGCTTTAACAGTAGATAGCAATTTGCTAGCTGATCTTAGTTAGCATCTTTGTTTATGCGCGGGACGGACAATTGTTTCGTAATAGTACAACTGTGTTAAAATTCTTTCCTTTGTAAATGAGGCAAATACTTGGAATTTGACTGCAAGCATGATGAAACGGAGATCGTCATGTATAAATAATTTGTTGGTCTTAGGGTACTGTATATTGTAACGAATTATCTTGCTAGTGTCGCTCTATCTTCAATAACAAAGACGCCGAATGAATCAAATCAGTCAATGTCTAAAACAATTGTTACAGCCAATGTTCATAAGATCCCGTTTTTACTAAAATTTTGGGGTGGTTTGAAAATTTTGTCAAAAGTTTACAATACAGTTTTTTATAGTAGGTACAGTTTCTATTTTGAAAGCGTGTCACATTTTCAATGTGAAATTGATTCAAAAAGAACTTCAGAAGGCAAATCAAGATTTTCATTAAAATAAATCTCATGGAACAATAACAATAGAATAAATAAGTATTAAAACCCTTCGTCGCATTGTCTTTGACTTCCATATAAGTCGCGTCTCTGACATAACGCCCTATTACACTGCAGTAACGGTACTAACAAGTTATTCCTTCCATGTTCCGGATTACTTCTAAACACGATGTGACGGTTATCATAATATACAAATATATATGCAACCGTCGTCCTGTGCTCTACTATTAAACACAATATTATACCTCCATAAACCGATGAATTTTGACTCTTAAAACTGAAGTATTAAGATTCAAGGATTTGAAAAAAATAATGTTGTTTTGAAAATGTCCCACGCACTTGTGGCGCCACGTTGTGGCCGATGACGGAACTAAGGCGAGACTGTTACAAAACATCTAATGAGCAGATGCAAAATGCATCTTCTTACACAGCAGATGGTAAATTGTTAAATGATGGTGGAGCCCGAATGAGTACGTAAGACACAGATTTAAAAAAAAAAAACTCCTGGGCGAATTTGCAGACATGACTAGTGAAATTGATTTATACCCATTATTAACCAGTAGGTTGATATGATTTTTTTCTTAATACAATTTACCGATTTTTGTAATTGCAAAATCTCATTTTGGCCGTAGGTGCTTATGACACATCTAGACTTCGAGCAATACGGCCACGGAGTAGCCGGACGCTTCGTTCCCCTCTGTCAAAGTATAAGCCCAATCGGCATATGCAATGTATTAGTGTGTAGGTATGTAGAACTGTACTTGTGTGTATTTTCCCCTAAAAAAACGCCAGATCTATTGGAATAACAAAATATCGCTAAGGCACTGTACGTAAGCCGTGTTGCTAGAAGTATCTAGATTATGAGAAGGGTCCTCTCTTTATTCTCGTTATTTTGTACTTTGGAGGTTCTTTGCCCTGCATTATCACCTCATAAATGATGCATGCTTTAAAATTGTTGTTTTTATTGGTCGTTAAAACGCTCTCCAACGTTACATATATATATCTATATCGATACATGTACCGTAAGTACTTTGCTGGGAGTGATTTATTTCAAACTCTTTATTGCTAAATTTTATGTTTGCTATGTGTTTCTGATAAGGAAGATATAAAAAGTAGGTTATTCATGCTCGGAATTCCTTAATTTAAAAACCTTGCTTGAGTAAATTCATATTTATTATTGCATGAATGTAAGTTTGAATGACAACAAATCAAATAGAAAATATCATTTTATTTGGATTTCAATCCATTAAAATGTAAGAATAATTATTCAAAGCTAATAGATTTTCCTTCATTTGTTTTTGAAAATATTTTATTTTGTGTTCATTTTCATACTTGTTGTTGCCGCGGCTCCACTTGTGTGAGACTCGCTTATATCGCGCCCAAAAGTAGCCTATGTTTGACTCCTGCACCTTAACTGTATCTATACCATCAAAATCGGTCCAGCGGTTAAGCCGTGAAAGTGTAACAGACCGACTTTCACATATAAAATACTAGCTGTTCCCCGCGGCTTCGCCCCGCGTGGGACTCGGTTATATCGCGCCCAAAAGTAGCCTATGTTTGACCTCAGGTCATTAACTACATCCCTACCAAATTTCATCACAATCGGTCCAGCAGTTTAGCCGTGAAGAGGTCAGACAGACAGACAGACAGACAGACAGACAGACAGACAGACAGACAGACAGACAGACAGACAGACTTTCGCATTTATAATATTAGTATGGATTAGTCTGGCAGTACGGATATGGCTTCTACGTATTTCCAAACTAATTTTGATCATTACTTGTGGCTGTTCTTTTGATGGGGCGGCCACCCGGCCTCTGCCATTTTGTAAAACTAAGAAAGCGAATAACAAATTAGAATTTTGATCGGTTTATATGTTGTTAATTATTTTTTACTACTAACGCGTTGCTGGTTGCTAAACATAATGGGCATAATGGTTTCTGAAATTAAAGGTTTACTGTTTCCAATTTTATAGAAGTAAGAATCTGTAAAACACTTTTTTGTAAAAGCTATAATAAATAAATAAATATATATATAGGGACAAATCACGCAGATTGAGTTAGCCACAAAGTAAGTTCGAGACTTGTGTTATGGGATACTCACTCAACGATGCTATATTTTATACAAATACATAGAAAAACATCCAATCATTTTTCATCTTGACCTGACCGGGGATCAAACCCAGGACCTTTTGAGTAGCGGGCAAGCATGTTAACCATAACGCCATGGAGGCCGTCGAAGCAATGTTTTTGATATTAAAGATAAGAGGATTTAGATTATATAATCTTTAAAATAGGTTTTCTAAAAAAATGATGAAATAGCACTATCAAGTGTGAATGAGATGGTTTTATACCTCTGGCATCATAGATATATACAGATGTCATTTTCGATACAATCATCATATCAGCCACAAAGTATTCCACTGTTGGACAATGATACAATATAAATAAAAAAAATCTAGTTCTTTGATAGTGACTAATATAATAATTCCACTTTTGCCAAGATCCACATTGGGTCGTGGTTAGTTTTCTTATAGACATCATTATATCGTAAAAATTACACGGATAATTGACGTTTCGGACCCTTGTGTCAGAGTTCTTCAATTGGATTGTTGATAGATTGTTCTAATTTTATCGTATACTTAATCAAAACATTTTGTATACCTAATCAAAAAAAAAAAAACAAAAAAAAAATGTAAAACTTTAATCGAGGTGTCAATTTTGAAAAAATGTCGCAGTCTTTTAAACGTCGATATATTTCATTCAAATAATGTTTATCAATCCAACCAATTACTAAAGAACAAACCCGATGAAACCATTCTATCTACACAACTAAATTGGTAGTCGTAAATTACGATAGTTGAATTTGAATTGAAAGGCACACCCTTCCAAATTTCTTCCTCTATCAAATGGTCCGTGACTATGAGCAGTTAAGCACACTTTGTACAGTAAACTATCTATTTATCTTCATTAGATAGTATTAAATTAGAGGCTTTTAGCGATTTTATCACGGCGATAAATGAATTTGTTTAGGCAATGATTTTTTGTAGTGCTTTTCTTTAAGTTCGTAGTGCCATCGTTATAAAATCTGAGGTCATTTTCATCAACTTTTTTTTTATAAAACAACGGTATAATTAGATAGTGTTTTGTGTTTAATTAATTTAATACTATCTTTCGCCCGTGGCTTTGCTTGCGTGATTTTCCCTCAGGAACAGTACTTTTTCCCGGTATGACAAGTACCCTATGACCTTCACAATACTTATATCTATTTATGTGCGAAATTTCAGAAGGTTGGTACAGTAGATAGGACGTGAAAGCGTAACAAACAAACAAACAAACAAAGTCACTTTAGTATTTATAATATTAGTTAGAATTTTATCTTTTTCATTTTCTGAAGTTCCTGATGGTGCAGACGTCACATGGCACATTTCATCAAGTAGTTCGCTTACTACGACAGTTTTAAATTTATTTTGTTAAAAATTTTCATTTAGTTTATTATTACCAGCATGTAAACCAATCTTTAAAATTATGCCACAATACTTGTAAACGAAACGTTCTATAGCGCCACGTACAATTAAACTCACAATTATTATCTGTTCAGCGAAATCAGCGCTTATTTGCGACTGAAACGATTGCGACAACGACTGTACCTCCCGCGATGTCACATGTGGCCGTAGACTAAAATACACTCGTCAAGTTTTTTTTAAATTCATGAACAATGTGAAGAGAAAAACAGCGTTTTTTTTTTTCTTTTCTGTTAGGTTGGCTATAATGATAACTTTACCAAATCCTTATTTCATGTTCAAGATTATTATTTATCTAATAAATATATATTCGTAACGATCGATTCAAATTTTAAACGATTTATAAGTACATAATTTGTAAACATGGCTATTTTTTGACACAATACAATGAAAAACCTCGTGAACTGTGGGCATGTAGTTAACCAACCATATATATTTCATCACACTATCTTCATCAAGCTTCCAAATTCTCATGAGATGAATAAAAAACAATAAAGAAACAAGTCCGCAGAGTTACTGAATGGGAAGACAACAAATAGAGCATCGTCAATTGGAAGTTTTGAATGCGATCCAGGGTTATTTCCAGCCGCTGATCTTTGGCTCTTGTTTTGTTGCAATCGAGACACAATGTACAACTCTATTTGATGTCTTAGTGTGTGTATCTTAAGTTTAATGTGTATGTATAAGAAAATATCTGTAAAATTATAATTGGAGTTTTTGTGTTGTCAAATACAGATTTTGTGGCAAGGTCCAATCAAAAATTATGGTATTCAATCTTACAGTAAAAAATTAAACATTATAAATGTTTGTATGTCATTAATTTTTTCAGAATAATCTCAAAAATAGGAGCACGTGATTTGAATTCTAAGCACCTGTCTTAAAAATAAAGATTTTTTTAGTACTTGCCGGGGGTACCAAAATATTAAAATAGTCTTCAAAACGTCTGGCATTGATTGTGACGGAATTATTAAAAAATATATAAAAAATCTAATATTTTTAAGAAAAAGGTCACAAAAAAATAGCCTAATCGATGTATGAATACTTCTCCAGTCATTTAACTTTTAATTTGACCTTAGAGTTCGTAATATAGACTGACGTCGCAACTTTTAATACAGCCTGTCTACGAGAACAAGGCTCTAGATTTATAGCTCATTAACTTCCGCCAAGAGCTTTAATGTGCTTAGTGCTTAAAAGGAGTCTACAAAATATTAGGCCGAGAGGAAATAGTCGCATATTTTTTTTCTTGAAACTGGGTTTCTAGCTTTTTCAGACTATGGCATGTCATTCATAGTGTAGGGAAGGACCTTAAGGAGAGAAACCAGTTATGTCGGTAATTCCAGATAATAACAGTAAAAATCAGGCATTGTCCTTACTAATTGGTTCCCACCATATAATTCTTACAATTACAAGCTTGACGATTAGGTTGTCAAATTATCTGAGACAAAAGGCGACGTTAAATTAAAAATATGGTAATTCGGACTTTGTCTGCACTCGGCCGAGTGGAAGATTTTAATTATTGGGATATTGTTTCTAGTGGACCTCACAAGGGTCAGAATGTTAGATTTATAGATATGGAAAATGATCGAGAGCCGTTAGATTATAATATAGTAGGTAGGTACTAATAGTAATTAAAGTTAATTGATACGGAATTTTATTTAATAAATTGGTGGTTTGTATATTCTGAATTAATTAAATCTATATTATAATTAATAAGAAATATATTACCTTGCAATTTTACTTACTCAATGTGAGTACTTTTATTGCCTTTCCCAAAAATCAATCTATCATATGCAGAAAGAACAGTAGCTCTTAAGTCGTTAGCGTAGCATAACAAGTGAATAAACTTATCGACTTTGTTATAGTAGTGTAGATTCTCATTTTTTAATTTTTTTTAATTATTTTGTAAGACATATTATATAGTCACATGCATGTGTCTTGTGTTCTTTAATGGATCTAATAATCAAATGAGAATGAAGGTTATGTATTTGAACCCTAGCTCTGTAACTACTCAGCGGATTTGAAAAAAAAAAACTTGCATTTGATTGCCCTGCTCTTAGTGCACATCGCGGGTGGACAAAGCCGCAGAGCACATCTAGTACATTTTTAGTATACATTTCATAAATTCATTTCAATTTGTAAATAACCATGTTATACAAACAAAACTAACACTAGAGCACTTGACCGAGTGCCGGCCGCTCGAGCACGTCCCTGTAGCTACATTAATTAACTATACAGTCGCTGCCGGTAGAAAATGTAGAAAACTAGCTGTTGTACGCGGCTATGCTCACTTGAGACTGCGTTTTGCAGCATCAAAACAACTTAGCTTTTGTATTTACAAATAGTCTAATGTTATGTTCACAGTTCAAATCAAATTTCACAAAAATAGATTTATTTTTAAAACGTTAAAAAAATCAAAATAATAGATCATTATCAAAAGAAGTAGTTGTAAACTGTAGGATTACTTTCTATTTTAAAAGATAATCAATTGTCAATTTGTATATTTAAAAAAAGTCACATGAATATAGACGGTTATTTAAATGTTATGTATGATATTAAAATGAAAATATGGTATTGATTGTTGTTTTAAGTAAAAGTATGAAGTACCTGTTTTCCTGAGCGCAGTTGGCGCAGATTATACAACACAGTAAACATAGCATTTATTCTTTAAGACATTTTATTTCAAAATTGTGTTTTGTAAGAAAATTTCAAACGATTTATTTAGGAGTAATTAAGTTAAGTATATTGAACAATGGAGTAAAAATAATTGATAAAATGAATTTAAATCTTCGACTGCTGCAATACTTCTGAGTAAATCCGTTATAAACAAAAGCCGTTCAATCATAACTACGATCCAACCTCGCTCAGAGTTCCGACTGGCGGAATAAAGCAATAACATTGATCTACTATCTTTAATAGAGAACCATATTATTGTCCGCGATATGGAAAGTATTAAAGAACATACCCTTTCTTCACAAAAGGCGACTTCTTAATATCTTTACATCTCTATCTGACTGGTAAGAGATTCTACCAACATTATTCTTGCAAAAATTGAAACTTTTGTAATTATTTCATAAATGGTTATACCAGACCTCATCCAGGGAAAAGAATTGAAACTATGTTTTGTAAAACATCCTCCCTCTAGATATATATTGGACTAGATTAGTTATAAAGACTTCATCAGTACAACTATTTATTACCATTTATTTTCGTAATTTGTCCCTCTATATATTTATATTTAATTATTTCTGCACAATTTGTTACTTAAGTCTATGTTTATTGCGCGCCATCTCTTAGCAATCTTTGGTGTGACCCGCTAAGCATGCTAGACATAATGGTAGTTATGTGTGTCGCATAGGTACTAATATCTATAATCTATATCTATAATCTAATGGCGTCTAAGGAATTAATTATTATTTCACATAAAAAATAATAATTATTCTGCAAACAAAGGGTTTGTTTGCAGAATAATTATTATTTTTTAGTTAAGTTTAGTCATTCTATAAATTCATATTTAGTAAATTCCTAATTAAATATGCAATTCCATCAAGCATCAAATTCAAGATTTTTAGTTCTTATGTTTTTCCATGTCTCTATCTTCATCCATCCGTTTATCATCTCTACTACACGCGACTTCAGCCTTCTTTATTTGGTCTATATAACATTTTAAGTATTATTTAAAAAAATCCTAATAATTACTGGCATATATTCTAAAATGTTACTCTATATTAAAAATAATTATTATTTTGCCATTCTCTAAATGTAAAGCTTATGATCAATACATACGATAATGCAATCAAGATTATATTTATTACAACCAAGAAAACGACGGCTTGTTTCAAGCTGTAGATAGATAGTATAATTATTAAGTGTATAATAATGGATATTATGTCAAATGCGCAAAATTAATGCGAGTACACGCGTTTCATATTGTGTCATGCTTTTATTTGACAACTTATTTCCACTTTCAAGAAATTGTCATTAAGTATTTTATACCAAGGAATCTTATTGTTGTTTACGACGCTCATCTAGGACAATGCCTTTATTTATTGATCGTAAAGTTTTACGATCGAGTCTTATCGATTGTCAATTGATATCAATTAGATTTACACGTCATTTCATAAGAAAATGGGTTATTCATGATGGGTTGGTTAACGCGTTATTTTTTAATACAGAAAAGTAGTATCTTTGTACAATGATTTTCTAAGTTTAAGTTCACAATTTGAGTTTACATGAAATCAATACGAAATAAAAATATTTTTATTTATTTAGTATTTCTTAGCTTTGGTATCATATTACTTGTATCAGTGAAAACATATTTATCATTAATATTATATATTATATATCAATAAAATAAAAACAATAAATTTAATCGACTCTGAAAATTTTAATTTACTCTTTTACTAAAGATTTATTTTTTGTCTATTTGTAAGTCATATCTATGTAAAATAATAACTTAATTTATCTCATTTCATAGACAGTCGAGATCGAGACTTAGCGACTCGGCTGAACTTTATGCGATACTATGTTTCAAACAGATATATTTTAAAAAGACCTTATAAATAACGGAACCATTTCTTCTGAAGGTACTGACATCAATACCCAACTAACATTTTGGTTATAAGAATAAGTGCTACATGAGCTGCTTAAGAGAATTTTCAGAACCCAAGGTTCTGCAAAGGCACTAACCATTTGGCGATAAAGCGTGCTATATCTCTCTCTTATAAACCTTATTTGGGCCTATTCCTGCTATAGCTTGAAGTGACAATGGTTATAGAGTAGTGATAAATGAGTGATAAAGCAGAAATAGAACAGTGCTATTGAAGCAGTGATTACCACTTCAAGTGTTTTATAAGCTATACACAGGTTATATCTGCAAGCTATAGTAAACGAGTTATGGAAACCACTTTAATGACTCTTTTGGTTACATATGGTTACTTCTTGTAACCAATAAATAACTTAAGAATATAATCGGACTTCTTTAGTAGCAACTAATATCACCGAAAGCAGTATTATTTAAACTATATTCATACATTTTAACATTCTTAGTGATTATGATAATTTTGCAGTAAGTATTTTCATGGTGGTGAGCGGTGTTGTATGTAATAAAATAATTAATGTAAGTCAAGTGTTTTAGGTAACTGGGTGTTATATTACCTATGCATTAAATCTCATGCGGAGGTAACTTTACGGTAGCAATATATACTAGTTTTCATCTCAATTTTGAAGCGCTCTAAAAATAAACTACTTCTGATGATAAAATGATGTAAAAATTATGCCCAACAATTATTTTTTTCTTTATTTATCGTATTTATCATATTCTGGTGGTACACTTTTAAACATTTTAATTGAAAAATATGAACAACGTGAGTAAATAAGTGGACCAGTAACATTTAATAAGCTTTTTCTTTCACATTTTTTTATAGGTTATCTTACTTAAATGGCGTCTTAGTTCTTATTACCTAAGGATCCTGATAACTCTTTTAGTCCTCCCAAAGTGATAAAGTTCTAAAAGTAAGCACTTCCATGGCACTTGAAGTTCTAAAACATGTTTATAAAAGTGAAAAATAACAGAGTTTATAGATTTAACTTGTATAATAGTTGTACGTGGAACTGTAAGCTGATCATATTTGGAGATCTAACTCTTGCTGAAGCTAGCTCTATAGGACTTATAATCAACACTTTTATGTCACTTCCAGCTTTCTTACTAACTCTTATGATCGAAAAAGCTTGTTTGGTGGTACAAAGTATTTATCTGACTCTTTTTTACAATACTAGTAGATAGTAAGTTTTAGTACACACCTGACTATCACTTACAGCGTTTAATACTTCTTAAAGTTATTAGGGTAAGCCTTAAGGTGTTACAAGACATCTTGCTACCTCAATAATAGAATATCAGCAGTTAGTAAGTGTTAATAGACACCTTACAATTGCCTTTATTGGTTGATGCCTCTTAAAGCTGTAAGAATCGTTTATACAATGGTTTCGATAAACTCCATGCTACCGCCTTAAGTTATATTTTTTTCCTTTATTACTGTTATCCCTCTGGGAGGTTTAATTATTTATAGCTAACCCCACTTTAGAGTCAGATGTTGCTTTCGGACTTCTTATATCCATACTTCCATACTAATATTATAAATGCGAAAGTCTGTCTGTCTGTCTGTCTGTCATCTCTTCACGGCTAAACTGCTGGACCGATTGTGATGAAATTTGGTAGGGATGTTGTTAACGACCTGAGGTCAAACATAGGCTACTTTTGGGCGCGATATAACCGAGTCCCACGCGGGGCGAAGCCGCGGGGAACAGCTAGTATCATATATAATACTAAAAGCTCTTAAAAAAGGTTGCCGTTAGCACTATTTTGTTTGTTGGGTATCGAAGCAAAGCCTCATCGTCATCATCATTTCCGGGTTTTTTCTGTAGCTATAGGGATTAAGAGCCCAGAGACCTCGTATTATATCCCCCTATAACTTGCTCCTCTAGATACGATACTCAAATTGATTTATTTGTGTTTTTTAAAGTAGTCAAGCTATCGAAAGAACTATCGAAAGAAATTGCTTTTTTTTTGTTTTTGATAATGTTTTAATTATGTTATCTATTTGTATATTGTATTTACTAAAAATTGTATTATTATGAATTCTGGCCCCTTTGTACGAATTATTGGAACTGATGGAACTCGCATTAATTCAGAAAGGAGTAGAAGAGTATGTATGTAGACCATTGCAAAAACAATTTGTGTTTTGTTTTGTTGTAAACAGTTTTATGTTTCCGTTTTATTTGAAATTATTTATTTAAAATGGGGGCACTGGATCCCCGAAAATTCAGGTTTTTTAACCGACTTCAAAAAAAGGAGGAGAATCTCAATTCGTCGGGATGTTTTCTTTTTAGTTGTCGTTATAGTGGCAACAAAAATACTCGATCTTTAAAATTTTCAGCTGTCTAACTATCACGGTTCATGATATTCAGCCTGGTGACAGACAGATCGACGGACAGAGGAATCATAATAGTAATAGGATCGACTCCAATTCCTGAACTAAAAAGGATGAAATAATCAATACATTGTTGTTTAAATATGCTTCATATCAACAATTTTAATAAATCTGAAGTCTGCCTATATCCCTAATAGGGATAGAGAAAGCGACTTTATTTTATACTATGTAGTGATAGTGATATAAGTAAACAGTTGTGTATCCAGGAGATATTAAAATTAATCAATCAGCGAAATGGAAGCTATCCTTACTTAGCTCTAAGTCGTCATTACAGCTTTGATCAAGACATAAAAATGGATTTAAAAGGATTCAATAAGAACTTACTGTAATAACTTAGGTGTGGTTCACATACCTAGATTTTTTTTTAAATCTGATTAGGGATTATATTTTATTTTGGTCATTTACGATCTCAGTTCATGGTGTTTACGTTTCTATTAATTAATATTATTGCATTAAAAACTAGCTTTCGCTTGCGGCTTCGCCCGCGTGAATTTCCCTAGAAAACATTGCTTTTTCCCGGAATGAAATGTACCCTACCTCTTTCTTAATATTTCTAACTATGTGTATGCGAAATTTCAGGAATATTGGTTCAGTAGATAGGGTGTAAAAGCGTAACAACAAACTCACTTTTGCATTTATAATAATTATTAATAATTAAGACTAGTTTTAAGCCACGGTTGTACTCGTGAAAACTCTTTTGCTAGTTTGTTTCCACTAAGGTCATTCCCTATGGACCCCTTGATGTAAATGAACTTTAAAATTGCCTACAATATATTTTCTTAGTTATCATGTGGTTTAACGGAACAACTTTTCAGTGTCCATTCGATGCGAGGCGAGGCACATAGTTCCCAAACCATTAGGTGAATCAGGCCTGCGATGTCATAACCAAATTGAAAATAACTCTAGAAAGTATTTATGTTTTCAATTTAATTATAAATGTTTTAGGTCTCCATTAATGAGATATGACTCGCTTAGTGCTTCGGTCCCATTTCTTACCTTCTTCTTCTTTTATCTTTTAATTTTGTATAAAATAATATGTTATGAAAGAATTAAAATAATAAGCTACAGACTTTCCCTTTATTTTTACCGTATTACTATTGTCTTCTCTACAATCGCCATTTCATTTTTTTAATCAAATAAATTTAAAATTAATAAGAAAAAGAATGTTATTCATTATATCAAAGATCTACATCGTTTCACACATTCTCAAGATTATGCCTTAGCCGAAGAAATAAAATGCTTTTCTATGTGCATTTACCCTAATTTTGAGACACATAATCCCTTGAAGATGGCTCTCGCTCATTGAGTCGGAATTTTCGATTAGACCCTGATTGATTGAAGCGACTCTCATCTCTCAATGTGCATTTTATGATCCGTTCTAGTTCTATGATCAGTATATAGTATATGCTAAATTAAGATAAGATATTTGCCTTTACAAAGCTCAATCTGACTGATTTGCTTTCTCTCTCTCTCTCATCTCACTGTTGTTCCGGTGTTTTAGAGTCCTAATTTATAAAGAGATAATAAAGAAATTCAATAAGTTATACTTACCCAAAAAAACTAGAATTGATTTTTTTTTTTTTACTTAACATCTGAATAAAATTTATTTTGGTTCACCTACCTATAATTTCGTCTTTTTATTAAAAAAAGACAACTTAACTTTTTTGTTTTTGTTTTTCAAATCTACTTAATATTAATCAGTTTCTTGATATAAAAAGATCATAATAATTGTCTACTTAAATTTCTCAATCTTCATTATTTGCTAAAACAAAAAAGTATTTTTCTAATTAAATGCTTTACTTGAAAAACTTCATAACTCTTTAAAGTAATAAACTTTTGACAATAGCGAGCGCCTTTAATCTTGTTAACTCTTTCAGTTGAAGAGTTTTTATAATTAAGTATTGCATTTTCAACTTTAAAATTCATTTTAGGCGTTTCTATAAATTATAAAATTAACAAGTAAGATATGTAATCCTTCTTAAAATCCTGCTGTAATTCTTTCTACTAGCTTTTAGGTTAGATTCTAGCTAACTATTACACTAGGTAGATAAATACTACACTAAAGAAGTCATATATGCGAAGACCTGATCTGACCATCATACATAATAAATTAGATAATACGTCACTAAAGTCTACTACTTACTGAATGAATGAATGAATGAATTAATGAATGATACTTTATTGCTTAAAATGTGGTACATAACAATGTTGGAAAATATAATAATCATTTGTTTCACACATTAGTCATTTCTGACATGCAATAGACAATACAATGTCAAATATAGTTATAATGAGTAATGTTGCTCAGTGCGCTGTATTAGTATTATTAGGCATTACTAGTTCTGTGCTATTACATGCATACAAATTGATTACTTTTTAAAATAGTCGTTAATACTGTAAAAACATTTTTGGACCAACCAGTTGAATAAATTACTTTTGAATGATGTAAATTTACGTATTTCCTTAATTTCTTTTGGTAAGTTATTATAAATTCTTATTGCCATGGCATAACAGTTTGTGCTAAACATGTGGGTTCTCATAGAAGGTACCAGCAGCCTTTGGGGATTTCTCCTAGTATATTTACTTGGCAAGTCACCACTGGTTTTAAACAAGTCAGGGTTCGATTTAACAAATATACACATTTCATATATGTACATATGTATGTACCTGCTGAATTTGCTAACCTTACCATGTGGTAAGGTTAGCAAATTCAGCTTTTGAAACAACGGTCTGCAACTTGTTAAGGATGATACTCCAAAGATTGCGCGTACACATTGCTTTTGTGATATGAAAGCCTTGTTAATTGAAGAGGCGTTACCCCATAAGGGTAAACCATACCTAAGACGGGATGCCACATAACCGTGATACGCAAGAATGGCCGTTTTCTTGTTTGCTACTTCTGTCAACCTTCTAAGTGCGTACGAAAACCTATTTATTCTATTACAAACACTTTCAATATGGTTATACTAAGTTACACTGAAGCCATATGTTTGCAAAACAAAAACAAAAGATAACTATGACTGCAATTATGAACGTGACCATACATATAAAAGTATGTTTTCACATTACTTTTTACGAAGACAATTGAAAAGTTATGAATTTTAATCTGAAGTTTTTTTCTATACTACAATGTATCTACACAGGTCCTAATGCAATTTTCTATAATGCGCCAACGGATACCGAGTACGGACCATGTCACTGGAGATGCGGTTCTAAATTACTATCACGTTTTGTAGTACGGTAGAAAACTTCTGTAATGGAATAGTTATTTTACTATTAGGTACAGGGTTTTTATGAAATTTAGTAAGCAAACAAGCATAAGGCCCATTCACAATAACCTAGTGTTTAGTGGTCACCGCAACACCAGGAGCATGCAATGCACTTGAGTAATCTTTTCTCATTATTTTGAAAGATTTCATGTAGTAATCTCTAGGTTTTTAGATCGTCCATAAATAATACAGTATCCGAAACATTTTTTTAAGTAATTCCTAAATGAAAATGTATTTTAAACGACAATTTTCAAAGAACTCTGAAGTCGCGTGCGGTTTTGACGCGAGGCAATACTTTTTGATATATCCATTAATTACATGGTTTTCTATAAATAATCTGCCTTTAGTAAACTATATTCAATATTTAAATTGTAATTTATTTGTGTCCTGTATATAAAACAGGAAAGTATAAATGTGAAATAAAAAACAGAACATGCCGAACTATACATATATATTTTGTCTTATATTATACACACATTGTCACATTACCTTATAGGTTTGTTTGGGACCCGTTAAGGGACTTCCAAAAGTCTCCGACCCGGACATTTGAACATTTGTTCCCTGCAAATATTGGTGAGCATTACTTTAAACGTGGCAGGGTCTCGACTCCTGACACAGATGGGAATGTCGGATCGACAAAAATAAAGAAAGTGACAAATGCCTTACGTATCACTTCTTTTTTACCAGCCACGCAAAAAGTGGGGTGTTTAAGTTGGACGTGTGTATCTGTTTACTAAGTATCTGATTTTCTTCCTCTTTATGTCAACGCATTTCCAGTCGCTCTTTATTTTTTTTATAATTTAGTAGGCAAACAGATAAACAGTACACCAGTGATCACCATAATCCATGAACGCTTGCAAGACTAACCCCCGTATTAAGAAACGTTTGTTAAGCCTATTTTAGCGAAAATGTGTTTTGTCTCGTTCTTTTACGTGAAGTGTCGGGTAAGAGAGAAAGAGCCAAAACATATTTTAGTTAGAATGGGCTTATCAAACGTTTCTTATTACGGGGGTAAGAGTGTCAAGAGTTTTAGGTGCTTATAGCAGAAGCTAACATAACTAAACTACAAGTAAGAGCTACCATGACTACATGCAAACTAACATTAAAACAAAATATGACAGCTACCATTTTGTGTTTTCGAATTTGTAAAATAGTAATTATTCTTAGTTGTAAAAAGATATGTCAAAGTGGCTTGCATGGGATGCAACCGGGAAAACGCAAGATGATGAAGATATGAACATGGCAATATCTACTTACATTTCTGTAGCTATATCAATTAATCTAATGAAATCCTGTTTATTAGTCTACGTTCTGAGAAACGAACTCATCAATAAGTCTGTATTTCTCGTTCACTTAATCACGAAAATTAGTCTTATTAGGAGGTAATACTATTACTTTTGCACGAATCTGAGCTTGACATTAGTCCATAAATGATTAATGAAGATTGCTAACATTAAAGGACTGGTGATTATGAAGATCAGGCTTTCTCAACCTTTTTTCCTTCCGAAGAACTTGTCATATCCACTTTTATTCATATTTCAGAATTTTTCACTGTAGAGTTTATTTTTATTTGATACTCATGACACGGTTGAATATGTTGGGTAGATGTTGATCGACCAGGCATTAAAAAAAATCCTGGTGTTTGTAAAACCCCACCTATTTCTAACATATAGTTATTTCGCTTAAAATTGGTGATTCGAAATAATATTCGTTCGTTTTTAATTGAAAAACTGGTGAATTGGATGATTTTCGTTTGATTCACCGGTTTTGAGTGAAGCTTAGATTTCAAAAATAGCACTCCAGCTCGCACACACCATGAAGCCTCCTTCGTTTATAATGAGATGTGAACTGCAAAAGTCAGTTCTCTACCAGATACAGTAATGCAACGACGTAGTGGATCTTGGCCTTCAAAATGAGACGACGATTAGCTGTGAGGTATGAAATATGAAATAGAAGTCCTTCAGCATGTCATCGCCCCGAAAATACCGAGGGACTGAAATATTTCACTAGGTATTAAGGAACACATTTTTTTCGTACTGTTCTCACTTGTAAGTTATGAGTCAATCAAGCTGTTACTATGCTCTCATAGAAATAATTTATTTATGTCGCAATAATTGTAATAATAATTTGAATAAAAAAATGGAACTAACACTTCTGGATCTCTCTTTGTAATACAAATTCCCATTGTAAAAGGAAAAATTTTTTTCTGTTTGCTTCATTGTTTTAAATCTTAATTAGACCCAATATTCATACATTAAATGAACCATTTTTGGGTCAATTGTTTACCGTTTACCTACAAAAAATTAATTAAACATCTTTTGGAGAAACATTTTGTAAGGTAAAAAAAATATATATTTTTGTACCTTTTGACAAACCAATTTGAATATAATTAATTCTCTGGGTTTTTTGATCCGCACACCTTCCCTATCATAAATAAATATAAATGTGAAAGGTTACTATCATGTAATAAATACGACATCTGGAAATCTACTTGAATTACGAAGCTAAAATTTTGCAGAAAGTTTAAAATAAGGAGACACACCCTTTAATATACATACTGATAAACTTTTAACAAAAAAATGCCAATAAGTTATTTGGAAAGGTAAAAGAATGATTGACTGATTGATAGACCAATACAAAACGGAGAGAGTGCGAAGTTTGTGAAGTGAATAGAAAAAAAATCGATGGGTTCGACTAGGAGCACTCACTTTTTCACTAGCCTCAATACAATTAATCCTCCAGTGTTTTACTTTGATTCGTCCAGTTATTTATACGGAGCATTTTTCCACAAAGGCATGGGTCAGCTTAAGAGGGTGGGACCTAATCTGCTGACTTTTATTTATTCACTGAATTAATCTCAGGGTGGCGCCCCCTTCGAGGTACCGCTGGACTTGGCGATAAAACATCCGTGCGACTTAAGATTTATTAGTGTCATACTTGTGGGAATTAATTTTTAGGATTTCTAGTTTTTTTGGGGACGATGTTGCAGAAAGAAAATTGCGCTGTTGTTTTTTTAATATATTTAAGTATACATTTGTTGTAAGTTTTTTTGTTTCACAAGTAATCATTATACTTAATAAATTGGCAGACGTCATTTTAAAAGAATTCTCCTACCAGTTCTACTATTATACTAATATTAAGAGAAACAAAGTTTTGATATAAAAAACTAATGAATTAATTTTGTCAACTCTTTTTTTTATTTAGGTCTGAGCTTATATACGTTTCCCTTTTTTCTTTTTTTATGTTGTCTTTCTTTATTTTATTTGCCCTTCTTACTCTATTTGTCCTTACTTGCTTTCTTGTAACCGTTCTGCATTATTTCTAGCCTTAAAAGCAAATAATAGATTGGATGGAGGAAGTAAATTGAAAGAGGGCTAGTCCACTTTTTATCTAGTCTTCTTCTCCAAAAGTAAAAAAAATCGAACTTATTTATTTTTATAACGTACACTCTCTTAACTAACTCTTAGAGGAAACTTAAACATAGATTGAGTACATACATGTTTTGTTTTTATTTTGTAATTTTAAATACTTTAAGTTGGCGAATGAGGTCGCTAGCTGCAATAGCGGGCCATGACTAAACCGTACTTTGGGCTAATGCGTAAGCTAAGGAAACACGCTCAGATGAAAAAGTTCTTTCGAGAATTAAAACAATGGTATAGTCTATTGCATTTAGATAAAGTTAAAAAGCAAAATTGAAGCGACAAGATTGCGTGAGCTTAGCGAATTGGAATTCAATTCTTTATTCACGAGGGTTTTAACTTAACTCGTACATATTTTATTGGAAATACGGTTAACTGTTTGGGTGTAACTGATTGTTGATAAGGTGAAGATTTCATTTTAACTTACAAAACCGGAATTTTGAGTACCTAATTTTAAATACTTCAGTACTCTAATATTCTAAATGACATAACATTATCTTTCATACATATTCATATAGATTTATTTTAAACACGATGCATGCATGTATGTATCGTATCAATAATATTAACTATGGGAACCTTTATAATTATTTATAACAAAAAAAAAATAAAAGGAAAAATATTGCAATACCAAAACAAAAATGTAGTTTACAAATATTACAAATTAATTTGATTCGGTTTCCCTTAGTGTTATTGATATTCCTGTAATAAATTTCATTAATGTCAACATTAAGACAAAATAAAACACCTAATTCTAACACAAACAAAATGGGGTTAATCGCCAAAAATAAAAGTCCAGATCAGTGAAATTGATCGTAAAATTCATTCTCTGTTGATATGTTTATTATCAGAAGGAAACAAGGAAATCTATTTCTAGATGTGGTATATTCCTTTTGGATCTAGCTAAGTAAAAAGATAAAGCAGGAGAGCGACCCGCATTAGCTTCACTTGGGCATAAAAATATTCCTCTTGAATCACTATATCTATTAAAAAAAACCACATCAAAATCCGTTGCGTACATATAAAGGTTTAAGCATACATAGGGACATAGAGACAGAGAAAGCGACTTTGTTTTATACTATGTAGTGATAGTGATTAGTTTTAAATGTCCCATACATTGCATAATTAACAAAAATGTAACTAAAATTTTTTTTGACATGTTTCTGCCAAATAATGAAACAAAATAAGTTGGTCCAAAGAGAACCCATCGTTTACCATTTGAACTTTTATAGAAACACATTTGTACCCGTCTTTGATCGTGTGTGGTCCTGTCCGTACGTTAGTCCTTACTAACAAGTGTAAATTCTGTTTAATATCACAAATATATCATTGCTCTGTACGTTAGTATATAAAAGGGTTACCTTTGATTTCGGAGACTGTAGGTTGTTTTTCAAAATAATAAGGTAGTTTTTAAGATTTACTGATGTCGTTTGCAGATTTTTTGAGTCTTGTTGTGAATCTAGAAGTTCAATTAGGAATTTTTATTTATAACATCTGAAGATGACTATTGCGATTGAAAAAAATAATAAAACATTTTAAAATGTTTTAAAATGTTTTTACTGTTATAAAGGGTTTACATTTGATCGTGGTTTTACTTACTTTAGCTTTATTTTATTCGTATAGTTCCTATTTACGAGTTTCTATTATTTAAGAACATTTCTCTTAGGTATCATTGGAGTTATTCCCATAGTAAAGTAGACTATATTTTTTTAATTCAAATTTTCTTTAGGAAGATTCTAAAGTTATTACGCACCATGACTTAATTTTCTATAGGAAAATCATTAATTTATATTTAGGGCCAATTTCAAATAAAGGGGAGAAATAATACTTCGTTTAATCCTGTTTTTAGTTCATCAGAATCTAAAATGTTTTTTTGTTCAAACTAGTAAATCGACACATTTACCAGATAAAACAATGAAGTATATAATTTTCTTACATCACATATAAAAACAAAGCACTAAGTAATGAAACTACTACACGGAAACGTACTACGTATTGACCAAAACGCCACCTGCCTTGGCAACCAAACACGTAAAAGGTTCATTTACCACAACAAGAACTGCTAAGTGGAATTGTTTGTCCTCAAAAACCAAACAAGCGGGCATTTGGCTCCCAAAACTCCCATTGACATTAAAGCTTAAATAAAAACAAATGAGGATCCCGAGAAAAGGAAAGAAAAAAGTGTTGACCACACAAGTCTTCCTGTGTAGTTTTAGGGTACCGTATAGTAAATCAAATAGATATGTAATTTTAGTGAGACCAACTTTTTAGTTTTGTTTCTTAAAATAAACTTATTTAATCTATAACTAAAGTTCAGTTATTATTTATTTCCTATAACTAGGTTTAAATGAATTACAATTTGTAATAAAATAAAATTAATAAATTCATATATATTAATAATTCATATTCATTAATATTTTTGCTTCGGATGCCATTTATAAAGGTTTTTACGTATTATTAATTATTTAATTGCCACACGCGACTTCATATTCTAAGAGTAATTAGAGAAAATTATACAAGTATAGTATACATTAAATTAAACTATTTAATACGGTTTTTTATCGCGTTTATTGCTTATTTATTTATACCTAACGTTTCAAGCACTTTACAGAAACGTTAGGTATAAATAAGTAAGCAATAAATGCGATAAAAACCGTATAAAATAGTTTAATTTAATGTGTAACAATCGCGAAAACATAAGAAATCATTAAGTATAGTATAGTTATAATGCTAAATAATTTTATCTCCATAAAACTACACGCACTTTATCGTCAATCCATTAGTAATCAAAAACTCCAGAGGTACATAAGAGTCCCTCTTTTGAACTATAATTAGTCATAAGTTTTAATAAATGCAACAAAAAAAATAATATGCAGTTGGTATTGTGTAAATACAAAAAAATAATAACAATATTAAAAGTACAAAATAATAAATAAATAAATAGTGACAAATACTAAATAGGCTTAATATTATTATTTAACATTTTAATTTTGACATTTATATTTTATACTATTTTATTTATTTTTGTTTTATATTTGCAAATAACACTTTTATAAGATAAAATGTACTGGCTTTTTTCACTGTCATTTGTTGTAACTTAATTATACCTACATTATGCAAATAAAGAAACTTGAATATAAACGGAACCCTGAAGTCGTAAAAAGTTTCGAGTTCATTTAGTTAAATAGCTTCAAATAATAGAGGAAGTGTTTTGTAATTTTGTATAACATGGATAACCCATTTAAAGTTGTCTTTGGGTGTAAGAAAACTAGCATTTATTAAATGACGAATACTACTTTTTAATTTAGCTGGCCTATAACGTTTGATACAACACTCTTCATCCGAACATTTACATCATCAGCTTACGCTTCAGAGCCATTGAACTAACTGCCATAGTTGCTTGTAGATCAGGGAGTCATGGGTTCGATTCCCACGGCATGCATACTTTGTTTAGTTGTTTTTAGTTTAGTCAGGATATTGCATCTTTATTGTCTCATAATAAAGATGGTCTCAGCTGCCAGCCATCTAGGAAAAATGTCAGAGGCCGAGAGGCGGTTCCAACGAATTCTGACACAGAGTCTGCATGGTCTATTGATTGTTGATGTTGACTTACACGATATAATGATGGTTCTGCAGAGCCAATGGTACGCTTTAATCATGATTCTAACTTCAAATTACTTTAAAATAAATAGAAAACATTTATTCGTAAAATGGAACGCGGTGAATTCATTTTGCTAAATGGAACAAATTTAAATACAAAACAGTAGTCGTTTTCAATAAAAGGTAGCTTATTGAGACAGGTAAATTATTTCTGAAATATTCTTCGTTTTCTGTTAGAAACGCTCCGCTGAAATCTATTGTTTCGTCTAAGAGTAGCGATTTACATATCAAAAGTCTCAAAGGAATGTCTAATAAAACTTTTTGCATTAGTAACAAATCATGAGAATCTATAGCCTTCTGTCCTAAAATTTATGAATACTTATGATTAATATTTGGCAATAAAGTTTAGTGAAGTAAGTATGTTGTTTTGTTTAACAAAACTAATATTGTACAGTGATCCTTAGCAAAACTAGCAATTTTAAATTACCTTTATATGAATATACAATACATACATATTTTTTAATATCAACAATTTCTATGTCAAAAATTGTCCGACCAGTTTATTAATCAGAACTTTATGCTAGACAAATATTTTATCAGAATCGGAATTTTTCGTGTATTATTTGAAAATGTATGTACGCTCAAACTAAATCTCTGCTTGTATAATAAAAAAAAAGATCCTGACGAATTAATAACCTCCTCCTTTTTTTAAGTCGGTTTAAAATGATAAAAAAAACACCTTAAACGACATGCAAGCAAATTCTCACATAGATTTCTCAAACGAGAGCCAATGGATCGTTGTAAATCTCAAACTTAACATCATTATTACCAAATTACTTCAATAACACTTCCATGATCATTCTGGCAACACATTAAGGTTTAAAAAAAAATAAAATTGGAGCCAACTTAATTTAATAATCGCTCGTGCGTGGAGGGAAGCCAATGAATTCTTTTTATGGCTCTTTTATTATTATGATGCAAAAATTTATATCCAAGCAAAGTTATGTTGCCAAATGTGTCGTACTAGTTACCTACTCTGAAAATATTTAGTCGGTCAAAATCGGTCAGTCGAATGCTTTTCATTTATGAAAATATTTTTATTAAGACATATTGTCTAAATACCTTTTTTGCTGTTTTAGCTTGATACCACTTTAATCTATTGAATTTTACTATATTTTTATCACGTTTGCGACTACAACTGGGAGCTCATAAGTAACTGAATTTTAACCTTTTTTATACACTAAAATCGTCCTGGGAAAATAACTTTAAGGCAATCTAGTGAAAACAAAATCACGAAGTTATGCTTTAGTGGCAATAAAAATAAGAACCTTTTCTCATTTATGAGAAGCATTGTTGAAGATGAAATCAATATTTTTAAGTATAATTGCTCAGACAAAAGAATTATGTGAGCTCAGTTCAAATATGTATGTTTCCACAGTACAGTGGATAACGAAAAAGATATTAGTTAGATTTAAAACAAAATGGTTAGTAAATTTTATCTGTTTCTGTTATTTTATTAACCTGAATGGTATAAATAATAATAACATGAAACATAAACAAAACTGGTTATTTATGTTTCATGCTATTATTATTTATAGGCACCATTTGAAATTTGTATTTCTAACTTGCTCTATCAATTCAAATAAATTTAACTTAATGGCGAATAAATAAAATAAACTAATCCTAATAATTTAATTTCCGAACATTTTTCTTTTTTTTGTCGATGTTTGCTTTAAAAGCTAGTATTTTAAGGCTTTATTATAACTACTATCAACTGTATGAAAAATACGTCTTCCAATAGCCGCAACAAAGAAAATTAACCCAACCATTAGTATCCTTTTTCGCATTATAAAAAATACAGAATTATAAAAATGGAAAGGTAATAAAAATTATTGCCTTTTCAAAATTGATTGATTAATACACAATAAAAAATTTAAATTTAGAGTAAAATCACCCAAAAGTCGTATCGTACTGTACAATGGACATGCGTCCGATCACTATCGACCTCGGAGCGCGTGCAGCCCGTTCGTGTAGAGCACGATAAACATCTGCCGATATGCAGTTAATAATGGAGCTATACTGCAACACCTACGATGCATTCGATGCGTTTTTGAGCTGATAAGTTTTAAGCGGTACATAATCTTATCAACACTATATACATGTTTCTAGTTAAGTTGCCCAGAAAGCTTAGCCTAAGTCATATTTTCAAAACGGTATCGAAGTTCGACATAAACAAAATGTATAAAATTGACATGAGTCGCGCTAAAACACGTGGTCAATCGTATGTCAATTCCATACATTTTGTTCTTGTCGAATGTCGAAAACGTCGTTAACTTTTTGAAATTGTGTCTTTGGCTAAGTCCCCTGAAATCCTATTACTATATTAAACGAGCAATATTTGTATATATATAAATTTATTTGTACTCGCGTTTTCGAAAACGGCTTTAACGATTTATATGAATTTCTAAACATAAGTTCTTACATAGTCAAAATGATAATCTAGCTAGGTTCCATGTCTGTCTGGGAAAATTCATTTTACCCATATCTTCACGCAAAGAGATTTTCTGCATAAAACGAGCGAAGCTCGGTCGGCCAGATACTGTAATTAAAATACTTGCGTCAATTCCATACATTTGGTTCTTGTCGATCTTCGATAACGTTTTGAAATTGTGACTTTGGCTAAGCTGATTTGTCTACTTTTTAAGTACTTTCTGACTTGGAGGAGAGAAATAATTCAATAGGATGCAGTCAAAAGTGTTAATAATACAATCCACACTTCTAAGTGGTTCTTCTCTTAAACACTATTAAGACAATTCTTCCTTGACACGCATACGGCACAAAAATGACAACCTTTATTAACTTTAATATGATAAAAAGATTTTCTGGCTTGCAAATTGCAACTAACGTCTGTAAATCTCTATCTAAAGACGACAAGTGATTCGATTGCCTAGCCTCTAAGAATAAATTGAATTTGTTTCTCTATATCCAATATGCAATTTATTAAGCTTTCTTTGAGTCTACTTTAAAATCATCCCGCCGTCTCAATCAATCTGCTCTCAATCAATCCCCTGATTGAAAATTCAATCGCTGTCATGACTGGCGGATTACGTGACTGTGTTACTTAACTTTGATGTAGATGATATATTTTCAGATCAACGTACTCTCTGTGATTTAAATCCCTTCTTATAATGTTATCTATCTTATTTGAAAAAAATTTAGATTTAAAGCGGAGAAAGTATCATCGTCATCAATCTTAGCCTTTTTCTATTTTAGTCAAGTTAGGCTCTCTAGCTTCTTTAGCCTTTCCTCTTTATTAAAAGAAGTTTTTTTTCTATTGTCTTTTAAAATTGCTTTATTTTTGCATTTAAACTATGTCGTGTCACATCACAACTGATGATGTCAACTGACCCCGCATCAGAGTTGGTATCAGAGGTTTTCGAAACCGCCTCTCATACTCTGACGTGATTATTTTAACAAACTAATCCTCTTATTACATTCGTTCAAGTAGAGATTAAATTAAATAATCTATACAAACATGTCAGGTAGGCCATATGACTGTTTACCTTTTTTTTTACGTGTGAAAAAATCCTCGCCTACCACCCAGCCATGAACAGGAAGCTGGAAGGTTATGTGGGGCTTAAACCCACTAAAAACCACACGGTGTCAAACACCTACCGCTTATTGCCAGGGCTATGTGCTTCTTGATGCTCCACAGCCCCAGCGCGGCGGCCGCTACCACGGCGACCTCGGCACGGCCACTCTCCTCGGAGTGACCCATCGGCTACTCTTCCCGAAGGGGTAAAGGCGCTACTTAAAGGTTTAAAATATACATACGAAATTGCAAGTGCAACAGTTTGTCTAGTAAAGCAAAGATTTTATTTAAAAAAAAAATATCAGTACATACAGGGCGTTTAAGTTAAACGCCATGTATGTACTATACTTCTTTACATTTCTACGTTTAACAATTCGCAATAAATTTTCCTTGCGTAAAAAAAGCTAGTCAAAAATCTGTAGCAAATTAAGTATATAAATAAAATATTACTTTCAAATGAATTGTTATCTAGCTACGTAAGTATCCTATACAATATTTATAACGGAGGGTCTTCTGTTTCCACATGGAGGGTCCACGTTCAGGTGAGGGCTGAATTAACATGAACACGGCTCGTTTAGAGGATAGCACCATGGGCCTAGTGGATACTAGATAAGTAATATATTAAGATAGGTATGATATGAAATTTCCTATTTCTCCATATGGTTGACTGAAAGAAAATTTCAGAACATTAAATCCGTTAGTTTTAAAAAGAATAATTAATTATTTATTTAACTTTATTGTAAAAATACAATAATCGGACTTAATGCTAAAAGTATTATCTAACAGTCGACCTTTGGGTCAAGCAGAGAACAGTTTGTGGGTTTACATGTGGAACAATATAGTTTTGAATAAATTACTACACCCATCTATGAATACTTATAATATACATATTAGTTTGTTTTGTACTAACTAACTGTACCTCAAGGAGAATTTTTCAAATTCTCAACGAATCTATTATTTTATCTGATGTCAGTGCACTAAATAGCTATGCTTTGATAAATTCATTGTACTCGTACCTTACGCATGTTTCTTCATATTTATGTAGAAAATAGGACTAAAGCGAAAGGTTGAGACTTGTAGGTGGCCAATACTGGTCAATCCTTATTGCTTGAGAAAAAACTTATCTCCAAACCCAAAAATCTGCTTTTCTGTAGTTGAAATTGAAAGGACTGTAAGTTATGTCACGTCTAGATGCTATAACTCTTCAATGCGGTTACCTCGCCTCGGGATGTGTCCCAATGCCGTAATTACACGAACACACCCCACTAGTGCAAATAGAAACGAAACCGCACGCATCCGCGGAAGCCTCTAAATCCGCATATGTAAATAGGGGTATGTGTACCTCAGAGAATTCCTTAGGACTACAACTTGGGGTTATGCCCGCATCGGATTATTATTTTGGGATTTAGACTAAGTAATTTGGGGAACTAATGAAGATCTACATCTACCTAGTATATAACAACGCAGTTAGCATTGTATAGGTATCATTTAATTATAACCCTTCATGCACGCCTTAAAAGCTGATACAGTTTTGTTACTGATATCACAGCTATCTGCACGGGTCTGGCAAGAGCCAGAGTCAAGATACGAAAAGGTTTCCGAGTGACTTTTTCATAGACCAAAAGTCAGGCCACAACTACCTTGGTCTAAAATTGTGACTGCCTTATGTTAAACTTAGTTATTCTTACAATTATGAAAAATTAAAATACCATCTAAGCTAAAATTTGTTATTTCTGCTAAAACTATATTGTGTTAAAGATATGTCTTATTTACATGAAAATACAATGCATTTTCAAAAATTCTACCTTTGATGCAGAAGGGTGAAACCAAAGCAAAAATAAAGCCAATTGTAAAAACAATATTACGAAAGATAACAATTAACTGAAAATAATTTCAAAGAAACAAGTTTCAGCTACGAGCCTATTTATTCCGTTAAAACCATGGAGTCACGTTTTTTGCTGGAAAAATTGTTTTGTAATGAAAATAGCAAGGAATATCTAAATTATCTAAGTATAATCAAGTAGTCAACCTATTTGAAAATAACCTTACTAGACCCACATAAATATATATCGCCTATTATGCCCCATTATTACTTCTACTACTAGTTCACTTACCAAGGTTATATTAGAAAGTAACATATTGATATTGTGTGGTCAGAATGGCGGTGGGTAACCTTTCCTTAGCATTTATTTACCGAAGGTTGGGAATCCGCAATCACTGGAGAAATGTATCTACTCCATTAGATGCGCACTTGCTGGTTGGCATACGGGAGACTATATTGAATTTTACTTCAATTATCCTAAACTGAACTATATAGTTATATGAAAATAGCTGACCCGGCGAACTTCGTACCGCCTTTCTTAATATTTTTTTTTTCGTAAGAACCTTGTACAGAGTATTAGAAAACTACAAAAAAAAAATCAGCCAAATCGGTCAAGCCGGTCGGTAACAATGAAAAACGGGTTTCATTTTTATATATATAGATGAGAGAGGAAAATGATGTTACTTAACGTAATGATCAGACCTCAAGGTAAGGTAAAGTAAGGTGGAAGTGTACCTGTGCACACTAATTTTGTTTTTTTTTTTGTTTCCATCATCTATAAGTTATATGAGTGAATACAAGTTGCTGCCTGCAACTTTGTCCGCGTAAAAGTAGCATATAGGTATCTGGCCTTTTTACAATCTATACAAAAAATCACGTCATTCATCGCTCCATTTTACTATAAAAGAAGGAAAAACGAACACATTGTTGAAAAAAAATCGAAGAGTTTTGTTATTAAATCGAACCAACTCCTATAATAAGTGTTATTCAAGTTTCATTCAATTCATTTATTCGCATACATAATCATAAAAAAGTTAGCAGCATACATGCATGCAGCTTGGGTATAGCGCCATTAAGCAGTATTTAACACTTTCGCTGGCAGTAACGCCTCTCGACGTAGATAACAATTAATTGTTATTGTTATCTCGTTTACTATCCGCGAAAGTATAAATAGTCAGTTTTAAGATACAGGATGTTTACATATCTATAAGGTACTTATTAGTAAAATCGTAATAGTAATTAAATCGTTATTAGCTTTTATTAAAGCTATTAACGATTTTAATTAATGAAATTATTCTTGCAATGGCTTTGGGTCTGTAAAATACTCGTAAATTTAGTTGGATTTCTATATCAAATAAATCTAAGATAAGCAATAGATCTAAGTGAAAATAACTTAGATTATGTGATGATAAAAAGTGGGTAGGCAAAGAAAAAATGGAAGACGTGGATTTATATATCATGATTAAGATTTTTTTTAAATAACTTCTAACAAAACTTAGTATTTTTGGTTATAAATTGACAGAGCAGCAAATCGCTACATAACTACTTTTATTAGATAAGACAAAACTACGCCTAATCGCCCGTTTGCTAAGCAAACCACTATTTAAATATTTAACAAGGCCTACCAATTATTTATTCACACGGTACAAGCTATAAACTAACAAACAAATAGCCAATACATACTATAATTTTGATATAACTACTTTAATATACAGCGTTGTTTGGAACTTTCTTGTGGGGAACTTGGCAAACTAATAAATGAATTATAAATTTTAAAAGTATTGAAAGTGAATTTGTATGTATAAGGAGAACTCAATTAAAACTGACATTTTATTGTCGTTGTATGACTTTTTTTTATAATTGGCTTATATTACATTTTAAATAATAGTAGACATGAAAATTAAAGTCCTGGTATCTGATGTCTACATTTGGTTAGAAGTGCCGTTTTCCTACAAAATCTAAGTTAAAATAAATTTAATTGAAGCTAATTATTTTTCACTCCAGCTCCACTTTGCTTAGAATTATCAATTATAAGTTAACTATATAAAGCCTTTATTATTTCGTCTAAATTTGTACTAGAAAACTTAGTATTCATAAAACAAGTGAAGATTATATCCAAATAAAGCTATAAAACAAAATATGATATAAACGACATAATAAAATAACATTAAGAAACAAATAAACAACTAAATAACAGACAATACTTCAGAATCCTTCCCCTACAAGTTGTTAACATAAAAAACTAGCAAAAACTAATAAATAAACAATAAATAGGGTACAGCGATCACGTGCCTGTTAAATGACACGTAACGCTTGTATTACCTATTGTTGTATCGTTTGTGGTAATTTATCAATTGGATGGAGTTATGTAGAAAATAACCAAGTTAAAATTTCACTATCGTGATAAAATAGTTTTAGGACAGAGTTCTAAGTTTCATTAGGTATACTTCTCTGACTAGTAGCTGATCCCACCAATAAACCAAATGTTTGGAATGAGGGTTGACATCAGATGGGGTTTTATGAAGTTAAGACATTACGCCAGCGGACTCCGGGACAACGATGTGATCATGATTATTTTGTGTATAATGATCATTAAACATAAAATCACTTAACTAACGGTTAAAATTATAAAATTTTAAATAGCCGACGCCACAGTTAAAAATATGTTTTAAAAAATGACATAAAGTCAAACCAGCTAGTCAAATTATTATGCCCAGCATCCTCATCTTCACCATTAATGGTTCGACTTTACTCCTCAAGGATTTCCAAAACGACCGGTTGGAAGCTGCCTGCATCCAAAGCCTGCCTGAAACCTTCTTCTGGTCATCTGACCATCTGGTCAGTGGATGTTCGATGCTGCGCTTACCGGTGCGTGGTCGTCATCGGTGAACAGCACAGCCTGCGGCTGAAATGATAATGATGATGAAATATCAACTGAGGTTTCTTAGTTTGTGGCGCCGCTTCTTTTTCACTTGCGCTTTGGAAGTGGTGGTAAACTTAATTTAAGTAATGGTTGACGACAATAATGTGATAAGAATGTCCTATATTGAGAATAAACAATTTGAATTTGAATTGAGGGATTCGCTTGCTTTACCCTTTTTTTTTGAACATGGGTCAACAACTCTTCTTCTTCGTCCGAGAGTTTTTCTCGGTTACATCTTCAGCTTACTTTTCAGAGCCCAGGGTACGCTATTAATCATGGGCCTAATTTGGCGGAACTGGTTATTGCATGGACAACCTTATGAGCGAAAAAAAAACTCTCGATCGATTTTTAGCTTAACACTTTTTTTCTGCAATACCAGCATTTATTTGAGTAATGAATACAAATTACTATTCTTGCTCTACTTATTTAATTATTTTTTTTAAGATTAATTGTCTACGTTTCTTGATTTTGTGGCATAATATCGTCATGATAGTGTCGTTGGTAAAATATTACGGAAACATGTTTGATAAAATGCTGTAAGATATGCGTTAGAGTAAATTAATGTGAGAATGATATTTCAGATGATAATAAAAAGGGGTTATAAGTCCTGACAAAAGGTTAAAAAACGGGTAAAAAGGGATATTTTAGCTATACCTAAAAGACCCCGGTTAAGAAATTAAAGAGTTTTTCTACTTAAGACCCATATGTAGGTATATGCTTAAGAGGCTTCTAAGTTGAGTTATTAATGATGATCAGTCTGCCCCGTGAGGCCAAAATTTAATTCATTAATAGGTATCACGTTGTTTACACGGACCTTGCGCACCCTGTTTTCAACGATTTTTGAAACCCGCCCATGACATGATGGCAGCTTGACCAAAGCAAAGGCTTACAGTAAAAGTATAATATTTTATTAAGGTTAGTATGTACAATAAATAAATTAAGAATCACTGAACATTTTCCTGAAAATTAAAAAATACCTACCTGCATAGTTTATATTAATGACTTAGAAACTTATTGGAAAAATATACAGGATTTTCAAAGTATTATTTGCCGCGACCCGCACTGCCCTACCATGGACTATTTACTAAAAACAAAAGACAGTATACGGGTGTCTGATTGGTCGGGCCTGTTCAACCCTTGCAATATCGGGTTGCAGTCATGAGAAGCATCAGTTAACAAAAATGGCCGCTATACGATGAAATTCAATACCACCGGATAATACACTAGTGCAGTCACTTGACTGCGCACGCCAGAGTTAGTTAATGTAATTAAGCAAAAAGAATTAGTTGTTACCCTCCGTTTACCCCACCTACGCTATTACGCTTTTTCATTATGCTTTCTTAATTTACCTCTATAATTTTTCTTAATTTTATTTGAATCGGTTCAGTAGCTTACGCATTACGCATGGAAGTATATCAAACAAACAAAAAAAAATACATTCGTATTTTAATAGTATAGGAGCATATAGCAATTTTTTATAATTTTTAATTACCCTAGTTGCCTCCATAGCCAATATGGCCTTGATGTCTAGCAGAAAGATAAAATCTAGAAGTGCTGGTTTGAATCTGCAGTTGATGAAGCTGTGCAGTGTGCACGTTAACCAAGCAGAATACTGAAGAACGAGCGAGGTAGAATTCAAATTCAAATTCAAATTCAAATTCAAATTCAAATTCAAATTCAAATTCAAATTCAAATTCAAATTCAAATTCAAATTCAAATTCAAATTCAAATTCAAATTCAAATTCAAATTCAAATTCAAATTCAAATTCAAATTCAAATTCAAATTCAAATTCAAATTCAAATTCAAATTCAAATTCAAATTCAAATTCAAATTCAAATTCAAATTCAAATTCAAATTCAAATTCAAATTCAAATTCAAATTCAAATTCAAATTCAAATTCAAATTCAAATTCAAATTCAAATTCAAATTCAAATTCAAATTCAAATTCAAATTCAAATTCAAATTCAAATTCAAATTCAAATTCAAATTCAAATTCAAATTCAAATTCAAATTCAAATTCAAATTCAAATTCAAATTCAAATTCAAATTCAAATTCAAATTCAAATTCAAATTCAAATTCAAATTCAAATTCAAATTCAAATTCAAATTCAAATTCAAATTCAAATTCAAATTCAAATTCAAATTCAAATTCAAATTCAAATTCAAATTCAAATTCAAATTCAAATTCAAATTCAAATTCAAATTCAAATTCAAATTCAAATTCAAATTCAAATTCAAATTCAAATTCAAATTCAAATTCAAATTCAAATTCAAATTCAAATTCAAATTCAAATTCAAATTCAAATTCAAATTCAAATTCAAATTCAAATTCAAATTCAAATTCAAATTCAAATTCAAATTCAAATTCAAATTCAAATTCAAATTCAAATTCAAATTCAAATTCAAATTCAAATTCAAATTCAAATTCAAATTCAAATTCAAATTCAAATTCAAATTCAAATTCAAATTCAAATTCAAATTCAAATTCAAATTCAAATTCAAATTATTTATTTTCAATATAGGATATTCTTATCACTTATTGACGTCAATTGTTACTTATTTTAAGTTTACCACCACTTCCAAAGCGCAAGTGGAGAAGAAGTGGCGCCACAAACTCCACAGCAGCATTTTCTTCAAAAACGTCAATTCACAAAATTTGAGTCAAATCAGACGAGTATACATTTGAATATTTTTATAATTACCATAAGTTTATTATTAAATAAATATTGAGGATTATTGAAATAGTTTAATAAAAATGTCAAGTAATAAAAGATGTCATGATAAAATAAAAAAATAAAAAAAAATAATGTACTGAATGTACATATGATCAATTTTTAGCTATAGTTTGGAGGACTCCGCACCAAGCTTAAGTTACACATCCTTGTCATTGAGAAAATCATGAGCGCTATAATAGGCTTTTTTACAAAGTAAATTCTTAACATGTGCTTTGAATTTTCGGTCAGGCAAACTAAGGACCGACTCTGGAAGCTTATTGTGGAGAGCTCAATGAAAACCAGATAACGTGTATATATTTAATAACAAGCTTTTGCCCGCGGCTTCGCCCACGTCAAACCCCTTAAAAACAGTGCTTTTTCCCGCCATGAAAGGTACCCTTTGTCCTTTCCTGGTTCTAAGCTACCTCCCCACCAATTTTCAGCCAAATCAGATCAGCTGTTCTTGAGTTATAAATAGTGTTACTAACACGGCTATCTTTTATATATATGTAGGGGTGGTCCAAATAATGCACTCGTATTTTCTAATAAGCAACAGCTTTATTTTATTTTAAATTTAATAATTATTACAGAGCACCGATTTATCATGGCGTCGTCAGTTTTGCGAGAGAGCGAGATAGCCAGCAATATCGTGCTTATTCGGTCTATCATCGATGCGTTCCGAAACCAGTTAACACAAAATAAAATTCCTACAGCTCGGCCATTCTGCAAATCAGTCTGACCTCAGACTGCATAGAATGCTTAACAATAACAGTCATGATAATACTTTAAAGAAAACTAAATAGGATAAGCTATTGCTATAATACTAACCTGAAGTTACAATGTATTCTCTCTCATTTAACATTTAAATCTTATTACTACACCCCAATCATTTTCAATAAACTAGGGATAAACAGAACATAAAGTTAGTTACTTATCTATTACATAACAAAATGCACTAAGGCTTACAGTAACATAGACACAACATATACCTAAGGAGTTACTTAAAATAAAATAAACACATGTTTTACTTTTTAACAAAATTAAAAGATTCAATTAGAACTAAGGCCATTGTTTCATGAAATCCACACCTGTGCTAGTTTTTAAAGGTCCCTCCTTACCTTTATCCACCTTAAACACTTCATACCGATCTTTCCCCAGCTCCCTTATGATGCGGTATGGCCCATAAAATTTGGGTTTTAATTTTAACGCGTTGCCAAATTGTGTTCTCTGGATTGCGACGAGATCTCCTACTTTGTACTTCTGTCCTACTTTTCTTTTCTTATTATATGTTTTTCTATTTTCTTCCTGAATTTTTAGTATCTGAGCCTTAGCTTCTCTTCTTGATTCATCCCTTCTAAGCATAAATTCTTCTCTACTTTCGTCTTCTAAAAATTCTAATATCTTCATATCTTCCTTCATTTTCATTTTTACTCCTGTCAGTAATTGGAATGGTGTTGTATTAATTGCACGCTGATATGTACTGTTGATGACTCTCTGCAATTTACTAACGTGTTTGTACCAATGTCCTGGTTCCTCTATACTCATTTTAGTTAAGACTGAGATAATAATGCGATTCATCCGTTCTACTTGTCCATTCCCACGTGGAATACCAGTTGTGATGCTGACATGATCTATTTCTTCTTCGTTGCAGTAGTCTTCAAACTCCTTTCCTGTGAAAGCTGTCCCGCGATCAGTTATTATCCTTCGTGGATTTCCATAATCTTTTTGATGAAGCTTTAGCTTATCAACTGTTTCCTTGGCTGTCACACTCTTAACAGGATAGATCCACACAAACTTGGTAAATCCGTCGATCACTGTGAGAATGTAGTTATACATTTTCTTTGTTGCATCCAGAGGTCCTATGTGATCACAGTGCAAGGTGTCTAATGGTAGTTCCCCTTTGTTAATTGGATTTAACAGGCCTTCTTTCTTTCCAGATTTTTTGCAAGCTAATAAACATGGCAAACACATAGAAATTACCTTATCAATTTTATTTTCAAGGTTTGTAATATAATATTCTTTTTCTACTATATCTTTTATTTTCTTTTTCCCAAAATGACCAATGCCATGAGCTGTCTTGATAATCTCCATATCCATTATCTCTGGAATAACTAATTTTTTCTCTAATCCTTTGTAAATAACTCCGTTCTCCATAAAATAATCTTCATACTCGTTTTCCTTAAGTAATTCTTTCACAATCTTTAATCTGTCATCTTCTTCTTGTGCTTTCTTTATCCTAGCATGTAGCTCAACATTAAGAAAACATATGTTTCTGCTTAGCGCATCAACATGTTGCATCTTATCACCATTCCTATGCTCTATGGAATAATCAAAGTCTTGCAGGTACAATATCCATCGAGCAACTTTAGCAGGTACATCTTTCTTATTCAATGTTTTCTGGAATGCTTCACAATCCGTTACAATCTTAAAATGTTTTCCGATGAGGTATCTTCTAAATTTCTTAACTCCTTCGATGACCGCTAGGGCTTCAAGCTCATAGCTGCTGCACTTCTGTTGGGCTTCTGTAGTTTTCCGGCTCATATAATGAACTGGATGTAAACAACCATCTTTGGGATCCTTTTGCATTAACACAGCCGCATATCCATACTTACATGCATCTGTGTGTAATTCTGTTTCACATTGCATATCAAAAATCTTCAGAACGGGTTCACTACATAATTTCAACTTCAAATCCTCAAAAGCTTGTCTCTGTAGCTCTTCAAAACAGTACTCATTCCTTTTAAGCAAGTCGGTTAATGGCTTTGCAATTAATGCAAAATTCTGGATAAACTTTCTGAAATATGAAGTAAGCCCTATGAAACTGTGAACTTCTTTTAAATTCTTAGGAATGGGATACAATCTCACAGCGTTTATCTTATCTGGTGATGGTTTCACTGTACCGTTGGAAATTTTATGGCCTAGATATTCTACAGAGCTTTGGAGTATCTGTGACTTCTTCCAATTTATTTCTAGACCGTAATCAGCTGCTACTTTCAATACTTCTTGAAGCCTTAACAATCCTTCTTTCTCATCTTTGGATAGTATAATTAAATCGTCGATGAAAATCAAAAGGATTCCTCTTTTTACAAAGTCAGAAAATATAATGTTGATATAACGTGTAAAATACTTTGGACAGATAGAAAGACCAAAGGGTGCTCGTAGAAACTCGTATTGACCTTCAGGATTACTTGTTACGAATGCTGTATATTTTACGGACTCTTCTTCGATTGGTAAATGAAAAAATCCATTCTTCAAGTCTAGTGTACTAAATATTCTCACATTACTTAATTTATCAATATGATCCTCGATGATCGGCAATGGATATTCGTCTTTTACCATTTTTTGATTAATTCTTCTGTAGTCGATGCATACTCTGGTGCTTCCATCTTTTTTCTTGACTAATACCAATGGACTGGCATACTCGGAGTGACTAGGCCTTATAACACCCTTGGATAACCATTCTTCTATTTGCTGTTTAACTATATTTTCCTCTGCTAAAGCTAGTCTTCTGGGTCTCTGTCTCACTGGTATATCATCTTTAAGGATAATTTTTAACTTAATAGGCGCGTCTTTGACTTTCAGTGGCTTATAGCTATCTATAATTTGCGTTACTATTGCAGGTTGATCTTCATTGCTGGAAAACAAACAAATATTATGCAAATATGAACTATCATAATACTGTGGCCTTACTTCAATTGAACCCTTATTAATCACAGTGATAGTATTTACTAAAAAAGGTTGACCTAATATTACACCATATGGTATTACGTGATTAGGTACTATGTAAAAAGTAATGCTGTATCTGTGTTGATCAATAATTAAATCAATATTAAATTTACCAATAGAAAACACTTTGCATGATCCCAAACCAGTAAGAGATATTTTATCAGGTATATAAGTCAAGTTTAAACTTTTAAACAATTCAAAAGTGATTAAATTCAAATCGCTACCAGTATCAATTAAACATTTCACTGAAATACCACCAATTTTAACATTTTTTACACTCTTATTAAGAAGCGGCAAACTTGTGTTTACATTCAATGAAAGATGACATTTCATGTCACTGTGACATTTGTGACATGTGGACGACTGAACGACACGACCGAATGAACTGACGTCTGGTACACGTTCACTCACCCGCTCCGATTCACTTCCGCTATCATTCACATCCGAACCGCGACCAACTTCACCTTCTTGTGACGTCACGAGCATAGACATCCGCTGCTTCCTTGAAGTTCCTTGTGCCGTCGCCGCCATGTTGGAGTTTGATGACAATGATTTTTTTTCAGGTTCTTTCTTGCAATTCGTACCGATATGCCCGTACTCGTTACACCTAAAGCACTTCACACCTTTGGAACACTCAACAGACGTATGCCCCTTCTCGCCACACTTGAAACATCGTAGAAACTGCTTTGGATCGTTCTCCTTGGCCTTTGGTTTGCCACTATTACCCTCGACTGGTTTATCACGCGACTTCTTTGTCTTCTGCTTAAAAGTTTCATACAAGGCCAACTTATCTTTTAGAACAGAATATGTCGTAATCCCGTATAACATCAATTTATTGGACTCGTAGTCTGGAATTCCGTCAATTATATATTGAATCGCCACATAGTCGGGAAATTTCGCCCTTTTACCTAGTTCCTTCATGACTAACATATATTGGTAATATGTTTCGTTGGGCTGCTTCTTGCGCGCAGACATGACTTCGTGCATCTGCTTGCTGTTAATCGCTTCCGGAAATTCTTTGATTAGTGCACTCTTCAACTCGTCATAGGTTCTAAATGGTTTTTCAGTCTTCAGCCACAGTTCTGCAGTGCCAAACAGGGAACGCCGGGCGATAATCAATTTTTGTTGTGGCGTCCATTCGAAAATTTCAGCGTTATCCTCTAAATCCTGCGCCCATCTTACAGAGGAATATGTCATGTCGTCTCCGCTGAACTTGGGTATGGACTCGAACATGCCGGGTACGATGCTCTTGCCTCCATTATCGTCGTTTTTACCGGTGCTCATTGTCTTCTTGCGCGCGCCCCTGCCTTTCACGAACCTCGAGTACCTCGTTTGAGGTTATGATATGCCGGCCGGCACGCGTGCACCAACTACTCTTCTTGCGTTGCTAGAAAATTATTTAGACCACTACTGATCCCGGACGAGAATTTGTAGGGGTGGTCCAAATAATGCACTCGTATTTTCTAATAAGCAACAGCTTTATTTTATTTTAAATTTAATAATTATTACAGAGCACCGATTTATCATGGCGTCGTCAGTTTTGCGAGAGAGCGAGATAGCCAGCAATATCGTGCTTATTCGGTCTATTATCGATGCGTTCCGAAACCAGTTAACACAAAATAAAATTCCTACATATATATATGGATAGATATATAGTTCCATAAGTAAATAATACTAATACAATTGGCGAACTTAATGCTAAAAGCATTTTCTACCACTCAGTTATTAAAAGAAACAGAAAATTTGTGCGTCGTATAAAGTTTGATATAATAATAAATAGAAACAAATCTAAATCCATGCACTTATTTGAGGTAATTTTTTTTTACTTTATTAGCGCTCTTAAAAATGTGAAAGATCAAAAGAAAGGTCAAAAAATCACACTGTTATTCTGGCAAACATAAATAAGAAAATAATTTCATAAAAGCCTACTTTATAGGTAAGTAATCATCATCTATTTACACTACAATGTAGGAAATGAGAATAGTCATCAAGTAAGGGCGGAACAGACATAAAAACACGTTCTTAAGTGGGGGTTGTCCTTACAACGAGTGGATAAAACTCCGCCAATGAGAACCCTAGGTTTCTAGGGCTCTTTGTTCAGAAAGCACTACTCTGGATTAGTTTTTAAGCACAGCTCTAAACAATGTCCTAGGGGAGACAAACGGTAGGGGTTCTTTCCGTATTGTTTAATTGTAGTTACATATGTACACCATGTGTGCACAGGACTAAGTAAGAAGTTATTATGAAGTTTATATACAAAAATTTAGTTTTTTATATAAAAAATCACAAATTATTAGTTTTGAAATTATAGATAACTAGCGACCCACCCCGGCTTTGCACGGGTGCATATTATACATAAAAAGAATTACCGAAGAATAGTAAATCTTAAGTTGTCCTTTTTCCAATTCATTTCATAACTGTAAAGGAACAGTGGAACACACAGAAAATTATACCGTCTTAGGTGTAAGTAAAGGCAGTATACTTTTGTTTGCGCCCACTGTACCCTTTTTACCTGTGAGACAATTACAACATAAATAAATAAATTGAGAAGGAGAAACGAAGTGGTCACTTCTAAAGCTAGAAACTAAATACCTGGCGGCAACTTCTGTTTGGTTATTATAAAGCGATAAATTACAGGAAACCATAAAATTGTACAAATTATTAAACATTAACGAAATTAGTCCCAATTATCCCACAGATGGGCGATACAGAGACTGGGTTTGCCAAACCAACAGTTGGTAACAAAACAAAGCTCCGTTACATCCAGTTTGTTCTGGTTTTAACCGAAAATGTATTTTATGGGCTCAACTACTAATGTTACAACGATTGTGTAGTTTAGATTTTTTGGCTAAGTTAGAAAATATGGAATTAGCAAATTGAGAAGCAGGTCTAAAATAGGAAAATTGTTGGTTATTATACTAAGAAAACCTTTTGAAATTATTTAAGAGGCTATTTAATTTTAGTGATGATTTTGGATTCAATATATTAAAACACAAGTTTTTAAGAGCAGTATCTCTATTATATTTATTTTAATTTTCAACTCTTGACTGGAAATATATTTATGGTAAAGTTGCTTTTTCTATCCATTGTTTATTTTTTCATTTTTTATTATTTTAATAACAAAGTAAGCAAAGAAAAACGTGATGCTTCATGTAACACCTGCGAGGGAGGTTTTCTCAAAGACTAAGCTTCAGCAACTCGTGGCAGACTTTAACTTCCCGGAACTCTGAAAGAAACATTCAGACATTCAGTTTAAACTGTGGAAATACGATTAAGGTTTTTGTATTTACCGCTTTGTATAAAGCTTTTTTACTTGTGAAATTGAATAAACTACATACGTTAGAAAAATGTACTTTTTTAGCTCTTTTTTCACTATGTTATTTATTAATATATTTTATATATTAAAAGAGCAATCATTCTTAAGAGTAATTACCATGTGCTGAGATAAAAATAAAATTGAACGACTTATCAGCATAATAAGGTACAATTTATATTAGTTATATTTATGGAATGTGTTGCCAAGTCAATCGATTATGTATGTCTATATAAATTTCTGAACAAATCTAACTAATATTATAAATGCGAAAGTGAGTTTGTTTGTTACTCTTTTACGCCCTATCTACTACACCAATTGATTGGACCAATTTTCAGGAAATTTCGCATATACATAGAAGTATTGAGAAGGACATAGAATAGCTTTCATCCCGAGAGAACACACTGTTCCTGTTGTTTTTCACTCAAAACTTGTGCAAAATTTTATATCGAAGCATTCTATATAAAACACAGAATAAGAAATTTACCAAATAAGCTTGAAATTTATACAAAAAATTCTTAATTTCGCCAAAGTCTTCACAGCGGTATACGCGTATGTTTTCGACATTTTCATTTGACTATGCTCATATTCTGAGCTATTTCACTGATATTATCTAGTATTCCCTGTACAAGACTGTCTAGACGCCATCATTCTTAAGCACTGTTCCCAGGGGACGTCGTCGTGCTGCAAAGATCGAGAATTACAAGATGTTAAGTATTCATAACAGAGCTACCTGCTGCTGGTTCTTATTTTATTTATCTCCATAGGTTTTGTTTTTTTTCAAATATTAAAAGACGATTTTACGTTATACTCAGAACAAACCTAAAATAAAAAAAGTGGTCCATTTTGAAATATTTATGCAATCCATTTGTTTTGGTTGATATTAAAACAAATAAAACTTATTTCTATTTTTATCCCGTTTTTTATTTCTGAAATAAGCCCTTTTCGCATCGTGTGTCAAGTTTTTAACTGTAATGTTATAAACAAATGTACAAAGTTCGGTACTATTATAAATGCGAAATTCTGTTTGTCTGTCTGTTACGCTTGCACAATACAGGTGATGGACCAATTTAAATAAAATTTTAGGTACTATAAATATAGTTACGAATTAGTTAAGGATTAGGGGTCAAGCATAGGCTACTTTTGTGCGATATGAACAAATTCCAAGCAGGCGAAGTCGTACGTTAGCTACTACAGCTATTAAACAATACATTATTTGTTTTATAAAAACATGGTCACTTTACGTTTCATTACAGCAGAACAGTTACCGCAAAGCTTTGAATTAACATGAGTGAACACGTTTGAGACGTAATAAACCCTCATAGTTGACGACTACAGCACCTTAGGGGCTAATTCACCGTGGCGAGGAGTGATTATGTGCCTTGCAGATGGTCTGGCGTGGACCGCAATATGCAAATGAATTTAGCCTTTAGCGACTGAGAACGCTTCTGTTCCATAATACTATGAGGGTTATTATTATCAAAATTAGAGCTTTATGATAGGTTGAGGTTAAGAAAATAGTGAATGTCTGAGGTAAAAGAGTTTCTTTGTTGTTGTAACGTAAAATTGTTGTACATACAAAATTACAAAAAGGTAGATATTTTATTGATTTGATCTCTTAAATGTTTATAAAAGTGCATTTTGTAAATTTTTACGAAATGCTTTTTGTGAACAGTTGAATGAATAAATAATTTAGATTTTTTAATGAAAACTTTTCTTTAATCATCTGTATTCCAGCGTTTTCTTGCTATAGCCTTGCTTTGAGCTAAAAGTCGTATGATGAACTTACTTAAGACATATTATATTGTATGTAATTAAAAAAAATATCTTCAATTTTATTGCTACCTTACCTTGCTAGAAGTTTAAAAAACCTCTTTAGATAAATTAGTAAATTATAATTATAATATACGTCAACAATATTTTTTAACGAAAAACTTTCTACGCCTCCTATAAATAAAATAAATTATAATTTAAAAACAGAAATGCAGTGTAATGTAATCACAAAAACGAGAAATAGCGTCGCCAACGCAATTAAACTTGTTTTATTGTAATAATTGTGAGCTAAAAAACGGCGCAAACATGCTAATGTAATTAGTGTAAAACATTAGGTAGGCGAATTAGCCAAAACGAGAAGTATAGAAATTCATAATGTAAATCTATGGATTAGTGGTATATTTTTGGTTATTATAGGGTATGATACTGATATGATATCAATGACGCTCTTTCATCCTTATCTGTTACCTCAAGAATTGAGAGGGCCTGGCGCTAAGATAAATTTAAGAATTAAGGTATGTTTACAAAAAATAAATGATTATTGATTATTGGTAGAAGACGTAAAAATAAATGAGTTTTTTTTTTATTAGGTCTAGAACTATATTAGTACTAAATATTCCACATATATAAGCACTATATTTCTTATTGCCCAAGAATAAAAAGAAATGAGTCAAAAGTACACGGACCCTTCACATAAACATGTAAATTAATTAAATGAAGAGTAATAAAATAAGCATAAATTAAGCGTAAGTACCATTAAACAATACATTATTATAAATGCGAAAGTGTGTCTGTCTGTCTGTCACCTCTTCACGGCTAAACTGCTGGACTGATTGTGATGAAATTTGGTATGAATATAGTTATGCACTAGGAGTCAAACATAGTCTACTTTCGGGCGCGATATAATCGAGGCGCACGCGGGCGGAGCCGCGGGCAACAGCTAGTACACTATATTTCGTGAAGCATTTACAATTTGTTCATTCGCTCAACCTCGTCTTGAAGCTGCTTTTATCGTCTAGGCGTTTGCTTTAAGATACGATCGTGGTTTTGAATCCCATACTTTCAAATATATAAAAATATATTACACAAACTAGATACAAATATCCAGTATCAACTTTTAGACACAAAAAATACTGTTGCCTGCTAACATCGGCAATCGTAACCAATCCACCGGGAGTACCAGGAAAGTCATGGACCATGAAATTGGCAAAAACTTCGACATCCATCACGTGTCAAATGACACTCCGAATGTAAAACCAGAAAATATAGAGCATTAAGATGTTTCCACCTTCGTTAAAAAACTGCCAGGCACCGGTGTTAAATTTTAAATTATTATACGAAATTAGAACGCAATGAAATTTTATTTTATCATAAATCCTTACCCAACTATACTAAAAATTAAGTTTTTCTTTATTACTAACGTTTCAACACAGATTACAGAATACTTTACCAACGAGAAGTTTAAACACTAATTTAATATCTTTTGGACACGTTATATAAAAAAGCATCCAGTTTTTGGGTATAGTAATCACTACCAATATGTAAAATATTGATACTATAGCTCTTTAGTGTTCCTTGTAGTGACTTATATAGCCTATTTTGGCGGTACATAACTGAGTTTAACATATTTTTGGTATCGATTCTACTAAGATTGCCATTTGATAAAACAGATATCTCTTTTTAACTTGTTATTGAAATCATCTTGTTTGCTGGCTCTTCTTGTTGTTTTCAAAGATATTGGCAGAAAAAAAAAGTATATTTTGTTTTATTTAAAATAATAATATACCAATTAATCAGAACTTAAAAATTACAAGGCAAAAAGCCAAAGTAGTAACATGGCGCGGTGCAGCTGAAAGTGAAACAAAAATATCTGAAAAGTAAAACCAGGACAGGGCACGCAAAAAGGCTGATTGACAACTAAATACTATCTGAAGCAAATGTGGTCCCTCTGTACGCTGCTTATTTTCAGGTAAATCGACGTCCAAAAACAATTAACGCGGAATAGCGAACCGAAAAATTGGTGTAAACAATGCAAAAAATAGTGAAATGAATGTTGCGAAATTCAATTTGAAAATGTGTATGATTGTTGACCTATAAACATATTTCTCACCAATAATTACGAATTCACATTAAAAAACAATTCCATTTCAGGTTCATCCTGTGAAGAAATTTTATATGAAAAACAAAGTCAAATCATACTTATGAACGTTTAAAACTCAAATTTTAGGTTTTCTCTTCCCGCGCAAGCCGTAAAAGTCGTCTGAGGGAATCGCCGAATGGGGAAATCATGACATAGGCGATGCGGCTAGCAACCCATCACTATCGATTTCCTGTTTCAACTACTATTATGCTAAACGTGGCCTAAGGTCTTATGACCCTAGGTTCTGTCTACCCCGCATGGGATAAAGACATGATTATATGTATGTATGTAATTTAGGTTTTGAACTAACATATGAAGTAACTTTAGTAGGAAATCCATGCTTATGTGGGAAATCTATTTTAAATATTATTAGGGATTTGAATTAAAATAGGAATTTTTTATATCCATCGTACCATCAGGTACATTTATAATACAATTATGTTGGCAGACAAGTATACAGCCTGCTGCAAAATAAGGGACACTGTTACCTTATCGATCCATCTACGAGGTTTCCGTGGCTCGGTTTTTGTTAATAAAATTTATTTTGGTGTTGTTATGAATAAATGATTTAATAATTATAATATGTCTTAAGGGTGTCACTTATTCGCTGACAACTAGTGCCCTAGGATGAGTCACCACTTGTCGCCACAGTACTTAGTTATTTCACTGTACTTGTATCTTAACACGTTGGCGGACACACGACTGCTATAGCAGTTATAACAATAAAACTTCTTGTGTTTTCAAAAACGTCCGCGAACGTGTTAAAACAAAAACACAAAATTACAGCACTGCTATTTGACAGCAGAAATAGGTGAGAATAAAGTACTCAAGCAGATGACCTTTATATAAAGAACAACCTCTAAAAATTGAAAATAATAATCCAGATATAATAATAACACAAAAATCTAAGTAAATCTATCAGACATAATCTTTTGACATGAACTTTCACCCGGAGCCAGAAACATGAAACTTGAAGACGCTTCCTGCATATAATGTAACGACGAAGGCAGGATTTTTAAGCCTCCCATGGGAGGTGGGAGCAAGGCTCATTCGAATTTACTACAGAACCCGGGGCTGCCTCTAGCGTATATAAAAATATAATGTACCAGGATATTTGAGTATTGAAAAATACTGTTGTATCTGTTACACCAATATTAATATAATATTTTATTAAACAAATGTGTGTAACGGAACAACATACATTCTCTTTTAGAGTAATAAGTCATACTTGTCTTGTATTCTCGGCACTTATTGTGCTTTATCTATACTTATATTATAAAGCTGAAGAGAAAGTCTGTTTAAACGCGACAATCTCAGGAACTACTGGGCTGATTCACCATTGGATAGCTATGTTATCTTTGAATGCTATAGGCTATGTATGTACCACGGGCAAAGCCGGGGCGGACAGCTAGTAATACAATAAAAGTAATATTGTTTTATCGTTTGAATAGTGTTATCAAGCAGAAGACGCTTTGACTTGTATGCGCACATGACTGGGCTTGAGCTTTATTTATTAAAAAAAAATCTGGGTGTCAAAGACCACATGCGATTTCAATTTGTATAAGTACGGCGCAATAAAAGGAGGTTTGGAAGTGGATGGAGAGGCCTTTGCCCAGAAGTGGGATAACATAGGTTGATAAAAAAAAGATATTCACAAAAGATAACATAAAATCAAAAACATTATGGAAATAAAAATAAAATTAAAACAATTTGAGCTACGATTTGAACCTAAAAACGTGCACACAAATCATGAAAATAGCTTCTAGATATTTGAAAACTTGATAAAGCTATTTTACTAGCTATTCTCCACGGTTATACTTGCCCATAATGTGTATGTACATAGGTACCTTTCCCAAAAATATGCAGAAAGAATTTTCCTAATTCGACCAGTTCTAAGTTCCAGATTCATAAGCGTTTAAACAAACAAATTATAAATATATGAAGACATCTATCTCCGAAGCCACCGTCATTAAGTATCACAAGCTTATTCTTACAATTAATTAACAATTTAAAGAACAAAGTTACCAATGGCTGTTTGTTGAAAGCGTTGAAATTGAGCATAACGTAGCCATTAATATTTCAACGACTTTCTAACGTTTTATTTCAATATCAAACCGAAATGAATTGTATCTTAATGACAATAAGGTTTCGTATTAAAAGAATAGATTCAGTTAATGTATAAGGATTGTGTTGTGCGCATGTATGTACTTTCGGAAACGCATCGCTCGCCGCCCAAAGTTAAACTCTGGAAATTTTAATATGTCCTGGCTCAGGGTGCCTACAAATAGTTGGCTTACATGGAGAGTGAGCTCGTCGTCAATTTTTTTTGTACTGTATTTGTTATATAAATTTGTATATCATTTAATACTATGTCAAATCGAGATAAATTAAGTGCAAAATATTATAAGTGGATTTTCTTATAAATGATTTTTGTATGAACTGATCTTTATACCTTTCATGTAGCAATATGTTTTATCAATAAGAAATAGACTAAAGAAGTATTAATTTAAATGATTTTACCCTGTCGTTATCATCTCAGCATTTTCTCGATTCATAGATAGATTGATAGATAATATATTGCATTCTGAGCCTCACAAATTCAATCGAATATTACTTTTAGCCTATTTAGCTTTTTAGGCTTTAATATCTATTGCTATTGACTAATAAATTATTTATAATTATATCTATTGCTATTAATTAATAATTAATCAAATACTAACATCTAACATGAAACATGGGTTCATGTTTCATGTTAGATGTTTGTATTTGATGTTAGTTTTTGATGATATAATTATTCACAAATATTCACAAATAATAAATGAATTATGAATTATGAGAAAAACATTACGCGACCACAAAAGACTGCTTGCCCTCTATTCTTTAAGTCACGGTTTATTTGGGGAATATTTATAACTGTATGTAAACCAAATTCAAAATTAAAAATCTATTCCACTAACAGCCGCAGGCGAAACACTCGAATGTTTTAAAAATTCTCATCGTATCTTCTATTTTTTTATCCACAAAGTCCCTTTGGTTCTTGCCCGAAAAATTCATATTTCGGGATTAAAATTGAGTTATGGTTGTTTTAAAGGAGGTATAGTTCTCCGATGGGAATATTCTTTGCATAGATTTTGTTTTATATTCCTTCCTGCATCACTGCGTCGGAAATTAGTTTTCATCATGTTTTAATTTTGACACATTTTTTGATTTGGTAATCTCATAAAAAATAGTTCATTTACATAATATCTCATACTGTAGATGAATTATTTTTTTTTCGAATCATCATCAATACCATCATAGTGATATATATCAGAATCATTTACAAGGAGGTCAGCTCAAGTAAATTTTTAAGTACCTACATAGATTCTAATTTCTTATTTTTCAAGATATATTTAAATAAACTAAACGTTTAACAGTGAAAGTGAGATGGAAAATCCTCCAAAGCAGGGGCCAGAATACAGATTGTGTACTCAAGAAAATTGCTTTGTACGGCTTGAGGCAGTTAAAAAATGTTTCTCGGCCTGTCACAATCCCGGCACAATCATTTCAGACCGCCTTATCTAAACATTAGATGGTTCATGGAATAAATTGAAGGTAAATTACTTTTCTTTGGACAATTTCCATGTTTAATGGCACCAGGCCAGCGTAATTTCAAGACGGTAATATTTAACTTGCTATGGCAAAAGTCCTATTTGATACAAAACATTTTAAGTATTTACTTAATTTATATAAATACTAGCTGGTCCTGGCGGTTTCGCTAGCCCTTTGTGTTTATGTACACCTTCCCCAAGATTTAGGCTCTCAGTAACAACTCTAAAGCTATAAGCGCTCATACAAACTCTTCAGCTATATTGTATTAGGATAGATTATTTTATTATTCTCAATATATTCAAACATCGTAATGCTACTTCACATCAACGTATATCTATTTGCCTACTTAATAGTATAAAAAAATTAAATAGGACTATTCTAAAGCGATTTTTTTAAACGTCCTCCTTTATATTGCATCTAATTAAATCGAATGAAATCAAATTCTTGATTTTAAATATTAGATATTTTTTTAGTTACTTAACGTAATTTTTTACTTGTCGCAAATTTATTACAACTTCTCAAGCGCAAGTGGATAAAAAACGGCACCAAAACTCACATTGCAGCATAATTAAGTACTTACCATTACTTAAATATTGCAAATGTTAAAGAGTCAATTCACAAAATTTATAACTATTATAAACATAAGTTGCCTTATTACCTCATCCTTCTTCTAAGAAAATTAATAATAAACTTCAGTTTTAATATAACCAAACCTAATCGATACTTAAACTTTTGATATAAAATGCAAACTAGCTAGAACTTCAGTGCTAAAGATACAGTTTCTGGATGAGCGTGTAAATAGCTCATCCTTGTGTGAGCATAGCTCGTGCAAAACACCTATTAGATATCCACGCGTATGAATGAATCAATTTCAAATAAATCTTTGCCGACCAACTGCACCGTTCAATAATCAAAAAGACAACTGACCTGCCTTCCGGAGAGCAGCTTACTCCGAGGAGACCGACTGAGGTGTCTTCAGATAATATTGACTTCTTATTTAGCGCCTGTCTTCTCAGCACAGATATTTCACACAGATATATTATAAGAGTTCGCACAGTAGGAAAATAGTATCACAATTAATACTAAAGTAAAATTTAAATGAACCGACAGTAGGTTCTTGTTTGAAGAATATTTTCCATAAGATGGAACATTATATCTTCATCAAAATTATGTCAAGAGGAAAAAAGGGGCTGACGGCGATCCGAAGCTGTCAGCCTCAACAGATTCACTGTCTCTTTCCAGCAAACCAAGTTGCCTTTAAATGAGAAGAGAACAGCGATATGGTCGATCAATTTATTTTGAAATTGAATATTATTTTTTTGTGACATTCCACATAGATATCAAAATAGGTGTTCTTGAAAGGAGGCCTAAATTAACTAAACCGCCCAACCATACTCCCCGGCTTGGAAGTTCAAAGAACTTTCAAAGAGTTTAAAAATATAGTTAAGTTTCTATTACTAAAGGCTTTAAATATTAACAAAACTAAATCAGAGAAGAATGAATAAACTAAGTCAACAGAAATGATTGAGTTAGTAAAAGATGAAGCTTAACCACCGTACATTTGAATAGACCGAATTTAGTCTTCACAAATTGTAATAAATAAATTGTAACATGTAAATTATTCCCAGTTAAAACGCGACTAACTAAATCATCTTCCAATCTACGATGAGTGTTAAGTAAACCTTGAGAAAAAACAGGATCATTTTTGTTCCATTTAACAAGATTAAAAGATCCAGATTTAAAAACATTAACTAATTGCTTAGACCAAGAAATGGCGTCAAGGGACTCATGATATATATCTCCAGTCATTTGCTTTTTAGTCATCATATCTAATTTAAATTTAAAACATAAAGGTAACCAGTTTAAATAAAATGCAAGCATTATCTCGTTCTTATTGAATCGAAACCAAATTAATAGATATATCTGATCATTTTCGTGATCATCAATACGGAAATACATATGTTTTATATAAGCAGTCATAGTGACTGAAAACAATTTAGAATCGCGTAACGGCAAAATAAAATCAGCCTGTAGACAAGGTTCTGCATGTGACTCATCATTCAAAGGCGAGACAGTATGAGTCTTCGAATAATCGCCTAGAGATATAAAAGAAAGAGGCTTATCTGGCTTTTCAATTCCGAGGTTAGTTATATAATAATCCTTAAAATCAACATTTGAATAAGAAATCTTGTATAAATAATCACTCTTATAATCTTCATGTATATAATTATAACATTTCTCCTCCAAATTACCAGAATATTTAAATGGATGCAAAAGATAAGCCCTATAACTATCTAATTCGGGAGATGAACGACCAAATGGCAAAAGAACTGAATAATTATTGTTGATATCACTTAACACCACCAATGTGTTTGAATTTTCAAATTTGGTCTCTATTAAGCTTAAATCTTGAATTTGAGGTAACTCCTCTAATTCCCTAAATTTCTGCTCCACGTTATTAAGAGCAAACCCAGAAAACGAAAATACAGAAGAAGTGTTAGGCACATCACCCATTAAAATATAGCCAAACACCGTTGACAAAGCGGGCGGGGCACTATTAACTGACTCAATTTTATTTCCTAAATAAACATAAGGAAACAGCTGAGCGCCGAGAATCAAATCTACATTCCCGGGAATATTCCAAGTAAGATCAGCCATAAAAAGTTTATTTATGTGAGTAAATTCACTCTTATTAATATAACATGACGGCAATTCGTCAGTTAAACAGTCGACAACTAAAGCAACAATCTTAAATGTCTGTTTAGAATCTAAACGAGATTCTATTTCTAAGTTAGCGTAACCATAGATTGGACGCGATGACATACCAATTCCTTTGACGAAAGAATTACTCAATGGAATTATAGGTATATTTAACAATTTACAAGTGGCAGTACTAATCAGATGATTTTGAGAACCGCTATCCAATAATACGCGAATAAGTTTTTTATTATTTTTGACATCCCTAACCTTAGCAAATACTTGAGCCGTTCCTAGTAATATAGCGCTAGACTTCACCTTTGCATTGAGAGAGAAAGAACTATTATCGCCATGTAATGGCGTATTAGTCGACGAATCAGACGTGTAGTACGCTGACTCTCTCTCCGCGGCATACGGGTGTGAGCGCAGTGTAGAGTTCACTGGAACGAGGTGCTGCGATTGTACGACCGTCTCAGTAGATGAAGGCACAGAGCAGATCTCACCAACTAGTACATGCGCAGTCTGTGTAAGTGTTTTATTTTCAGAAGTGCTTTGTTTGCAATCAGATTCTATATCAAAATGTAGAAGAGTGTGATGTCGCTTACTACACAACTCGCAAACAGCTGACGATTTACATTTCGTAAGAGTGTGCGATAAGCCACAGCAATTAACACAACCATTTTTAGACTTAATAAAATCAAACCTATCTTTTGGAGACTTCAAGTTTAGAAAATCTGAACAATTATAAAGCGCATGAAAAGAAATCTTACAGTAGGAACATTTACCATCACTCTGTACTGCTAATGTATTACTGTTATAAGTATTTGTATTTTTATTATAGGAATTAGTAGATGATGTTCCTGGCGACTTATTTGCATTGGTTACATAGCTTTGTTTTCCACTCGAAAAACCATAATAATTATTCGAACGTTGTAATATTTTAACCTGATCCTGGATAAATGAAATTAAATCCTGGGAAGACGGTATATCTTTATCACGCACAGATAATTCAAACGCTTGTACCGATTGTGTATCTAATTTTCGTAAAGCACAATTGAGAAAAATAAAATCTGAAAGTTCCTCAATATTCAATTGTTTTAAAGCGGATATAGAAGCAGAGTATTTCTCAATGAATATCTCTAAGCTTTGAGCAGAATAATTTGTATTTTTCAAATCAAAAATATTGTGTAAATAATGCGTACCTAAATTACGTACATCCTGGTATTTCTTGACTAGACTTTCCCAAATTATATTATAAGTCTCACCATTAGGAACAATACCAGCCATTACCTTTGTAGCGTTGTGTGTGAGTTTGCCTATCAAATACTGAACACGATGGGAATCAGTCAATTGAGGATTATTATGCACATTTGCTTTAAACGACTCATAAAAAATAGGCCAATTCTCAGTTTTTCCGTCAAAAGAAGGTATTTCTATTGCGGGCAATTTAATGAAACCCTTAGTTTTAGATGTAGAAGGTTCATTGACCTTTGAATCATTTATGACATTATTACGAACGCGTTTAACCCGACTATACATATCGTCAAAGGAGCATAACTCTTGATAATTGGGAGTAAATTTCGGATTGTCTTCTAACATTAGTTTGTTGAGTTGATCAATTATTCCCTCAAACTTAACTCGCAAATCCTCAATCGTCTCTGACGTAGCCATAAAATTCTCACAAGATCTTAAAGAATAATCAGTAATTTTCTTTGAAAGTTCGTACACATTATTCATCCGCGAAAATATCATCTCTTTTTTCGCATTTAATAGACACACTTCTGGATCGACATCCATATTATCAGAAGGAGCCATCATAGTTTATTAAAATATTTAATTTAAATATATTGAATTGAACAACAAAGAAATTTCAGTTATTATTAATAAACAACTGAGATCTTTATTTATTAAAAGAAAAATAGCGACAGGTTAATAGCCTTATACGAATTTACGCACCAATAATTACGTGCTATATTTCTCAAAGAACTAACCAAGCCAATTAAATTATTTACTGTTAAGATAAATAGGATGTGAAAAATATGCTAAAATTATGCAATTTTCCGAAAATAAAATGGCGGTCAACACTTTTGAATTTACGTGCCAATTATAGTTACGCACTATATTTCGCAAGCCTGACCGTATGCCAATTCTATCCGGCTCGAAGGACCAAAATTATGGATGAGCGTGTAAATAGCTCATCCTTGTGTGAGCATAGCTCGTGCAAAACACCTATTAGATATCCACGCGTATGAATGAATCAATTTCAAATAAATCTTTGCCGACCAACTGCACCGTTCAATAATCAAAAAGACAACTGACCTGCCTTCCGGAGAGCAGCTTACTCCGAGGAGACCGACTGAGGTGTCTTCAGATAATATTGACTTCTTATTTAGCGCCTGTCTTCTCAGCACAGATATTTCACACAGATATATTATAAGAGTTCGCACAGTAGGAAAATAGTATCACAATTAATACTAAAGTAAAATTTAAATGAACCGACAGTAGGTTCTTGTTTGAAGAATATTTTCCATAAGATGGAACATTATATCTTCATCAAAATTATGTCAAGAGGAAAAAAGGGGCTGACGGCGATCCGAAGCTGTCAGCCTCAACAGATTCACTGTCTCTTTCCAGCAAACCAAGTTGCCTTTAAATGAGAAGAGAACAGCGATATGGTCGATCAATTTATTTTGAAATTGAATATTATTTTTTTGTGACATTCCACATAGATATCAAAATAGGTGTTCTTGAAAGGAGGCCTAAATTAACTAAACCGCCCAACCAGTTTCTGAACTCTCGAACTCTTATCAGAGCTAGTGTAGTTAGTTCTAAAGAGCGAGGTTAGTATTTTATCTTGAGATTTTATCTTTATTGTTATTATTTTAATGCCTTTATTTTCTGCGAGTTTCCTAACCGCAGCTTCAAATTTTAGCATCAAAATATCAAAATCTTTGTACCACTGCAGTTACCATAGAATTTGGGAGTGAGACGAACGCAGTTTCTAATTCAAGAATAGCCAAGCCAAACATAAGCTTGATTTCAGATAGCAACAGGAAAATAAAATATAAACATAGAGAAACTTGGAAAAAGCTTTTGCTTAGCAGTAGTACGACGTTAATTTAAACTAAAGTAAAATACAATGCTAAATACACGTAAGCTCCAAATACTTTAATAATAAGGCAACTTTTTTAATACAAAAAATTAATTACTAGCCTTTTTACCTAAGTGTAAGTATGTATGAAAGATTGCTACTAAAACGTTCATAACCCACCTACATCGTAAAGTATAAGCGTAATCCCCACCGTGTTTTTCCTTCAAAATATTCATTGCATAGCGCATTAAATTTTCACACCCGCATTGCATCAACTCCTAAAGCACGTGAAAAATTATATTCAAAGCAAAACTGCAAACACAATTCTCACAAATTATGGAACCCCTTTCTATAGGTTGCACTTAAAAGGAACATTCATTATGAGTGTAGCGCCATATAAAATAGTGTGTTTTCCATTGATAATTTTACCATAGAGAAGTCGTTGAGAGATTTAGTAATTTGGCCATGTAAACAAAATTGCAAAATAGAAGTGACAGGGTTATACGTTTATCGTTAGTAAATTTGTGTTTTTAGAAATAGTAATTGACACTTTTGGATTTACATTTGATTTTTTAATAAAAAAAAAAATATAAGTTTCTATCGTTAATTTGCAGACTAGACTTCTATTTTTCTCCAAGCGCGAGAAATCATGCACATATGTGTTGTCGCTGTCGCACTTTACATCATGAAAATTGCTTTCCCAATCTTGTAACCTAGATATATCTTACATTAAATAACAATAGTTAAGGCCGTGTCTGTTTACCTACTGAATGGTTTCAAAATATCAAAATTGTCCTGTCAGAATAGTTTTGATGTTGTACCCATATAAAGGATCATATTTTGAAAGTAAGTTTTTCTATTTATTTCTCTATCGGCAGTATTTACATCAATATAGTTCGATCGTATTTAAAACTAATCTGCATGTGAATTACGTCAACTTCACGAGCCATCTAATCCAAAGCTATTTGGCCTGATTTTTACGCACTATATCCAATCTAATTTCTTTTAACATTTCAGACTAATTCTTGACTACTTTGTCGGTGAAAAGATTACAGATCTCTCTTATATCTTTGACAACATGACGGGTAACTAAATAATTATAATTAAGATTTTCCCATCGTGTTGGTCACTTCTATCAAAATACTTCAATGAATTTCACTCTGAAATGCAGTCGACCTAAATTTGACACAATGCCCGATGTTTTCGGGAGCACAATGCGTTCGTTGCAGTTTGTTCAGGTGAAACTTGCAGTATTTACGGTATTTCACTTCCGAATTATACGTATTGTGAAAATAGGAGATTTTGCTATTGGAAAAGGCGTTACAGCGATGCATTTTTAATGACATTTACTGTATCGCGTGTTTATTTTAGATTTTGTTTTTAAGTTACTCTTTTGCAATTAAGCAATGCAAAAAATGGGTGCAAAAAATTTGGAATTAAGCAATGCAAAAAATGCATTAAATTTGGTAATGTTTACCATTTTATTTACAGAATTATAGATTAAGTAATTGTACATTGACAATTATAGTACTAAGGTTTTTGTGCTTGGTAATTAACAAAATCTTATATATTAACCCCTTTTTTGTTGCCTTTTAGCCTAGTAGTGTGAAAAAAATACTATGGAAAGAACAGAGACAATATAATTATTTTTTACATTAACCTTTACCACTCTTTTTTGGATAGTTGTAGTCAAATAGTCCAAAAACGCTATATTCATATGGTAGGTTCTGTTACGTTAGTACTATTGTTAACTATTTTGTGGTTCTGTGAAATAACTAAACTCATAAGATTTAAGGATATAAGAAAAAATAGTAACATCTAAATATCGGTATGACAGCCTTCCAAATAATTATTAATGCAATTTTTCTTTTCACATAAAAGTATTTTATCTAAATTAAATTATATAAATAATGTGAAATGCACTTTGTCAAACTCTGTGGAGTAATCCCACAATAGGGGTGAACATCTTGCGCCCTCCTAACTTAAGTGCAAAGTGTAGTCATGTCCCACATTTAGAAGCACTGTCCAGAGATATATCCTAGGATGTATATGTTACGTACGTACGTCCATACACGTATATCATATTCGGTTATTCTTTGAAAACCGCGTGGGATATAAAATTTTTCAACTAGGGACTCTCGAGTGCATTTCAAAAATAATACAATTTAAAAACCTTTGAAATTGAAGAAAACATATCGGTTTCAATATTACTAAAGCCTTATTGATTTAGAAATAAATTGAGGATAGCTTGTGCGAGATGGAGAAGTCTTATAGAAAAGGGAATGTAATTTTATTTTATAGAATGTTGTGGAGAGGAATATATAAAAGTCAAAGTCAAAGTTTATTTATTTGCCATAAATGTGGTAGCATAGTACAATCAAATTTAGCCATAAGTATCACACATTTATTTTATTTATTTAGTTATTTTATACATGTATTATATATTTATATAGTTTTTATTTATTTAAGTAAAATACCAATCTTTATTATATGCGTTTAAATAGTAAACAGCTTAGTATCTTCTCATGGATGTTTTAGAAGCGGCTAAACAAACTCTATAGGTCTTAATATTTATTCTTCCCTCTCTGATAATGACGGATTTTACCTATCAAATTATTTCCAAAAGTGAAATAACGTCAAGTAGACGGCAGATCTAAAAATAATGCCGATTTTTTTTATGTCTTAACATTTTCTCGTAAAAAAATACTGTATTTTAATTTTATTTTGTGTATTTCATAAAACTTTAAAATGAATTTTCATCGTACTTTAAAGATTATACAACAATCCATATTGAAAATTCTGGTGATTTTCATCCCGAAAATTTATTTCAAGTATTTAATTGTTTGTAGACGAATAAATACCATAAATTTCACAGTTTTAAGAATCAAAATGGCTGAAAATAATAAAAGAAATTGTCGTACTTATACTTTAATACTTTACTTATCATACCAAAGAATTTGGAATCGTGCGCGGTCTCAAATGTTTATTCTCAATCACACTAAAACCGTCGAGCAGAATTTGATGAAGTTTAGTACGGGTATAGTTTGATACACTGGAAGGAAATAGGCAACTTCCGGCTACATTGTAACCAAGTACCAAGCCGTCAAATCCGCGTGCCACAGTTAGTATACTATACGTATTGTTATCCCAAACATAGCGACCCCTAGCGCAGAAACCGCAAGAGCCCAAGACAATCCAATTATCCGAACAACCACTGCAGGGGCCAATTAGATAGCCGCATTATTTGAAGTATTTCTGTTATATTTCGTAGAAAACAAGTAATTGTTTTTTTATATAGTTGACTAGCGGTCCACCCCGGCTTTACACGATGCGAGAGGTTCACTCAAACTGTCAAACGCACAAAAGTTTGCACACAAGGGTTTTGTAATTCTATTTATATTGTAATCGCTAAACTAAACCAAATACCTACAGAAATTCAGATACCAGAAGAAACACACTCAATAAGAAAGATAGAAGTTACTACTTCAGCATTTTCTTTCCTTGATGTTTACTTTTGTTTTTTTTCTTGTTTACGATCCTGTATAATCAATCAATCAATCAATCAATTTATTTGCAAAATGTATGTAAATATACAAGATGTTGCATTAAAAAAAATCCAATTACATTGATGTATTTATGTAATTGGTGCAATAAAGTGTTTATTCATTCACTGCAATGAAAGATACATTTTAACCGCTTTACCAAACCACACATCGTCTTCATTAATGTCAAGTACTTAGTTTTTTTTCTGCACTTATATAATTTTAAACAAAAAATATAAGACCTTTCCTTAAAATTGAGTGCCAATTGAAATTCATTTATCTACCAAAACCGATACTACAGTAACAGATATCACTAATTAAATAACCCGGCTACCCCTGTAGTTGGCGATAAATCACCCACACCTCTCTCAAAACTAATCGCCGAATTAAGTAATTACAAGGGCCAGTGAAATGTGGAAATTAATTCGATTGAAATAATGGCTTTTACATTAGTGTTTAAGTTCAATATATTAAAGGATATATAATATTAAAGGATTTATAGAAACGTTGATGCAGTGTAAATGTCTAATTGTCTATATGCTTCTGAACTAGGTAATAATTCTTATCTATGAACAGATAAATAATTTCATAAAACTTTTATTATAAAATCTTAAAAATACAGTAAAAGAAAACACTTTAGTACATGACTAATAACGTAATTAAATAAAAAAATAAAAATAATTAAAAACTAAAAATAATCTAAATTATAGAACCTCTGGCCACTAGGCAGAGTTACCATCACATACACCGCGTTGGTTTGATAAATAATAATCAATATCTTGTGATCCTCAAGATCTTGGATATTTACCTATTTATATCAAAGATTTTGAGGCTTTCTGTAGTAATTGAAATATCAAAAACTGGAATTATTCATTAAAATACTGAAATAAAACTTATTAAAAAATTTCAAATAAAAAAATGTAATTTTGTAGATACTTGTAATTTTCGCTCAATCTATCTAGACTACGGGTCTCTCAGAACGCAATAAAAGTCGCATATCATCATGTTTTTATTTTAATGTCATACGTAATCCTATTACGCTTATGCTAATATTATTAGTCACGGTTCTTTACACCCGAGAAGAATTTTTAACTTGAAAATAATCTTATCATCTCACGTCGATATTTTTGATGCTCTTGATCCTGTTAGTCACAGATTGACCCATCATTGAAGATTATGATAATGCTAAAATTAATTAAATGTTCGAGTTATAAAATAGATAACATAATGGAATGTATATTAATAAGATTCAACAGTTTCTATGTGATGGTAGAATTAAAATTCAATTCAAGGTTTAGAAAATGTATTGAATAAATGTAAATAAAAAAAAATTATGAGTAATAAACAAGTTTAACAGTCTGATAATGATTCCATGTTAAACCGCTGTTCTTGTCAGTAATCTGGTGGTCATTAAAGGAACCACAATAGTGGACGATAAGCAATTTCGAAGAATTCTGAAACCAACCCAATCTACACAGTAAATTTTGTACTTAATACACACGATAAAAAGATGAATTTACGTCTGAATAAACAGACAGACGTAGTTATACGTAATATGTAGTTAAATATTTTTGTGCTTATTACGTATGTACAGTGAGCTGCAGAGAAATATGACCCCCTTTCAATAGTGATACTTGTGGCATCGGGGTCAGATTTCTCTGCAGCCGACTGTACCTATCATTTTTTTCTTGCATTTTGAGATAAATTTAAAAGCTACAACCCACACACTATTGTGTTGGTTTAATGTAACCAAAAACATACAAAAAATACCACTATGGCCATTGCAACATAAAACATTTCCAACATAAAATTTTGTTATAGACATTTGTTCTACTTTTACGCCAGAACTATTCGACTTAAACTTTATTCCTCGCTCAAAACTAGAGCTGAAAATTTTCCCACCACTATTTCATACTTGATACTGCTGACGTCATGAAATTGAATTAATGAAGTGTTTCGTAGATTGCACAATATCCGCACAATATATATAATATTAAATTCAAAACCTAACTAAGAGAATCGAGGGAATCGGGGGAATCATGACATAGGCGATGCGGCTAGCAACCCATCACTATAATTGATTAGTTACCTATTTTAATTACCATCATGCTAAATGTCATCTTAGGTCTTAGATATGGCTAGGCTCTGTCCAATGGAATACAGACGGTGATTATATGTAATGTACGAAAAAAGAAAAACTAACGCACTAGGCAGTTTCCATGGAGTTTTTTCCATGGATGAAAAGCTACTAGATGGCAATTTACTTAATATTGATGCACAAATTGGCATGTCCTAGTGCATAATAAAAATGGACCCTTTAGTTCATTACACATAATTTTATCGCTTTTTTTACTTGCAAAATGTCAAATATAAAGTCTATTAAGTTATTCAAAACATACATAAATGTATTCAAAAATCTACATTGGGACCACTTTAAGGGGTCTAAATGACCCTTGGTCTTATGAGAGGCACTTAGACCTTTTATCTTAAACAATGTTAAATGGCTATTTCGAATGACATTCAAATAGCATGTAATAAGTATACATTTTCTGAAAAATTTAATTTTAATTTTAAAAGCATTAAGTAATTTTAATGTAGTGTAAGAGCGACTATACTTCTTATTTACACTATCACCTTATCTAGTACACTTCTGTTTGGCCCAATACATGAAAATGATTAGTTCAAAAACTTCAGTCATTATAATTACAAGTTCTAAAAAGCGATAAAAGCTTTCGGTCTCTATCACAATTCTCCCTTTTAGATTTTTAATCGTCCTTAGGTAAAGCATGACTATCGAAAAATAAAACTATGATAAACTTTTTACATACATTAGGAGATTATAAAAAATCGCCTTCGAAAAACACATAATATAATAATTTTAAAAAAACGGCGTGAATCCGCAATAGTATGCCAGGACCCGGGCTTTGGACCAATATTTGGCCCCATAGCTTACATCCTCTGATAGACACAGGCAGATTAGAGCAACTTAAACACGATAGATGACTTTAGGCATTATAGTAGTAAACATAGATCGACGAACCAATGGCCTATGGAGCAGAAAGGTTCTCGAATGGCGACCACGCACCGGCAAGCGTAGTGTCGGCCATCTACCGACCAGCGTCAGCACCCGTAGCCAAGTGACAATTTCAAAACGCTAACGAATGTCCACAAAAACAAGATGTATAGGATTGACATAAGCTGCGATAAATCACGTGGTCAATCTGTAAATCCCATACATTTTGTTCTTGTCGTACTTTTTTAACGTTTTGAGATTGTGACTTTGGCTAAGCCTCCAGGTGATCAGATGCCCAGGCGCTTTCAGGCGCTGTATGCAAGCCGCTTTCAACCGGTCTTTCTTCCAGCAATGGACAGCCTGTTGCTGAAATAGGAGATAAATGATAATGATGATCAGTTGTATTGATATAAATCATAGAGAGAAACTGTATGTGGTTGTTTAAGTTCGCGTCAACGTTTCATAATGCCTTTGAAAACATTCATAGCGTGGTGGAAACAAAAACACGACGCGAAAATTTCATTTACACTGACTGACAGACGCTGCTTCACATTCAGTTAAACGATGACGTGTGCTTTTTTGGTTTTTCTAACCTTGTATCGTCGGTTACGTGCGTGGTTTTTCTAGTGAAGCTTTGAAAGAGTGCCTAGAGATTACTCTTGATAAAGACGAGTGAAGAAATAGGAGAACACAATATCTAATGGCTTAAAAAATATATATACGGTCGAATTGAGAAACCTCCTTCTTTTTAAGAAGTCGGCTAAAAATGGGTTTAAAGATTCGGTAACAAGGTCAACTTTGCAATATTTTAATAAAACGGACAAGGTTATGTTACAACAGATTTACACCAATTTGATATATTCATAGGTGGTAGAAATATATGTGCAATATCAATACGACTAAGATATAATAAGGGAATGTTAATAAAGACACGATATTAATGTTCATCTGAGCAAACTAACTCAATATTGCAATCTATTTTCCAGCAACTCTAAGTGTCGTAATATTACATGTAACGTTAACATCAGTGCTGATACGTAAATCAGACTATTTATAATAAATTCGCGGTAGTGTGTTCAGAAGGCTGGCAGCATAAGGCAATTTACCAGTTAAAGCTACTTTGAAACTACTTTAAACTACTTTGAATATGGTGTTAGACGGCGTGTGGGTTTCCACAAAACCAACTTCTAGCAAAATCGGCATTCAGTCGCACACGATGTGTAGCTAGTGTAGCAGTATGAAGCAGGCGAAGCAGTAGTAGGTAGAAGCGGAGAAGGTATAGAGAGGAACTTGATAGCAAAAGATGATAGTATATACAGATAGATATATTACAACACAGTCTACAATATTATAACATCGACACCAGAGACGCGTGTAAAGTCGGTAGAGAACCGACGAATGAAGACGGTCGCGATCCGTCGATGTTTTTCATTGCGCGCGCAGCCGTTGCCAAACGTTAGGTTGAGGTTTGATATGAGTGGCGAGTGTCTCGCTACAATGGCATTGTTTTAATATCCTGGGGCACCTCTTTTATGTTAATATAATTCTCTCTCTCATCTCAGGGCTTTCCAGGTTGCTTTCTCCGCTGGCTGATTCGGAGCCCAGAGGCAGATTTCTTCCTTGTTTACACTTCACATGGTCTTCGTTATCCTTGGTTCTGTGATCCACAGAGAAAATGTGACCAGCATGCATTTCCTTTAGTATTAATCTATACATGTGTTTATGTAGGTAGAATATACTATCATTGGCTTGTTATCCCATAATTTGATTTTTAAACTTTATTGGCTTGGGGATTTCTTTTTTTCCTTTGCGGAGAATATATTTTAATAACGAACAGTAAATATTACCAACTAAACTAAATAATTTAGCACAAAAAATTTGTCATTCTCCGAAACCTCGCTCTTTTCGAACGAATTCCTTTGAGCCCAGCGTCGTATTTATTTAAAATGATATCATTAGACGTTCTTCTCTAACAAGCATTGTTGAGTCTCTCGTTCTCAAGTTCGACCCTTTTCTCACTTTGACGAGTCGACCGTAAAGATTGCTTAGATCCTTGGTCCTTAACTCGAAACAGGCTTATCTTTGGATTAATTGAGGAAATACTGCGATGGATGAAGTTATAACTATAATTTCGTTTGAAGTCACGTTTCTATTGTAGGCTTATTGTGTTGTATCTTTTTACTATATGTTACTTTAGATCATGGGGGTTACTACAAAGTCTGTATAACCATTTTCACGTTTAATGAAATGATTGTAGGTACATCTCGCTAACATAACTAAAATGTTGATTATTTGATACAATACAAAATTTAAGATGACATATTGCTTACATCATGGGGGTTACCTAGCTTTGTAAAAGTTTATTTGATGTCTTATTACTTACTTGCCTAATTACTATAGTTATAACACCTACAAGTCTTTAGAATTTAAGAAATGCCTTGTGATAAAAAAAAATGTTTTTCAATTTAAGATTTTTTTTATAAATTTCACGTTCTTTTTTTAAGTTATTATTTTAAGTTATATTACAGTCCAAAATACATAAAACCCAGGCAAATGAAATTTGATCCCAAACACGAAACTGTTGTTATTAATTTGTCATATTAACTAAATATTACCCCATTTCTCAGAGATAATAAAACAGATACTCCACAGATAAGGGTACACAACAGCCCATTATAAGGGTAGTATAGCAAAACTTTTTAATTAATGGGCCTAAACATGGCTAATTTGTGAAATGCCAGACGTGCCGATTGCACATTTAAATTTATTATGGGCCATAATTAAAGACATCATAAGTTTTAGGTAGTTATATAATTTTATAATTACATAAATATTATTAGTCTATATCTCGAACAAACTATTTATTATTATAAAAAAAAGTATATACGTGTAGATGTGTGTTTAGTCGTTGTTTTTACATAGGTGTATTAGTGGCCAACACTGTTAGGTTTTCAGGCTGATAAAAAGGCATCTGATACAGCCTATCTCTCTCAACTTAGCGTTTTCCCGGTTGCTACTTCAGCTAGCTTATTCGCTTTCCTGCTTTTTCTTCTCCACCTCGCCAAGTCTTCAGCATCCTTGTTTGAGAGACCATAGCACGTATAGGTATTATTTACTCGCAATAAAAGCCAGCCATGTCAAACCAGCACTTCTGGTCCGCACTTACAGCCTAATAAGTTCCTTCTAGAATATCAATGGTGACGTGAGTTCCAGATCAAGTTACTGTAAAATGAACTGCCGATGCTGCTGAAAATAAAGGAAATGAACAGGAAAGGAGAATGCACTTTTAAGTATTTACAAATTTGAACTATATTAATTACTAGCTTTTACCCGCGGATTCGCCCGCCAGGAAGAAAAATTTATTAGGTTATATGGCCGATATTTGGTGTACACATATAAATTTTCCAGTAATCTCCCTTGGGAACTTGATGCTTTTTCAGGACCAAAAGTAGCCTATGTTACTCTCCATCCTTTCAACTAACTCTATGCCAAAAATCAGGTCGATTGGTTGCTTAGCTACGGCGTGAAGGAAGGACAAACAAACACACTTTCACATTTATAATATTAGTATGAATTCACTGTTTAAACTCAAATTATTTATTTGATAATGCTGATCTCACAATGTGAATCTAATAGGGTTAAAAACAAAAGACAATCAATGGTGAGAAAATTTCAGAGACGGCGGGAAAACCATTTTCTTTTTTTTTTGTCTAATATTCTACTCAGCCAGTACATTACATAGTTGGACTTCTTTTTTGAAAAGTTACATTCACTGTCGCTTGACATGCGTGATTGCTACGAGCACGCATGTTGAAACTATTAAGCTTCTCAAATTGTAAATATTAATAATTTCATAGTAAACACTCGAATACAAAGACAATTCCCAGGAGAGTGCGAACTAGCAACCTTCTCGAAGCTCAGTCCCTTGCTTCCTTTGCTGCGGTTCATAAAATATGTAAGCTCGTGTTGCACGGCGAATATCCGCTTAGCGGAAAGCTCAAGGTCTTGAAACCTATTTTCTGAGAAATTCATACTTAGAATAGTTTTATTTAATATTTACCTTTGATATTAAATATGAAATTTGATACATTTAAAAAAAATTCAACATTTTAAGAAAAATAGATAAATCTTGTATGTACTTTACTATTAGAATGTTCATACATTTAATTAATAATCATAAGCATATAATTGTATAAGTAATATCTTATCTATGCCTTTATTAAAGATTTAAGAGTAAATTTTATAAGTATTTGGTAGTGTTTAGTTCTCAATATCAAAAGCTGAACAAAAAACATACAGCTATTACTTAAACAAAACCGTTTTCAATGGCATTTTGCCAAAAACAATATGCTTAAAAGCGAGATCCTTTAATTAATCTTTGACATTTACACTACGATTCTCGGCTTAACCCCCAAATATTTTAGCTTCAAAAAGCCAAATATTTGCGCCCACTAATCCTGCAAACAAGCTTAAAAGTCCCAAAGGCAAATCCTAACAAAACGTGATCCGATACAAATGTCCAACCACAGAGTTACAAACAAATAGAATTCTCACTTCGAAAAAATACATTATTGACCAGCTGTTGGGGCTCCGCACCCGTGGGATTTCCGGAAAAAAATATAGCATATTTTTTGTTCCAGGATCAAGCAATCTCTATTCCAAATTTAAGTCAAATCGGTTAAGCTGTTTTCCTATGAAATTGTAACAAACATCCATACAAACTTTCCCGTTTATAATATTAGTAGGATAGAAGGATTAGTAGGAGTGTTAGTTGTTACGCGCAACAGTAAAAAAAAGATAACTCCACTGACTAATTTCAATACACGTGAAATTAAATCGATAAAAATATGATACAACGCAATAATGGAATGAATACCATCGCTTACCACAAAAGATCTTACGTTTACATGGTTTTTACCGTCTGGTGGCTTATCACCATCTCTTAAAATCATGCAAGAACGATAAAGGGAGATGTCGCCTTACATAATATATTGCGCTGTCTCGCTTACTCACTTGTTCTTGCATGGTTTTAAGAGATGGTAGTAAGCAGTCTGTACTAAACTCCTGAGTACACTTATTAGCAAGTTACGTCGTCAATCTGCAATTATTGTTTAACGTGTTTGCGTAACTATTCGTAGGTATAACGTCTTTCTAGTTTGGTTTTTAATTTTACACCTAAATATTACTATTACTCATTTCCAAAGCTTTAATCACTAAATAATAAAAATAGTTTCAATCACTTAGACAACTTGTGATGCATGATAAAAAGTTTTTATTTATTCTTTCAATATCTATGACCTAAGTTATTACTAAAATAATATCTTAAAAACATTAACTTTACGTTATTATAATAGCTAAAAATAAAAGACAAACCCGTCGCCGACGGAATAACTTGGCGTTAGGAAAATCCTATTTTAGTACGAAATTGAGGGAAATTTGCATGGCTGATTGCTGGCCGCTGCTCAATCAAGGATATTTAACAAAATTAACTAATTGAGTGAACGTTCCACCGTCCCTGCTAACTTGCTCGTAAATTCACCCTGTTCTATGCCGTCAACAAAACGGTACGTAGAATTCAATAATCCAGACGCAATAGTTATACTTTGGGAAGTTTCAAAATGTATTCGAAAATGACGGGCGTATTTTATTTTTCATAATAAATTGAATATCGAATTTGGAATCTGTTCGCACCCGTTTTTATTTGTATATTTGTATCAGGCAACAACATATTATTATTAATAGGCCCATAAAATATATACCTTATTGTAAAAATACATATTTTTATAAACACTTAAAAACAAACGTTTTTTACCGATTTTTTAATATTTCTATTGAGGATTACCTGTAGGGAGGTCTGTAAGTTTCGTATCGTAACCAATAGAAATCTCTAGTCTCTGCCTACCCCTGCGAGAGACAGGCGTGATGATGTTTATGTATGTGTCCATGAATAAATTTTACTTTTATTCTTTGACCAATGTTTGATTTTAGACTTTTATTTTACTTATATTCTAATCCTTGATTTTACAAATATGTCGAGGTGTTAAATACTCAACATTCAAATTAACCGTTAATTCATTGAGAACCAAAAATAAATTAAGTTTTTGTTTTTTTTGTTGGACGGAATAAATTATATTTACTTTTATTAACATCAAGATAATTGAAGCAAACCTAATTAAAATATACTCAGAATAATAAAGTTAGTAGTTGCCCTTAGGCATGTTTGATCAACGAAGTTCAATGGCACTAATTTCAAGAGAACATTAAATAGCTATATTATAATTAAAATTAAATACATGGGTTAAAATTATTGCTATTTTTAACTGTCTAGGGAAAGAGTGGTTTGTGTAAATAGTCTACGTCGTGAATTCATTCTGACTAGTAGATCCTATAAGTACTCAAAAATAGTTGGTGTCAGTCAGGAGGTTCTATTTCACTTTTCGGTGGCCTTTTCTCCTAACTTGGTAACTTTTATAGTTAAGAGGCTGACATCAGCCAACTAGCGTCACCAATCATTTTATTTCTTTAACTCTATAATCTAAAAACGAAACCGACTCAAATTCCTGAACTAAAAAGGATGAAATAATCAATACATTGTTGTTTAAATATGCATCATATCAAAATTTTTAATAAATCTGAAGTCGGTGCCGATTCTTTTAATAAAATATGCTAATTAACGAGCCAGCAGCTAGTCAACGAATTCGTAAAATTGGCACCAACTTCAAATTTATTAAAATTTTTGATATGAAGCATATTTAAACAACAATGTATTGATGATTCATCCTTTTTAGTTCAGGAATTGGAGTCGGTTTCTTTTTTTTGGCAAAAACAATTATTTTTTACTTTTTAGTTTTTAGTACGCAATATCTTATAATTAAAAGATAAAAGATAAAGATAAAGATAAGATAAAAATACGTTTATTTTCTCCAACAATCTTAAGCACTATTACAACGTAAGTATATATACATTTTATGTTTCCAGCTCAGATTGGAGGAGACTGGAGCCTGTAAAAGGCAGGGCCTGTGTCACAGATCTCCAGTGCTCTCACTTTTGGATACAAATATGAAGTGATAGTACAAATTAAAAGTGAAGCTTATATAACTATATAATTCTAAAAGTACAATATTTTGTATATATAGGCAACAGTAGGCAATGCATGTTAATGGCAAACATATATATACATATACACACGCACACATACACACATATATATATATACACACATACATACATATACATATATACATATTATATACCTTCACACAGCTATACAAGTGGTACAAGGAGGTTTTCCGTTTCTTCATAGTTTAAGGGTTGGAGGTGTTTTATAATAGCTAACTTGCAGGAATATTTGGAAAGAGAAAAGATGCCAAGCTCACCGTGAAGACTATTGTACAGAAAAGGGCCTAAGAAGCAGAAAAACCGATGGGAGAATTCAGTGTTTAGAACAGAAGCGTTTACTATTAGACGGTTTCTTCTCAACAAATATGGATCAAAAATAGTGAGGCTATGTTGCTGTAGGATGGTATTTAAAATAAACAATTGACGAACTGTGAGAACCTCACAAAATTGGTAAAGTTCATGTGTTGGAAACAAAAAAGGTTTTCTCTCTTCTCTGGGCCCTTTCAAGTTTTATTAAAGTGGTCTTACTAGTTCCACCCCATGATGCGATACAGTAAGTAAGTAGAGATTGGCCGAGAGCTAGATACACCATTTTAACTATATCGGGAATAGCCACGTGTCTAAGACGTTTGAAAATATAAATTAATTTACGGATTCTACCGGCGGTAACATTGATATGAGATTTGAAATTCAAATTCCTATCTATAACAACACCCAGATATTTTACAGATTCCACAGTTGCTAGGGAAGGACAATCACAAGAGAAATTTTCGGAGACAGAGTGGGAGTGAGCAGTAATCGACAGGTTTGCCAGTGTAGCATTATTTGTTTGCAAATTGTAAATAGAAAAATTTATTATATGTGATTTTTTAATATTTAGGGTTAGAAGATTTAGGCGTAGCCAGTCAGATACAGCATTCAGACCATTTTTAGCGAGTTCATAAGTTTCATGCCAGGTTTTACCCGTAAAAAGTAAGGCGGTGTCGTCAGCATATGATATAATTTTGCATTGAGGAATATTTAGGGTAAAAAGGTCATTGACATAGACCAAAAACAACGTGTGCCCAGTATACTACCCTGCGGCACACCGTAATGAATGGTAAGTTCTGAAAAAGTTGTAAACACTGCATTTTGGAAAGTCGGATAAACGTCATCAGCGTCGTCTCACCTTATTGACATGGAATATATCAAAAATGACCCAAATCGCAATAAAACTCGAAGAGTTCCCTCGATAACTCCATGATTCCATCATCAGATCCTAAACTGATGACTATGGAACCATCTCAAAAGTATACCCTTTCTAACAAAAAAATAATTTTACAAATCGATTCAGTGGTCTTCGAGAAATCGAGCAAGATATATTACAATCAAAAAGTTGTAAATACGTTGCATTTTTGAAAGTGGGTTAAATTTTCCAGCATCGTCTCACCTTCGTCTCACTTTAATAACTTGGAATATATCAAAAAATACCCATGCCCAATACAAAACTTGAAGAGTTCCCTCGATTTCTCCATGATTCCATCATCAGATCCTGAACTGCTGAATATGGGACCAATTGGAAAGTAAACCCTCTCAAACAAAAAAAAAATCAAAAGGTCCAGCCGTCTTCGAGTAATCCGGTAACATACATTAAAAAAAAACATACCGACGAATTGAGTACCTCCTCCTTTTTTTTGAAGTCGATTAAAAATAAGGACAAATTAAAAAAAATCTAAACCAACACTTCGCTAGTAAATAACTTCTACTATTTTTGGTATTACTTACTATTACTATACTACCGCCAAAATTGGCCACTTTTGGCGGTTATGAGTTTTTTTCTTTTGTATTGAGAATAAAATAATAAAAAGTAATACCAAAAATACTAGAAGTTATTGGTTAGCGAAGTGTTGTCTTAGATTTTTTTCAATTTGAGCCGATTTTAGAATAAAAGAAATAAAATTATTGGTGGCGCTAGTTAACTGATGTAAGCCCCTTAATCTATACTAATAATATTATAAGAGTTTGTTTGAAAGCTTATAACTTGGGAACTACTGGTCGCTTTTGAAAAATTCTTTCTGCATATGATAGCTTGATTCTTGGGAAAAGTTATAAGCTATTACACATAGTATAGTACATACACACAAAGGGCGAATGAAACCGCGGGTAACAGCTAGCATAATATATGTCTACTTTACTTATAATTTACTCAATTGCCTGCTTAAGTTTCTCATTATTTACCTATTTTTGCCGCCAAACAGTATTGCTTGCATTGTTCCGGCTTGAAGTGTATAAGAGACAATAAAAAGTATTGCTTACTGTAGCGAAATATCTTGAGCCACGAGTTGGCAGCGCACTAGTAACACCGTCAGGGTATCACGAGCGTAAGTAAGCTACTCAATATCCTTCACGAGTCTTTTGCTCCCCTGCCATCGTAGTCTCAACTATCCCAATCCCAACTAATACTATAAATGCGAAAGTGAGATTGTATATTTTTTTGTTACATATTCACGCCCTATTTTTTATAGATTTATAGAACCAATCCTCCTAAAATGTCGCATACACATAGCTAGGAGTATTGAGAAGGACAAAGAGTACCTTTCATCCCGGGAAAAAGTTTTCTGTTGTCACTGTTTTCGAGGGAAATTCAAGCGGACGAAGCCGCGGGCGAAATCTAGTATATAAAAATAATGAATATTCTGGGTATTTCCAAAATGACAAAATTATTTAGTTCTCCAGTTCCCAAACAAGTTTTAATTAGGCGATCGAGTTACAAGTTGTTTGGGACTTCCACTCTATTATGTCAAGGCAAGGGTATTGTAATAGACTCAGGCCGAATTCTTGAAAGGGTGTTGCAATTTAGACCAATATTTTCAAACAATTTTTCTTCAGTACTTTCATATTTATACGATAAAAGTATAAAGTTTGTGTAGTTTTGTCATCGTAGCTATGGCGATAAAATTTATTTTTATTCTATCACTTACCTGGTGGTATCCTTAACTATCTATTTAAACGATATATTTTGAACTGTCTATTTTTATTTATTATCTACTAGCTGTTCTCCGCGGCTTCGCCCCACGTGGGACTTGGTTATATCGCGCCCAAAAGTAGCCTATGTTTGACATCAGGTCTTTAACTACATCCCTACCAAATTTCATCACAATCGGTCCAGCAGTTTAGCCGTGAAGAGGTGACAGACAGATAGACAGACAGACAGACTTTCGCATTTATAATATTAGTATGGAAATATGGATATAATAAAATATAATAAAATTGAAGAGTTTGTTAGTTTGAACGCTTATAACTTGAAAACTACTGGTCGGATTTGCTAAATTCTTTTTATATATGAAAGCCTGAATTTTAGGGAAGGTTATAGGCTATAGTACATACACACTAATGTCGAGGGAAACCGCAAGGAACAGCTAGTTATTAGAATAAAAAGATGATATTGTTCTTCGAATGGCACATCAAGCCGTAAGCTGGCTGCTACCCAGCCGTCAAACACATCAAAGATCAAGAGGCGGTTTTGACACCAGTATTTGCAAAGTTAATAATCCCACACAATATTAATGAATGAATGAAATAACCGCCTGCAACAGAGATGGTCATGTTAAAATGGATATGGACGAACGACAACAAACAACGCAATGCAGTCGCAGTGAAATAGAAAAAAACAGCAATTCCAAAGCTAAATACGAGTAACTACAATAGGAATCTAAATAACTTAGAACAAAACGAGTACACATGACACGAGAGCGTACAGTTCTAATTATTCCAAACGTTCCAAAAGGAACTAATGAAATCTCCCATTCAGCAGGCTTCAAACGGACACGTATTGAGTACGAATAAAAAAAAATGTCATTGTGAGCAAAATAAATCTGTTTCCTGCACATTTGCTGAATTTTTTAAGTGATTGAAATTGTAGTGATTTCAAATTGTCTTTTTCACTATCCGTATTTTTTGTCATAATGGCCTAAACAGATCTGTAATCATTAGTGGTTCCATCCTTAGCATTCAGCTAATAATAAAGGCTGTATTGGTTCCCGCTTTAGTAAAAATTTAAGGAATTATCCGTTTTTGACGTCTTCTAACTCCAAATATAGGCATTGTCTGAAAAAACTTATCAGAGGAAAGCATCCAGCGAGATGATATTAGTTCTTACACTTTTTCTGGGATAGTCTGGATTCTAAGATCTAGGATCAAGAGTTAATTCTAAGATGTTCAGCGGGATAACCATTCTGTTGGACATCTTAGAATTTATTCCTTAGTGGCCTCTGAGGATATCCACAGTAGGATTTCTAAATCCAGATAGGTAAGTACCTATGTACTTACCTATCTGGATTTAGAAATCCTACTGTGGGTACCTATGTACCGCACGGTAGATATTTTAAAACTATGTGAATGGCAAATGATATTAGTCCATGATAGGTAACTATCAATAGTAAGATGTTGAGAGGTGGTTACGAAAACCTGGCTGTGCAGTGTCGGTTAACCTTGTAACCAACGCGATAAGAACGAATGAATGGCAGTTGTGTTCGTAGATTAAAATTTATTTTTCATTTGTTCAAACTGAAATTGATCGATAAAAACACTTCAATGAGAATATAAAAAATAAAAGTTCTTCGCTAATCTATAAAAAGAAATTCTAATCTACCTTTTTCGTTCCACTCAAGCAACCAAAACTTCACATTCACAAAAGTATTCGATTTCCACAAACAAAAACAATTTTTTTTTCGGCTGCCATCAAAAGAAAGTGGCATCTTAAAATAAGGGAAATTAATCGCTTGACAAGCACCGTCGGGGCCTGAATGGAATAATAGAGGGTCCTTGAGTGAAGAGTGCTTATTTCTGTTTTTATATTTCATTATTGGCTTTACTCGTATAGCTCTCCATTCGGACTCATAGAGGCCGCCATAAAGGATTGAAACGCGACCGGCTTTCAATGGGGTAATTGCAAATGCACTTTTTTAGGGTTACGTTGTAGAAGTCTGAAATTTATAGTATGAATAACTTTTGCTTCCTTGGTAATTGTGTTTTATTTATGTATTCCCTTATTCTATCACCTTATATTAAAGCTTAATAAATTCAAACGTAGTTTTTATCCCTTTTTTATTTAATAAAATTGAAGTCCCTAGACTAGGCAAATTCATTATATAATTGCAAAGTTGTCGTCAATACGATAAGGCTTTAGCTTTGGCTTTGGTGGTACTAGTTATTACAAGGAAACGTCTGCCGTCTAACTTACGTAACCCTTTTTACAGGAAAACAGCCTAATAGGGACATTATCTACATATGTGACAACTCCGTCAGATTAATAAAGCATTTGAAACTAAATAACGGCTGCCATCTAGCGATAACTCGAAATCATGTGTATTAGTATTAAGTTATTTTATGCTATGAACACACATAGATTCTTGTTAATATAAATAGAACCAAATGATCTTTGTTAAATCAAACTATATTATGATTAGTCTGATTTATAGAAATCTTTTAGTTACGAAAATTATTTTGTCCGTCTGCTTGTGATACGCTCACCAAATTACTTAGATTAAAAGTACAGTTGATATGTACCAAAAAAATAAAAACTGCTTCATTATTCAGAAAAGATAATAGCTTTTTCCAAGATATTTTCTAGTTTACAGCTAAAAATAACATACGGGTCCCTTAGGTTCTCAAAAACGACTCGGGCTTAAATATGCATTTTTTTTACCGAGTTCCTGTCGGCACTGCATGGCAAAACTGGAATGCACTTCATTGATATTGCAATAAAGTAATGAGTTTTTTAACTACGCTTTGACTTTGTTTAAAAATTTTGTGCAGTTTTTTTTTATCATTTTTGAATTGATCTATTTTTTGTATTAATTTCAATTATGCGTGCCATAGAGAAGTGAAAGAGCAAAAATAGATATTTTTATTATATTTTTATTATACTGTTGAAACATTACCATAATTAATGTAACTAAGAAAATACTTTGATGAGAGGGATAAGATATCCATAAGAAATGTTTTGTTTGTTTAAAAATTTTAACATCATCTTATTGGATAAACTTGTATTAAAATTATTTTATTACACATCAAAATTGAAAGTTATTAATTAATTCTAAATTAATGATAAAATGAATATAAGTATGTACATCTTAATTGGTTTTTGAAATTTATTTGTTATTAAATATTCGTAGAATACCAACAAAATTAATTAAGGTTGAAGATTGAAGTAGATTCTGATACAAATTTCATTGAAAATGTATATAATGTTACCACTCCTTAATTCGTTACTCGTCTTATCTTACTCAACTGACTGTTGAAACTTTAATATTTCTCATAAATAACTAATTACAGTTTGTTAAGCAGCTTATGTCTCCCATAACGGCAATACGTGTGATCAACTTCAGAAATGAATATTAAAGGCAGTTACCTCATGACGAACTAAGAAATAGATAATAAAATAAGAAATTTAGTTTAAATTAATTTATTTCAGATCATTCAGAGAATACAGTGTTAGTGACAAAAGAACTTACGTTAGTAAAGATTCAGCTCTCAGAATCTACAATGGAAAAACTATTGTTTTGTGTCATATTGGTGCGTGAACCAAGCGGAAATCCCTGTAATTTATAGATGTGATGTTTTAAGCCTTGATTTTATGGAAAAGTTTGCTTATTATTACCGCAATCAAGTAAATACAAGTAGGAGCCACTAAATTAACAAAAAAATATATTTCTACTATTTTTTTTTACAATACCTAATTATATTACTATTGAAAAAAAACATCACTAATATTATGATACCATATTTACATCATCTATTTCATAACATATCAATAGAATAACTCTTAGATATGGCGGGCTAGGGAGGATTAAAATTAATATAAATTGCTTTACACTTTAATTGTATTTCGGTATAATTTTCCGTGCTCCTGAATTCTAGCTAGTCCTGGAATTTGTGGAGACGCCTCGGAAGTTTGGCGTTAAAAAAGTTATGCGCATATATTTGAATACTCTTGGAGTCAATTGCGGCTTCAATTCTTATATGCCGATAGCTAGATACATTTATTAAAAGAAAAACACATAGAGTCGGTTAAAAATGGTTTTGCTACGCTATGTGCTTCGCCTTGTGAGCAAACTATTCCGCGGTCTGTATTGGTGACTGATGATCTCTAAAGATTTATGTTAATTCTTGTAACTATTGATTAAAGCTGTAACAGTTCTAGGGTAGCCTTGTAGGACCTCTCTTTATCGATTACGCATCTTACAGGCTGTATTGTCTATCCTATCAACTACAAACAAATACGGAGCCTGTGTACAGTGTGCATCAGCATAGCCGGCTTATAGTAATGAACACTTGAAATATTTTTTAAAACAACGCATTTCTACATCCCAATAATTCAATTTTCTATTCAGCCGCTGAAAGCACATAAATAATAAAAGAACACTTTATATCACGTAATCCCTCCACAGACACCGTGTTCCGTATTTTCTAAATTTCATTAGTCGTTTACCCCGAGCGACGTAATTGCTCATTTCCTCATCATCTCCTGAAAAATGCTGGCGCCGCGTGTTTTTATTGTATGCTCTGACATCGTGGAGTTTTTATGGAACGTACATAATGATTACGCAATTTTATAATAGAATTTTGTATTTTTAGACTGTGAATAATATTTTTTGTCTTTTTTTTTTGTTGGTAAGTCAAAAAGTCACGAAAAAGGCAAGCATACGGGACAGCCGGGCGAGAGTATGTATAAGCAGGATAATTCTTTTTTCGGTGCCGTTTTCTTCGGAGGTCGGCAACCATTAACGCGACCTGCACCTTGGAGAGCTTTTAGCCGCTAGGAATAGAGCAGAAAACATAATATATATACGTGAATATAAATTATCTCTTTATTTTTATTAGATACTAGCTGACCCGGCGAACTTCGTACCGCCTTTCTTAATATTTTTTTCCGTAAGAACCTTATACCGAGTATTTGAAAACTACAAAAAAAAAAATCAGCCAAATCGGTCAAGCCGTTTTCATGCTATATCGTGACAACGGAAAACGGGTTTCATTTTTATATATATAGAAGATTGAAATTAAATATATAAGGTAGGATATTATTACAAATGTAAAAGGTAAAATTTTTTGTTAAGGCAATTTATTCACATATATTCAATATATAATGTGGTTTTAACATGGTTACTGATCAGAAAATCTGTTACAAGCTTTCGTTCGAGGTAGTAGTATTGAATAGTATCCCAACGACATTTAGCTTCCAAAACCTTCTGATCCGTAAAGTGTTAAGCTATGATACGCGCCCCATTCTCATCCTACCACAGTCGAGATAGATTGCAATGGGATTGCAAATCAATCTTCCAGTGTATCAAGTATATTTTAAGAAATATATTTATACTGTGGCAAATTCTTCGCCATCTTATGTGTATTACCAGGGGTAATATCGTATGATTGATGACCGACGGAGGGGTCGCTAAATTCATTTCGAAATCGATTCATCACTCTATTGGCGAAATATTGAGATGTTAATTAGATCTGAACGGTCCTCTGGGGTAGTGTTAGATTAGTTGAATAAGACCATTTTTCAAATCAGTTTTAGTCGTCATTTTGTTCCAATTAATTACATTAAAACTTATACTATTATCTCTTCCGCGCCACTAATAAATAATACTCCTACCTATATCCACGTTACTAAGGTTCTACATCTTAGATACTGATCTTGAACATTATACTTGCATATAGGTAGCCATGATTGTAAAATTAAAATCATAGATTTAAAAAAAAAGCGTGGAGACCGCGCGAGTTTCCATAAATTCTTTGATTTGCCTTTATTAATGATTTAAGCAATACCTACATAAAATAAGATCTGTTCTTCTAACTGATGAACTATAAGGAATCTTGGTCTCAAAAATAAAAGAGTGGTTTATTATAATAAACAGAAAAATAATTAATATTACATTTATCTAGAGTAAATGGCATTAATAAATTTGTTGGTTCTCAAACTCAAAAGAAACATCTCAAAGCCAATCAAATGTTTCACAATTTCAATTACAAGTTACAGATGAGCAAAATTGCTTATATAAATAAAAAGATCTTAAGAATCTTGGCGTTCACGGGCCGCGGGTCAAAGTGGCCTCAAGTAGAAACAATCTCGACGGTATCCGGACGGTCGTAGCAAAAGTCATTAACAATACTATAACTTTGGCTTTTATAAAATAAAGATATACCAAACAAATTTGTAGTGGTAGAGAATGCCTATAATAGCATTAAAACCTCCTAAAATCCACTTTGAGATTACATGATCTTTCGAAAAAAAATAAAAGATTCCTCAAGTTTTAGCAATGGGCACATAACATTCCCGGTGTTGCATTCCATTTCCATAGACTACGTTAAGCACTTACCATCAGGTGCGCCGTATGCTTGTTGGCTTACTGAATTATAGCATCATTATCTTTGGTGTAGGTGATACGATTAATCGATAATCACTAACAAAACAAAAGATAAAAAGATGAAATAGCGTCAATTTCGATATATATTTTTTTCACTTCACATAATAACCTAGATCACATAATTACAAATTTGTATGGGAAGTTAAAACTTTATTTCGTATTTCATTAGGTATCAGTTAGTGACCTAAAAACCCTTCAAATACTTTTTTTGTGTCCAATCTTTGTAGTTGATTTGTGTCCACTTAATATAGGTAGATTATTCGAAAATCATTAGAAAAATATACTTTTTATTATTAAACTAAAAAGGGGTTCTTCTTCTTCTTAGCGTGTCGGCCTTCATCTTACAAACCCTTGGATGCCCAAAATTGGGCCACCCTTACAGCGTTATCTGTAGCCGTTCTCCAGCTTGCAGGTATGGGCCACGCCGGGCACTTCAAAAAGGGATTGAAAATTACTTACTGACTTTTGTACTATGACACGAAGTGAAATTGAAGTCCCAACAATGTCATCATAATGAAATTCTCTCAGCGTTGTTGTCGCGTTTGCTTACAGCTTGCATACTTTCTGTTTTTTCAACTATGTTAATGCTTGAATTAAACCACAGTTTGTCTTAAAGTATTAAATAGGTACTAAAATGTTGTTGTTTTTACTTTAAGTTAAATAAAAGTATTATGCAATATATACAGTATGGTATAGATGGCTTTGTAAGTTGTGCTGTCTCTTTATTCACTACTGGACTTAATGTTGAGAGAATTCTCTACCAGTCAACTATTGAGAGCTGGTTAGGAGAAAAATAGAAAATCTGTATTATTTATCTACGTATCTTAATTTTAATTTTTTCCAAAATATTTTTCTGTAGCTACTTGATTTTTAATATTTAGATTGTTGTGATAAGCTTGTTACATACACATATTGTTGGTTAGTGAGGTTATTGTTAGTAACTTATATTGTATTTTGTTACCATGTACCCATCTAACTGTTTTGTATAAAATAAATAAATTGTATTATGTTGATAAAAAGTCGCCAGCATCGTTCTAATTCTATTCTATTTCAATAAATTTTTGTGCCTCTTTTTGTATTAATTTACATAGCTTAATAAAAAAAACTCTTCAACATTTCTTTTGTTCGTTTTGAGTCTCATTAAAAAAGGATGTATGAAAATACACACGTAGGTGAAATTACAAGAGCTAAATTGTATTTTTTCTGAACAAACCTCCAAAAAAAACAAAAAAAAATTGTAAAATTGTACGTTAAATTGTTTCTCCTATTATCATATTTTAACATTTACATTACTTAATCTAGATTCTAATATTTTTTATCACAGGTAAATATTGTTACGCTTTAGTTCTAAAAGTAATATTTTCACAGGAGTTAGAAGGAAATTTCCTTCGCGAAATTATTAATACTATCGTGTCGCCACGTAAATCATACGGAAACATGCGATCTTGACGCAGTTACACTAGAAATTGTTTTATGAAAACACTTCTCTTTAGCTTCAGAACATATAAGAATCTTATAAAAAATAAGCTAAAGATATTCAAATTGTTTACTTACATTGAAATGTTTATAGCACAAAATAAAAATAAAAGTTCATTTTGTCGATTGTCATTTTGTTATTTTTGTATTGCATTCTTTACTAGTCCATCAATAGAATTAATAAATATTGACTGGAAGTCGCGCTAAATGAACATTTAAAAAAATCTGACAATATCCGATAGATATTTGGTAAATAAAACAAAATTGGAGTAACTCAGTTATCTGTCGAAGGTTGAAGAAATACAAAACAAACATGGATATTTTTTTTTATTATTATGTCAAATAAATTCATTGAATATTTAGATTTATAAACAGTTTATCTAACCAAATAGATTTGAATTGTCTAAACAATCATTGGTATATTTTAGTTATTTGAAATTTGTGTTTCAAATGTACAATCCAATTCATGTAATTTATACAGATTGTTATTCATCATTTATGTAAATAGATATTATCAAAGCGAACTGTGAAATTACTCAATTCAGTTTAATGTTATCAATTAGGGGGAAGAGTTATGACGTCATCAGCGGCGACACGTGTGAATTGTGACGTTTGAGGGTTAAGTACCCACCTATTATCTAATTTCCAAGAAGGATTACTGACAATTATAATATATTATGTAGTGGTAGTGTTATTTCAAATAGGACTTACATTAAAGGAGAGTAGATCTATAGAGTATATTCTTCGTCCGTTTTCAACTAGTCTGTTTCTTCCTGTGGATGTAGCAAAAGATTAATAATGTACCGAGATCTATATTTCTATGTAATAATTACCTACTGGTGGTAGATTCTTAAAAATATATTAGTGGTACATATAAAAGTGAGCTGACAAGCGACCTACAAAAACTTGTAAAAGACAAAATGAAAGTGTTACCTAAAAAGCATGGTAATCGAAATACTGACACCAAGGTACACGAGAATTTGTGCCTCTGTATCAAGGATAGAAAAAAAGAGTCCAAAACATCCTATTAGCGACCTTGAAACTGAAGACAAAGTGTAGGCAAACCTGTCACTATGATCGGACATTATTTTTAGCGTCTGGACTGGACATATCTATTAAGACAAGATTAAACAAGGGCCACTGGCTGTACTTTTGATTTATATAGACAAAGAATAAGTCTAGCTTAGATTTTCATTAAACGAAACTGAAACATTAAACCATATTAACATTATTAATCCATAACTAATTGATGTTCCTACACCACTTGATGCTTCAATTTTAGACCAAGCCAAGGCATTAGAATAGTCTGCAATTTAATACCGGGATTTATTACAACCAATCCCTAATCGTCTACAAATTGATCTCATTTGCTAGATGAAGTTGAGAACAAACGCGCAAATTATGCAAGTATCCACTGTCCAGAAGAGCAATATTGGAAAAGCACTCGACTATGCGCTAACGAGATGCGAGTCTAATGAACTTGAAATCCTGCGCTCCCATTTTGTATAATGGACATTTACGAAGAACTACGAATTTTCGGTGCTGCAAATAGGTGCTTAATAATAACGATGATGAGGTATGTCTCAACCTCATATTTATTTTTATAACTGAAAAATATATTAAGACTTTGTCATTGTGAAGCTAAAAGTTTCATTAGCAATAAGTGTCTAATATTTCAATCAACAATTGTTTTTGTTTTAATTTTTTTTCTGTAGTATAGTTATTTAAATTCTCCTGTAACAATTATATCTACTGATTTAAGTAGATTTAAAACTGAAACCGCATATTACTGAAGCCTGTTTCAAAATGTGTTTTTGACAGTCTGTCCAAATTATAGGCATTATACAACTTAAACATATATAACATGATTGATTTCTTGTAAATATTTTTTTATTTATCACAACTTTATTCAACGTCAAAATTTACCATAAATTTATTAAAAAATGCATTTTGATTCACATTATCTTTGCCATATCCATCAGATTCGTACCTCCACGGATCATCAATTGTGATGACGCGGCCGATGCGCTTTCCCGATGTAAGCCAAAACGCACTCAGTGGAAATGAGTCGACGTTTGTAAGCAGGATTAAGTGGTTTCCATCGCCGGCAATTAGTTAATGTTCCACACTCCGGGGAATTATTGGTTGGCGTTTCGTAAATTGTCTGATAAATGATTCAGTTTTCATTTTTCAGTAAAACCTCATTTAAGGCCAAATACTATATATAGATACCAATTTCAGACCAAATGATACAGATAAGTTAAGAGTAAGGAACCAATTTGAGTATTTCATAAATTTTTATCATGTTCATCAGAAACTCTTTTACTCTGTAAATAATCATCACATAGATTAAGACTCATTGTTTTTATTTTCTTATTTAACTCATTCTTTTCATTTGTGTGTGTTGCATCATCCAATGTTATAACCACTTTGTACACAGAATTCTTCTTTTAAGTATACCCAACTATTGCTTTCCGTAACTTTGATCGCATAATACATTGCTGGGGTAAAATTTATCCTGTTGAATCTTTTTTGTTGAATTTTATCAAATTTTCAACCTTTGCTCTTTTTAATAAAAATAGTATAAATACCAAAAGCTTCAACAAAGCTAGTTAGGATTAATCACTAACCACGAATGCAAATGGGACAAAATTAGGACATAATGTACACGCATGAAGCGGCATATCCAAACGAGAGATGCGCAAAACTCCACCATGGTAAAATTAAACTAGACTATTCCCAGAAAATCTACCCTATATTCTAAATGAAATGGCATTCAAAACTAGAGTGACGGATTGCGAGCCCCGCAGTTAATCTAGAACGTAACGCGACAGTTTTCCATCTAAATTTTAGAGTGCTAAACCAACCGGAGACGATAAGCTCACTTATTTCTACGTGAAAAAGTCTGCCACTTCTGCGTGCGGGGCGAGGAAACACACTATAAGTATTAACACTAATGCATTATTCAATCACTAGCGACCCGCCCCGGCTTCGCATGGATATAAAAACCTTCCTCTAGAATCACTATAAAAAAAATGCATCAGAATCCGTTGCGTAGTTTTAAAGATTTAGTCATACATAGGGATATAGGGACAGAGAAAGCGACTTGTTTTATATAATGTAGTGATATCGCTATGCACACTTGAAAAAACTATCCAACACATGCAAAAAATACACGCACTCAGGTACAGGCAGTATGACCTACGATGATATTTATTGTATTTATACATTTTTGATTTGATAAATATTTATACATTTAATATTTATGCAATATATTAATATTTATAATTTAATAATAAACTTATTGTGATTATAAAAATATTCAAATATAAACTCGTCTGATTTGACTCAAATTTTGTGAATTGACGTTTTTGAAGAAAATGCTGCAGTGGAGTTTGTGGCGTCGCTTCTTCTCCACTTGCGCTTTGGAAGTGATGGTAAACTTAAAATAGGTAACAATTGACGTCAATAAGTGATAAGAATATCCTATATTGAAAATAAACAATTTGGATTTTGAATGTGGCAGGGGGGTCACCTGGCGGTGGCCACTACGGTTGGTTTAATGCTCTAAGCTAACGTAGCCTCACGAACAATGTGTGCGTACTTCCAAATTCTGAAGCGCTTTTAGTATAATTGTGCATACTATGATATGAAATTACCTGCTGAAACACCGTTCATTGTTTACGTAGCTGTAATGAGGAAATTATCAAGCGCTAAAATATGTATGGCCACGCTTCTCCGATTGCGCTTTGGGAGTGGTGAAGTAATGAGTAATTAATGAATTTATTAAGCTTTATTGTGTGTAACTAGCATAATAGATGGTGTCAAGTTGAGACTTCCCATCTTTGAGAATGTAACTGTAGTTTTTAAGTGTTTTGTCACCCTCTAGGGTGTCAAAACGATTAGCGTGACATAGGCCATTGCTCAAAAATAATGGTGGCTTATTACATCATTCTTTTAGCATCAGGTAGTAAACTGCAGGACATAGGCCTCTCTTAAAAATTTTTAGAATGACCGATTGGAAGCAGCCTGCATCTAGATGCAAGCTAGCTTGCCTGCGACCTTCTTTAGTTTATACTCGTAACACTGGCGTAGAGACTTATTGAAAAAAAGTCCACCACACTCCATACCATTCAAATATATCGAATTCCAAACAAAACATTTTTTTAAATTATTTTATGCCGATCTTAAACAAAGTCAAACTGCATTTAGATTAAAAATTCAAATTGAAAAAAGCCATGCATCTAAACCCCATAATCCACAGAATATATAAATTTTAACAAGAAGTGGCACAGCGCCCGAAAAACGTGTCACTAGTTTGGCTTGCAAGCCAATGTTTCACACAGAAAAAATGGGCGGGGGGAATTTAATCGCGTCATTTATTGCCACTGTTATTGGTCGATAATATTAGGTGGCTTTGTATGTAAACTACATAATATATTTCTAATAAGATGTGGTGTGGTTTAACTGGGATTAAATATATTAATTGAAGATAAGAATAGAGGATACGCTATCAAACTGATCCTGGAACTAAATCCGCGTCAAAACATTTATATTCGGATAATTTCTCTGTTCTGTGCCATAATCTGATTACAAAAATAAAGTCTTCACACTTACACGCCATAAATTGTTATTCATACATTCCCATTCACGCTGGAGATTATGTAACATGTAATGGGCAGAATTACCATATGAACCGCGGGTCAACCCGCTTGAAGGATTAGGTGTTAATAGAACGTAAGATGTTATATCTCAAGGGTTAATCCCTCTCTATTAAACACAATTCTAAACGTGGGTGGAATTATATTTTGATTGGGTTTCGATGAAGGGTTAAGCTACAGTTTACGTCGTCATGTCATCAAGGACATTTCTAAAAAAAATATGTTTAAGTAGCTATTGCCGGCGGCTCGGCCCGCGTGGTACTAGATTATTAATTGCGCAAAAATAGCCGAGTAGTATGCAACTAGATAAAAAAGTGTATTTTGTATGTTTTTTTTTTTACATTTTAACCCTGTTATTTTACGCGTCAGCTACTTCTATGTCGGGAAAACCATAACCATTGAATATTGATATAACATTGTCATTCCGTTTTACGGGCCTATAGCATAAAAATCGAGGTATACGATGGTTTAGATGAAAACATAAATTTTGGCATTTTACAGTATTCTCATAATACCTTTATTGTTATTAAAACTGGGAGGGGGATCTTGGAGTAATATGGTTTAGAACTGAGCAGCTTGAATAATACTTATCATCTTTTATGATTCTTAAATTATATTATTATAGAATTCTTTATGTCTCGACGTCAAATAAACGATTTCCAAGAAACCTTAAGAATCGACTTCAATGTTTTGATATTGTTCTTATATTTTTCTTAAGAAATCAAAGTTATTCACAACCAGCCATCTGCTTACATAAAAACACATTATATTCTTATTTTCAAACAATGTTAATAATTTAGAATATAAAAAGCTTTAAAAAAAAATCTACTTTAGATTTTTTTCTTTACCTTTTTAACACTAAATCACTATGGAACTCAGACAAAGAAAATATACAGTATGCGAAATTTAAGACTAGCAATATACGAGAAAATGTATTCTTGATTTAAATCATTTTTCTTTTTTCGATTAGCAAATAGTAAAAAAAAGTAATTAAAACTTTAATTTAAAACCACTCACAAGCCTGCCTTCCTATCTGATCTCGTTAACAAATACATCAATTAAACTTAGTCAAAACCCTATTGTTTCGCCAAAATCTAATTAACAGATACCTCCAAGTTGACATTGACCCCAGAGCCAGCTAAGACGACATTATTAAGACCATCAATGACCCTTCAGTCCTTCAGTACACTAGCCTTGCTTTGAGTTGTGGTCTTAGTGTAAGCGAATGCCACTTTTATCATTTTTTTTATATTTTGCATGTAATTAAAACAATTCAGTACCTGACCCCGATCTGGGTGTTAATCTGAATTATTTTCTTTTCGTGTATCGTTGTGTTTCAGTTAAAAGTTAAATACGGAAGATAACCGAAAATACTCTTGATTACTGAATATTATTTTTTTGTAACTTTAAGTTTCAGAATTTTATTTGTGTAGAAAAACTTATAAAAATTACATAACTATCTATATTTTCTGGCTTATGAATTTTGATAATATCGTGTAAAATATAAACTGTAGTCTTATGAATTCGAAATATGCGGATTATTGCAAATTAATAAATTCTAACACTATAATTTGCAGTCAATTGAGCTTGCAACCCGCACCATAGTTAATGAACAATGCACAATCTTAGATTTTTTTTTAATAAACTACTATACTAAACTAGATGGTAAAACGAACTACAGGCTTCGATAAAACTGGCGAGAAAACGCCACGGTTAGGAATACATAAAAAATACTACGATATAATTAAGGAAACAAGGTTTGAGTATTTTTCTTCAAAGGTCCACGATGCTAATACAGTTTGATGAAAAACCTTTGATATATCACTCGCTTGCTGTTGGACCATACCTTAATCCCTTTTACGAGTTTTAAGGGTGCAAATACCACCCGATGGTGCTTAGGTGTATACAATACAATACAGCGATACCTAATTTAACGATTCTGCTACATTGGTATTTTTATACATACATACATATAATCACGTCTTTATCCCATGCGGGGTAGACAGAGCCTAGGGTCATAAGACCTTAGGCCACGTTTAGCATAATAGTAGTTGAAACAGGAAATCAATAGTGATGGGTTGCTAGCCGCATCGCCTATGTCATGATTTCCCCATTCGGCGATTCCCTCAGACGACTTTTACAGCTTGCGCGGGAAGAGAAGCAGCTGGTACATTCTATGTTTTTCTTTTTCTCCCAGACCAGCATGGAAGTATTTTTATATTTTATTTCTATAGCACTCTCTACATCTCTAAGTATATATACATATAAATAATGGTATAGTAGGTACTATAGTATTTTTTCAAACCTAAAACACATTTTGATAACAATAAATAAAAAAAAAATTGTGATCTGACTGGGGGAAGCTAGCTGCCACTTTGATTTATGACTGACTAAACATGAATTGAAAGAAGAAGCATGTTTGTTTCTTAACATAATTTGTCAAACCTTACTGTGCAATATGTTTACAAGAAATAAATGAATTTGAATTTGAAGTAATCCAAGAGCAAAGGTTCTGAACCAACAGTCTATTCAAATTCTTAAAATAAATTTATTCAAGTCTTATTTAGGTAAATTATGAGCATAATTATTTTTTTGTATACGGATTATAAAAATAAAGTGAAAAAGGCTATAGGAGATAGATGCACTAAAAACAAGAGACAAACTCTAAATTTTAAATATATCAAATTATACCTACTCTTATTAATTTAATAATAAATTTGTACAAAATATGGAAAAATAACTCAGATAGCAATAACCTAGATATTAATATATGAACAACATAATACTGGCAGAAATATTTAAAACATGTTCGGACATCAAAGAGTTTTGAAATGAGCCTGCCATAGCCAACAAAATGAGCAAACTCAAAACGCACTACAGTTTTAAAAGGCTATTTTGGAGCTTCAAATTGGTGTTTCGTCCAGTGGCCAGTCAGTAAGAGGTTGAATGAGTAAAATTTTTGTGTATGGTACAATAAAAGAAATGATGTATTTATTTGTTTAATCTCGTAACTCTTTGGCAATGTGGAAAGGGGTAGAAAACACTGTACACCACTTTATTACCTTTTACTACATCTGCGAGAAGAGTCCTTTTTTTCTTCTCACTAGACTAATCTTAAGCCATATGCCACAGTTTCTCACAAATGTCTATTTCTTCATTTATTTTTATTGCGTGATTAGAACTCGCAAATTCAGCATTTCAAAGGTTCAGTGGCGGATCCCAATCTAGTTTCTGCAAACGTATTATTGTATGAGATCACAAATAGTAGAAAATACCAAAAAAATTACAATTTTTTTGAATAGAGTAGTAGACCTACACGCGTCTGCTTATAAATTGTACCATACATGATGTTAAGTCGGAGTAGCCACGGTCAGCCCTTATGTCGAGAGGCTCAAGCGACGTTATGACCGCAACCCTTGTCGGATAGGAAGTGAAGAGAAACCCCTGCATTTTTTCCGTTTTTCAAGGGCTCTTTTTCACGGTACAAAATATTTTCTTATAATGTGTTACAAAACATACAAAAATAATAATGGATGTCCAGGGTTATTTTTTTATACTTACGCTTAATTTTGGAACTACGGGCCGAAATTCAAAGTTCTTCTTGCAGTTGCAGTCAATAGGTCAGTTCCTCTTGTTGGTTACAGATAGGAAAACATACATATAGGTATACCTCGAGGACAGAATTAATATAAGTGCACGAGAGAGTCAAACAGTGGGAGCCAACTAGTTTTTATTTCCGTACCAAGTAGGTTTTAAAGTAAGTATCTAAGTAAGTAAAAACACTTTATTGTAAAATAGAATTTCATACATGGATTACAGTCTGTGACAAGATATACAATAGGCGGCCTTATTGCTAGTGCAATCTCTTCCAGGATACCTTAAAGATAGGATAACTAGACCAAAATTGTGGTGCGTAACAGTTCAAGCAGAAAAAACTGTTTGAAAAGAAAAATAATACATACATAATATATAAAATCAAATACAGTATAAATATAAATACTTAGGTTCAAACAATATCATACGAATATACACATACTAAACTCATTATACAGTACATAAATATATATTATATATATGTATATCTCTAATCGTATGTTATGACAAATTCATTCAATGGTATGTTATGAAAATTATATTTTCATTCCAAGTCATATCATTCCTTTTCCATATTTTTGTGCTCATTATCATGAGGCTATGTAAAAATGAAAAACGCCCGAGGCCCAAAGACTCCGCATATTAAGCACGTCAAACTGTATGAGAAATGAACTTCGAAATAAACATTATAATATATTCAACAAAGGCAACAAACGTTTCATCTTTTCGTATAAATATTTACAAAGTACTATATTTAACTTCACTTCATAAATTGACTTCATGATATACTACGGTCTCTTGATATTACTTTCTACAATATTGTTAAGTAGGTAAATATTTTAACTAGCAAATAAATTGAGCTCTATTAGTGTTTATATAAATGATTTTTTGCCGTAACTCGAAGAAATGACATGTACCTTTTGAAATATAACAAAAGGTCGACAAAAGTCCAACTGAAAATGATAAGCGGTAGATTTTTAAAGGATTTTGTAGTTATAAATGCAGAATTAAGTCAGATTCTTGGTAAATGATGTACATTTACCAACAGAATACAAGTTCAGCCGCACGTCACAATGTTGAAAAGGAAACATCATTTCTTTATTTTACTTGATTATAATCAACAATGAAATTGCAGACTCTACTAAGGAACACTTGCTGAATTCTAAATTTTACACCACATTTACTTCCAAGTGATACACAGTACATTTAGTCTACATGTTCTTTACGTTTTACGTACGTGACCTTATTTTCCAGTAGAATAAACGACAGTAGAACTAAAACGAAATGGTGAAAAATTATAATTTTTTATTCTTGTGAAACTATATTGAAACAGTAAAAAATAATTAGTTTATATACAACTAGCAGTCCACCCCGGCATTGCCCGGGTACATACATAGCTTATGTAACTAAGGATAAATGTAGGTTTTCTAATGGTGAAAGAATTTTTGAAATCGGCACAGTAGTTTTTGAGTTTATTTATTAGTATAGATAATAACTAGATATACTCTGCAGTTTCACTCGCTAGATGATAAGTATGTTCCACAACTTATACATTACTATATAGTAAAGCTGAAAAGTTGGTTTGTTTATTCGGTTATGACTTTAAAACTAATGTAATTCTTGAATTATTTGCATCTGATAGCTTAATTTTTTAGGAAGGTTTGAGATCATTGAGTGAGTGAAACCGCGGAAAACAGATAGCAAATTATAACCTGCCTCATGAACAGAGCATACATATTTTTAATTTCAAAAAAATCTGCTTATGATTAAGCAAATTTTTTTTGCAAATCCGACCCGTATTTCAAAAGTTATAAGCGTTCAAACAAACTGTTCAGCTTTATATTATACATTTTATATGTTTACATGGTTCTTCACGGCTCGTGAAGACATTGCCGGCGAAATCACATACGGAGCTTGAAATATAATCACTCACTACATAGTATAAACACTACGTAGTCCCTTTGTATGCTTAAATCTTTAAAACTACGCAACGGATTTTGATGCGGTTTTTTTTAATAAATAGAGTAATTCAAGAGGATGGTTTTTATGCTCATGCGAAGCCGGGGCGGGTCGCTAGTATTGTGTAAACCTAGTTCATGAATTTCCACAGTATGAAATGGCAGATATCAGAAAGATATTTCTGATATCTGCAAGCCTCCATCCAATATTCAGTACACTAACAATACCTTAATGAAGCGCAGTACGAGTTTATAATACAAACATAATTAGCTGAAACTGTTATTGTTGTGATCCCAGCATAATTGAATTCCAGAAGTTTATTCAGAGTCGAGGCAATTCGGTCTCGCACCCGCTAATGATCGGACAGTCATCGACATAAATTTACTTCTTAATTAAAACATTTAAATATATATAAAAAGAAACAAAAAACTTTATAGAAATTGTATTTTTCTGGCCGTAAATGCATGCTTTAAATGTATTAAGAGTGTAATAGCGAAACTATTATAGTAACAATAATAGCATCTTATTATTGTTATAACAGTCACAATTGCCACTATAACATCACAATTGATCATAATTCTTGATTTTTCATTAATGCTGCTAGCGTTTTGGGCACCTTTGCACCGGAAACGCTAATGAATGGGTGGTCTCTTCTTCTTTTTTTAAATTCAGTTTATGTTTAATTTAAGTTTAGTTTTATTTAGTTAGATATTCTTGATTGATTGAAAATAAATGAACATTTATTAATGTACCTACAACAGATTGTGTTTAAATACCGCTATCATTATTGCTTATATAGTTAAATGGCAACCAGGAGAAAGGTACGTCGGACTTCAGTTCTACAATCGCCGCCTCAAGCTGGTTCCGCATAAGCTCACTTTTTTATGGTTCTCTGTACTTTCTTCCTCTTTTTGAGTCATAATGGTTAAAACTTATGGCTTTATAATTAACTTAAAGAACTTAAAGAACGCGCAGAGCATAAAGTCACAATTCATTGATGAAATTTGTTATAAAAATCCGATCTAAAATAGGTACTTATAATTCACCAAAGATAAGTGGGTGCGAGAACAGCAATCGGGCAATTTGGGGTCTTGATTAAACTAAACAATCTTCCACGTTTGTTTTGGGCAACCCTTACCGATTATGCGGGTAGCGCACTGTTTTCAATAGGTAATTGAATTCTAATTATAACTTGGTTGTACATAATGGTTAGTTAGATGTCCAATTTGATTCTAAACTATAATTTCTAAATCTAATAAGTATTGAAAATTAGCTGTTCCCTAGGTTCTGCTCGTGGCAACATGTATTTTTAAGTGTTTTTCATACACTTTAACCCCCATTGCAGCGGTTAAGGGTTATTTTTCTTTTAAAGTTACATATGTTTAATTACTGCTCTTCAATGGTCTAATGATTTAGCCTTCTATAAAAACTAACAGACAATCAGACAGAATCACATTTCAAATTTCAATAGTACGGATTTTCATGAGACCTATTCTCATAGGTCTCATGAAAATCCGTGGACGTGTCGCAGGAAAATTGTCGCCATTGCCAAAGCCATTACTGCTGTCATAATTGATAAATCATTAATTCCTATAAATGTAGGCTTTTTTCAAAGCAAACAACAATCAAACGCTTTTTATACATACAATTAAAGCAACACTATCTTTTTCATTAAGTAATTAGTGCAGCCAAGCTTTAGTAACATAAAATTCATTCTCTTGATGGCAAAGCCTCAAACTCCAGGCATCCAGTACTTTGTACACAACAGAAGACGAAAAACGATAAAAAAATGAAACTACCCTTGATGTGCGACAGACGGTCCTCCAGACAATGGCGCCCTCTTAATGCCCGTATCATGTACACCTACTTAATCATTAAGCTCTTAGCTCGTTACAAATAGAGTCGAAAATAGAACATTCTTGGCTTTGTCACAGGCTAGTAATTAGCCAGACTAAAACCCTGTTTGCAGGAATACATGAGCTCGAAATAATACGTTTCTAGTTTCTGTTGTAATGGCTAAGTTTTACATTAATTTGTGTGTATTTTGGCTACACTGCTGGTAATTGCAAATACTAAAATCAAGCAAGTAAATTATGTACATTTATTTTAACAATATTTTATTTATTTTTATCAACTTTATTGTTCGGCATAACATGATATTTTTACAATTGGTGGACTTGATTCGAATAGCATTCTCTATTACTTAACCATTGGGAGAAAAAGAAATGCTACAAGGAAAGAAAAGCTACAAGGAAAAATACTAATTTGTATTTTATGACTGGAATGAGAATTTTTGTTCGAAAAGCCATAAAAAATGAGCCTATCACATCTGATACAGTCTAACGACAGTCATCAAGTAACAATAGCCGAGACCAACGCAAGATAGAAATGCGACTAGCGGCGACCTATCTAAATCAGGCCACTTTCGCCGTCGCTTAACAAGATGGACACAAACATGCGATTCCCGTAAAACATTCGAGTTTCTCAAAGAAAATACAAGACTATTATTATAGATTTATTAGTGTTTTGTGAATTATATATTACATCATATACTCAGTCATTCACATAGTGACAAGATGATATCCCCAACAGATGAACACATCAAAGCTTTGTGCTTGAATGTTGTGCTTACACAAAGCATTGCTTTGCAGGATTAGATGTGGCCTGTGTGTATTGTATGAACATAATACAGGAAGATATTTTGAAGAGAGCTGTTTATGTCATTCACAACAAAACTATAGTACGTATTCTTTCACGAAAATTTTATGAGTTACCACGAGGTGCGAGAGACTTGTAAGATACAGTCATAGAAAATATTGAAGCTCTTATCTTTTTTACTAATTTTAGCGTATTTTCTGTTGCGTCAAGGCTGCTAAAACATAGTCTTTTGTACTTAGGAAGACATTCATGGCATTTAAGAAAGGCATTACCTATGATCGACTACCTAGGAAAGTTCATGTTTGTTGGTCTGATTTCCCTGTAAAAAAGGCAAAGGACAGAAGGACCAATTATTATAGCGTACCTCTAGGCTCTGAAGCATAGGCTAAAGATCTATGAAATACGTGATGAAAGAATCTTTCGTAGGAATCGGTGTAGAAAACAAGAATGTAGCATTAAATTACATAAGCTATAGATTGTTGATGGTGGCGAAAACTTATTGATGGTGTTCTTGTTATCTTGTTTTAAATGTATTCAGTCATATTTAAACACCGTAATTTTTCCAAATAAAATAAAATAAATAAATTAAATAAAATATTACGCAATAACTGTAGATTTTCCAAGCACGCTAAGTGCCCACTTAAAGCACTATGTTAGTGTGAATAAGTAAACATACACCGGACAAGAGAACCACCGAAGTATAAACTTAGTCTATACATATAAATGTATATGTTCAGCTTATATCTATAGTTGCCACTTAGAGCTTTAAACTAACCGGAGTGGCCACTGACAGGCGACTGCCAAAAATATAAGACCACCGGTCATACTACTTGTACTTGTGTGCGTATATATTTTGCTTGTGTTGGGTAATTTTGTTAAGATGTGATCGAATAATGCGTAAGTGTTAATACTTGTCGTATGTGCTACCTTACCCCGCGTGCAGAATGTGGCAGACTTTTTCACGTAGAAAATGGTGCGCGTGCCGTCTGCTGTTTGGTTTAATACTCTAAGAGTTGCCAAAATCTTATCTAGATCTTTATGAATCTCTTATAAGATCACAATTAGAGTATACTGTGACAATATGGGATCCCGTTTATGATAAATATGTCTGTAATCTGGAAATGGTACCAAAAAAGTTTCTTCGTCGTATTTATTACAAATGTCATCGTAGTCGACTATTATGAACAAATATTGAAGCATTATAAGATTTTAGTTCTCAAATCTAGACGCTCACAGCTGGGTTTTATGCTTCTGCATGATATATTACATACATAAAAGATATGACTGTATTGAAATTACGTCTAAATTTTTCTACTAAGTGCCAACTAGAACCCAGATGTGACCGTCACGTCATCATCAATTGTTCTTCATTAAATCAAGTCAAAAATGCAGGTCATCGTGTTCCTCTGAAACGAATATAGAAGTTGTATAATGATAAATTACCCCACGTTTATATATTAGGTTTGTCACGTAATGATTTTAAAGAATCCGTATTAGAATTTTTTACATCACAATCTGACCTAAATACTCAAAATTAAAGCCAATTTATAATATCGATTTATTGGCATAATTTTGTATTGTTGTTTTTGTTTAAATGCAAAATTTAGTTTCACACATGTAAAACTTTATATATAATATTGTATGGGACCATCATTGTTGGGTTTATAGTTATACTAGCTGTTCCCCGCGGCTTCGCCCCGAGTGGGACTCGGTTATATCGCGCCCAAAAGTAGCCTATGTTTGACCTCAGGTCGTTAACTACATCCCTACCAAATTTCATCACAATCGGTCCAGCAATTAAGCCGTGAAGACAGACTTTCGCATTTATAATATTAGTATGGATTTAGTTTTAGCGATAACTTTAAGAATCAATATTGTTAACCTGTTTGTGGTCCTATGGAAATAAATAAAATAAAAAAACAGCCAAGATAACTTACAACTTAACTAACAAGATAAACTTCTTTGTGGTTACACACGGTAAAAAATGATTTTTAGTTAAGTTTCTGTATTTTTAATATTTAAATCTACATTAAAAGCATGTATTTATACATAGAAAAGGTTTTTCAATCTAAATATTCAGTGATATAGTGTTACTCACTCGCAGGGGTGCGCGTTCAACCAATACGGATTTGAAGGGCGTCGCTTGCTCCAGGATAAGTGACTCTAGAAAGAAATACTCGTAGCATGTAGCTTTAAAAAGGAATAGTTGAAAATGGTAAAACATGAGTGGATTTCTTCTGTGCTTTCATTTGTATGCTTAATGTTGCCCACTTATTCACTTTAGACTACACTGAATTCAGACTTGAGTTTTTGATTTCATTAGTATTGGAAGAAAATGGTAGAAAATTCCAAAATGATATAATGAAGACCAGCAAACCTAAATAGATAAGTATTATTCGATACTTAACAAAATTTAATAGTCATGTATTTACTTAAAATAAAAGAAATATAATTATTACATTTGTACATTAAAAATACGCCTAAAAACTACGATTTGAAGCTCAAAATGCTGGCGGCATTCCCTTTGGATTTAAAAACTTATTTTTTGTCTAAGATACAAGCTAAACTAAATTTCTTGATATACATAGTTCCACTGTTCAACTTTAATGTTAGATATATCAAAAGTTTTAAACAAAAGCAATCTATTTTACCAACAGTTCAACTAGCTCAACAAAAATCCCAAAAGATGAAGCTCCTTTACTTCTAATATAACAACGTCGCAGAGTTCGCAGCACGTATCTTATATTTCATTAAACTTTGAATCAAACTAGCTACATTGAAATTAACTTGAAAGAACTAGGTCCATACTGTGCACGTGCTATGATCCCTTGAAATTGAAATTTAAGACAGGCTGACTGTAATCTTCACCACGTCTATGAAGACTAATCCTTAGATTTTCTGCTACTACGTGACCTTTATGAAATTGTTTCTTTTTGAAAATATTTTGCTGCATTTTATCACAGAAACTTTCCTGAAACCATTTAGAATTTTTGAAGTCACAAACCAAGAAAAATTATACTGCATAAGACGCTTTTGAATTTGATGCTTACAACAACAATGAAATTTGATCTGTCAGTGAAGTGTATCTCATTAATAATTGACATAGATTTGCAATCAATTTTTGAGATGAGTTATTTATATTCTCAAATATTTTCCACACAATTTCCTAGCTCGTCAGCTCTTCGCAAATAAAGATTTCGGGATGCATTTCCCAACAAGAGCCGCTACCAGTTCGATTTCATCACTTTTTTTTATTCTTCCCGTTCTGTGAAACAATTTCCAGCTCCCGAATACGAAGTGCCGGCGCGATGTATTTGGTTGAATATTTCATCTGTGAATGTGCTCGTTGCTGTATTGTGGTATGTAGCTGGCATTAGTAACTTTGTTTTTCAGCTATCATAAAAAAAATCCTTTTATGTTTTTCCGGTCGATGTCTATGCTTTTCTCCATTGGAATCTTATAATAACTTAGTCTGCTAAAACTGAACGTCTTAATATTTGCTTTTTTTATTTTTTCATAACTGCTATCTTGACTGGGTCAAAACTCCTAAGAAATTATCTTTCTATCGTCTTAAACAATTGCAAGCGAATTGTGATTATTTTAACTAACATCTGAGGCCCAATTTTTTTATGTCAGTGACGCAAAATAGGGGAAATTTATATGTATATAATACCTAGTGATTGACCTGATGGTTAGTGCAAAGGCATTCTATTTTAAAAATGAAAATTTAATGTAACTCAATTGTGGTCGTAAGTCGTTGAATTTCAACGAAAAAGTAAAGCAGAAGAAAATCTAATGGCTAATCTAATAATGGTTGTGTGATCTGCTTGTTCATTATTGGCACTCTCTTCTTCTATTGAAGCTGAACCGAATATTCTATTAAATATATTTCGACCAGTAACTATAGGGGAGGCTTTTGACCAGCAGTCTGGTGTACACAGCTCTATATTTAGCTGCCTTTAAATACTCAACTGTCGGGAAACTTAGCTTGAGCACATCAAAACTGCGGGGCCCAGTCGCAGTGAGATAGGCTTTCAGATAAAAACCACACCTGATTCTGTCCTCTTTTCATGTCCAAAACCAGCTGTTATATGGCAATCCATTACGACAGTAACTTACCTCGCGACATCCTCTCCGTCCAGGAACTTGGAACTAGCTCCAACTGTAACTTCTCGCAGCCATTATGCTCGTGACTGATTTGTTATTTATTACTCAGCTCGTACATTCGAATGAGTTACATGTGCATTTCAAATGAATCGGAGACAATTAATTGTGAATTATTTCACTTCCGTTTTTAATCGAACTGTGGTAGTTGTGTTATTGTCGCTTGTTTAGATTTTCATTTTAGATATGCTCAATATTACCGCAATAATTACAATTGCTATAACATAAATATATATTTTGAATAAATATAGTTTACCTACTGCTTAATTAATTACAAACACGGTAATACTTGTAAGTGTACTAATAAGACAACATTATATAAGACTCCCTACTTCTAGAGTCAAATAGTGGAATCAAAAACATCACGCCAAAAATATTTAATAGTACAATATAAATATTTAGTAGTATTTAATAGTTCTATTTTTAATTGTATGCTTTTGTATTTACTTTCTTTTTTGTTTGGTACAATAATACAATAATGTCAAGCAAATCTAAAAACAATTTTTGTTCGATATATTTTTTTTATTTTGTGCCAAAAGTTTGCATTTTATTCAGGCAGTGTATATTATTTTTTCGATTATCGAATCCTATCATATATTCAATGTATGTTTTATCTCCAAATCGGACTTCCAAACAAAACAATACTTTTTAAAAATTAATACCATCCTCGTATGATGAAGTCGATTGAATTTATCGAACAATACAGTAATCCAATTGGCTGAACAAAAGCAATATCGCGATGAAAACTAGCATTCGTTAAGCACTCTTTGTGATGCGATTCTGAATTACATGTTTTATACAATCCTGAATTTGGAGCAATATTTATCTTCGTTGAGTTTACATGAATGCAGAATTTTTCCGGTTCAATATGGCCGTTTAAATCATTCTGTGCTTACACAATTTTTCTTTATTGTAAGTTTTATGTGTATTTCTTTAGACAATGTAAAAAAAGCGTAGAACTTTTTTAACAAGGGCTTATCCGCTATTATTGCTATTATATTGAAATAAACAACCATTACAAAAAACAATAGGTATTTAGTAATCGGCACTCATGTTGGTAAAGACTATTCTTTGAGAGGGTAAATAAAGGTTTTGATTCTGGCCTCATTTTGGCAAAGCTTGCAAGACTCGGGCTCATATAAATCCTGACTTCCTTGAGTAATTTCTTAAATGCCGATAATGTATGGTTCTGAAAAATTGACTACTTTCTCCCTATTTGAAGTTGGTTATTAAAAATCGACTTATAAAACTAAGTTATTATTATATGTTTCTGTACCGCCTACCCCTTTTTTTCCACTTTGGACTTTTACACCCTAAGGTTGGCTGGAAGAAATTGCATTAGCAACAAGTTCGCCTTTGTACTCATTGTTTGTGTTTGTATCAACATATATAATGTGTATGTTGATGGTACAATAAATAGTTCGCATCTATGTATTTACCTATAAAACTCAAGTTTTTTAAAAGCGTGCGTCTGGAGAGAAAACGTAGTTGTTTTCAATAAATTAAGTTTTATATATAATCCTTTGTACATTGTTATTTCTTTTCTCCTTACTATAAAACAAAAGTAAATTTCTCTTTTAACGTCGCATTTAACCAGAAAATCTTCCATAAAAACCAGAAAAACCCCGAAAACAAATGGCGAAGCAAGGAACACACTTAAGATTATTAGGGCGGCAGTAAATTGTAGGTTATCGCGATGGCAAGTGTCTTACGTGACAAACTGACTCATTAAGGCGTGGTCTTTGATAAAAATGCTAAACAACTGACCTTAAGCCCATTTGTGGTTTATTAAGGTAATATTTTTAGCTTGTTGTTTAGTCTGGATTTTCTTAGTATAAATATGTAATAAATCGTTTAGTTGGCTATTTGACAAGTCCTTACTTCAAAGTAAACTTCAAATATCTTATGTCAGATAGCTAAATTATTTATTTACTAATTGATTGATATTTGCTACAATTGCTACTTTGCGCGCGTGGGATTACATTTAAGTATGAAAGTAACTTTTACCTTTACACGAGGTCTATTTTATCTATTTACCAAATAACATAGAAACTAATTTAGGTAACCTTAATCTAAGTCAAGTAACACTTGCAATAACGATATTACAATGCATTTTGTTTGCAACTAGTTTGCCAGTAGCTTCTATAAGAAAGGATAAAATATATTTTCAAGTGAGTGCAATAATTTTGAAGTAATATAATCACATACATGAAAACTCAAAAGTTCGCGATCTTTCCTTCCCTCTTATATTTTTTAAATTATTTTAGACGACCAAAAATGAAAAATGAAGTCAAAAAAATCGTGAGTTACAAAAATGGAGTCGGCAAATTATACGCCAATACATCAGTTCGATTTATGCATCAGATTTACCAAAATAGTTGGATATGGATCTTATCCGGCGTTTGGTGACCCTCGGGGCTCCGGGCATGCAGGTCACGACCTCGAGCAGGTGCATAGGGTAGAGATAGAGGTGAATATATAGGATGTCATCTTTCACTTTTGTTTTGTTAATTTTTCTGGATTGGGTACTTACGGTCCAGGAAGTAGTTCCCGTAGCCCATAGACATCTTTGCGCAGGTGTCCATTCTACTATCCACTTGTGTTGCCACTAGAAGTATCAATGGAAATGGCCATTCCTGAATAAATGTTAAAAGGAAAAAGGTAAGTCATGTTCTTTGTAATGTTGAAGCACGCCCGATGCTATTATGAGCTCCTCCGTGCTTCAAAAGCACAGATGAAGATTAAAAAAGCACGTAAAGGCATTGGCCTTGGCGTTAGATGGCAGCTGGCTAAGTTAGATGCACTCCATGATAAAAAAAATCTAATGGAATTCAAAATTCGAACTGTACATGTTGTTTGACATTCAAAAACCAACTTTGTGATACATTTTCCATATCCGTAACATTAGTTCACAACATTTCAGTCACGTCTTCCCCGAAGACTTGTAGCGAAGTCTACGATAAGTGATGGAACATGTAAATATGCTAACGTTTGACGTGAAATGGGAATCAATTCTACCAATATTTTGTTTACAACTGCACCTTTATAATATATGCGGTATTTGCTTTTTCCCCGGGTTTCGCTTTTGTAAGAATTCAAGGATGAGAAATATTTTTTCCATGTATTTTTCCCATGTATTTTTTCCCTATCTTTATTAATATTGATATATATATAGGGTTATACAAAGTATGAAAAAAGTTAACCGCTTTGATTATTGTTGAAGATGCCAGAAAAAATCAAGTCTTGTGACTGGTGAAAGCATCAAACACACCGCCTAATCTTGAAGTGCCTAAACTTGTACTGAGTAGTAATGCTACTCGTTTCATTTCAATTCAAACCCACTATAATATTCAGTTCATAAGGCAAACATATGTACATCAAAAGACTACAGAAGCATATACTACGTTAAGCATATATAACGTTTGTTTTGGCATCAAGGCCTTCAATATTATACATATTGAAGGCCTTGATGCCAAAACAAACGTCTTTAAAAGAATCTTACGTAACTCATAACAATTTTTTTCAGATGGAAAGCGGTTGTCGTTGTCTATATATGTATGCTTGCAAAAACAGTGTGTCACGTGTACATTCTCGGCCATTAAGAAACTTTTCACTTCTTCTTTATTCCTTTTTCCTTTACTAAGGCAAAGAATTTATTCTACAACATCAGTGTGCGTATAATATAGTATACTAGTTGATGTCCGCGGGTTAGGCCAGGTGGGAATCGGTTATAGCCTGCCCAAAAGTGCGTCCATAAGCCTGGTCCTCTACTATATTGATACCAAATTTAATTAAAATCAGTTCAGCGGTTTAGCCGTGAAAGCGTTATATACAGACAGACTTTCGTCTTTATAATATTTGTATGGATTTGTATGTAAAGAAAAATATGAAAAAAATATCTCAACATTATTATATCTAAGTTTTATACGTAAGTCGTTTTACGGGCGACATGTGCCGTTGAAACTCAGATTACAGCATTCAAATTTATAGCTTATAGTTCATAACCCAGGGTTTGTGGATAGCCGGCGTATTAGAACGTTTTAATGTTTTATAGTGAACATAAACGTGGATTTTGTGTAGAACGAAATGATGAATACAATGTTGTTGGGAAATGTGATAGCGTGTTTTGTTGTAAAATATATGGCTAGCGCATATAATTAGGAAATCACGCGCGGATTTTCTTTTTATCTATAAGCTAGCATAATTTCTGATTCTACAATTTTGGCCATTAGATACCTACTTTCCACATTAGATTGGTATGTTTTCCTCGTACAATTAACGGCATTGCATGAGAATAAAAAAGGATTCGTTTACTCACCCAATTCCTAAATAATTACTATTTAAAAATAACTAGCATCCGCCCTTGGCTTCGCCCGCGTGGATATCGGTTGGTGTTTTTTTTTTTTCAGATAAAAGGTATCTATGTCCTGATTCGTATCATTGCCAATGTATGTGTAAAACTTCGCACTCACTTTCGCATTTATTATATTAGTTGGAATAAAGAACTCATAATTACATAACACTTGATTTTCACTACAAATGGTACTTAGCCAAAGAAGTCCGAAAAAATATAATTACAATCGGACCTTAGGCTCTGAAGCAACCAGCTAAGGATACAACCATAAAAAAGCCTAGGATGAAAAAGAGGGCAGAGAAAGGAGTCTAGAAATTTCACCTGCCTTCGAAATTTAAAAGATCCTGTTTCATGAAGGTGGCGCAGAATAGGAAGCAGAAGCCAGGATACACTGAATCTTTGAGACATCGCAGTAAGTATCGCGAAAGTAGTCCAATCAAAAATCACCCCAACATTATTTCCCCAGTAACGCAGCTACGTAGCAATTTGTCCAACATAATGGCACAAAAATGGGATAAAACGGGATAAAGCCCCCAAATTTATGTGTCAGCTCATCGGCCCATTAACACGTGCCTGCATAAAACATTAAAACGCCTGCACCGGAATTTATGGAACTGTCCTTACTATTGTTAATTATGATATAAACTTATATCTCAGTATGAATGATAAAATTTTAGACCACTTATGCTATAGTTCCATTAAGTTATCATTTACATTTTTAGTTTCACATCCCAAACAAGATGTATTTTATTTACAAGCTCGCTACATACTCATACTCCTTCTAAGTTTTATGACATTTTTTGCTTACGATTAGTCAAAGTTGCTTTTGTTTCTAATTGAATTCATAGTTCACATTACAGAGCCAAAGCCACATCGAAATTCGAAACAACCAACTGAAAAAACGCTTAAATGAAGATAAATTCATTCGTGTTGATGGTACGTTAAGTCTTGTCAGCGCAGAAACACGACCTCAACGCAGACGCTACAAATAGGTTAGCTATTGCTCCCTGCTCCGCCCGCGTTAAACTCGGTTATATCGCGCCCAAAAGCCTATGTTTGATTACTAGTTCTTAACTATATTCAAATCAAATTTCATCAAAATCGGTTCAACGGTTTAGCCATGAAGGTCAGTCAGACAGACTTTCGTATTTATAATATTAGTGTAAATTAAAAGTAAAGACGTTCTGACAACCAGAGCACGTCAACAGATGCGCCATAGTTTAATAAGAGAAGCCACATTTGCACTGATTACTATAAGATGATGGCATATGATCAAATCATGATGATGAAATCAACTACAAGATATAACTATTTCATTGTTCGCCTAAAACTTTCTTCTGTACAATGTAACACTGGTACGAAATATAATTTGACGTTTTATCTACAAAAGGATACTTTGAATCTGACCCTGCGAAGAAAACGTTCCGTCGATCGTTATCATAAATAGCTGCTTTAACTTTTTAGATGTTAAATTAACGTCTAATAGAGCGTAATAGCCCAAAACAAAAGGCTATAGCAACTCAAAAATACCGTAACTATATAATAATAAAGATCTTGTTAAGGCCAGTACGTACCTTCGCTACTAATATAATCAAATAAATATGTCATATTATAATTTAGTAATAGTTTTTTACTTATGTGGTCAGCTGTGTGGTCCGCGGTTTCTGATACCTTCCTTAAAAATAGGACACTCATATGCTAAAAGTTTTCAGTACTAGTATTTCCAGAGTAAAAGGCGTACAAACAAACATAACTTGTTTTAAGTTTTATTAAATTAGTATAGATAATATGTAGGTATATTTTTTCTGTAGCAGTTTTAGAAGTAGCGTTTATTTTTTTTGTGAGCAATGGCTCAAAATAGAGAAAATCATTCTGAATAAATCACAAGTAATATTTTTTTCTGCCAGTGAATTTATATTCAAGCATTGAAAACTTAATAAAGCAATTACTGGTTTATGAGGTAAAGCACGCTCGACCTGACCTCTTCGTCAGATCAAATCATTATTTCTTGTAAATCAACTCGAGCAAATTTAGAACATTGAATATAATTTCAGTATTTTTTTTCGGTGTATAGAACACTACTAAACGAAAATATTTAGTTAGTTTTATTGTACTACAATTATATTTTTATCTTTTATAAGTGTATGTATATTGTTCTTTTTTTTTCATTACCTTATCGACTGCTTTTAGAGAAACTTATTAAATAATACTTTTTGTCCTCTACAGGGCACCATACTGAGTTTATTGTGAAGTTACATGGTTCAGTTGTTTAAATAATATGGCCTATACAAAACGTTTTGTAACAATTCATCTTTATGCAAAATATGAACAGAACTTGAATCTCACACAGACACAGATGAACATACGTCAAAAAACCGATTAAAATCATTCCCTCCTTCTGACATTACCATTAGTGATGTAACAATTATTCTTGTTTGTTGTTATGACTTTGTTATTCCTAACATTTCACTTTCTAATTCTATGTTGTTTAAGTTTATTTACATAAATATTCAAAAATTTGTTTAGATAATTTGCATTAGTCATAGAACGCAAACAATTGCCGAAAGCAGGCAACGAGTGCGCCCCTTCGCACGACAAATCGGATTTGTCTAATTTATTGCTGCTTCGAGGCACCGACACGGTTGCTTAGCTCTCAAAACTAGATTTAAAATATCTAGATGTTATCGTTATATTTAAAAACTGAATTGAATTCGTCTGTCAGTATTACGTATGAAAAAGTTATATGAAAGTATAAAGGTATAATAATCAACTAACTAGTAATTTATTAATATATTTATATTTTACTGGATCAATTATGTGTTTTAGCATTGAGTAAACACCCATAAGAAATCAATAAATATTTATTTAACATTTAGTAAAAAAAAACTAACATAAATATAACTAAAATAATGATTATATATTTACAAATTGTACAGTCCCGCCAAAGTGTCACACCGCGGTAACGTACCCAGAAGGCTGGCAGCATTGCCGAGTTGTATGGCGATACTAAACCTCTGTGCCAGGTAGGTTCCAACCTTCTGGTCACGAGATACGTGTATCAGCTTTTTCGACATAAGACGAAAAAGCTGATGAGCCGATGGACCCCACGAGCCGAGAGTTTCTACCCCAAAAGGCACATATGTAGTTATTACTTATACCTACATATTTACGCCTTTTGAAGTTCTCTGCCTCAGCTGCAGCAGCACCGGCCTTTGATTTGGTGACCTGGAGATGGGACGGAGCCAGAGTGTCGACACAAGTTGCGTCCCACACAAGCGGACGTCCCAATCTCCAAGGCATCAGTGTCATTCCATCCGGTCTCTTGCCATCATCCCGAGCCAGGCCGTTGGGTTCCAGGACAGTAGGAAAGTGGATGGTGGCAAGAGTCCGGTGGAATATGTTATTTAGGGCAGCATGACGCCCTAAACGGCCGGCACTTCTTGGGCATGAAAGACCGAGATGTCCAAGGGCATCAACGATATCCCCGCAGGAAAAGCGATGTGGAACCGTACAATTAGCGCCTAGCCACAAGAATGTTGCCAAACGGAAGGCATCATCGTGCATCAGCGTACCCAAGTTGGCAGATGGTAAAGCCTGCAACCAAAGCCCAGATTCCCATTCCGCCACAGCCAATAGGCGAGCACGGTTTTTTAGTAAAAAGGTCTAAAACAATTGTAAAACCAACCTCACAGTTTTTATAATATGATTGAACAAAATATAAGTTGTTAAATATCTCTTTCATACCTAACATAAAATCAGCCGGATCTTCGTATTAAGTATTTTAAGTTTACGAATACCCATGATTTAGTGAAAAATATGTAAAGTTAAATCATCTTATTTTAAATTTTCAAAAGCCGTAATTGAAAATTAACAAATAATTTATTGTCTATTTCACTTCTAGCTTATATATATCCGCCCTCGACACCTCCATAATAATAGGATCCCTAGGGAAGATTTAAATTGTATCCAATGCAGCACTCTGTATTTAAGTCTGCTTCAAAAGGAGCTTAGGAATTTCCATTGAGTATTTTAGGTTTACTAAAGTAGGGCGTTCCAAGTTGAATGAGTTTGAGTAGGTACTCGCTGAAACGCCAGGATTGGTTTTGGCAGTGCCTTTTTGAAAACCCATCAATTAAAAAATTCAAATTCATTTGAATATCAATAAAATATTATACTACGTTTTTGAAGATTGATAGACTATTATAGGTTCTCTTACTATACCATTAACATAAAAAATACACATATTGAAACCACGGGTTGAAACAAACTTAAACAATGTGTACATTTAGTGGTAGATAAAAGTAACACGTGTACCGTATTTACCATAGCGAACCCGGTCAGATTTATTTACCCCCGACTGTACAAAGGCACACTTATCGCTAACGCAATCAGTATGGTATCAATTTTAACAAGACCACTGTACAAACAACAGCAGTGCTTTTAGAGAACCCCGGCTTGGGATGCAGATGGAAAAACGCTGAGACTTGTTTTGATTAGACCATATTTTGATAGTGAAGTCTATCTTTCAGAATGATAGTGAAAATTTAGACATGCCATATCCTGTAATTGCCTTTAATGACATTTTCGGGGATAAAGTGACATCACTATTGATTTCCTGTTTCAACTACCATTATGCTAAACGTGGCCTAAGGTCTTATGGCTCTAGGCTCTGTCTACCCCGTATGGGATAAAGACGTGATTATATGTATGTAAGTGACCCAAGTATGAATTTGATATGAATTGAAGTATAAATTTCGCAGTAGAATTGTACAAATGAACAAAATCCCAAGTAAATCTTCTGAAAGAACAAGTTTCATACCCACCCCTATTTTACTCCCTTAAGAAATAAATTTCTAGAACTAGCAGTAACATTTTCCAATACATGTACTCGTATTTGAGAGTATTTTTACAAACTTTTTCCCACATTTGTAGAAATATACATATAAAAGGATTTTTGTTCTTTACAACTTTATTTATGTTTTATTTATATATTTTGATTTTGAATAAATTTTTATTACTATTTTATTGCATAACAATGTACTTTAATTTTATTAAACTATTGTATACGGCACAGAAAATAGCGTTGCCAATCTGTGTAAAAAAATAATATGAAGACCTCTTTTACCTACATATGTTACCCAATAAAGAATATTTTTGTATAACATTGTTAATGAAGGTTTAAAAAAAAGTTAAGTACGTGCGAGTAGACAGTTGAGCCCGCGATGAAAAATTAACTCGTAGATTAAAAAAATTGCCGAGACCGCGCGATTCCAAATTCTTTGGATGACATGAAATATGATTTGCACAATAAACTCACTCCTAAAAATATTGATCACTAATCAAAATTCCAAAGCAAAAAAGGTCGGTTATTTTTTTTTGTCTAGACGAATTTATCAGAGAAAATCGCTCTTAAAACAAAGGGCTTTGTTTAATAAAAAAGGAAAAGTAGGATATATTTCATTTACCCTTCAACGATGTATCAAGTGAAGACAAGGGTGCAAAAGGGGCAAGCAAATGAAAATACACGTTGAACGATCGTTTGGGCCCTTCAGACCTCATGGAAGAGGAAAACCTGACTAAATATATACTAGAACAGTTAAATATTGCCAAAAATGTAGGCTACTTTCTTTTCGTGTATGTACTATTGTATTAAACGATATGCTTCGTTCTTAACTGGTAACAATAAGTAATTTTAATTAATTTATGTAATGTGTGTCTAAAATTGAAGAGTAAGCTCTTCTTGAGGGCAGTAGAGATAAGAAACAGATGCAAATGGAATTTTATTATAGTTGAAGTTATTAAATACAAAAAAAGTATTAGCTCTTGTCGATAGAGTCACTTCTAAGTGGATCTATCTTCCGATAGCTTTTTCACATTCGACACGGCTTGACACACTTTTTACATATGTACAATTTTAAATAAGTAAACATTAATACAATTATTACACGCTGATTACGATTCTCAAATCATCCACATGGTTTCTGCCACTCTTTTTGTGGTTTTCGTAAGAAGCTAACTATATCGACGGCGGATTTCATCGAATAAAGCATTCTTATAGACGATTAACTTCAGGCAGGCGGACACAAATATAAATTAATTCGAATCGAATGAAGAAAGAAAGGCCTAATGAACAGTAAGCGGGTAAAAAGACAGTTTTGATTATATCTTAAGGTTGGACTGTAAGATTGCTTTAGCGATAAGTAACCTTATAAATTTACCTAATAACTCGTCTGTTTTAATATATTTATCAATGGAAAACAATTTTTTACTAAAGATACTGAAAATACATTCAAATTTATATAAAAAATATCACAAATTATGATCTGACGATTGCGTTTGAAACTAAAACAGCAAGAATCGTGTACGTGGCAATTTCGTCACATTATTCGCTGTAAATATTAAAGCATTGAAAACTTAATGTGGAGGTGGCTAACTACTCATTACTTTTACGAGCTCAGTCACGCTTGACCCGGCAGTGATTGAGCAATTTTCCTAATATTAAAGTCAACTTGGGTCAACATGTTGGTATTACAATTTACGTGGTTTGACATGTGATATATGCTACAAATACCTTTTTTTCAAACTTGTTTTTTACTTACCTGCAATCATAGATTTAAAAAAAATTGCCTCCCGCGCGCGATTCGAAATTCTTTGCCTGCAGTAGAGCTATAATAATAGGCCGCTTTTGGTTGCCTAGCAATTTTGCTGGTTGTTGATTCTTTTCTCAATATAATAAAAACAAAAATGTCCTGTCTCTAAAACCCGAATTTATCATTTTAATATAGTCTTCTCAGTGTTCTACTTCCACTACGATTTATATATAAACTTTAAAATAAACTTGCAGCCGCAAAACGAGGCACAATGAGTATTTACTTAATATAGTAAAATTAATATAGAGCTGTATTCCTAAGACAAAGTAGCCTATCTGGGAAAGAAATCAGGAAGTCAGACATACATAATATCGCTGAGGCGATGCTGTGCAGGTTGACCTGCGTGAGATAAGCGCTGAATTGGCGAGCCATCGCGCAGAATAGAAAACTGTGGTGCTTCCTCGTTTCGAAGGCTGAGATCCACTTCAGGTCGCTGAGTCAGCTGAGTAAATAGGTAAGTAAGTATTTATAACCTGTGTTACAATGTCAATAGAACCTGCATTGTTAATTGTAAATATCAATAATCCTATTTTTAGATTTGCTAAAATAAATACATTTCAAAAGAAAGCACCCCATACTTGCCAACAACAATTCTTTATAATGAACCTTTAAGTCCTTAAAGCTACAACAAGAAATAAGGAGCTCCTGAAAAACCTTAATTTCCTCTAACAAATTTAAAAAAATCTTTGAAAAGATATCTTCCGTTGATTTGCGTCGCACAAATGAGATTTTTTTCGAAGTAGCTTCGTTGTGTTTCAAAATTTTATTCAAGTCAGATCTTATAATATCTATGGTATATACAAAAATGAGTCCTTTGATCACGCCATAACTTGAAAACAACTTTACCGATTTGATCATAATTTTCTGTATTTTCTAACACTTTTCTGAAGTTTTTTACAGAATAAAAACTTATAAACAATAAGCTAATAATAAAACAAAAAAATTCTACCTTTATACTTCGCGCTGCGACAGTCGATAATCCCATGTACTTATGTGTTTGAGTGAAATAGATATTTTAGCGAAAAATATGAATAAATATTTTATTGCCACCAAGAGTCACGTGGCAGGATAACTTGCCATGATAAGACCTTAATTCCCTAGGAAATAACATATACAATAATAGATGATGTGTTGATTCATTCATCCAAAAAGCCATTTTTTTGTTTGTACCGCAGATTGTTCTCTTCATTTTGAATAATATCATCAATTTTTTCTAATTCTGCAGATATTTTTAAATAAAAAATCTCTGTCTCATCTCAGCCTTTTCCCAGTTGGGTCTTAATCAGACAGTCGCATTGGAGCTCAGTGTCTGCTTTCCTGCTTTATTTTCTGTATTTATAAGGTTATTAACAGACACATCCTCCAAAACGAGTATCAGTAGTTTTACAAAGAAAAATCACAATTTCAAAAATTTCCGCGAAAATGTTAAAAATTTCCTTATGCTTGCATGCAGCCAGGTCAGTGACCACGATCGTATCTGAGATGTGACTCGCGAAAGACGTCTGAAGAGCCTCGCCAAAAAATCCAAAAGGCTTCAAAGCAAAAGCAGCCTTAATGACGCCCGTTCTGCAATTTCCGTGGTTTTGTTTTGTCTGAGAACTAGATAATTTTTAACCAACGTTTTTGACTCATAATTGTGCTATAAGGAGACGTTTTAAATGTACAGAAATTTTGAGAACTATTTCTGCATTTTCTTTTGTTTACAATCCGTTTACAAAATTATATCGTGTCATTTTATTTAAGAAAATTAGTTAACAAGTTTTGATGTTATATTTTTGAAATAAAGTCACTTTAATTAATTCAAGATGTATAAAATACAATTTAATTTTTGGGTTCAATTTTTTTTGATTAGTGGCTATTTTTACAACAATTTTGAATTTAAAGTTTCAAGTTTATAAAAACTAGTTTTGATCTAAAACAACAGCTAACGTTCGGATACACGTTACAAAATAAACATGGTACTGGAAGAAACGTGATCGGATATTCCGTCACAAGCAGACGGAATGTAGTATGGCACGGGAGTAGCGACACAAAATAAAAATAGAACAAAAAAAAATCGTTAGTTTATTTTTCATATAAGTATCTACTTAAGGAGTATCAAGAAATAAAAAAGACTTTCAAATGAACACCGACTTAAATTTATGATGATTCGAAAATATTATTACCTACAGGCAATGTCATTAATCATTATATACGACGAAGTTACATACTTTACAATACGCGGATGTAATGAATGTAATTTTTTGTCATTTTCTGGAGTGCTATTTTTGAGGTGTGTGACTCACTCAAAATCGGTGTGTCGAATGATTATCGTTTCGAGTAATCGGTTATGTTGCATGAAAATCATTTGAAAACGAACGATAATTATTCAACTCGCAAAATCGGCGAGTCATATATTTAAAAAATAGGACTCCAGTTCTTTGTAATAACAAACACGACGACGATATAGATAAATAATAGATTATTCTAACGAACTACGTCAGTGGCGAGAGGCGGTTCCGAAGAACCAGGCTAGTAAAGTCCCAAGTGGCAAAATTACTTTTTGCCTCACGTCACAACAGTTTATTTCCCTCTGTACCCGCATTAGTTTTTTTAGTAGCGGGCAACAGGACCGAAATACTTCCATTTGTGCGATTGGAACGTAAGTTTACGCTAAAGGGAATAGTTAAACATCGCGAAATGTGTGCGAATCCATCGAAGTTCTAAAGGACCTAGTTTTTTATTCGGTGACAGAATCCAAGAGTAACTATTCTTCCATATAGTACTTGATCATAAACATGCTATTTCCCGGTTGCCAGAAAAACGATGTCTTTTTTCTATTTACTAGTAGAGTTAGGTCCCAGAAGCCTCAGAAATAACTTTTTAAAAGAAAACCTATGTAAGTATTATTTTTAGTTTCTGTCACAATATACCCTAAATGCCAGCTAAGTATAAGCTTGTTTATTTGTTTGTTTGTTATAACTTTATTGTACTAAAACAAAAGTGAATACAAAAGCATAGATAATAAAACTAAAGTACAATGGCGGACTTATCCAGAAAGCTATGGTTTACCCTTGTGACGCTGCGACGCCATCTACAGCCGCGTCCCCCGTACCGCGTCCACCATACATGTATTAGGGAACCGCACCGATTTACCCGCCCTTTTTACCCTGTTATATGCAAGTTGAGTAAATACCTATTGTATTAAGCTTATACCGATTGTGTGCCGATTTTCACGGTCCTGATTGTATCTGTAAATTCTAGTAATATAACATCAGTTAAAATTCTATTAAATATATTTTAATTAATTTTTACGCAAGTATAGTCCTTATGTTATCCCTTCAGAAAAATTATCTCTGAGACTTCCGAATCTTGGATTTAGTAAACACTATTTACTGCAAAAAAAAGTGATTTGATTGAATTACATAATAAGATTTTGCTTTATTTATATGACCGGTATAACTGACGTAGGTATAGACTACTGTAGTGGCAGCTGCTGGTGAAATCAGCCACTTTGCGAAAAAAGTGGGTACAGATAAAAGGCTACTTTTCTTCCCTTAGTCTCTAGATCCTCACGGAATGAGAGGGAAATGGGAATATTAAAAGCGCTGTAGCCAAAAACTGTCCGGCTATTTTACTATAGCGCCCGAGCTATACGAAAATTCCTTGCTCTGTGAAGAATCCACAGAATTTTATTTATGTGCAAACCAGTGAAAGCGTATACCCTGATTAACTTTTCAGTATTCTCTAGACGCCCTAACCTACTTCCGATGCTTACACAACCTGTGACCTGGAATATTAATTATTATTGACTAACATATGTGGATATGTTGATATACTTAGGTATATGTCGTATATTTGTCTTGCGACTCTTAAACGTCCCAGTTTTTAATCCCAGATCAGATCAACAGCTTTTTTTTCTTTTGAATTGCAGTAAACAGGATAAAAATATTATACGATCCTGTAAAATGGGATATTTTTTTTGTCAAATGGAAAAAGAGCTGTTGTCAGGCAGGCCACAGAACGAAAAAGATAAAACATTGTAATTACCAAACCTGAGCCCAACTATTACTAATAATCTTTGGCGTAAGAAAAGAATATTTAAACAGCAATTTAAATCAATGCCATTTACACAGAGACAGATTTTGATTAGAATCTATGCAAGAAAACTAATATTCATAACTGTATTAAAGAACTAACAGATTATTTGTTGGAAAATAAGTTGAAAGAAAATTCTAAAAGGTATTGAATTTAAAATATCTTACCCGATCGGGACAGTGTAAACAAAACGCTTGTAAGGAAAACTGCATTATTTAAATGGCGAGGAAAACCACTGGAATATGAAATACTCGTCTACCCCACAAAGTTAAAGACAACCACTATAACGAGTATTGCTAGAGCGGAGAGGCCATGTTGTAATGGGACGCTAAAATAGATATATTTGGTAGTTTTTACTTAGCAGTCGTTAAAGGCCGAGAGACCCTTTTGAAAAAGTTTGATACAAGAGTGTGCAATGCATGGTCTGCAATGGCTTTGCAAGTGTTACTTAGTAGTTCTTAATTTTACTAGAACAGTGACTATATTATTATTGCAGCAGTCATTAACATTAGTCAACAAAAAACTATATGTAACCAGACCTCGTTAAAATCATAGAACTAGGTATCGCGCGCGGCTTTTTTTTTAAATATGTTTAAAATGTAACTGATTTAGAAATAAAAGATTTTAAAAGTGACGCTAGAAGTCTATTATTAACATCGCTATCACTACATAGTATAAAACAAAGTCGCTGTCTCTGTCCCTATGTATGCTTAAATCTTTAAAACGAGCAAATGATTTTGATGCGGTTTTTTTAATAGATAGTGATTCAAGAGGAAGGTTTTTATGCCCATGCGAAGCCGGGGCGGGTCGCTAGTGCTTTAATATTTTCTTAATGTCTTTACATTACATTTTTCTTTGTTTTATATTTTCTTTTCATGTATGAAGAAAATTAACTGCAATAGTAGTATTACACAATAAAACAGACAGATTGGTATGAAGCGCATATGAATTTACGATTTATTTCTTTATTTTGGGAAATGTACTACACATTCTCTAGCAATCTTAATTTCAAGTTTATGGATATAGCGACATCAGCACCGATACTATACCTATACCGATGCATTACCTATACTGCTAGTATAGCATTCTATAATCTGTGCCTATACATACATACATACGTACATATGCAACCTCCAAATAATGAAGCCATCGTTTTTCAGGCATACAACATCTGGCTTGGAGAAAATAACCATTCTTTATGGTGGTCGGCATAATGCTTCTTAACACGTTCGTGGACGTTTTTGAAAACACAACAGAAGTTATTGTTATAACTGCTGTAGCAGTCGTGTGTCCGCTAACGTGTTAAGAGAAATAACAAACCTTATTATAAACATCTTACAACTTATAAGCTTGATTGATCTATGTTACATGTTGCAGATAATATGCAAATATCGAGCATTAAGATCATTTCAACGTTTAATACCACATACGAAAAATTGAACTACCATGAAAATTTGGGTATTTCGCGTTGATTATGCACACATATCCATACTAAAGCCGGGTCCGCTGCCACGTGTTTTCGTGTTTTCTAACATCCTAACATGTTTGCAAAACAGAATAGGGGCGTGGCCTAACAGTTTTGTTAGCAAAACTGCAATAATATGTTTGCGGAGACAAATGGATAACATCCCCCGCTTTCGCCTGCGGGGAGGGGAAACGTCGCATTTTGTGTTCGCGCTCATTGAATCAAGACGTAGATTCACTCAAGAATTAGGTTATGTTTCTATTATTTGTGATTTTGTGTGCTTCAATTATTTAAATTAAATCTATTATGAACCATGAAGTGGAACAAAGAAAATACTTTGTTTTTATTGCAAATAATTAGAGAAAGACCTGTAATAATTCGTCTGTCTGTCTGTCTGTCTGTCTGTCACCTTTTCACGGCTAAACTGCTGGACCGATTGTGATGAAATTTGGTAGGGATGTAGTTAACGACCTGAGGTCAAACATAGGCTACTTTTGGGCGCGATATAACCGAGTGACACGCGGGGCGAAGCCGCGGGAAACAGCTAGTGTACCTTATATAAGTATTATGTACGAGCACGGAAAGTGTACGAGTATCTTTTAGGCGTCCCAATGAAATATACCCCCAAACGCCATGGAACGTCTTTGACCCGCGTTGGGTCTTACAATGCCTCCCCTATTAAAATTCTTTGGCTAACTCCTCAAACTTCATCTCAGATACCCGACTATCTAAACTCAAAAATAGGGGAGCTTCACCTACGTAATTGTAGCAAAGTACGGACAACAATACCTCAAGCTACCCAAAGTCATTGCAAATTCACATTTATTGTCTTGGTATCAAGGTCAATTCAAGAAATATTGGCTTGATGTTGACTGTACCAACGGATAAACGGATTTTCAAAATTTTTCCGTCCCAAGTTTTGTAATTATTTCTTTCGGAGATGTTAAAACGTAAAGTTTATTTTTCTTTTGACTTGCAGTAAACAGGAAAAGAATATTTTACGACCCTGTAAAATGGGATTACTTTTGTAGATGCTGCCGTTGAAGATATTTTTTATTGTCTTTGTCGGACATTTTGTTACAAATATCACATTTGTAACAAAATGTCCTTTGAATGACCTTTCGAAAGGACCTGTTATTTTAAAATAAACTCTTATACTGATAATGACTATAATCTTATAACAAAAAATGCGGTATGAAGCAGTTTCTTTTCTGGTTATTACACAGGATACAAGGATTTCGAGTTATATGTCGTCAATGTTCACGATCTTTGGCTGCTAAGATTGGCTACATAAACCATCTTTAGGGTATTTAATTGATTCAGGCGTTACTTTGCGGAAGTCAAAGTTACAAGTACTTACCATTTACTTTAAGTAGTTCCATCTTTGGTTGCATAGATAGGCGACACTATAGAGAACTTGTAGAGAGATCAAGCAGGTGCGACTGGAAAGAGATGCCAAATGCAAGTACAGCGCACTCTCCTGAGATTCGGCTCGTATGACCGAGAGGTGGGTAGAGCCTAGGGAGGTGGAGGGAGTTCCATCTTTAGGGTAAAAAGAGCTAAAGTACGCCATGGCATGGCTGAAATCAGACAGAAATCATAGTCATACTGATTTTGATAAAATACATATTATCCATTTCATTGCACGAACGTTCACATTGACTCACTCAACTCAAAAATGCATAAACTAGATAGCTCATAAGTGAGATATTATGATGGAGATCAAAACAGAAAAAGGCTAGTTTATTTCGATATTTATCTTTTACTGTTCCATAAAAGAAAAAAATACACTATTCCAATCAACCATTTTAGAAGAGACGAAAAAATTTAACACTAAATAAATAAATGAAAATCTCCACGATTATGAATAGAAAAAGAATAATGTTTCGAGTGCATTCATTTATATCATTCATTATTACACTCTCCAAAGGAATATATGAACTTTTGGCACTTAAAGAACTTGTACCTAAGAATGTTATACAGACAAAACTAAATGGCATCAAAAAGGATATTAGATTATATTTACCTCGTATTTCCGTAAAATAAGATAAAAATACGGAGATCAATTTATATTCATAAATATAGTAAGTACGTAGGAGAAATTCTGAATTTTAGGGGTGCCACCCTCAGGTAATCGACTGACAAATGTCTAAGATATTTTACCAACTTCATTTCGCAGATAGTGACGTGTACACCCCTTCCTCCCCTTGTATTTGTATGGAAATTTTGGTAGCCTCCTCCTGTTACCAGTAATTAGATTCCCTAAAATACCTGTGCTTTCTTTGGTTGAGGAATGACAGTACACTTGTTGTTTTTCATTTCGTTGTCGTCGTTGTGGATTTTATCTGCCTATGTACCATCGCTCCTATAACAACAAATAATACATGTGTATCTGCTTGTGGTTTGATTTAACCTGAAGGCAAGTTAGCTTTTTGAGTGTTTGTATTCATGTATATTTTTGCTGCTTTTTGAAACCTAAGCGACGAATTAAAAGATTTTTCAACATGCAGTATCATTTGATTTTTCGTTGTTGTTTTTTGTTTCTTTTAATATTTCTTGTACACCTTACCTATTTGCACTACAAGCTTCTGGTGGTCAGATTAAAACAAATTGATGTTCGAGATGCTTGTAGAGTCGGATTTAAAAAGCACAGAAGGCATACACCGGTCCCGGTTGTTTTACATTTTTACTTTATTTTGGTAATGAGCACAGGTACACCTCAGGGAAATGAGGCGCGAATATATTTCTGATGCCGAATTTATTTTCTGATTGCTTCAGAGGCCCAGTTTGTTCGGGTGTGTGTTTCGAATTTTATTGTACTGGGATTTCATAATTTGAAATATTGTTATGTTTATTTGAATATGTAACAAAAAATAATCACATTGTCACCTTTCTGTAACCTCTTTAAGCTTCAGAAACTATTTTCCTAACTATTATCTCTCTCACTCTCTTTTATCTCAACTGGTATATCTTTTTTGCAGTGGGCTGCATAGCAAAGATTAGTAGGTAGGACACAATCTAAAGTGTGTTCAAGGAATATGATGGAATTAAAAAAAAAATACTATAAAAAATCAAATGTAACAATTAATCTTAAAACTAAAAATAAATTTAAAATAATAAAATAAATTACCTACATATATTCTAATGACTGAAATGATGGTATTACGTTTATGATTTTTTCCCATACGTTTCTTGTTGGAAGGATCTAAATTTCAGATGTTTTTGTATGCGAGAATTTACAATATAACTGCGAAGGTGAAGACGCAGGCAACAGAAAGTATAAAAATAAAAACTTGGGTTTTCTTTCCTTGGAGAGAGGTCGAGTACACGAATCACAAATGAGGCGAAGTTCCGACGAAGCGACTCTTCTGACGAACTTTTTCTGAAAGGAACCGTAGGAATTAATAATTTCTCCGCCTAATATTGACTTCTTGAAGTTGAATTACCGCGGTAAAAAGGGCAAGCTATAAATAGGCTAAACACATTTATAAAAGGGAAAATTCTGTGGAACAACTTTAGTAGGCTGTTCAATATGTCCTCTTTTGTAGATAAATTTTTCGCAAGTGTTAACAATGTTATGTTATACATTTTATAATTTTTTCATGATTAACAGCCTTCCAGCTTATATTCTTCAAATCAACACCATATTTAAAATCCTTATTGAATGTTTTAGGCCTAATAATGACAAATGAAGGTTTTTTGAACAGTGTTATTAAATATTAAACAATTAATAAAAAATAGAAGAGAAAATATCTAATAAGATGCGACGGCATTTTGAGAAGCATCAGGAGCACCAAAAATTAAAGGAATTCTAAATGGATATGAAAAGACCCACTTTTACCACAGGCACTTGAGAATTTAAAGAATAATAATAATCTCGCGCTACATTAGAAAATCTTAATGTTTTGGAAAAAAGTAAATGTTTAAGCGTAACGCATAGCAACTACAAAGGATTCTATGCAATAGAGATACCTTTATACAATTTTATACAGTTACTAAGTATATAAAATTTAAACAATATTTTACGAAGAATATTCTAATAACCAATCACTATGTTTGTATTTATTGAAAAATAAAAAGATGTACAGACAAAACAAAACATCTATTCACATATCAATACAAAGAAAAAATAAATTAAGAGCCACCAAAATGAAATCTAAATAAAGAGCCACCGAAAGTGACCATCAAACAGCTTCAGTTCATCAAGGACCCCTGTATATCCCTCCTTGGAACCTGTCTGGAATTTTTATCAAAACCATTTCCACCCTCACAAAAAGGTGCGAAATTAAGAGAAGAATTAGCCCCCTACGATCGTGTTCCGAATCCTCGATGCAGGGTGCAAGACAAAGCCGCCCTTAATAGAAATAATTTATTCCCTATTGATTTATATTTTAAAATGGTATTTCTTCATTTAGCTGTATAATCTGTCGACAATTTTGAATCTTGTTTCAGAGATGTAAGGTTTAGATTATTATAAATGCGATATAAAAGGAATGCTAAATTTTCTGTTGATTAGAACATAATAGGAGTGAAATTATGGTATAATTTAAAGTGAGATTATTAACTGTGTTTAAATATTTTATGGCTAGCTCAAAATAGCTTTTGTCATACTGTTTAAAATCTTCCAGAGTCAAGTTTCAAATCCTGTGTCATTCACGATATCAATTAATATCAGAACTTAGTGAATTTCTGTTATATTTACAGACTTAAGACATATTTTATTTTACAAAGGGTAATAAAGTATCTAGGTATTTCTTATTTTATTGCAGAGTACAAAATTTTTATACATTAGATTCATTAACCATATTTAAAATCCAATAAAACTTTAGTATACACAAATACAAATGAAGTGGGGCGACAAAATTATTATAATAGTTTCAAACTACAATGCAAATATTAATAATACCACAAAAATATAAGGATATTTGAGCTGGTTTCCTTGAACATGCAGAATCCCTAATAAGAGGGGCTTATGGCGTATAACATCTGAGGCTCTGTGCAAACACTCGGAGCAAGCAGGACGAGAGAAACATGTTTTTGTTTCCAGATTGGTGAAAAAATAAAGACGCCACATTGTGGGACAGAATTTTCAGTTATTATAGTATGTTTTTCTTCCACAACTAAGCTCCTCGTCTAAGCTTTTTTCCCGGTCACATCCTAAACTTTTAATTTGGATCCCAGGGTCTGCTTTCGTTATTTTTCTTTCCCGTACTTAAAACAAGTAATGATATTTAAAAACCTAGAACTAGAATAACAACCTTATATTTTGTCGCTTTGTTTATTGTGTACAATAAAGATTACAAATAAACAAACGTTAAATTATACGATCATTACAGTACTACTGGCCGCTCACAACTTCCCATTTGCGTAGGAATTTCGCGATATTTCTCCTACTTACTACCAGCCAAATGTCAGTTTCATAGATTCAATAGTTCTTGACATTTCGTGTTTACTATGTAAAATTTCGCTTTAAATAAAATACAAACCATGACATGTGTAAAAATATTCTTCGCTAATTTCGTTTGACTCCGTCTTTGATTTTTACTCAGTTTCCCGGACTTTTTCTCGTATATTTTCATAATATATTCTATGTTCGGATGCCTGCCGGCGATGCAATATGTTGTAATCATCCCTTCGTAGTTATCTGAAGGGTGGTGTCCCAAATAGCTTATTTATTCATAGAAAATTTTCAAAGTTATCAAATGAATACTGAACTGCGTATTTTCTTTCATGTACGTGACATACTAATTACATAAGTCTAGAGGGATGAGCATTATTTATAACCTACTTCTCGCATAGTAAGAGATTTTTATGCATTGACTTACATACATACATATTATAACGCCTGTCTCCCGTAGGGTTAGGCAGAGACTAGATTTCCAGTAGCTACGATCCTTACATACTTACCTTCCTCGCTTCTTCCACATTCATCACTCTCGTCATACACGCTCACCGGTTTCGGGTACTAATAATGTCCCCTTTTTAAAAGGTCGGTGATTTGGTCGCAGTATGTTTTTCAAGGTCTACCGTGATTGACTGATCAGAGTCGGCCTCGATATTCGGTAAGGACAGTCGTCCTTAATTCATTTTTTCTTACCTACTTAACGCGTCAATATGTGCCAAAACTTTGGCTTGTATTAACTTATACGAATTTCGACTGTGACACGTTTATTATCTAAAACAATATTTCCAATGTGAGGAAGGAAAGTGTTGAAAGTAGGGTTGACATAATTCAAATAATTTTATAAAATCAAGTACTTAATCAGAGCCTTGGGCAAAGAAAATATACACTACCGTGAGTCCACTAAAACAATCATAAATAAATTCATCTAATTCCAAACATCATAAATAAATATGAAAAACACTGTGATATTCACTTATTCTTGATCTTATCTTAGCTTATAGGATATATTTAATTTTAAGAGCATTTCATTCTAGTAAAGAAGCTAGAATTTTGCAATAATAAAAAATAATGATTTCAATATCTTGCCCAAGCTGATTTATTTCATTATATGCATGCATAAATAAGGATTCCTTTTCATTTAAACTTCCAAGACTACCTGAACTAATTTGCTTCGGCTCAATACTTTAAACTCAAGTCGAATCGCTATGAAAAACATTCATAAGAAATAACTGAAGGATCTCTTCGTAGGCAAGTACAGTTTGCTTCATATTTATTAAGAAACGATTTCAGCATGATTTTTATTCGGAAATATTACGTGAAATTACTGATTTAAGCTTTTATCGTATCGGCTGAGGGCCTCCTCAAAATTACTTTATATATAATAATAAATATATTATTTTAAATTAATTCACAAGGTAGACATTCGACTATGTATCTAACACAATAAATCGAATCATAAACATCGTCATGATATGAATTACCTTGAATCTTAAAAAATAACTAAAAATAATTACTAAATCCAAAAAAAAAAAAACAGTGTGATATGTTGTGTTATTCAACATTTTTTTAATGAGATGATCATTAATTGCATCGTAGACCCATAAAGTACAGACAACACCTTGAGACACCGCTAGTGTACTTTACTTAAGTCCTTTCGGAGGAAACAATATACCTAATAATACGCGATCATCACTGACTGACCGCTTGGGTGCTGACTGTCGAACTACGAGCAACACGGCTTCTGTGAGAGTGCTGAGGCAATTTAAATTAATTATTTCGTTAGACAAAATTATTTACCTGACTGTACCAAAAACTGGTAAGTTTCAAGTAACTAGTACAAAGGCCAGAAGCTAGTTAGCCTTGCCAAGAACTTTTATTAAGGTGAGCGTAAGAAAAATAAAGATAGCCTTTTCTTCATTTAAACTTTATATCTTTCTGTATTTGAGAGAAAAATGCACTTCGATCTGACTTTCTTTTATAAAAAAGCATTTCCAGCGTAATGAAAATAAGAACACCTGTATTCAAAGCTTAAAAGAAATATTCAACCAGTAAATTCTTACTAGTAAATGTTTTTGCAAACAACTTAGGTATTTTCAGACTTAAGCTGCCATACTTAGGAGCCAGTGAATTCCATCGTCACATCTGCACTTAAATCCAGGTGGGATAGTAGTCAATTAGTAGATTGCATAGTTCAGCGAAAATGAATAAAAAATCATCTATCGAAACTAGCCGTATTATCTCAGACTGTAAAATAGGCTCTTTATATTAGCGGGTGTAAAAGGCGACTAAGGGAACTATTTCTATAGATTATCCAACATCAAGACCAACAAATATAAAATTTGCCGAAACTAAGAGTACCTTATCTTAATCATGGGTTCTAATTTAATAAGCATTGGGTTTTGTACTCAAACCATCCTCTACTTACCCACCCTGGGATTTCTAAGAATGCAGTCCATGAGCCTCAGAACATCACCTGGTGTCACCTGGTTCGAAGTGCCTATATCTAAGAGTTAGTCTATCCCATAAGAAATGCAAACGTGAAAACATGTATGTATAGAAACCACCAACACTTCAAAAAAATACGGATTCCAAAAAATTCGACTTCAAATACAAATTTCCGTTATTTTCCCGTCCACTCGTTTTACAGCACAATCAGTCATAACTGGTATCCATATATTCGGGAAAAATCGGGAATATTTTACGTTCGGTCAGGTGTCGTGCTCCTCAGGGAAATCTAACTTTCCCCGAGGCGCAGACACCAATCGATTCTATTCAAATTTATGACAGAGAGAAACGGTTTGCCTTGTACTTGTATAGAGATGTGAAAATGTTGAGTTTCTTCTTAAAATAAAACATTCCGACCAGTTGAGAACCTCCTCCTTTGTAATACTATTTATTATGTCGGACTACGTAGTCCAAGGTATAAGCTGCTTAAAGGGTAAATTTAAGGGATTGAATGAAGAATTATATCATGTTAACGAAATCGATCTAAAATGATCTTAGATGTAAAGATTGCACTTTTCCACCCTTGGGAAATGCTAGACAACAAGACAAGACCGAAATATCCGCTACCTTTGTTTAATTTAACACAATAACCTAAATTACCACAATCTCATTAACCTTTGCAAGAATAGCCTTGCCTTAATAGAGCTATTTCTGTGGGCTAATGTGATGGACGTTATTACATTTCCAACACCCAATGTAACTAATTATTTGAAGTAAAAGTTTGAATCTAAATTAAGACTTTTCAATATCACAAGCAGATCCAAAAGTTAGAAAACAAAACGAATAAAAAAGAAACGACGTTTATTTTGAAGAACAATAATTTCCAAACTGTGTATTATCATCTCTATGTGTCCAACTCACATTCGGAACCCTATCAATAGCTGTCTGCAACTGGCATCGCGACGACTCTTCGCAAAATTTGCACCTTATTTTATTGCCTCCTGGCCGAGATTAAACTCACCTAGTTTTTTAAATATATTCTTTATATATATTTTGTTAAAGTAAGTCTTCCATGCTGGTCTGGGAGAAAAAGAAAAACATAGAATGTACCAGCTGCTTCTCTTCCCGCGCAAGCCGTAAAAGTCGTCTGAGGGAATCGCCGAATGGGGAAATCATGACATAGGCGATGCGGCTAGCAACCCATCACTATTGATTTCCTGTTTCAACTACCATTATGCCAAGTGTGGTCTAAGGTCTTATGGCCCTAGGCTCTGTCTACCCCGCATGGGATAAAGACGTGATTATATGTATGTATGTATGTATATATTTTGTTATATAAAATGTTTGAAAATGATGCAAATGGTCCTTGTTTTTTACTAGAATTTCTTCATACTAACGTGCTGTCCAACAGTACAGGTAATCCAGCGGGTATGTTACGCTACAACAAAATTCGAAAAGCCCTTTTTTTGTTATTATGAAAAAGAGTATAGAGGAGTTTTATATATCTTCAAATGCAACGTTATCATTCAAAGCAATAAAACATACGAAACGCGAATTCATCAAAAACGTCTAAGAGACGACATTTGTGAAAGTCATTGGATGTTCGCAGTTTTTATTTTACTTTTTATAGGCATCGTAAATGAAACGCTACCGATTTACGAAGGATGCTTCTTGGATGGGTTTAAATGAGGTATATGACACTAAATACTAATCCAGGATTACAAAGAGTTTGACCAGAGCCTCCATGAGATATAGCTAACAGTACGTTTAAAAAATCTCGTGGTAAAGAATAACTGAATATTATGTAAAAAAAATTGTTAGTGACCTTACTTTACTAGCTTAACATGCATACATATACCAAATAAAACTGCGTCTTACATTAGAAGCACAGGAATCCTGACTTTTCTTCTTCCTTTCTCTTTTCTACAAAAGCTATGTGAAAAACGTTTCATAAGAGAAGTTTATTCACCCGAATTTCGATTGGTTTGTTTCTTAGAATATACAGCTCAATCGTCAATTCCAAATGAAAATTAAACAAAAGCCAGGTTAATATACTTCTTCATTGTTACAAAACAGAGTTTATTTTTAGTATCGAGATTGTTTTAATATCGTTTACTTTATGCTTAATGGGAATTATTCTAATGTATTTTCATTCTAATTATAGATACATTCTGAAGTTACGGTCTACCGATTTCATGAGATAGAAATAGCCAGTCTATAATTAGTTACAAACGTAGGCAGATATGATGGTAAATGACAGCCTTAACTTATAATCAGTATGCTATCTTGAAACAGCATATTTATGAGGCGATAGGCGATTGAGGTGTAGAAAAAGTTTACTGAAAATACTTAAAATTTGTCTGATATTAAAAAATCGACCAGTTTCAAATCAAACTCGCGCCCAGGCGATTCCGAACTACCACACCACAGATTACCTAATAGTACTAACGTAACAATATTATTCTTTGAAATTTTATTGTAATTTTTTTTTTTATTTATTTATTTCCTTAAAATGTAACAACAAATTTAGAGTTTTTAGATTTATTTCTAAATAAGTGCTGTATGATAATGCTTCTTGCCAAATTTCATTATTCAAGTTCAACGAAAAGTATACCACCTAGGTTTTGATTCTCATCTTAAATTGCAAAATTTACAAAAAATTACAATATTTACGGTCATATCATTATGTTTAATTATGATTAACTTACAGCCGAATAAGAACGTAGGCCTTTTAACTAAATACGACGTTCATGCGTTCATCAGATTTCATTATAACTGTTTTTGCCTTTTGAGGTACGGATCCCTAAAAATCCTATTGACAACAGACCTATTTACTCGGCAAGCGCTAATAGTGGTAAAAATATTTGTGCTTATAAAAAAACAAAAAAGAAACTTAATTTTAGCGCTTACTTAAATTACTCGTACTTAAAGGTATTATTAAAATCCTGCAAATAGGTTTTCACTTAAATAATGCTCCGCGGCAGGCGAAGAAATAAATTTGAGTTGAAACTATCATAAAATCGCACCTTCTTCGTCGAGAAAACTAAGGCTTTTATCAACAAATTTCCATTTTAGCGGATTAAAGCGCCTTCTTTTAGGCTACGTTTACACTAACGAGCTCGACAATGTACATCATTTAATAGTTGTTCTTTTTGATACTTTGGATTTTCATCCCTAACGTATAGTGGACATAGGCACTACTATAAAAACTGTTCCTTTTTGACGATCAACAACTCTTTTCCGATGCAACTTTTTTCTTATAGTTGTCATGTCAGTAGTAATTCATCATCATCATTTCGTGTAGGTGACACTGTCAATCGACCATACACCCTGGTGTCAGAGTTTTTCGGAACCGCCTCTCGGCCTCTAACGTGGTTCCTTGAACGACTACCAAATAGCAGCCGGGACCTACGGCTTAACGTGCCTTCCGAAGCACGGAATCATCTTAATTATTAGACAATCAGGTGATTACAGTAAAACCAGACCAATAGGAACATGATCCGGGTGTGTTATTGACCAACACTGTCTATTTTTTCAGACTGCCTAAAGGCTTCTGACGCAGTCAACAGAACTTAGTGTTATAGCGTGCCGAAAAGTTTAAAGTTAGATCACACAATATAATAATAGTACTTTATATATTCTGTGATTATTTTAAAAGATCGAAATGGCTATATAAATTAAATTTAGTCCGGTGCAGCCTTTAGTAAAAAAATGGATTACAACAACGTAGGACCTAATATAAAAATCATCTAGTGTAGGTAAAAAAAAAAACTTTTTCCCAGCAAAATGAATTGCTCTAACTTTTCTCCTCCATTTTTTAAAGTTTTGATCGAGATGCGCCGTGAAATTGGCGTTTGAACCGAGAAATCTTTTTAACTAAATATATGAGAAAAACTTCCTTTACTTAAAGAAGAAGGTATTTTCTTTACTTCAAGATTAAAACGCGAACGACCACATACTTTGTATATTTTTTATGTGAAAATAGTGATTTAAAATTTTATCTTCACATTTTTTTCAAAACTAATTTTCCTACTAATTTATGCTAATAATGGAAATGTAAAAAACTATTTAACTTAAATACGGTTGGATAAGATAAAAAAAATATTGTCTCATAAAGAACAATGTTAAATGTCAAATTATCTTAAGTAAAGACTAAGTAGGTAGTTCTCAATAAATACTAGTTACGCAAATAGCTACAACTAGTTATTTAAGTATACAATATTTATACTTACATATTCTTGGTAAAAAGTTTAAAATTATTCAAGAACCTATAAAGCCACATTAACATGAGGTAAGCCCCCAAACTACAATATCCACTACAGGACAGTATGACCTGGCCGTAGTACCAACTACGACCAACTCCAAGTAATTAAATTCTATGTACTTATACTCAGGCTACTAAAATGCCTCGTTTACACAAGACGACAAAAGTAAACTGGGACTATTATTTTACTAGACGTACGGTCAAAAAATAGCAGTAGATGTCTACCTCCACTTTTATTTTAAGATAATTCAGAAGCTAAGAATCATCATATTGATGAAATGAAATGCACTAATAAATTTATTTCTTAGTTTCTTTACTCATTGGCTTACAAAAAACAAGCACAATAAAAAAAAACTATTTTTAAGTGCCACAATCGTGCGCGAACTAATCGGATAAAGCAGATAATTATCTATAACATTTACCAACTACTTATTACATACGTTCTCTATATCTTTCTCACAATATTAAAAGTCATAAAAACACTTTATTGTACAACGAAATATACTTACAGAATTACTAGGTTTATCTTCAGAAATTATAAAAAAACTAGCTGACCCGGCGAAATTCGTACCGCCTTTCTTAATTTTTTTTCCGTAAGAACCTTGTACAGAGTATTAGAAAAGTACAAAAAAAAATCAGCCAAATCGGTCAAGCCGTTTTCATGCTATGTCGTGACAACGGAAAACAGGTTTCATTTTTATATATATAGATAGATTATTGATAGATCAGATATTTTCTAAAAATAATGGTAGTCATGTGTAAACGAAGCTTTAAGTTCAGGTAGTACTTACGATGAACTCAAACTTTCATAATACCTTTGAAGTGGTGTTTGAGAAAAATAATGAATTTTACGCACACCTAAAGAAAAGTACAGTCGAAGGCAGATTAAACCGACTCCCAGTGCCCTTAGTAAGAGTTTTTCTAAACGCAGACGCTAGCGACTGCGTTGGCGATTTTGTATGACAAACCTGCACAGCTGTTCAGCACCCCTGGCGGATAGTAAAGCAACTAAGAAATTCCATACAAAATCTTAACGCCTTCGCTAGCGTTTGCTTAAAATCTCATACTAGAGGTTACAGGTCATGACGGCACGAACGGTGTAGGGATCTGTGTTCAACACTCATTCTTATGGCTTATTTTTACTTTCATGCTGGTTTAGAAGCAGAAAAAGAATATGTGCCAGCTGCTTTTCTTTATTGGGAAGATCGTGAAAATTGATCAAGATAATCTTTTTATAGGCAAAAAATCCTGCCACTCTTTCATCCTCATCTCTACTGTCCTATCGTGTCGAAGGCTTCTGGGCTCACTTTGGCTACTGCTACACCTAAATAAGTATTGGAAAGAGAGGAAATGTTTGATGTTTACACTGTGTTACATACATACATATCATCACGCCTGTCTCCCGTAGGGGTAGGCAGAAACTAGAGATTTCCATTGGCTACGATCCTTACATACCTCTCTCGCCTCCTCCACACTCATCACTCTCTTCGTACACGCTCGCCGATTTCGGGTACTCCTAGGAGTACACTGTGTTAAAGCAAAAAATACACAACTGTGTGATGACAAACTACAACAACGATCTAATCAGTATAAATCAAAATCAGAATAGAGCTGCGACGTCCAACGATAACGCTCACAACATATTTATTATCACCATACATTCTTTTGTTTTAAATCAGGTTTTAACGTTTCTCTCTTTTTCTTACTTACTGTAGTTCAGAAATCAATAGGATGCCGAAAACAACACGATAAGCAATAGTCATCATCATCATCACGATGAGCTATAGTGGCGCATATTCGTGGTTCGACCATGTTTCCTAGTTGATCTTCAGCTACCGCTTCAAAGCCCAGAGCCTTGTGATCCCGGTACACTTTTTACAGGGAAACCAGACTAATAGGAACATGATCCGGGTGTATAAGTGGCCAACACTGCCAAATTTTCAGTTTGCCTAAAGGCATCTGATATAGTCTAACGACTGTCATCTATCTATATTAGCCGGGACTAATGGATTTACGTGTCATCCAAAACACGGAGGAGCTCAAGATAGAAATGTCACTAACGGCGACCAATCTAAGCATAGCCACGCACTTACCGTCGCTTAACGCGCGATATCGTTAAGCACATTCCGCTTGGCTATCGAGCTCTTCAACTATTGAAATGATGAGTAATAATGGCCCATATTATCGCTAACTATAAAAAAGATTCATCGCAAACTTTAGCACTCATAAAAGAAACTCGCGTTTACTCATTTCCTTCAAACTTCATCGCTCCCATTTATACAGAGTTAAAAAAGTCTACTTATAAACATTTTACCTCAAACGCATTTTAAGTAATACCTCTAAACTGCTTATTGTCCCAGCCATCTAGGTAGGTCCTACCTACGCAAAAATATTCATACACGAGCCTCGAAAAAATCCACAATCAGTACAAACGCTCCCCGGGGCATATTGCGGGTTTTTCGCCGGTTTTCATTAAACAACGGGAATGTCCAAAAAATGCTTAGCCCTCGGGTCACGTATAAGGAATGTTGTCCCACAGAAATTAGTTCATAAAATAAATTCCAACTCACAACGACAGTCTGGGTAGAGCTGATTATTTTTTATGTTCGGTAACGTATTATATCTTTAGACCTGTTCTCAAATATTAATTTATCGTCAAAGTTATGTCGTTAGATTATAATAGATTAATATTTTATTGAATCATCTATTCATGTTACTGTTACTAAATTAGGTATTTTAACATGCTAAGTAAATAAAATAACAAATAAAATAATACTATTTGGTTTTTTTGAAGCGAAATTCTCATATCTTATACTGTACAACAATATGTTTTTTTTTTTAAAAGATAAAATGAAATTAATGTGAAGGAAGCGAGGAAGGTTTGTATGAAGCAAGGGTATATTTTTAGTCTGTGCCTACCCCTGCGTGTATGAAAAATTAAATTAAATGGGTAGGTTACTATACTTATTTTATTATCTTTTAGTCTGAACTCCATATTTTTTTAGAACAACTTTGATAAAACCCACAATAAGAAATTTAATAAAATGGGTTCGCGTTACGAGATCACATTAGCCGATTCAGCGCGTCCTTTTTATTGCGTTTCAATATAAAACCACGTGCGGGGTCAGGCCAGTATTACGGGAATAACAGGGACACTTACGAAAATTGCTTACACAGAAAACTAATATCAGTGTTTGCCAGCCGGCCGCGATTGCTTCGGTACAAGTTATAAGCGATAGCGTTAGAAAATATTAGCCGACGTCACAATTTTAAAACGTTTACGAAGTTCAACGAGATCAAAATGTATGGATTAACATAAGATTAACCACGTAGTTTAAATATCATCCCATACATTTTGTTCTTGTCCACATTTGTCAACGTTATGAAATAGTGAGTTTGGCTAAGCCCCAAGGTCATAGAAGTGTATGTAGTTTTGACTATTGAAGTACATTTGGGACTAAGATGTAAGATACTATCAATAACGAAACATGTGATAAGCTTAATTAAGAAAACAAATAACTTAAAAGTTCAAGTACTTTAGCAACGAACTAGTCATAGCTTTTAACCAGCCACCGCTCTATTTGCACTTGCCTTCTGAAACACTTTACTTTTCTTTTCTTTTCATAGGGACATAATATGAATCAACAAACGCCTGAAACAATAAACTTCTGAAGTTAGGTCTCTACCATGTGATATTGTATATTACCAATTTATGGTAGAATTTTTTATTGAAATGTTTACATTTGTCCCATCCGCCAGGAGTCCAGGAGTGCTTTACCATTTTTATATGCAAGTTTACAGAATTTCATAGAAAGATTACTGGTATCATTCTTCCATAACTTATACCACCGATTCTAGAATGAGACCGCTTACCTTATTGTGTTGGACTGCCAGATAGGCGCATTCGGATTTGCCATTCTTGACGACACTTCCATAGTTTCTATAGTTGTTTCTATAAGTTTGTTTGTATAGTGTAATACTATCTCTAAACACAAGGTAAGCTGACGAACGAATATACCTTATAGTGTTGTTATAGATTATATTTTCATCAATTCTGTTACTTTGAATGTGTACAGAATGAGCAAAAAGCTAATTTGTTAGATGTTATTAGTTATTGGCCTGGGTCTTGGATGTTTATCTATATATGTATTAGTTGTAAAATATAGTATCGTTGAGTTAGTATCCCATAACACAAGTCTCGAACTTACTTTGGGGCTAGCTCAATCTGTGTGATTTGTCCGTACATATTTATATTTATTTGTTTATAAAGAATCGGAATGTTTACTTTTTACCTACTTAATGGTAGGTAATTAGTCTATTCCAACAAAAAGTGCATTTTGGTTATATTTTTTCCTCAACATTTTCTGTATTTTATTAAAACCAGTGTTAGTACAAAGAATTAACCCGGTCGCGAAAAAATATTAGTAGCTGAAAATGTATTAGCACCACGGTTATTTCTGTAGCGCATTTTTATTTCGCTGAAATGTATTGTTAGTGTGGAGTTACGGTCTTTTGTTGTTATTCAATGTCTTTTGCCGTGTTTTGGTTTACTAGCTAATGAGCTTCACTCCTTTATATTCATTCTGGTTAAGACCGACCTAGAGATCTATTGTTGTTTCAAATTTGTAAAGATGGTCTTAAAATAATAATTCAAGGCTACCTATTAACCATTAACTTTAAGATCAAATGTAATAGAAGTTATTTTTATAAAAATAATATTTATTTATTGTTTTAATCATCATAAAGTATATAAATATAATCATATAATATCCAAAGTGGTTGCTATAAAAGGACTCAATCGAATGTATTTATTTCATAAAGACCTAATGTATTATTTAGTTCAACAAGTAATCACGGATCTTTACACCCTGGACTTTTAAGAAGCTGGCGCTGGGGTGTAGATCCAACATATAGAGGCCTCCTATAAAACTAAATGGTATGTGCTGAAATCTGCTATGAAAAATATCCTTCCAGAAACATTTTTGAATAGGTTGAGGAACTATATATATATAATAAACAATTATATACCCACAGGCATGAGTACTTAGTGTACTCGAACTCTGAAACCATTATGTTATAAATATTCTTAGAGTTAATAAAATTCTAATTTTAAACTCAGGCTTCTTAATACGATTTGACAACACACTTCATCATCGTTATTTTGTGTTTGTTTCTCAAAATCTAACTAATTTGAAAATGGAAGTGTAGTAGAGGGGGATGAAGTTTATCCCTAAAAGTTTTTAAATTCCTAACGAAGCGTTAAGTTAGCTTAATGAAGCGAAGAAACCCCTTTGTCGCCCGATGATGTAGCCGTTTTAAGTTTCATTAGCTAAGGGGTTGGAAATTGCTGTCTTGATGGTTGAAAAGTCATGAATCTCGCAAATTGTTATGTGCGTGCTTGTAAACGACACAAATTAACAAGTAACTTTTCAAAAATAGAGAAAACACAATTGTATATAAATATACTTGATAGATACCTACATAAAGTTAGGAACTGCGTACACGAACTTTGCGAACCGTCATCATGCTAAGCGTGGCCCAAGGTCTTATGACTCTATTCACTGTCTACCCCTTATGGGATAAGACGTGATTATAATGTATATTTAAGTATGTGCTCGAATTTCCTAATTCTGTAATTGTAATTAAGAAGAAAACCCATATGTTAATATCTGTCCGACTGTTTGACTTAATTAAAAGGAGGAATAGGTATCATTTTTTTCACAATGTAGCCTCAAGTGTCCTTTTGCTGGGTAATGACACCCCATTTTGTTTTCTATACTAGTATGTGCCTAATATGTGCCGTGGTGCTCTTTGGTGCTATCAACTCTCAAAGCCATCCAGGTTACCCTGCCATCTTTTTACGTAGTCAACCTTTAGATCTAGGTCCTTCCAGAACCTATCATTAACTTTAACAGATTCATAAGCTCAAAAACTCAACTCTCTTTAGGACAGTCGGGTAAAAATCTTTTTGTCTTATGAATCACGCTGCGTTTGTTTTCCACAGCCATTTTGATTCATCCATACTAATATTATAAATGCGAAAGTCTGTATGTCTGTCTGTCTGTCACCTCTTCACGGTTAAACTGCTGTACCGATTGTGATGAAATTTGGTAGGGATGTAGTTAAAGACCTGAGGTCAAACATAGGCTTAGGCTACTTTTGGGCGCGATATAACCAAGTCCCACGCGGGGCGAAGCCGCGGGGAACAGCTAGTAGCTTATAATTTCAAACCCACTGTACCACATACATGACTGTTTACTGCGAAGATAAGTTTAACGCGTTAAGTCATTGTGCGCCGACCTACGGGCTAGAAGTTGAAGTATCCACTCACTTAAATAGTGTGAAAAATCAGTATAAATATCTTTAAAATGTATAGATAGTCCTATTCCCTAGGCATCTTATTATACCTGCATTGTTACTAAACACACAACGTGAGCTTAATATGAAAACAACGTATACACTCCACGGTACAGGGAAATGTTGCAAGAAAAATGTGTTTTAAGAATTCAGTGTCGCTACGCTTGGACGTGTAGTACAGTCAACTAATATTATACGAATGTGAACTAAAATACTCAAAGTATAACTAAGTTTTCCAGGGAAAAATGTGAAGCTTACGCATTAATAGTTAGCTAGCTGTGTATCGTGGTTTCACCCGCCCGTGATTTATAATCATGAAACAACTTTGATTGAAAATTTATAGCCTTACCTTTAAAATAATAGAGATTAAAAGAATTTCATAATTCAAATTCAAAATTCAAATTGTTTATTTTCAATATAGGATATTCTTATCACTTATTGACGTCAATTTTTACTTATTTTAAGTTTACCACCACTTCCAAAGCGCAAGTGGAGAAGAAGTGGCGCCACAAACTCCACAGCAGCATTTTCTTCAAAAACGTCAATTCACAAAATTTGAGTCAAATCAGACGAGTTTACATTTGAATATTTTTATAATTACAATAAGTTTATTATTAAATTATTATTAATAAATACTTTGTATCCAATCAAATATTTCAATTTTTATCTCTATCTATCTAAGAGCCTTTGATCCTGAGCTGCATCCTGTGTTCCTCAAATAATGTCTCTGGTCTCTGAGCTCAGTGTGCCTCTTGGCAAAGGCCTCCTCCAACTTTTTTCATTGTATACTGTCCAGTGGGACCCTTCTCCAAAATGGGCCTGCCGTTAGTTTTTATTTCTATGTATTTAAAATTAAGTTTTAGAGATGTCTGGATATTTTAAAAAAAGTTTCTTGGTATTTTTCTCATTTTCTTCCAATAAAATCCTAATGTCTAAATTATCTTACACTTTCAGAATTTATTGTTTATCTCTATTATCTGTGATGTGATTAAATTTTATTCACGAGCTGGTTAAAATAACATTTCCGAGGTAGCGGTCAGCAAAATTCTTAGCTGATAGTACTAAGGAAAATGCGAGGACCCCGGGACAAAGGCTGTCGAGATAAAGAGGGCTTATTGCAAATTCTAGAGCGCACCTTGCTATTAATATATCTACTTGTAGCGTTTAGTAGGTATCTACCTACGTTTGTGGAAATTTTGCCCAATTGTTGTTTTTTTTTAATAAGCTTTGATTAACTCTTGGTAAACAAAATATAGCTTCTTAATCATCAATAAGACTGTATGTGTATTTTGATTGAAAATGTTTATTTTTCATTACAAAATATATGGTTAATATCTACAAAATTTGCTGGACCTATCGTACAACAAAATATGCAGGGTAATTTTTCGAATACAAGCCAAATTTATACAACATCAAAACGTGAAACTCGACTAAAGTACCATGAAAACCAAAATAACCTTTTATACAAAAATTCTTATATTTTGTTTGTTCGCTTGTCATATCTTTATTGTATAAAAAAAAAAAAACAGAAATAAACATATACAATATACTATGGCGGACTTTTCCCATATAGAGATCTCTTCCAGTCAATCAGCGATAGATTAAGATTTTTTTTTTTGTTTCAGTTCCGAACTCTCATGAAAGAAGTCCCAGACTGTAGTAAATATATATGTACACTTTTTACTTACACGGTTCGAGTAAGCTTAAATATTTCCCTCTATTTATAATGATTGCAGCCATTCACAGGCGTATAAATGAGCTCGAGTGTCAATCCTGATTTGTCAATATCGTCGCATTGAACTTTACAAATACCTACTAAGAAATATACGAAGAAAATAAAAATAAACAAGTTTATCTCCTTTGCTGCAAACTCGCACGAAGTTTGTTCTTTCACTGTTTTGTTTCTTTCTTCTTTAATTTATGATCGTTTTATATTGTACTTGCGAAGTATACGGGTGTAAATTGTAAGTATTTACATTCTACCTACGCTTTTTCGCAAGAATACCTATTTTGATAGTATGCGCTTCCTTATCTAAATTAAAACCTTGCTTATCTAGATATTTGTACCAACTTACATTCGGATCTTTACCTTTCAAATACACATGCTTTAGATCTTCGGAACCCGGAGTCAATCACGTTGTCTTACATTTTTACCCTTTAAAGAGTTTTTTGTAATACTGATACGTACCTGAGTGTAACATTTAGGGTAGTTAATAGGTATTCGGCCATTCTAAGATTTACTTTGGATCACTGAGCCAGTGAAGAAATTATTTATTAATTACTTATAATAGAGGTAAGATTTGATTGTTTGTGTGCATCGAATAGGCTTCGAAACTACTGGTACACACATTATCCCCAAGTGACAAAGGCTATGTGTGTACCACGGGCAAAGCAGAATAGACTGCTAGTCTATAATATTTTAATGAAAAAAAAAACTAATTTGAATTTATATTTTAAGCGTTACTTTCAAATTCAATTCAGGCATTAATCCATTGCAAGCTTAGCAATATTTCGATAAACATAATCGAAAATTTTCAATTCAGTATCGAGTACCGAACCAATCTTACGAAGCGTATAAAACGGTTCAGTTTTATACTCCAAGTTTACGTTAAACCGTTTTGGAGGGAAACCGATCACTGGATGTAATTGCTTCTCTCAATGTTGCAATCCAATTATTTTTCTAAACCCTAAAAAGATTTACACAATATTGCTGGGCCGAAGTTTCCCTCATCGGAAAACGATATTGTGTGAGTCGACTTGAGTTGAGAGGGTTATCGGAAATACCACCACAGTTAATTGGAATATTTTTTTAGTATTTAGTATTTTCCCGAAAAAAATGATTAAAGTAACTACTACTACGATAACAAAATCGTAAACAAGTAAATAATAGAAATTCTGGGAACTGATTGATGATCATTCGAGATAAGCAGACGATTATCAATCTTGTTCAAAACTTTGTTTAATAAATAAACATAAATGAAAATGAACAGAACTATCCATAGATCCAAAAACAGAAGAAGAACATAACCCAGTCAGAAGAAAACGATGGATCATCTGTTTGTCGTGCCTTAGCTAGGATGGCTTGAAACCAAATATATTTAATTTCATATCCATTAACTTGATAGAAGAAGAACTAATCATTAATTTTCCTGTACTTCTTGTATTTCACAGATCTTTGATATGACCTCTGTTCTCAATAAATTTTAAAATAAGCCAATACTAGTTTAATTGTTGCATTTCGACATAGTTCTCACATCAGGCATAGAATTCAGACATATATCTGCAATATAGTAATTTTCATCTGTGCTTCAAAAGTAAGGAGGTATTCAAGATAGAATGGCGCGAGTAGCGACCAATCCAAGTCATGCCGCGCTTGCTATCAGAAACACGAGGAACACGTGTTATTCGCGTTTTATAACTTGGTTGGTGATAGAAATATTCTTGGTAAAACAATTAAATATTTAGCTATTTTTTACTTTCCTTGGCTTTTTAGAATTTTCTGTAACATTTTTAATTTATTGCAACAAAGAGTATTAAGTACATACCTGTTTTTATTTTCAAAAGAAAGTCTCTTAGCCACGTCCTACATACTTATTCGGCTTGTGACGTACTAAGAAATTGTATTTGAAGCTAAACTTAGCCATTAGTAACTTTTTCAACGCACGCCTAGCCTCATCTAATGGACTCTACTTGAACTTTGCAACGCAAGTTAGTATAAAAAATACATTTTCCTTTAGTTTTGTCTCGTTGGAGACAAGTTTGAGCCAACAGACTAATCCTAAGGCTGCTTTTCCACCGGAGTTTGGCTAATGTAGGGTAGCTAAGAATGTCCATATAAATTAAATAATAATTTATTTATTTTCAACTTACCTTACTCATGTTTTCCTCGTTCTGTGTTGGCCACTTAGCCAACACTGTCAGATCTTCATCAAAGATACCAAACGGTATCTTTGATGCTTTTCGAAGCACGAAAGAGCTCAAAATAGGAATGTCACTTGTGGAAACCAAGCTAGGCCGCACTCCCCGTTGCTTGACATGCGCTATTGTTACGAACACGTATTAGGCTATTCTCATGGCAGTAAATTAACTATAATGATTATTATACATAGTATAAAAAACAAAGTCGCTTTCTCTGTCCCTATTTCCCTTTGTATGCTTAAATTTTTAAAACTACGCAACAGATTTTGATGCGGTTTTTTTTAATAGATATAGAGTGATTAAAGAAGAAGGCTTTTATGCTCATGCGAAGCCGGGACGGGTCGCTAATAATGATTAAATTATTTACTCCCTCTACGTACCTCTAGATTCCACGTACCATTTCTAATTTCCACACGTGTGTGTTCCTCCCTAGTATCGTATTACATGTTGGAAACCCACCCTCGGTGATATTAGCTTGCTTGTAGTTTGCGAACGTTCCTGGAATAAGAATAGGACTTAAGACAAGACGAAAGTGACTTATTAGAATGTCTTCTTTGGATGCCGAGTTATTATTGATTTTCAGCAGTTTCCAAGTTGGAATAGTTCTTTTAAAAATGCCCTTTTATGAACATTAAATAATAGTGTGCCTTTTAAAATAATTTCTCATGATTATAATAAATCTATGAGGTATAAGATGCATTAAAATTATATATTTAGAAGTTGCTTAATTTAATAGAATATTTTATTAATAGCAAAGAAAATTAATATAACAATATTGATACCTGTCGGTATTATATTTTTTTTGCATCATTTATCTACCAAGGTATATCAGTCCTTCAAATAATTATTTTACAGTATTAAATTTAATATCAAAGCTTAATCCGTAGATTTATATGCGTTCCAGTGCGGTTTTTATGAAAAATAATAATATTCACTCAAAGAAGTATAAACAGAAGCATACCAATGAAATTCTTCTACTTTTTGACTATATGAACACATCAAAACATTGATACTTACCAAATTTATGAAATCTCAACTATTTCTCAACAAGTTATTTCAGACTGAATAGCTTTGTAAATCATTTATAGGTGTCGATACTCAAACACCGATCTCAACACTTGACATTTGGGTCCAAATTCAACCTCCCCAGAGGTAAATTAATCAAACTTACCCCAATCAATGATGCAAAGTACACTACCCACTTGTGGAGCTTTGTGGTACAATTACTTAGTTTGATTACTTTTGGAGGGGGTAGTTTGGACTTGAAGGTTGACTGGACATTCTCTAATATTGGTGTTTGTGGTTTTAGTTTGTTGCTATTCTTATGTTTTCTTTACACTTTCTTCGTTCTAACTTTTGATTATGTGACTTGAAATTTATGAATGTATATTTGATTGGTGTATGTTGGTAATTGTCTGTTTGTTACATGGCATGCATCCAGCACTTGTCTATAATACAATTTCTTCATTTATCCTCAACATTTCAGCCGCAGGCTGTTCTCTGCTAGACATAGGCCTCCACCAAGGATTTCCAAAATAACCGGTTATAAGCAGCCTGCATCCAACGTCTGCCTGCGACTTTCTTCAGCGAATTTCATTAATTTGAATTAATTTTATTCTTGGTTAATCATTTAAAAAAACTTTTCTTAAGACATCCTCGAAAATAATGAATTTCCACTAGCAAAGATTCAAACAGATATTCCTAACTTAACAAGAGAAATATGACAAAAGGACAAGTTAGTCACAAGTTACCGCCGCGAAGACAATACCACGAATACACATGGAAATCTAACTAACTCAATTACTTGAACACACTTAGAGCCTTGTCTTGTGACAGGTAACTCGCTAACTCAGTTAATGAGAACGTTGCGATTGTGTCTGTGTGTATAGGCGTGTTAGATATTCAGGTAATTGTGTTGACTTAATTAATACGTACAGCTGAAGGGATGATTTAGAGCTTTTGTAGGATAGATTTTTGAACAAAGTTAGCACAGATATGCTGTTAGCACAAATTTTTTTCTTTTACACATTAGTAGTTGCATTGACTAATTATTTTACTATATGGCCACAAAAATATTGAAGTGAGCGTAATGAAAAAAGAATTCTCTATCTTGATCATGAAAGTGAATAATAGCTCCATTTCATAATAGATGCTATCATATATATAATGTTAGACCCATTACCGTGCTAAATATGCGTGCTAGATATCCCAAGCAACTGCTAGTCTACTTATTACCTTGACTATTAAGGTTTAAAAGTATTTTAATAAATGTATTTCAAGAACTATTTTTTTTTTTTGATAATACTATGAAATATAATATTATATTTTATTTTATTATACTAAAGAATAAAGAATCCAAACTTATTTCTTTACCGCAAACCGATCATCAAATTTTCAAACTGGAATTTATTCCAAACATTTATGCTAAAAATTAAATTAATTTTGAACAATTTCCAATTACTTTGAACGCTAGCATACTTTCGGTAACTTTCTTCATTTCAAAATCCGTGCTATTCACGAAACAAAATACAAGTTAGAAAACTCATAAATTCCGTTTAAGGGCCATAGCATACGTAACAGTATTTAATATATATTAGACCCATGGTACTTTAATTTCAAATAAAAGAACCAAGTGGGGACGCATCTGGGACCACACCAAAATTTGCGAAAAAGCTATTCGACGGAAATAAATGTACTTTGGGAAAAAGAAGCAAACCCGTCCTTGCATCTTCTAAAGCACGCTAGTTTGCTCTATTGTATCTTTGGACATAAAATATTTGCTGATTGCTCTAAGGCGTAATCTTGAAAGGCTTTTGTCGTCATATCATAGATGTCATTCATGGCCACTGTTATTATTAATGTACTTTTGAAAATAGTTTTGAGTAACAAGTAAATAAATAAAAAAATTATAGAAAAGCTGCAATGATATAAATAAGAGAAGTCACACTCTACTTTAAAATTAAATCTATTCCATCATAGGTAGGCATAGTATATCTAATTCATAGCACAGAAAAACTATGAGAATATAATTTTCTTGCTTTTAAAGGGTCAGTTTCTGAAAATAGATTTTAATTTTTCTTTTATTTTTCAAAAAGAGGAACTAAGTAGGCTTAAAGCATTGAGAGCAACACAAATTAAAGCTCTTGCAGCATCAACTCATCACGGAGCGTTGATCGTCAAAAAGATATTACAGTTTTTCAGATCTACAGCCTTTCAACTCCAAATAAAAAATCTATACCTGTGCTTAGGCAGAGTAACATCTGCCATGTCCTTAAGCCTTAGCGGATATGTTAAAAATTGGGCGCATTAAGTAATGTGGAAGGCTCACCCGAAGGCTCCATCCATCAGGCTCGATTGACACCGACATCGACGCTTAACCCGAACACGCGACAGTTGGTTCACATAGACTATTTTCTGCGATCATTCTCATAATTCATAATTCATTTATTTTATGTCAGACATTGGTACATTTAAGGGTGTTAGTATTAAATTAGTTACAGTGCGCCATGCTGCGCCATCAGGCATACAAAATTGGTATTAATTTTATAAAATAATGGTATACTCGTAAATAACATCCATGCAATTAAAGTCAATTAAATTATCGAATTAAGTTAATTATCATAATGTCAGTCATTTTAAATTTACATTATTTCCATTTAAATTTAATAACATTAAGATTTTGCATTAAAAAGATGTCAATTAAATATTACAACATTAAAAAAATATGTCATAAGAAAAGAAAAAAACTAATAAATCACTAAAATACGATTACATGCAGTTTCTTGTCATTTTTCAAAATTGTCACTTAAAAATTAAGTGTGTAAGTAGTAAACCATAGTATAGAGATGAACAGAAAATCGATCATTCTCACTAGTTCCATTGGCAAATAGTTCCATGGAACAAGTGAGATTTTTTTTTCTCACTAGTTCCATTGACTTCGATAATGGAACAAGTGTGACAAATCTTAATCAGACTTGTCTCACTAGTTCCATCGTAGGTATGGTATAATATTTTGGGGTACTGCCGCTTACAACAAAAATGTACTAATAGCACAGAAAAAATGCATTAGAGCTATCTGTAATCTCAAAACAAGAGAATCGAGTAAACCACACTTTAAAAATTTAAAAATACTTACAGCTCCCTCGATGTATATTTACGAGGATTCGGTCTTTGTAAAATGTAATATGAATCTTTTTAGATCAATCGAAAGTCGCTCTGATAAATTGTACCTCATAAGTACAAAAAGCGCATTTCTACGTAATAGTATATACTCAATGGCACCACGAATATATAACAAACTTCCACCATCTATCAGAAATTGTAAAGAAATTCAGAATTTTAAAAATTTACTTTTCAGAACCCTAGTAGAAAAAAGCATATTATTCAGTGGAAGAATTTTTAAGTGACAATTTTGAAAAATGACTTACTTTTGTACTAATTTTTATTACCGATCCTGTATAATTTAATGAATGAATTAAATGAAACATCTTTTTTCGTACTGCCAAGAAAGGGCTATACGTTATTTTGGACACATGCGATCAGCTAAGCATTGTTTTAAAAAACTCATAAAACTGGGCAGAACAGCGGGAAAGGGCGCCAGAGGATAGCCTCCAGTAAGATGGGTAGACAGCGTAAGGAGAGCTGCTGGAGGCAGCATATTTTTTACGGTCCACAGTACTGCCGATCGCGCACTCTGGTAACAATATGGGTCCACGATCCTAAGCATTAAGGGACCAATGAAGAACAAGAAGAACAATTTTATTATTTATTTTGTAAATATTGCAATAAAGTGTTATTTACCATTGGTTCGCAGAATCCGGACACAATACTTATAGAAAAACTATTTTTCGATCGTAAACTCAAATCATACTGTCACTAAATAAATTTGACCTACCTACATAAAGACACGGTATCTCCTCGACGTCCTCGAATTAGTCCTATCTACATGTGAACTCAGGTTTAATGAAGATTTATGACTTCACGCACGCGAGATGACTTCTGTCCGTCACTCTGAAAATTGTCGTTTATATTGACGTTTGGGAACATGTGATTTTCGCCACAGGCATGTTTACTAGAGCAAAATTTTTCACCTGAAATGCGATCATTTACACATAATAATCGATATTGGGAAGTGATTTTACCAATAACACTTGAAGAATTTTTTTCTATATATATATTTTTTTAATGGATATAATTTTATTGGAAACAAAATAGAGTAGCTACATAATTTAAAAAATCCTAAACTTATTACTTATATATATCCTAGTATAGATCTCAGAGGGAATTCTATACTAAGGAGTTGCATAAGTAATCATTTAACGTCTCTTGAGTGCGGCTGTTAGTCATGTGGTGTTCGGCTTCATTCATCATCTGCATCAATTAAGTACTTTCTTCCTGCGAATGTCGTGGTGTGAAGGTGACTAAAGAAACAAGAGAAACCTCAGTTGCTTGTACCTATCTCTGATGCCTTGGTCGCACCTAGTATAGCATTCTATAATCTGTGGTCGCACGTACCGAGTTGACGGGCGAGACTGTGCCCTCGGCTGAATACTCGGTGCGTATAAACAGTATGCTTAGTGCGAGTTGCAAAATTCAAATCGAATTACTTAACCATCACGTGTATCGAGTATACGCCGTGAGGAGTGAGAAGTCGATACGCTTGAGTGCGAGCTTAAAAAATGAAGTCGATTCGTTCGGCGTTTCCTCACCGTGACAAGTGAGAGATTTTACGTGCATGTTGGTAGCATCGAGGCGTCCAATGCATAAACCAGTCGAAATAAAAAGCTACATTCGACAAAGTATTCATTGAATGTGATTACCTTTTAAGATTAGTCGGGTTATATTGTAGCTACGTCGTTAGTAGGTACTATGTATTCTGTGGCAACGTTTCATATAGTTTGTAAACAAAGTTGTTTCTTAAGTGGTTTAAGTGTCCTGCGTTTTTGTGTAGTTTTGTGTACAAAGAATAAAATCCAAGTTGAAAACCATTCTTGATAAAGACCAGTCCACAGCAATTTGAAATGATGATAACATTAGGTGTAAATGGAACAGTAAGTGTAAAGACAAGGTCAAATCATATATTATATTCAGCCGTGTTAGTGAATTAAAATAATATGTGTATTAATGGAGTTCTATAGGTAAGTACCTATGTATTTGTAGACACGACTTCGGCAAATAAAAAAGAAAGAGCCTCTTCACGAATATTACAAATAGTAGACAACTCTTCTTGTTCATTAGCGCTTGCAAAATTACGCGACTGCGTTATTTAATTATTAGATATCACTATCACAACATCTTGTCTTTGATGTTTAGATTATAATTGGTTATGAAAAAGCTAATTAAAGTCTTGTTTCAATCATAAATAGTCGTAAGAATTGATAATCGAAGGGTCTCACCGGCGAATTTGGAGTGAAAACTTTTACTTCATCGAGCGTGAGAAGTTAACTATTCGAACTGTCAAGTACATGTCAATACACATCTCGCACTCGCAAATCACTCGTTAACGCGCTCACTTGTCGAGCGTCGCTGTTAATTGTTCACGCTCGTTCGTGACAACGTTAACTTATGAACTCGCACTCGCAACTTTTGTTTTAATCCGTTCCCACTAGATGGCGTTGATTCGATGCCATACAAATCTGAGTTAACTTTAACGCGATCGAATGCGAATAAAAACTCGCACTAAGCACACAGTGCGCCGAGTGCTCAGCCTAGCGAGTGACCTAGGAAATCACTGTCTCCGCCGAGTAACATTTTACTGTCTCGCCCGTTTACTCGATACGTGCGATCAAGGCATGACCGACTAATGGTGGATACTACTTACAACGGTGCTTGACGCCAGGCAGGCAGTTCATCATAAAATTGTGCCAAATCTTTTAAGTTGTCTGTTACACTTTCATGGCTTAACCGCTTGACCGAATTTGTCAAAATTTTGCTATGGATATAGTTGAAAACCGGGGGTCAAACATAGGCTACTTTTTGGCGCGATAAAGGTGAAAAGCCTGCGGCTCCGGAAAATAGCTAGTGTGATATCATTACATAGTATAAAACAAGGTCGGTTCTCGCTGTCTGTCCCTAAATATGCTTAGATTTTTGAAACTACTTATAACGATTATTAAAACAATTCATCGCATCTATTTCTAATCTTCATAAAAACAGCATCAAACACTCTATTTCAAAGTTGGTCAAAAAGTTATTCACTAGAACAAAGCTGACCCGGGAAACTCCACAATTAATTTACAAAGTAAGCCGCAGTCTGGAACTCATTAAAAGTAAATCCTGCATTTCCAAAGACGCTGAATTAAGGCTCCTTTAAGTTTCCTTAAAACTCCAGCTGCCCGCCTCATTTGCCACTATTGAAGCTGCATGTAGCAATGTGGGCTGCAATTCGATGGAGCTGCATACAAAACAGTAATCTAGTGGCTGGCTGTGGCTCTGTCTGTGGCCACTTTCGTGAGAAATTCGGCAAATTTCTTCTCTGTTTTATATCGGTATCTCTATTAATTATAATACCTTACAAGATAAAATATAGAATTGAAAATAAGTTCAAAGGTGCTGCTTTTTTGCAAAGGAATCTCTTCCAGCAGGCCAAAGAGAGGAAACGAAGAGAAAGAGGTAACAAGCGGAATATAATAGCCTACCCAATTTGAGATTCTCATTTATCAAATAATTTTCAAGGAATTGTGTGGTGTGTGATTATTTCCTAGCGCAGTTTTTCCTGCTTTAGGTTCTTCAGATAAATTGCTATCAGTTTACTTCTTAGATATATTTGAGTTGTGCGATTAAACACAGTAGGTACTATCATTTTCGGCCAAGCGTAATTCCTGGTTGCATCTTCAGCTTACGCTTCAGAGCCCAGGGTACGCTAGTAATCATGGTCTTGATTTGGCGGTACTGGTACAATGAGCTACTGACGTGTGACCTACGTAACCCTTTTATAAAGGGAAACCAGACCAACAGGAACATGATTCGGGTGTGTAAGTAGCAACACTGTCAGATTTTTCAGGATGCCTAAAGGCATCTGACATAGCCTGACGACTGCCATCTACCGATAGCAGCCGGAACCAACGGCTTAACGTGCCTTCACACACGGAACTTTCAAGTGGGATAATGACCAGCCAGTAGTCCTGTGTACCGCTGAAGAAATGTAGTTCAGAGAGGTAGAGAAGAGTCAACTGGCAACAAGTAGGCATCAAAAAGCACTTTTTCGTCGGAAGACAAGATCAGCTTTGAGTCGTCAAGCCATTGCATCAAGTAAATTTAATTCCCAACGCTATTCATGTTTAAATAATCATTCTGGGAACAACTTGATAAAAGCTAAATTAAGATTCCTTTGCAGATTTTCTTTAAAACTGCAGCAGTATCCACAGAGCAATACCTCATTTGCCACTATTCAGCTTCTATTCAACGCCTTTTTGAAAGATCTGGAATTCACTTTTCAGTATAGCAAAATCTTTTTATATGGTGTCTTTACAATGAGACTATTCATAGTTTTCGTATCGAGTCAATATTTTCCTGTCACAGAGCATGGAATTTTTTTTATCGCGCACCCTAGCGATTGTGAAAATTCCGTGCTCTGTAATTCCTTGTATTATAAACATGATTTTTGTATGCTACAAGTGGAATAAAGCTATTAGTTAATAATGAAAGTTTTTGTTCAGACATATTGACTTATAAGGTTGTTGACTTATTGACATTTTCCATCCCACTGTCCCACTTATATTATAAAGGAGAAAGCTTTGCAGTTTGTATGTTTTTTATTATTTTGTACATTTCTATTTATATTTTTAATACAGTTTGTTTCTCACAGAGGGGCTGACTGCGAACACCAAAAAGTTAGGTAGGTACTTCATATTTTATAACCGTCCGCTACAACTGTAAACTCTCCGTGATTGCTAGTGATATTGGTGAAAAAAGATATAAAACAATTTCTTATTTAATCACTCTGCATAATGAACAAAGGTATACATATGAATAACTAATGTTAATTTAATACAATATCAGCGGATTTCAATACGACACGCGAGTGTAAGCGGCTGATAGCACTAATGCCGCCGTGTTTGTTTGTTTAGTACACCGCGTCTCCTCGATAAACGTTATTGTGTGTGTACACACTTTGTGGGTACCTAGGGATTTAATATGCTAGCAGTTTCAGAAACTTCAGTACGAAGTTAGGATATTCGGTTTTCGAGAAAACTATTAATGTTGAACACTCAACATTGTAGAGAAAAAAGCTTGTTTAATTTGCCATGTGGTATCTAGCTTAACACTTTCGCTGGCATGCAGTAACGCCTCTTGACGTATATAACAATTAACTGTTATTGTTATCTCGTTTACTGTCAGCGAAAGTGTTAAGAATACATCACTCTTTCTCTTTCTTTGTAGAAAAAATGATTGGAACGAATGTACTCCTTCTCTTTCTTGCCGTAATAGGTGATTTAAGAACAAACAGAAGTCTAAATATCCTTGTACCTCTTTTATTATCTATCTCTATTATCATGACATCAAGACTGGTCATAAAATAAACCATGTATTTTAATAAGTTGATTTTATGAACAGGAAAAGTTCATGCATGTTGGGCCATTTACATATTAAGCATTTAAAAAATAATAATCACGTTTTGGCGCATCCTATATAGCCTTTACGTATTATTGCTTGTTGCGAACCAGGTGATGACGGTCGCATAGAAAAATATAAAAATAAGTTCAGTAGTTTGTAAAATAAATTGAAATAACTGAACAAAGCAAGGAAACTGTTTTCATTCATACAACATTGTTTTATCTTTTTTTGTGTGTCTCGTATTCCTCCTACCCAGTCACCCCAATTCTCGAAATGCGACGGCTTGGCAAACACTGATATTAGTTCCAGCAGAAGTACTTTCCTTGAGTGTTTTTCGCTATATATCATTCAGGTTTATATCAGCAACACTGTTCATATTAAAATGGAACAATTCCCTGAATATTTCTGAATGAAAGTAATAAAATTTTCAAATTTACGATCGAATTCAATATATTATTATCTTAAGTATATTCTGAGTGAAATATGCATTGGACCATTTTTCTTTTGAACGGTAAAGACTCATAAAATAGTTATGATTTAGTGGCTTCCTTAATCATGTTATAATAGTGATGTGATGATATATAATTTATAGAGCAGATCCATTTTTTTTACTTGCGTTTGGTACACTAGAACCCCTATAACCCTATTATGGGGGTTCTAGTGTACCAACCGAAAGTAAAAAAAAATGGATCTGCTCTATAAAGTATATTTGCCTACTAAATAGTATTATAAAAAAAACCATAAGGTTAAGACCTCTCATGAGACCGCAAGGCGGTATTAAAGATAAATTTGTGTTAATGACTGCTATATGCATGTTAACTGGGCCCTGGTTTGTCTGGTGGAGTAGAAAAAGTAGAAGAGCGGACCCTGGGACCAGCTAAAGATGCAATCAAGAAAGCGCGAATTGGATGAAGAAAAATAAACATTCAAGATTTTTTATACTTGATATAGTTTTAGCATGTTGAAATTGTTTATTTTCTCAATATAGGATATTCTCATCACTTATTGACGACAATTTATCAGTTACTTATTGACTTCAATTTATCACTTATTGACGTCAATATTCATCATCATCTAAATGTTCAGCCCAGACCCCAAAAGGGGAACAGAATAAGTTATCACGTGGTGATGGGCAAAACTGGTAGACAACTAGTTTTCAACTTCTACCATTTTTACCCAACACCTAACACTTTTAGTCCTGTCTTTCGAAGCCATATTTTGATGCAACTGTTATATTGTTTTAAAAGTTGCGATACAAGAGATATTTTTTACCCAGAAGCTTACCATGTCTAAGTTACAAAATACTCGAAATATTAACATAAATATCATTATTTAACAATCTCCACCCCAAAACTTTTTACCATATTCAAATCCTACAAAAATATCCAAGGATGGAAAAATCGACCAAACCGAACGTGGCTCAGCGTACCGGAAAATGGGCATCTACAAAATTAATGGGTATTTTATTACGTTACAAGTTAAATTGTGCGTGAATGTCAAAAATACCTCAAACATGAACAGGGTACAATGAGGTACTTATTCGAATAAGAAACAAAATTTTTGTGGATTTGAAGTTACTAGTCTAAATAACGTTTTTGTTATTCATTAAATTCTATACCGGTATATACCATCATTAACATCATTTCGTGTAGTTACAAAGTCAATCTACCATGCGGACCCTCCCTCATCATGATCCCGCAGGTCATGTGGATCTCAAGAATAAGGTACCTACTTAATCTCACCTTGCGAAAGTCCATCTTCATCTCTAACGTATAAAATCCATGAGATCGACAAAGTTCGCGTGATATTTCTATATCAGCATCCTTCACATGGGCCGTAACCTGTTCTTTAGTATTTTAAAATATAACTAACTGTGAACTTCTATTTTGGGTAAGAATTACAGCTGCGGATGCAACACGAAAACACTACGATAGGAGTAAAAAGACAGAGCGAGAGTCTTTCTTTATAACTCACTTGGACCAAAGTAAATATCTCAAATTGCGCATTGGAATGATCGAAAAATCAGAAGACTTAAAAAAACCTGTTTCAAATTTAAATTGAAAGAGAAAGAAAAAAAACATTCTAAAATTGTATCACCTCCAGAGAATTTAACTCAATGGCTGAGAGCTCTTTAAATGTGTCTGCCAAATGTCAGCCTGAAAAGAAATCGGTATTTGAATACAGTCTTCGTGAAGTGGAGAGGCATTTAATATTGTCTTTTATATGTGAAATGCTAGCAAAATGTCAACAATCTACATTTCTTTTCGATTCTCTGTTGACATGGGTTTTTAATTTTGTTTTATTTTCCTGCAACAAGTCTGTCTCTTTCTTTTCATAGAGTATTTCCATTCGCAGTTCGTAATAACTGACTAATGAATAAACAGGGACTTTTAATTTCCTTCTTCTATCATGTGTTATGATAATAGTGATATGCGATGTGACGTCGCGCATTCTCCTACGGCGGTCCTTCCTCGCTGCCCCGCACCGCATCACCCCGAGGGCCATATATATGTCTGCGCGCGTCCACTAGAAGACCTCTTTCGGCTGATCTCAACATCTCAAGTTAAGTGGCTGGCTATTTCATAGCGGCTGCCTGACTGGATCTCGTGCCTACTTTGATCTCACGACCCCTATAATCTCTCATTAACGGTTATCCTTAACAGTCTATTATGGAATATATACAATAACGGGACAGAAGTGTGCTTTCAGCTTATTATGATAGATAAACACTAGACTTTATCGTGGTGAATATTATTTATTTCACAAGCCTTTTGTAAAGTACAAATAATAAATATTGTGCGATTCGCTGAAACCTGGATTTATCTTCTCTCCTTACACATACCTTAAGTAATTAGTAAATTCTACCTACGTTATAGCGATAGTTTTGTATACAAATCCTAAGCTATGTACTTTATGCCTAGATGATATTGCAGCATTAAGGCCTAAGGCCGTTTATCATCTTGTCACAGACTGTTGTAATTCTATGTAGGTATGAAGGTATGTAATTTATGTAATGCAAAAAAGGGTTTATTATTTATTTTCTTATTGTCATCTATTTAATAGTTTTCTATGCAAAATCTTTACCAAAAACTTGTTATTTAAAAAGGACTGTTACCGCTAACTTCATTCATTCACATTCATTTTCAAATATCATGTACACAGAAAAATATACAAGAACACAAGTATATTTTATAAAAAAAATATAAAATATAGAATATAAAACAAGAGAGGATGTAACTGAACACTTGTCATAACTAGTTCCGCCAAATCAATACCATGATTATACCCGTACACTGGGCTCTGAAGCGTAAGCTGAAGATGTACCCGGTTAACACCCTCGGACAAAAAAGAGGATGTACTGAACAAGTATTATTGTTGCAAGTGAGAACAAAATCTCATTAAATTGTGTTTCACTAATGGTTTCCTTTAGGCAAAATCACAGATCATTAAATATTTGAAGACAAGGTGCAGTGCATTGAAATAAACCATTTGCAAGTTGAACAGAGTTGGAAACTGCTAACAAACAAAGGAATATATTCCAATAGTCACTAGGCAGTTCGAAAAGTGAAGTTTATATTAGGCCAGTAAATTGCCGAGTAGAATTATTAATTTCTCAAGCCCATTTTAAATGGCAATGATGATTGTTCTTTTTTAAGTAAAATAAAACACTGCTGTCACGCGACGGTTTTTATTGTATCTTTTGTTTTTCATTTTATTTACAAACAATAACAACATATTCTCTAGGTACATGTAATCGACCTGTTTCAAATCTATTTTAAATAAAAACAAAATTACAGAAATATATAAAGTATAAACAAAAATTTTGGATGTATATATGAAGCAATGTCTTCACACATTCGATACATTCGTGATTTAACCAAGTTACAACAGTTGCAGTTTTATTGACGTTCTTGTGAATTCGTCTTTCAACTCGACCAATGTCAACTAGTTTTCGTGCAGAAATAAATTATCAATCAGGTGTTACAATGTAGTCATTCCTGAACTTGCACCGAAATCCTAACTAATATATGGATTTTAATGGGTTTCAAGTAGTGTTGCCCAAATGCAAGAACAAGACGAGACTTAGCCAGTCTTGGTCTTGGTCTTGCGCCAATACACCTGGTCTTGGTCTTGGTCTTGGTCTTGCGCTCCCAGTCTTGGTCTTGGTCTTGGTCTTGCAGCAAGAGTCTTGCAAGTCTTGCAATTACCTATTAGTCTATTACTATTTATTAAAGTTTACTTTAAATCTTAGAAAAACGTATTAGAATTGGAACAATGTGAGCTTGAATTAACATAGCCATAGTAAAGATCAAGCAGATTAATAAATAACTGAAGATTTGATAAGAAATTCGAAAAATCAACTGACCTATATGTCGTTTTCCATGGAAGTAACTGTTTCTTAATAAACATTCTTAGTTTTGTAGAATTTTTTTACACGTTTCAAGTATATTTAAAAGTGGCTACAATATTTATCAAACGGGTGATATTTGAACACTTTTTTAAACAGTTTTTTGTAAAAACTTAAGAAATATAATGACTAAATGTACAATAATAGTACCTAAGTAATTAGTTTAAAACCATATAAGTAATCAATATTATAATATATACTTACTAGAATGAATTATTATGACATCTACTACCTATCCTTACCATTTTATCCTAATCATAATACTACTTGCGTGATCAGTATAATGTATTCATTTTCATTCTAAGCACTCTGAAACTTATTTATTCTTTGGAACACCTGTAGGTACTCTTAAAATTCGAAATTATTTTGCATGAATAGTGTCAAATGTTATGATTTCGGCGCGGCGGCAACGATTGTTTTAGATTTCAAAAGAAGCCGCCGGCGCGTGTATCATAACCATGTACTTCCGAAAAGCGGCAAATTTCTTTGAGAAGTAAGTACAAAACCTTTGATGCCGCATTATCAAAGTGCCGATGGTTAAAACATAACTATGCATGCACTCAGTTTGATTTTAATAGATATTTTTTTATTCGCTTTGTTTATGGTATTAGTCGTAATGCGCATAGGTCCAGTTTTTCATATTCTTTGATATAGTTTTTTGCGTCTCATAGAATTCCTAAGCGTACCTACCTATACACCGAACTGTTACACCTAACTACTCCGTGAAATAGCGCTAAGTCCTAGCTGCAAGACGCAAGAGTCTTGCAGGCTATGTCTTGTTCTTGCTCAAGTCTTGCACGGTCAGTCTTGGTCTTGGTCTTGCTAAAAATACGCGGTCTTGTTCTTGGTCTTGGTCTTGCAAAAACGCAAGAACAAGACCAAGACTGCAAGACCAAGACTGAATTTGGGCAACACTAGTTTCAAGTTTCCTGCACTTGTGGCATATCAAATGATATTAATGTCCTCCGGATTCTGTAGACACTTCAATTTGCTTTAATATGTACTAGTCATAAAAATATAAATATGTAAGTCTCTGCAAAAGGGGTGAAAGACTGGATTTGATAAATATTATTCTGTATAATTATCTAGTCCCAAGATACCCAAAAGTTTAAACGCCTAATTTAAAAAAAATTATACTTTTAAACGCTCATGGTATATTTCAAAAACGCTAGACCGCCACTATGGAGGATTTAGGTTCAAATTCACATGTACCAATAGGATACGGTAACTGCCAAACTTATCATTCAAAAGATGTGGTTTTTCTTATTTTAAAAATAAAATTAATTAACAGTGTAAACCCTGCCTGATTTCCAATATAAAATTTCATGATGCAATAAAAGTCCATACTATTTTGATGCCCCGATTTATGACGACATCATGAAAATTCCTTTTCAGATTGCAGGTAATCCTTTTGGTTTTATTTGACTTATAAAAATTGTTTCCTTTTATACCCGTTCCAATTTTAACTAAGTACTAATAACAATCAATTAACACACGTAATATACTTGTAAGTACCATATCAAACGTTTTTAAACATTCCATTTTAGTAGTAGTTAACTAAGAATTATGTTACTTTTTTGATTTTTAGTTTCATAATATCAATTTTAATCAAAGATTTTGAAAATGTGTGGCAAAGGATTAATAAAAGAGTCTTCTTTTGTTCACTTATGCAGAAAATACTGACCAACGCAAAGATCTGCGAAAGATAATTGTTTTTGCCAAAAATACGAAACCGACTCCAATTCCTCAACTAAAAAGGATGAAAAAATTAAGACATTGTTGTTTAAATTTAAAACATTTTAATAAATTTGAAGTTGTTACCAACTTTACGAATTCGTAACTGATGAATTGAGAACCTCCTTCTTTTTTTGAAGTCGGTTAAAAAACTACAAACTACACAACCGAAATAAAAAAATAAGAACCGAAGAAACTGATATTTTTTGCTTAATTTTAAGTGTTTATTACGTACTTCATATGAGAGTACGAAATGAATTGGGTATAGGGAAAAAACCCATGTGACTGACACAACAGAAAATACATACATATTTTCAACGAAATAAAGAAAAATGTGTCGCAAAATGTATTTATAAGAAACAAAAGCGAATACAATTTGCAGTAGGTATTTCCACTGAAGAAAATTACTTGGTACTGCGCGTTACTATAGCACTTTTCCGCCTGAACGAGTTAAAATCTCCCGCAATGCCATTCCGTAGCTTAAATTCGTGCAAGTGACTGCACTTTAAGCCAAAGTGGATGAACAGATATGGAATTTACCGCGCACGTTCGCTATATTTGTTTTGCTAAAGACCAACCAACTTTTATGTATATTCCATTTTTTCTTTAGCTTGGGCTAGCTTTTTATATTTTTTTGATTGCAAAGAAGTTTTATGTGTTCACATTGGCATAGTGATTAGATACCTCGATGAACACTTAGCGCCATCATCATTTAAAAATCATTATTCACTGAAAACACAAGTTATCAAAAATCCCTGTTATGTAATTAAGCTCTGGCTCTGAAATTAATTTTAAACATATTAAATTATTAAATTATAGTTCCCTTTAGTATTTATAGTTTATTTTTTAATACTTTGGTTACAAACAGTGATTGAAAGCCGACGCCAACAAATGAGAATACCACAGTCGTAAATTAAAATATTTACGGAATAGTAGTTTCATTGTCAATATTAGAATACATAATTATTTAATTATGTTAAGTATGTACCTATTGAGGTAAATATTCTTTTTAGTCGTTTCATAATATTTTGGGGTCGTATGTATCTCTGTATTTTATTTTTAACTGTTTTGTTTCTGTTTAATGCTTCGAGAACTAAAAACAGGGTGTCGATTCTGCTAACGGTCAAAATAGTGTTTCAATGGTAGTGCTTTTTTACACACTAGTTACAAGAAATGTATATTTTTTTTATATCACTGCTGATGATCACACCCCACACTACATTTACGTCACATCATACTGTAATAATTCTTGTAAATAGCGTGTTAAAAGCACTACAATTGAAACACTATTTTGACACGATTTTGACTTAACGTTAGCAGAATCGACGCCCAGGACAATCCGCTTTTCAAGCGTATGTCTGTCGGAAGGCTGCTGTATTTCTTAAAACATAATGGGCAAAATACTTTAAAACCATAAATTAAAATAGAAAAAATTGCCGAGACCGCGCGCGATTCCAAATTCTTTGTTTAAAACCAATGCATATTTCTGTTTTGTTCTTATTTTACTCATAAAGGTGTTGCCAGCAAATAGATCCGTAGACAGCTGTTTGGGGCCATTAATTCGAATTGTCAAGTAAATAAAATGTATTGTTTTGTGAAGACTCATTCACACTTGACTGGATTTATTCGCTATTGCAAAGTCTAGATAAGAATAGTCAGTACAAATCATTAGGGACTGAGTTGACTATTCACTACACAATATAATTTAGTACTTACATAGGTAGGTGTAGCAAATTTTACATTGTTGTTAATGGTATCTTGATTTAACTTAAGCGGCTCTCTGTATATTTATTCATCTCTTATCGTTGCATCTATCCATATACCTATATAAATAGTGACTAAGCATTTTTTTTTATTTAACTTTATTACATATAAATGTAAATGGCAGAATTTAAGAAATAGCAAGCTTTTTCTACCAGTCAACCAACCAGTAGTGAAGAAAAATCTTGGGGTAAGACAGGTGAGAAAAAAAAACATCCTAGACTATATTCAGATACCTATATGTAGGAAAGTTGCATGAATAATAAAATACTATTAAGAAAAATAGCTTAAACCATTTCATTATAGGCCGTTCTATAGTTAGGCTTTCATGGCACGTTACAATCCGTGATGGTATTGCCAGCTAATATATTAGCAATATGTTTACTCGGCAGGGCGTTACACGAACTCGTTAATACACGTCGTGGTGCCGACAAAATATTGCCACAGAAATATAATAAGGGTCGAGGACATATGGGTTGGAAATTCGGACGCGTCCGTTGTTAAGGCTTTATCTTGTCTTATGCGGCATATAACATTAACAAACTTACGTTGGTTCGATACAGTATAATTTATATTAAATCCTGCCCTATTCCTTCTTTTCGTTTTTCAAAAGTTTGTTTTGATTCAAACTTCATTTTAATTTTATAGAATTGCGTAGGTATTATGTTAATTCTAAAAATTACGATCATATCTTAGATTTGGATTTAATACCTACGCAGAAATATTACTTTTTACAAAACTATAATTTACTACTGAAGCAGAGGTCCAAGTAACAACCTATTTTATTAGGTGTTAAGTTCAGAATCAACCACATAATAATTTATAAAAAATATATATAAACCTAAATACATAGATTAAAAAATAGCAAATTGCCTTTCCAAATTCTTTGCCTTAATAGAATTTCACATCTTTTAGATTCATTTACTTCAGGCAGGCATGCACGTGTTCTTATATTGAATTGCTGTTTATGGTTAGTAAAAAAATTGAGTTGTTAAATATTAATACAAGATATTTTATTGTGAAATAAAATATAAAATTTACAGATGACAACAAAACACAGCTTATTACAGAATTTAGCCCCGTATGTAGCTAGTACTATTTGCACGGGCCCATAGCTTCTTTACGTCTACGCAAAGGTCAAAGCTCTCTTTTTCTATACCTTTAATAGCTTATTAATCGTTAATGGCTATTAAATACAATACATTAAGAACCTATAATTTACTGAAATGGATTGAAATTATCTTATTTGTAATATTAATAACCTTTCTGTTTGTGTGGATGTAAAAGTATTTTTTAGTTTTTCACCACATCTCTAAGTTTATGGTTTAATTAATTAGATTTGAGTTTTCATTTTTAATAGCTAAAGCCAGCGAGCGATACAAGGAAGTCTTGTAGGTAAAGCTCCAATTATTTGCAACTGACGTATCGTCTACCATTTAACATTTTATTTGCCTTATGTATCTGTTCGTTCAACATCGGATCATCTCGGCTGGTCTCGCGCTCGAAGGACCAATTATTTTTGGTTGTCTTCTTCCAAATAATAATACTATTAGAAAAGATAATAAATAAATAAATAAATCTTTATTCAAATTACTTAAACAAAAAAAAAAGTTTTCACAAAGTAGCTATTAAATAAATGTCAATAAAAATAAGGGTGTCTGAGCTAGGATAAAAAATTATCCTGTGTTTCAGACAGTAAAAGGAAAAAATAAATTCAGTAAACAATTAAAGAAAAAATTAAGTTATTAAATTATACCTACTTGTACAAAACTAATTAATACATAAAAAATCAGTTCTAGTATAGTTAGAAATAAAAGCTATAAGTAAATTATTTTAAAACTATTAGTAGTTCTTCTGTTTCGTCATAGGACATATTTAGGAGGGTTTCTATAAGGATTTTCTTAGTCATGCTATAAGTAAAGGGATTAAGATTAACTTTATTGTTAGATAACTAGATTGGTGCAGGAACGTCAGTAAAGTAGTTATCAAATCATCATTAGCTGCTGTTTGCTATGTTCGGCTCAAATGTTGTGGTGGGGTTCGCCGGCCACAAATGACCTCAAGTTTATAAAGAACCTCTTCAAAGAAAAAACAATATGATATTGCATTTAAGCGTACCCCGGGCTCCAAAGTCTTCAAATATAATGATAATTCAAGATCTGTCTTAGATTTTAAAAGTTATACGACATCAAAATGGTATTTATTCCTCTAAAAAAAACTTTTATCAACATTAACTCAATCTTAACGACACTTCTACGGAAATAAGTCTTCTTTGAAACTATTAACTATGCAAATTCAAACGTAAAAGTCCAAGTTCGATTCCGAATCGGCACCGCGGGTTTGATTGGGAACTTCCACACTTTGGAATTCCAAATGATGTCGATGGACCAAGTTTCAGGTAGATATTAATGAGAATTGAAGTACCTGGCTTTAAATTGCAAAGACATTTCGGGTTTCGCGATAGATTGGTACCTTTCTCATGAAGATAGTGATTGTCATTATCATCTTAACAGCGACATAAGATCCATTGCAGAAAGCAGAACCTAAACTTCAAAACAGCCAGCTGAGATGCAACCGATAAAGCGCTTTATACAGTTTCTACCCAAAGATTGACTGTTAGATTTTTTAGCATTAAGTCCGTCTATTGTGCATTACATTTGTATTTTTGTACAATAAAGGTAACACAAATAAATAAAAAGGAACTGATAACCTTGTTATAAGAAATATATAAAAAATATTATACACCGAGGGGGATAATATTATCAAAACTTAACGCCCCTATTCGCAGTCCCCCAACGCAAGTTAATTACAACCAAAGTTTCGAATGTTTTAAATAATCACTCCACAGCCTTTGTCTTTTAGAATAAATTCCACCGTAGTGCTAGAATTAATATGACATATGAAGTAACGACCTAGTTTTCTGCTTATCTTATATTCTACAGCCTTTTAGAGTTGAGCAAGACTTGAACAATACGCCTTCTTCTGTGAAATTGTTACTAAATTACTTGGATTTATGAGTAGGAATTTAAACTATATATTTATGTCATGTGCATGCTCAAATTATATCTAACTTATTATTTTTAACGCCTCTCGACGTATATAAGAATTAACTGTTATGTTATGTAACGAGATAACAATCTCGTTTACTGTCAGCGAAAGTGTTAATAAGTATTATGAGACTATTACAATGGCTAATTATAATGAGACCACTGCTAAGTAACCCATTGTATATGAGAAAGGATAGCTGGGTCATGGCAAATTAAAAGGTGATGATATTCCGATACTCCGCTTCTAGAGAAGCTGTCCTACATGATGTATTTTACTATTATTAAAACACAGTGCAGTGCAGAATCTTAAACAAAGTGGAGAAATAAGAGAAATAACTTTCAAATCATTTGGATTAACGATCGGTAGAAAAAGCTATATGTGTATTAAGATTTACATTCTGTAGAAAAAACATAGACTTGAGTAGTCGACAAGCTATTTTAAATACCTTTATCTGTGTTTAATTATCTCAGTAAACAATACCGTCCCTATTCCAAGGAACTAGTGTCGGCGATAAATTGCGCAACACTTGCTGCGAACAATATTAATTGCATTTTAATGTCAGTTGTAGCGAGAAGGCCCCGCTTTTATATAAACGCCATTTTTGTTTCTCTTTTCTATGTTTAGTTCGTAATGGAGCGTCTTGAAAACATGCTGCAAAATATAAAAATATTGCTTTTTATCTATTTAATTATTTTAAAAAAGAACGATCAACTTGAAGTCAACTTTTGGTGCAACTCTAAGAAACTGACATGAAAAAGGCGAAGAAGTGTAAAAAAAATCAAGAAAGTTTTACCAAATTGTAGTGAGATTTAAATAGTACCTATATCGAATATCTGGTATGCATGAAAACGGTAAAGACATTTTTTTAATCCATACTTCCATACTTACTATTATACTATATATACTATATACTTATACTATATACTATACCATATACTTTAAACTATATATACTATAATATTATAAAATGCGAAAGTCTGTCTGTATGTCTGTCACCTCTTCACGGCTAAACTGCTTGACCGATTGTGATGAAATTTGGTATGGATATAGTTAAGCACTAGGAGTCAAACATAGCCTACTTTCAGGCGCGATATAACCGAGGCGCACGCGGGCTGAGCCGCGGGCAACAGCTAGTTATCATATGAATGAAAAAAAGTTACAAAGTTTAGATGGGCAGTTGTCCCATCGTAATATTTCGAAGATGATAGCACCTTTGCCCAGTATTGGGAAGAAAAAATCCCAAGCACGCAAGAAATTGCATTTGAGCTTATAAAGTTAGGGTTTTAACATTGGAAATTTTCCCATAGGTATCTCTATGCCATACTAACCTGAGTAGATCCTGTCACGCCCGCCATTCTTTGCTTCCTTGCAAGTCTGAATAAGCATCGTTATTTTCGTAAATGAGGCTAAATAATGTGAAAAAGGTTTTACAAATTATGCTGAATTTTCTCTATTTGCCATTGTGACTACGCGCCTTAACATATGGGGTCACATAATACATACAAATTACATACAAGGACAAGCACTTTATTGCGTTAATAATGTTGACCGTACCTGCATTATGGGCAGAATTAAATGGCGGCTGACGGTTGGTTGGCGATCTAGATTAAATATAGTATAGATGTGTCTTTATAAGAGTTAAAAAAGAAAAAAAAAATCCAGTTGTACCATTAACCTTACAAATCAATAGTAGAATTGTAAAAGAGGGTTAAGATGTATATTCAGTGCTATTAAGAATAACATGAATTGTCTCTACATTATATCAATTTCGTATAAATGGACATTCAGTATGAGTTCGTACGAGTGAGATCCATAGAATTATGTTGGAATTTGCCTCGCCTACTTAAAAAATAAATTAAAAAACATCGATGATGTAGAGCTTTTTTATAGAGCTAACTACTTTGAAGATTCATCTCACTCACAATTTTATATCTAGTTGATTTGTCCTTTTAAAACATTAAGTGTGAGCTGTCCTATGGTTTTAATATTTTATAACTGACGGTTGTCCGGGACAGTGGGACATTAAGCAAATATTCCTGTAATTGCGTTGTCTGAAAAATGTGAAGATAAATTTTTCTGTCCAAGGCCCGCATACGAAATGAGTCGGTATTTGAACATCCTAATTAACGTGACTTTCTTTTTGTTACAGGAATAAATAATGTGGTTAACTCTAAACTGTATTTGATTTTTTTTTATTTTATTACAATTTGAATTAAATTAAAAAACGCTAGAAGATCGTGGAGCAGCGAGCATGGCTTGACTTGAATTGGTCGCCACTGGTGGCAATTCTATATTGAGCTCATCTTCTGATCCCAGCTATCAACCATCACTTGGCGTGGTGATGGTTGTTAGGGTGTATAAAAATGTCTAGACCATCTGAAAAATCTCTGGCTATTAGGTATCTGGCTCAGAGGTGAGCTGAGATTGCAATGTGATACTTAACACCAAATTACTTTTATATTGCAGAATAGGTTAGTGAGTTATCGACCCCAAGCTGTTAACTATTCTTTTGTAAAAATCGAAAGTTCGAAATATAATTTAATCGAAAAGTAGGTGCATATTTTCAATGGCTAGGTAACCCACGTCTATCTATATTTGATTGTAATTCTCTTTTCTTTTTCATTTCATCATTTTCATCAAAAATCTAAACCGAGTATTTATATGGTATATAGTATGTACCACTTACAGACAATTTTTTTTTATGTAAGTAATGTCCAGTTCCTGATCATGATCACAGTTATTTTTAATGCTTGAAATTTGCCTAAAATAAAATTCCACAGACGAACTACTAGGTAAGATTATCTGTGAATAAAACATAATATATTTCAGATACGATCGACTCAGCAGTTACAAAAATTCATAACACGTTCTCAAAGCGTCTAGACAGTCATCAATACACCAACAAGGCCCTACAGGGCCCTACATGAGCCGAAATACACGAGAGCCAGATTACCATGTCAAAAGAATTACGAGTTGTTTACACGTTTTTGTCGCCAAAAAAAATGGCGTAAGCAAGAGGGAAGGATTTCCATTATAATTTCGGACATTTGAATAAAATACCAGCGTTTGTTTTTAAAATATTTATTTTAATAAGCTTGCTTTCTATTAACTTTATTAAAGCAAAACTTTAATGCATATAAGTAATTATAATATAAATATGAACATAATTACAAGTTGGGTAGTTAAACTTACCTATAACCTTAATTTTATAGATCTTTCTTCGTTGATCTGTAAACCATCTTAATACAACCTAATTACAAAATACCTATGGATGTCGTTAGAACAACCCTGGGCTTAGATTGCTTGGACTAATTAACTACTTCAATTCAAAGGTTGCCTAGCATGCTTGAACAAATATTCTAGACGCGCCGAACCATATAGGCATGATAGTCTTAGGCGTCCTGATTCCTTTTTAATATAGATACCTACCTACAAAAATAGTAATCTCACTTATGGTCTCTCGCTGAACAAACGTGCGTAGATACAATATATTTTTATTCCACTACTTCACCTAAAATCGAACAAACAGGCAGTACAAACCTTTTTATCCCTCATTCATATTCCCAGGTTTGGACCATAAAATGCACGCGAACTGGATCGATAGCCGTAGTTCACATTGGTTGAGTGGACAGGGCGAGCGGTCACAAAAATCTGCAAAAAATGGCTGACACTATTTTCGAAAGTATTTTTGAAGTGGACTTTTGAAATAAAAAGATTTGCTTCTTCTTTTCGAGTCGAAATGGCTATGTGCTATATAAAATACCTAATATATTTTAAATATGTTTCGACCAGTACCACGTCCACCACCCTGCCGTTTGCCTCCCTCAAATCCTCAGTCATAAAGTTTTGTTGTTTTATAGGGATCAAAAATATGGAAACAATTGTTTTAATCTAAACAAATAAAAAATAATAATTTTCAATAAAAAACAATATAAATACCAATCAACTAGCATACAAGTAGAGTATGAACTCGACCACAATGAATCTTGTCAATAGCTCAGAATCTCATTTTCTTTTATTCGGGCTCTTGAGAACCCTTTCGAGAGCTTTCAAGGGTGCACTGGATAGTGGCAATTAGAGGTTGGTACAAATATAGTCTGTTTGTACTTAGAGAAAAGAAAAACGGTTTTCTAAATGGAAAGGCTGTATTTACACGTTTACCTACTATTTAAAGTAAGGGTAGGTATATCAAAAAGTAAACCCTTTTGTGTTGACATGTTAGGTACATGTCATTTTCTTCTACCTACTTCTTCTGAGTATATTTTCCAGTTGCATCATCCTTTGCTTGAAAGCCCAGGGTACTCTTTATTCGTAGTTGTAGATATTGCGGTACTGGTTATTGTATTGGACCCACTACTGTCTTATGTTGGTACCTCCTTAACCCTTTTGAACAAGACCAAATAGAATCATGATCCCGTTGTGTTAGTTGTGACGTCGCGCATTCTCCTACGGCGGTCCTTCCTCGCTGCCCCGCACCGCATTACCCCGAGGGCCATATATAAGGCTGCGCGCGTCCACTGGAAGACCTCTTTCGGCTGATCTCACTATCTCAAGTTAAGTGGCTGGCTATTTCATAGCGGCTGCCTGACTGGATCTCGTGCCTACTTTGATCTCACGACCCCTATAATCTCTCATTAACGGTTATCCTTAAGAGTCTAACCTGTTGTAAAGTACAAATAATAAATATTGTGCGATTCGCTGAAACCTGGATTTATCTTCTCTCCTCACACATACCTTAAGTAATTAGTAAATTCTACCTACGTTATATAGTGGCTAACTGAAATATTTTTCAGGCTTTCTCTTTGGGTCTTAAATGCCTCTTTAGATGGTAAGGTAAATGCACCAATTATGGACAGTACAAGAAAAAAAATTGCGTTTTTCACTTGTAATTTGTAAATTTTACAATACACGTTCCTAGGGGTTTGAAGATAAATAAAGAGCCATTTAATTAATGACTACTCAATGTTTAAAATAAGATAACTACTAGCTGCAATTAAATATAATTTTATAAAAATACCCTAAGTGAGACTCCATTTATGGACAAGCAAAATCTAGTTATGAACCTCCAACTATGGACATTATCCAAATATGAACAGCTAGTTATGGACATTTTAGCTAGGTAATAAATGTTCAATGGTTCTTTAATAATCAGCCAAGTTGTACTTGTTTAAGCCCAAATAGTATATAATGATAGGTCTATACAATTTGGGAGAATGACATTAACAGCAATATACTTTTACATTAGAAAATTAGTCGTTTAAAATAGTGAACCAGTTTTGGACACCTAATTATGAACAGAATGTTCTTAAACTGACAGTTTTATTTTGCTGCAGATTTTATTACAAAAGGTAATGTTAAATGATTGTATTGTAGTATATGATGTCAAATTAACATAACGAAAAATCACTTTATAGACATTTTGTCCATATATGGGCACAAGATTAAAAAAATTCCAATTATAAACATTGATAAATTTAAAGTGTAAAATTTATATGATATTTTTAGTCAAGTTACATAAATATTTTTTTGCTATCAATGATTCAATAAATAATAAGATTTTCAGCAAAAACCTTACAACTGTCGGGAAAAAAGACAGTAAATATACCTACTCGCATTACGATCCTTATAAGAAGTTCGGATTTTCGATACAAAAAAACACTGCGTGAGTGAAACACTGTCAGGGTTGAAAACTTAAAGGCTGATTGCTGTCAAAAATGGTTTATACAATATCTAGAATGATTGTAAAATTTATTAGTGTAGTCATTTGAAAAAAAATATTTAAGAGTTTCCCAATTTTGGAGGTTTTATTAAAAACTGTCCATAATTAGACCGTGCTCATAATAGGTGCCTTTACCTTAGATGTTAAAATTTGTCAGTTATCTTTGCATCTGACAAATTTGGACTTTGGATATTGTTACGAAATTAAAATAATACAGCCCCATGGATTGGCAACCCCTGACAAAGTTTAAAGTTGAACGGCTCCGACCGCCTTGACTGCTGGACCACAGTTTCATAATGACCAAAATAATATTTAAAACAATTTAAGCGATAGAGTAAAAAGTTCTAAAATCAAGTCGTTATGCAGCTATGCATACCGCTGTGAAAGCATTGAAGTTTCAGAGAGCATTTCGAAATAATGAAAATGGCTTCGTTTCAATCAAGTCACGTCTCGGCCTTTGCTCCTAAAGACGCCTAATGCTGTTAGCCTGAACTGTAGGTACTACTGTTACCATGATAAATATAAGTACTTACTTATACCTATTTCTACTATAAGTAATAGGATAGGTATTCTCTACCTAAGTACTTAAGTAGGTACTTGATATTAGATTAGAAATCTTAAAAAGTAGGTACATCCAAAAAAGAAATAATTTATGGTATGTAACAATTTTAGGCATTAGGTAAAATGGGCTTATCAAACGTTTCTTAATATGGGGGTTAGTGTTTTGTACTTAGAGAACAATAAAGTTTTAATAATTAAATAAATTAAATTGGCGATTAGAAATTATGTTGTGTTATGACCTGCACGAAGAATTTTATAGACTACACTACATAGGGAAGTAGGTACCTATACCACCGTAGGTACCAAAGTACGCCTAAGGTACTTTTAGGTAGGTTTATGTGGCCAACGGTACTTACACCAAAACTCGAATAAAAACAGATTCTTACTTCATCTTCTTCTAACAGTAGAGCCTACTCTACCACGAGTTTTCGCTTGTACTTGTACACAAACGCTATATCGATTCCATTTTATTTTCTCAAAATTTAACTACTGAGTGTAACCACATGCAATAACTAAGGCTTCTTTACTCAATCGTTTTGTCATTTCCAGCGGTAGGTACCTACGAGTAGGTATCAATTATCTAAATGACTAGGTAATAATTACTATTCTTTTTCGTTCAAGCGTGTTTCCCGGTTACAACGTCAGCTTACGCTTGGTAATTATGAGAGCCCAGGGTACGCTAGGTATTTATCATCGTCCTGATTTTACAATGGAACGACTGCCGTCTGACCTCCGTAACCCTTTTATACAGGGAAACCAGGCCAACAGGAACATGATCCGGGAGTGGTTAGTGGCCAACACTGTCAGATTTTTCAGGCCGCCTAAAGGCATCTGACATAGCCTAATGACTGCCATCTACCGAAACAGCCGGGACCAACGGCTAAATGTGTCTGCGAGATTGAAAATGCTACTACTAATGGCGACCAATCTAAACATTGCCTCGTACTCGACGTCGCTTGACGCGTGCTAACGTTATGAACATGCGCGCCGCGCTAGGCTATCAAGCTCCTCAAATTGACTAACTATAATATAAGTAATTTATTATAAAGCATGGCCTCAAAGGACAACACACTTGCATTGCATACTGCCACAGCTAGCTCTCAACAACTTTGCTCAAATAGTTATTAGGTACCTTGTGGCAACCATAGATAGATGGCGCCATGTGGCGTTTTGTACTTCTATGTTGGCAACGATGATTCGATTTCGATCATTTAAAAAAAAGTGTGTTTTCATTTCATCGTTTTCATTGCCGGATGCCAATGACAAATTAAAATGCTCCATTTTGATTGGCTATCCGCAAAAGTTTGACAAAATAATAAAATACGTTCCGTTCATCCACTTGTAATAAATGTGTCGATTTAATTACTGATTTATGTTTTTGGTAATTTTGTTTATTTGTAACTGGATATCATCATGTACGATACAATAAAATCACAATAATAAAGTTAAATATTTCGTTAATTTGATAAGATCCTTCTATTTGCGATTGTGTACCTATCATATTTATTGGGGGACTTGATTTGATATGTGAAATGAATCGTTTTGGTTGACATAAAAGTCAAAGGAAACATACTTATTCGAAGTTTGCTTGTCATTGCCGCCGATACAGTATAAACGAAAATATAATATTATCTTACACTATTTACACCATTAAATGAGTAAATTTAATCGATTCAATTTACAATAAATTATATTTAAAGTAATTCTAGGTAATACAGATCATGAGTTCAATCGGAACTGGTGTAAGTAGAAACATTCATAGGTTATGTGACATATTCAACTGTAATCATACATAGTTTTATTATTTTACATTAATTAAAACCTCTTTTCGACAGTTTAAGCAAGTGTCTTATTTCAAAGAGTGTCTATTTATTAATCACAGTATAATTCGTACGCATCTTAGAAAATTTGTATTGGAAATTATTGCTTACTCATGTTGTGAGATGTTTCTTTTGCAGTATGACCTGTCGGCATCACAGTTTTCACCTGATGGCCGTGTATTTCAAGTGGAATATGCAGCTAAAGCTGTGGAGAACTCTGGCACAGTGATTGGGCTGCGAGGAAAGGATGGTGTGGTATTTGCTGTGGAAAAATTGGTAACATCAAAACTGTATGAGCCTGGTGCTAACAAAAGGATTTTTCATGTTGATGAACATGTTGGCATGGTAAGTGACTTTTCTAATTGTAAAATACCTAGTTAATAAATTATATGAACTATTTTTTTCATACATTGCTTTGTGTTTTGATTAAAACTTAAGTGGCTCTTTATTAAGGTCTAAAGATCTGATTTGTTGGCTTCAGACAAGCATCTTTCAGATAATCAATCTAGTTCAGGTTGTAAGAAGACAAAATGGCTGCTTCTAAATGGCGCACAAGCAATATGTTCCATGTGGCTGAAATATTTATGATCATATTGACCTATACAATTTATTTTGATAATACTATTGCCATCTATAAGATTCTTGGGCAGGGTAACCATATTTTTGTTTTCAATTCAACCCTTACCAAATATTTGCCTCACACGTCATCTTTATTTGTCCAGCCCAAAGTGGGGGAGAAACTCGATCGAGGCTGCCTTTAGTGGTAGGTGTAGATGTTAGGTTATGGAATCTATTGTTCTTTTTTGTTATTATATTTGATTTCTGTTATGATGAAAAAACATTACTTAGGTGAAGATTTGTTATTCATCCTATATTAACTGTTAAAAATAAATTAAATGTTAAAAATATGGGTCCTAAATTATTTCGGTCCTTTTGTACTTAACCCATCCCTTACTCACCCACACTAGGATTTCTGAAGAAGGACTGAATGAGTTTCAGAACATAACCTGGTCCGAAGTGCATATAGTCCTCCAGGTCAGGGTACGCTGCTCCAAAGAGGTCCATTCGCTTGCTGGCCAGTAAGTCGCAGCAACACAAATGTGGCTCATGGACTCCTTTCCCTTTGCTCATGCCCTACATTCGGGGTTTTCGGCAAGTTTCAGTTTAAAGAGGTGACTGCCATTTCAAAATGTCCGGTCAGAGCTCCTATTTAAAGACACATATTCATGTGTGAACCAACCGAAAAATGAAGTATGGTAACTCAATTCCTTTTGTACTTTTTTTTAAAACTTAACTCTTTTAATATTATGTTTCCAGGCGGTTTCAGGCCTTATATCTGACGCTAGGCAGATTGTAGAGACAGCTCGTTCAGAAGCATCCAACTACAGATCCCAGTATGGAGTGCCAGTGCCGTTGAAGTATTTAAATGAGCGTGTAGCTATGTATATGCATGCGTATACACTGTACAGTGCTGTCCGTCCGTATGGCTGTTCCGCTGTCATGGGAACCTGGTCAGATTATGAAGGGCCACAAATGTACATGCTTGACCCTAGTGGTGTCTCATTTGTAAGTATAATTCATAATTTTTTAATTTCTCTACTCAATTACCTACACCTTCAGTCAACATGTTTAAAAATAGATTAGACAATTCATAAAATCTCCAAACTTAAGATGCACTTGCATAAGCTTCATACATATGCTGCTAGTGGTCAATAAATGACCTAGAATATACCCACAGATGAAGCGATTTTCATTTGGTGTTTTTTTTTTTCACTACTTCCATAAATATGAATCCAAAGACAAAAGGGCTTATTAGCTATAGGAGATACCAGGTGATGTCGAGGATATTGTAAATTTTTAATTTATACTTGTTATGTAAAGCTTAAATAGCTTGTTTGTATGAACAATGTTATTGACTCATATCATTTGGGTAAGAAGTTTCATTGACCTTGCACAACCTAGTGTTTAGAGTAAAATCAAACTGACAGGCTAATTAGAAAAGAAGTATTTGGACCCAGTCTTTATCTTACTTGAGAATTCTTTGTACCTTTCTAGTCTTACTTCGGCTGCGCTGTAGGCAAAGCGAAGCAGGCTGCCAAGACTGAAATCGAAAAGCTGAAGCTGGCTGACCTCACTGTCAAAGATTTGATCAAGGAGGCTGCTCGGATGTGAGTATCAATGAACCTTGCTTCATATCTTATTTAGTGCCCTAGTTGCCAACACTGCTAAGAAGTTTGATTGTCTAGCGAGGCGCGCGTGTTTGTAGCGATAGCGTGCGTCAAGCCACGGCTAGAGCGCGGCCATGCTTAGATTGGTCGCCATTAGTGGCATTTCTATCTTGAGCTTCTCCATAATTCGGAAGCCATGTTAAGCCGTTGGTCCCGGTCGTTATTGCTAGATGACAGTGGTCTCCAGCTTAAGGAAGAATAGACCACCACTTGTTTTGAGATCAAGGGCTGGTTTGGAGATTTGACAGACTTTTTACAACTTTAGAAGCTAATATTTTACAATATCGAATTGGAATTATCAAAAAAACTGATTTAGGAACCTCCATATATCATTTACAAGGACCTATCCAACAATACTAGTTATTAAAATCCCTGATATCTGTATGAAATGCTACCCTTAACAATTTTATTTTTCAAAATCATACATACATACGTACGTAGTGTCACGTCTTATTACCTTGCGGGGTAGACAGAGCCCAGGTTCAATCATACATACTGCACAATTTTGTAGCATTTCCAGTATTTAGCAATTTTATTGTGTATATTCCTACCTTCCAAATTTCAACCTAATTATAATAATTAATAAATAATTCTGACATACGGGAAGACGGACATGACGAATCTTTAAGGGTTCAGATTTTGCCATTTGGCTACTAACCCTAACGAAAAGGAAGATGATACTAAACTAACAAGACCTAAACCCTGGTTTATAAATTTCAGCATATACATAGTCCACGACGAGCTGAAAGACAAACAGTTTGAGCTGGAAATGTCGTGGGTGTCCGCAGCTACCAAAGGCCGTCACGAACTGGTACCCACTGAGCTGGCTTCCGAGGCAGAGAACCTGGCTAAACAGGCCTTGGCTGATATCGAGGATTCGGACGAGGGAGACATGTGAATTTAGATAATACACTTTTATTATTAAAGGTATGCCGTTTTATTTGTTATCTTTAATACACCAAGTTGTATTTTTATTGATTTCCCTTAAAAAGTAGGCGTATAGTCATACAAATTTGGACAATAACTTATTTAATAATAACTTATCGGCGTATGGTAGGATATTATTTAAAAAAAAAAAACATGTTATGATCATTCAGGACTTTAATAGTCATTATAAAAATAATTAATCCTTAGCAGTAGCGTCATCTATTAGCACAAAGGAGAACTAATTATTTTTGTTAGGCCAGGGCCTTTGGCAATAAATAGAATAATATAGTTCCCTTAATATCTACTAGATGGCCAAATTTAGGTCTCGCTGAGGTTTTGATTTCATGATTTATTTTTTACTAGCGACCCGCCCCAGCTTCGCGTGGGCATAAAAACCTTCCTCTTGAATCACTTTCTATTAAAAAAAACCGCATCAAAATCCGTTGCGTAGTTTAAAAGATACAAATACATACAAAATGCATACGAAGGGATGTTGGGACAGAGAAAGCGACTTTATTATTTTATACTATGTAGTGATGGCGGCTATTTTTGATCGTCGGTCAGCGGCAAGAGAAAGAAGACTGTAAATATTGTATTGAAGACTTAAGACGATACCTTGGTGAACACTAGCGCCACCATCAGTTAAAAATCATTATTCGCTGAAAACAAAAGTTATCAAAAATCCGTCTTATGTAATTTACGTTCTGGATTATAGTTATTAATTACAAAACTGTTAAAAGTGGCCGTTTTAAGCAATATTACAATTTGTTACTATAGGGAACTATAATTTAATATGTTTGAAATTAACTTTAGATCCAGAACCTTAATTACATAACACGGATTTTTAATAACTTGTTTTCCAGTAAATTAATGGCTTTTAACTGATGGTGGCGCTAGTATTTACCAAGGTATAGCTCCCTCCACCTCCCATGGCCCTACCAACCTCTCGGTTATACGAGCCGAATCTCGGGAGAGTGCGCTGTACTTGCATTTGGCATCTCTTTCCAGTCGCACCTGTTTACCAAGGTATAGTCTTAAGTAGAGATGGGTCGACGTTTTTGCCCAGTGGTCAAAAACTAGTAGGGCGGAAAGGGCGAAAAATAATTTATGCCCGATTTGCGCCCGATAAACGTCCGTTCGCTGGTCGGAAACAAAAATTCTTATAACAGAATGCCTTTCTCGTGGCATATGAACTATAAGTTATAATATATTGTCTTGAAATGGATAATAAACCATTTTAACATGAGATAAGATTGCTATTGTAGCTAAAAGGTCAACTCCTAATTAGATGTTCAAGAAACTCTTGAAAAGTCACCAGCTTAGGTATGAAACTATAATTGTATTTGTTCATTATAAATGTTATACAAATGTTTTTAGGGTTCCGTACATAAAAATTACAAACAGAACCATTTTGGGATAACTATGGCGTCTGTCTCTTTCGCCTGTTGCAGCAGATTTTATCTGAACTTACTGAGCCTAATTTTTATTTGGTACACATGTGTAAACCGAATTATGTAGTCAAATGACAAAAAATAAAGAAATATAAATACCTAAGTATGGGGTAAAGATACTTACACTTAAGGAAAAATTAGTGGAAAAAAAAGTTTAATGTCGATTGTGTTTATGAGAACAACTTTCTTATTTTATTAAAAAATCAAATCTATTTTTGAAATTATTTAAGAAAAGTGAAGAAAAATACTATTAGATCCCCTCATCACCGAAGTTACTAGACCTAAAATATCTATAAAAAAACTCACAGAAAAAGGTCTTGCCTTCTCTTTGTCTTGGTCTATATTACTGAAAAAAATTTTATTTCACAGAAAATTTCATAGGTCATCATACTAATATTATAAATGCGAAAGTGAGATTGTTTGTTTGTTACGCTTTCACGCTCTATCTACTGAACCAATCTTCCTGAAATTTTGCATACACATAGTTAGAAGTATTGAGAAGGACATAAGGGTAACTTTTATCCCGGAAAAAGCACTTTTCCCGAGGGAAATTCACGTGGGCGAAAGCTAGTATGCCATATATTCTCCGTGTTTTATTCTATAAAAATAAAAAAAGACTTCAAGGCACGAAATACGATTTAATTCAGTTCACACAGCGCTAAGCACCTAGGATTTATATTTGCATCTCTTTCTATCTTGCGTCGTTCCTTTTTATCAGTGTGGTCAACATGTTGGAGTCAGTCACTGGGTGTGGTCTAGATCTCGATATCAGACACTGGGTGTGGTCAACATGTTGGAGTCAGTCATTGGGTGTGGTCTTCGATGTCACACACTGGGTGTGGTCTACATCTCGATGTCAGACACTGGGTGTGGTCAACGTCTCGGAGTCAGATACTGGGTGTGGTCTAGATCTCGATGTCAGACACTGGGTGTGGTCTACATCTCGATGTCAGACACTGGGTGTGGTCAACGTCTCGGAGACAGATACTGGGTGTGATCAAAATCTCGATGTCAGATACTGGGTGTAGTCAACATCTCGGAGTCAGACACTGGGTGTGGTCAACATCTCGGAGTCAGACACTGGGTGTGGTCAACATCTTGGAGTCAGACACTGGGTGTGGTCTAGATCTCGATGTCAGACACTAGGTGTGGTCAACATCTCGATGTCAGACACGGGGTGTGGTCAACATGTTGGAGTCAGTCACTGGGTGTGGTCTAGATCTCGATGTCAGACACTGGGTGTGGTCTACATCTCGATGTCAGACACTGGGTGTGGTCAACGTCTCGGAGACAGATACTGGGTGTTGTCAACATCTCAATCAGACACTGGGTGTGCTCTACATTTCAATGTCAGACACTGGGTGTGGTCTACATCTCGATGTCAGACACTGGGTGTGGTCAATATCTCGATGTTAGATACTGGGTGTGGTCAACATCTCGGAGTCAGATACTGGGTGTGGTCAACATCTCGGAGTCAGACACTGGGTGTGGTCATCATCTCGGAGTCAGACACTGGGTGTGGTCTACATGTTGATGTCAGACACTGGGTGTGGTCAACATATCGGAGTCAGACTCTGGGTGTGGTCAATATCTTGATGTCAGACACTGGGTGTGGTCAATATCTCGATGTCAGACACTGGGTGTGGTCTACATCTCGATGTCTAACACTGGGTGTGGACTACATCTCGATGTCAGATACTGGGTGTGGTCAACACATCGGAGTCAGACACTGGGTGTCTTCAACATCTCGATGTCAGACACTGGGTGTGGTCAACATCTCGATGTCAGACACTGGGTGTGGTCAACATGTTGGAGTCAGTCACTGGGTGTGGTCTAGATCTCGATGTCAGACACTGGGTGTGGTCCACATGTTGGAGTCAGTCATTGGGTGTGGTCTAGATCTCGATGTCAGACACTGGGTGTGGACAACATCTCGGAGTCAGACACTGGGTGTGGTCAACATCTCGGAGTCAGACACTGGGTGTGGTCAACATCTCGGAGTCAGACACTGGGTGTGGTCAACATCTCGGAGTCAGACACTGGGTGTGGTCAACATCTTGGAGTCGGACACTGTGTGTGGTCAATATCTCGATGTTAGATACTGGGTGTGGTCAACATCTAGGAGTCAGACACTGGGTGTGGTCAACATTTCGGAGTCAGACACTGGGTGTGGTTAACATCTCGGAGTCAGACACTGGGTGTGGTCAACATCTCGGAGTCAGACACTGGGTGTGGTCAACATCTCGGAGTCAGACACTGGGTGTGGTCAACATCTTGGAGTCGGACACTGTGTGTGGTCAATATCTCGATGTTAGATACTGGGTGTGGTCAACATCTAGGAGTCAGACACTGGGTGTGGTCAACATTTCGGAGTCAGACACTGGGTGTGGTTAACATCTCGGAGTCAGACACTGGGTGTGGTCAACATCTCGGAGTCAGACACTGGGTGTGGTCAATATCTCGATGTCAGACACTGGGTGTGGTCTACATCTCGATGTCTAACACTGGGTGTGGACTACATCTCGATGTCAGATACTGGGTGTGGTCAACACATCGGAGTCAGACACTGGGTGTCTTCAACATCTCGATGTCAGACACTGGGTGTGGTCAACATCTCGATGTCAGACACTGGGTGTGGTCAACATGTTGGAGTCAGTCACTGGGTGTGGTCTAGATCTCGATGTCAGACACTGGGTGTGGTCCACATGTTGGAGTCAGTCATTGGGTGTGGTCTAGATCTCGATGTCAGACACTGGGTGTGGACAACATCTCGGAGTCAGACACTGGGTGTGGTCAACATCTCGGAGTCAGACACTGGGTGTGGTCAACATCTCGGAGTCAGACACTGGGTGTGGTCAACATCTCGGAGTCAGACACTGGGTGTGGTCAACATCTTGGAGTCGGACACTGTGTGTGGTCAATATCTCGATGTTAGATACTGGGTGTGGTCAACATCTAGGAGTCAGACACTGGGTGTGGTCAACATTTCGGAGTCAGACACTGGGTGTGGTTAACATCTCGGAGTCAGACACTGGGTGTGGTCAACATCTCGGAGTCAGACACTGGGTGTGGTCTACATGTCGATGTCAGACATTGGGTGTGGTCAACATTTCGGAGTCAGACTCTGGGTGTGGTCAATATCTTGATGTCAGACACTGGGTGTGGTCTACATCTCGATGTCTGACACTGGGTGCGGTCTACATCTCGGAATCAGACACTGGGTGTGGTCTACATCTCAATGTTAGACACTGGGTGTGTTCAACATATCGGAGTCAGACACTCGGTGTGGTCTACATCTCTATGTCAGACACTGGGTGTGGTCATCATATCTAACCCACCTGCAGACTGAAAAGACGCGACCGATACTTAAGTACGATGTAGCGATGATATTATAGAACAGATAGTGTCATTTACGCATATTTCTTATGTAACATAACATAAGAAATATGCGTAAATGACACTATCTATTCTTGGCAGTCGGGTAAAAATAAATTATTTTTACAAAAAATGTATAGTGTTATGTTATTTTATCGATTAATATATATAAAGTAGTAATTTTTTTAAGTTTATAGTAAACGCCCAGTGAAATGGATTTTTGTCGGGCATAAATGGACGGAAATTGGGCGCTAATTATTTCCGACTTTTTGCCTGGACAGAAACCCATTTAGTCTTAAGTGATGCTGTTCTAAGCAAGGTCTCATTCCAGAATATACCGATTATATATAGGCCCAGGGTGCTTATATACAGACCTTTGGTCTAGTTTAGGCACCAGTTTTCCATAATCATATCTTAGGATTTTTTTATTATTTAAATCTGATCCAATGGTTCTTAGGTAAAGTTTATGAATCAGTCATTTGAAGATCATTAGCTCCTTTCCTGCAGGTTTGTTAGAACTTAAGGTAAAGTACATACATTCAACCTGGGAAACTACGAAAGTTAAATAAAATCCACCAAATAGTTCATGATTTATTTGTATTGTCGATTTATGAGTAATATCTCACAATATTCCAGACATTCTAATATAAGTACAATATACAAACTTTATGACCAATATTTAATTATGACTCGCGTATTTATAAAATGTACAATATAATCTCATTCGTTTTGAACTTATTTAAATATTTACAAAATATTCGATCTGATAAAATTGTATACAATATCTATATCCTTTAGATTACAGTGATATAAATACATAAAAAATAAAAACAGCTAACAGTATTTACAAGATAGTCAGGTCATGTGTAAGCTTCATTGATTCTTTATTCCTGCTGTGTGGTTACTCTCGGATATAACTGAAAAAACAAAATAATACTTACCATTATTAAGAAGCGCATGACAGAATATATAAGTTTTAAGGCTGATGTTGCCGAGATGATAATGAACGATAGTAAATGTTTTTTGGAAAACTGAACATTTTCAAAAAATAAAAAAAAATGCAAAAAAATTACATTACAAGATAGACAAATGGAAGGAACTCCACCGACAAGAGCATAGCTCTTAAATTTATGATGATGATGTACATTTTCAATGAATTTATTACTACAAATGCTTTTAGTTGAAAAATCGTCAGATTTTTTTAAGTAATATTTTTCTGTGCCTTTAGAAGAATCACGAAATAAATGCATGTGAAACATCCATGAAGTCATTTCATTGAAAATGTACTGATTATATTTCCCAAAAGCAATTACAATTATCTCTAAAAATTTACTAACGTGCGACAACCCTAGCGTAAGCGAAAAAACACGTAGCGTAATATAGTAAAACAGAGAAGCTAGAGACAGTGGCATTCAACAGGCAGCTAATCCAGGAATTGGTTAAGTAGTAGTACCCACCCCAAGCAAGTTCCTGGCACGTATCCCTCTAGCCCCGCGTCGTTGTCATACAATAGTGGAGCAAGCAAGCTACAGACAGTGCCATACAACTGGCAGCGTTCTGTAGTGACAGATCATCATCATCATCATACCATCCGCAGGCTGTCCATTGCTGGACATAGGCTTCCCCTAAGGATTTCCAAAATGACCGGTTGGAAGCGGTCGGCATCCAGCGCCTGCCTGCCCTTTAGGTCATCTGACAATCTGGTCGGTGGGTGACCGATGCTGCGTTTACCGATGCGTGGTCGCCATTCGAGAACCTTTCTGCCCCATCGGTACGTCGCGCTATGTGCCCCGCCCATTGCCAATTCAAAGAGCTAATCCGTTGTCCGAGTGACAGATATATCGAGGTAATCAAGTAGCAGTACCCACCCCAAGCAAGTTCCTCGGCACGTACCCCTCTTGTCCGTCGTCATCATACAATAGTGGAGCAAGGAAGCTACAGACAGTGCCATACAACTAACAACGTTCTAAAGTGACTAAGATACAGGTCGCGTCGTACAAAAAGAACGCTGTAGGAGAGCCGAGGGAGTAAACTAGCGCAACATGAGACGCTCACGAACCTATCGCGTGCGCCGGACGACCCCCGCCCGCCCGCGCTCGCCGCATGCAGCGATACAGCGCCGCAAGCGCAGCTAAACCGCCAGCGTTCATATTACACGACGCGACCTGTATCTCGAGCTAACGAAGTAGTAGTACCCACCCCAAGCAAGTTCCTGGGCACGTATCCCTCCTGCCCCGCGTCGTCGCGGCACCACCACCACTCGCGCTCGCTGTCGTCTCCCTTCCTCAGCACGTGCAGGCGAGCGCCGGTGCTGAATGACAACTCGTCGCTCCGACTCGCCGTGTATGAAAACACCGCGTACACCAAACCGTTGTTCATTATGCCCAGTTTCTCTTGTACGCCTGGAAAAATATAAATTATCGGTTAGTCATTAACGATAACAGTTCTTAACATCCTTTCTATGTCCAGTTGTGGACAGGTTTACAAAAGTCATGCTTGTCTGTGCTATAGTATGGGATCGGTTTGTCCTATGCTTATATGCTATACTTGCTAAGCTATACGCCAATAAAAAGTAAAGTAGTATCTTCCTTGTAGTCGCAAAAATAAGTCAAACGTGAGTCGTAAACTTGGTAACGCACCAAAAGCATAGTTACCTATGGGAAACTATCTGAAGGGTGGAAATTAACTGAATGCTCTGTAAATGAGCTAATAAGCTTTTATATGCATTTCGTTTGATCGGTGTATATCGATCTTATATATTATAGTACTTCATCATAATGAGCTGTCTACAACCCACTGCTGGGCATAAGCCTCCCTCTGTCTACGCCATGCATCCCTACTCTGAGCCACTGCAATCCGGTTGTTGCCTTCCTAATATCATCGATTCATCTAGTCGCTGGACGTCCAATCCTTCGCTTTCCGTATCTAGGGAACCAATCCGTTACAGCCTTACTCCACCTACCATCGTTCCTTCTAGCCAGGTGTCCTGCCTAGTTCCATTTAAGAGCTGCAACCCTAGAGAGAACGTCGTGAACTGTCGTTCTACGTTGGATCTCCGTCTACGTCCGATCTTGTAGTTTAATGCAGAGCATGTCTTTAATGATGAGTATAATGGTACTTACTGTAGAGATACTCTGAACAGCCATCGAAGCCTTCCTCGTCCTCTTCGCACTTCTCCGCCGCTGTCTCGTGATCAGACAGCGTCGTTGCGAATATACACGCTCCTGAAAATTTAAGAAAATTTATTGAATTGTATATCCAAAAAAATTGGTCCTCTATTCGTTTTTCATTTTGTCAATTTATTATCAGGTTTTTAGGACCTGACATCAACTATCGTTCCAGCAAAATCAATAAATTTGTTTAATTTTCAAATTGTTTCATAATATAACAGTATAATTCATAATATTGCAAAATGAGTAATGCCATTTTGTAATATGAAAAAATGTACCGCCAATCGCAGCACGATATATCCATCTGTCCAACGAGAAGAATCGCAGAAAGTTTAGGCAGGTCGCTTCGAATTGGTCAATAAAGACCTATAGCAAAGCCTATGTCTCACTAGTAAATATGGCGACCTTCTTGGGGCTGAAATGACGATAATAATCATTTAGGATTACTAGTAATGATGATACTTACCATTGTCGACGAGGAAGCGCACCATCGGCAGGTTATTGCAAGAAGCCGCGCAGTGGAGTGGAGTCCAGCCATCAGAGTCCTGCGCGTTGACGTCGCAGCCCAGTTCCACAAGGAATCTGTGATTTCAATACACATTTTATTAAGACTTGTGAAGTAAACTAGGTACCCTAGTAATTCATGGCGGGACATGTACTCCTCATATGTTATAAAACATTCCGACGAATTGAGAACCTCCTCCTTTTTTTTTAAGTTGGTTAATAAGATAGAACGCGGGTAGAAGATAGAGTAGAAACTGGAATTATATACAAAAAATGTACGGGGAATAGTGCATGAAAAAACGCAATAATTTCATTTTAGTGACACCTATACCGAAATTTCAGACATCTTAGTATCTTCTCAAGTGTATTGTACTGCAACCTCCTACTTTTTACTTACTTGACGATTTCGAAGTGGCCAGCGCAGATGGCGTTGTGAAGAGCCGTGATTCCTTCGTCGTTTGCAGCACTGGCGTTCTGCACCTGAAATTGCACAAAATTTTAATTTAAATAAAATTTGTATTCTGTCAAAATAAGAAGATATTTACAAAATAAATTGCAAGATTGACGAAATACAATCCGAATGATTGTATTTTAAACAAACGAAAGCATTGGTAGCCATTGGTTGTATGAATTCTAGATTTTTAAGAGCGCTCATAGGTGTCGCCACAAATAGAACTTACATTATGAATAACAATACGCCTGGAATGTTTTTGGAGAAACTAATTTACCTTAAACAGTTTTACCTAATTAACATACCTGTGTCGCTGTTTTCTTGACCAGCTCCAACTCTCCCTCTAAACTAGCATCAAGCAGCAGTGCAAGTGGATCAAAACTAACCCGCCTGGCTAGCGGTGCTTTGCCTCCTTGCTTCAAGTTGCCCTTCTTTGACCGCCTCAAAACATTCTCAGTGCCCTGAGAATCCTGACCGTTCAAATCGACAGAACTAATCTGCTCAGCTATATCCCCGATATCATCCTTTTCACTGCCCAACGATATGTTATTATTTAAAACCTTATCTACTTCGTCCTTCTTCGTTTTATCCTTTAGGCCGTTCTGCATTTCACTTGGAACGGAATCGAGAGTCAGCCTATCCATTTCTGGGAACAAAAATGCTGGTGGCATCTCGATTCGACGATTGATGCTGACACTTATTCCGTTCTTAGTAGGATTCAAATTACGTAATTTAGGCTGCTCACTCAAAGGTGGTTTTCTAATCGTTAGCGGACGTGCTTTGATAATCATTTCATTGTTGCTGCTACCATTGCTAGATTCCTTCAGATTCTGTTGGGGTTCATCCGATTCTGTCATATTCGTGGAGTCAGAATTCTGGTTGAAGCCAACGTCATTGTTTGCCGACTGTCTTGGTGGTGTCTGGAAAATAAAATACTGTTATTTTTCTGATTTCAATTTACAAAAATATCGAAGAGCGATACACACTCTTCTAAATATAAACGATCCATACCTTGATAGTGGGCTTCGGAGGTAAGGCTGGTTTAGGTGATTTGTCCGTACCACTAACATCAGGCGTAGACAGTGGCGTACTTGCACTTTGCGGTGGCGACAGTAAAATACTCTGTGATGTATTCTGGCCACTGAAGGTGCTCCCGCTAGTTGACAGTCCTGACGCCGTGTTTCTAACAATCTGGGGTTGGGAAGTTGCCACATTACTAGCTACATGATTGGTTGATGGCGCAGTGATACTTTGAGTTTGAACGGTCTGCGGTTGGACCGGTTGTATCTTTGTGGATGATGTCTGATATATGGGTGATGGTTTACCGCTTGATACCTGAACCGTTGTGGGTGCTACACTTGATATAGGTTTCTGGAATGAATGATATGATATTTACAAATGCATGATGAATAGCAAATTGTGATGCAAGCTAAATGTTTGAATTAAAAAAAAATGCAAATATAGAAACAATATGCTATCAACTTACCCCAAAACCTATAGAACTGCTAGCAGATGTTGTATTTGATCCCAAACTGGGAGAACTGCCCTTTATCGAGTTACCCTGTTGATTTTTCCCCGAACTGTTCTTCGAGCCATCATTGCTCTGACTATTACTTTGACTTAGCCTAGAATTCTGTGGATATGCATGGTTCTCTTTCCCTTCTTGATTACATCTACTAGAGGAGTCAGATTTCTGCAATTGATATGTATGTTCCTGTGGATATGTAGTTTCAGTTTGACTTAGAGGTGTCGCCAGACTCTTGTTCACAACCGTGAGTGGCGTAGAATGTACTGTCATGTGGTTTACATTTATATTCTTATCTTCGTTATTCTTTCCGTTTACTTCTGTTTTTAACTTTCCATTTGTACTTTGAGGGAATTTGGTGTTATATGGCAATGTTTGATATTTAGGATCAGATTTACTTGCAGCGAATTCTGGTAGGAATTCTTGCTCGTTTATTTTAAGCTCTTTACCAGTTTGGTTACTGTTTGAACTGCTTGTACTATTAGGGCTGTATTGTGGTTGTTTATTATAATCTGAGTATTTCATATGATCGAACATTCCTTTCTGATCATAAGCATTGCTTATACCCTGTTGGACATGACTAAAAGCATTGCTCTCGTGTTTGTTTGGATACTGGTTCTGGTATTGGTTTTCTCCAGATGGTATGTGTGTGTATCCATTGAACAGCGGATTTATCATTTGCTTTTGCTGCAAATAATGGGCTTCCTGTTGTGTCAAATGAGCTTGTATATTTTCACTTTGTGTTAATTGTTTTAATGGCACATTGTTTTGTATTACGTTCTGTTTCATTGCCTGAAAAATACAAAAAAGTCCTTTAAATTATTTGTCTAGCAAATGAAGTGATTACCTACTAAAATCAGTATCAGTTAGCCTATTGCTAAAAAATATAGACGCGAAATGAAATATTAAGGAATCTGTTTAATATAAGATGAGTCACTAGTTTTGAGTTATATTCTTTAATACATAAGGAATGAGAATAAATAGTTTAAGTCATCATATTACTCACCTGGAAATTAGCGTTATGACTGACGCTCTGCGCATGAGGCACATGGTTGTAAGGCTCCACCGCTGCGACGTTTCCTCTTGGTTGCTGGTTCTTTGGTTGGCTGGCGTTGTAGTTGGAAAGCTGCTGCATTGGTGTAGGATTGTTGGTTCTGAAATCATGACGATTCAGCATGAAATACAGTGTTTAGTTTGTCTATTACGTTTGTGGTTATACGGAACACATTGCAACAAATGTTGTAAGAAACATGTTGGATGAAATTATTGCAATCTTCTTATTCTAACGTGTCAATGGCTAAAAACTTGATTGTTTAATTGCTATGGGATATATAATCCAATTAATTATCTCTTGTATTTTAGTTTACAAGTTACTAACACTACTAGCTGGCTAAGTTTCTTAAATATCCTTTTTTATCATTGTCATCAAATGAAAAGAATATGTACTTATTTATCTAGATGATATATTAAACGTCGCCAATCGTATAGTTCAAATCAGTTTTACCTTTGTTGTGGCTGTTGAGGGTGTCTATGTGCCGCAGCTAACTGTCTATTAAGGGCTCTCTTCCGCAACAACCTTGCTTGTAGCTCTGATACTCTTCGGTCGATGCTTCTCATCTCCTCTTGCCTCGCGCCTAGCGCTGCTCTTTGGGCTGACAGCCTCCCGTTCTGTTGTTCATTCAGCTTGTTGCGGTACTGTAATCGGAAATAGTTTTATCAGAATTTAGAAAAAATATAGTAAACCAATTTTTTTTGATCAATGGTTCACCTTATACATTTTGATGACAGTGTTTTTCGAAACCGCCCTTTGCCTTCTATGGTGGTTTCTTGTTCATGGTTTGACTGCCAGGTGGCAACTGGGGCCAGCCTTATACTTTTCGAAGCTCAAAGCTTGTTTTGTCCTGACCAAACCCGCAATTATACTATTTTTGGTTATTGTGTTTAGGCATTATTAAATCTATTCTTATTTTCTAGGTGCGCTTAGAAAGGTAGGATTTGGCGAACTGAAGATATTTGACATCATTGTCCTATCCCCAATTCATGCAATAAAATATTTTTATCTTTTCTTATCTTTTATTTTAAGTTTCATATGATTTTTTTTTACTTAGTAACAGCTTTTATAAGTTTTATTAAAAACTAGTTGTTGGCCACGGCTCCACCCACATGGGGGCACTCGGTTACATCGCAGCCAAAAGTAGCCTATATTTGACCCCTGTTCCTTAACTATATCAATACCAAATTTCATCAAAATCGGTCCAGTAGATTAGCCGTGAACATGTCACAAACAGACAGATATACAGACAGACTTTCGCATTTATAATATTAAGTATGGATGGATAATATGGATATACGAGTAGAAATATATTTCAGTGCTCTCGTTACACGTTAAAATTCGACAGAAAGTCCTTTTCAGGAAAGAAGATTAAATACGCCATTTTAATTACAGCAGAAGTAACGTGCGCTCTCACATAATTCTTGCTAATTTAAAATGCATTCGCTTGGGAAAGCTGACACCGGCGTCGGAGCGTAAAGAGACCATGCAAAAGCTGCAAATAGCTAAACTTTTACTAGTTTTACTCCACCCACGTACAGTGCATCAAGATGCTGATAGTAAAACTACACTTCATTTGAAACCTAGTATAATTTAATTACTGAAAGTTTCAACGATATATATTTATATCTAGATGACCTTATGCTTTATATCTAAGATAAGTTTTCTTAGAATAGAACTCATTTATTTCAAGACTAACTCCTTACGTACGAGTACCTTAATAAATTTACCAAGATAAGCATAATAGGATCTGTGACATAAAAACTTGATCACTTTTACTCCAATTCATCCTAATATCAGAAGTTGGATTAAGGGAGGAAACTTTCCTAGTAATTCTTCCGTAAAATTGGCTGGTTATCGACTAACGTCTTTTGAAACTCTTCAAAGTTTTTTGTAACCCAAGTTGTGGTACCAACTTAAGTAGTAAAGATATCAATTCCATGTGATAAGAGGACGACGTTCATCGGTTTCAGTAAAGGAGCAAGATTTGAGAACTGATACGAGTAGTTTGTATAGGTAACTCTGTGAATCTATACCTACTTAAGTACAAATATCGTTTTTTAAATATTGTGAAAATGAATATTTATTAATAATAGCTTTTACATTCTCGATTCACGTGTGGCACAGGAATGAAGAGGGAGAGGAAGGCTTTTGTACTTTGGATTGTTTACCTTGGACCTTGGATGTATAAACCGTGAATGATGATGTAATAATTCATTAGAATTTTCTGTAGATACCTCTACTTCAGATAGGATAGCCTACTACAAAAACTCAATAATATTACTATAATAATACAAAGAGAACACATTCAAATAATATAAGTATTCAAGACTATCCAAGCGTTTAAACCCACAAATTGAAAAGATAACAAAAAAGGCACCTTCTGCGAACTATGATTCAATTCCACAAAATCCTAACGCGGACTTGGCATTCCAAATATTAACTATCATTTATTACAACCCTTTGTAGAGGGAGCCATTGCAGACGCGCTACTTGAAGTATTTAAAAAAATTACTGAAAAGAATCTACTGAAATTAAAACGGTGATGTGTGTGTTTGTATCATGATACTCATGATAATTGCATAATTTCTTTGTGCATATTTCTTGATCAGTTAGTTCAAGAAATTACACACTTGCGATTTACTTCATTTTTTATTTATAGACTTATTACTAAAACATAGGTAATGCAAAATTTAACTATGTCTTTTTTTTCATTTGCGTTTAAGATGCACGCATTTTCACCAGCTATATGTAACGACTAATCTTAGCTTAACGTCCTTCTAGCTATACTCTTTAGAAGCAAATGACTATGCAATCGCTAAAAAAGTATCATGTTTGCTTCGTAAGGACTAGGGTCACAACCGTTAAACTTTATCATAATATAGCATTCATTCAGCAATATCCAAGCCCATTATATCATCTGAGCTTATCTCATGGCGAATACGACCAGAATCTATTCCATGTGAATGCGTTTTTTCATGTTAGCGGTTTTGGCCATTAAGATTTGACATTTTTTTTTATTCAGCAGTCACCATAAGCTATGTTATTAATGTAAAAAAAAAAATATTATGTTCAAAGACATAATTCGGAATACATATAGGTAGGAATTTTTGACTAAGAACAAAACTGTGTTGTCAAATCATCGTAATTTAGAATTGACGAAGTGGAGCCTCTAGAACCAGTACGTATTGTTTAAATTGATGAAAATGTGTTCAGAATGTCTTAACGACTTTGTCAGCTGATCAATGATATGACAAAGATACGAGTATGAAGCGACACATCATTTGAGTTGTCAAACAGCTCCCTCGACGGAAATTGGAGGAGTAGATACGCCTCGAAACGTCCTTTTGATCTACCCACGACGGTTATTCAACTTCTTATGACGAAATATATTGTACGAGAAAAGTTTAAGTTTCTACGCATCGACGAACGAAGCTTGTTAACATCAAAAGTTACGGAAACTATGTCAATTTCTCTTTTATAGAGAGCGCATTTCGGCATTTTTATTGGGAGGAATTTATTGTTTGGTCTTAGCAGGTTCATATGAGAGAAATAGATCGGATCAGAAACATTTTTTGATTTGTAGGTTTATTTATTATATTTTTTTCTCTTAGTAAGGCAAAACATGATAATAAAACGGCGACACCGACGACGAAAAACAATTTGGTTGAAAAACACTTTAATTTCCATATACTTAGATAGATTCTGTACTTTGTATAGTTAAAGGGATAGAAATATTGGTAGCACATTTTCTACTAAATGTATCTAATTATCCAAGTAAGTTAGTGGCGTAATGATTAATGACAAAGATTCTCAATCCCTTTTGTATGTCTATCTGACATAGGGTCTTATAAAGGTCGTAGCGGTGAACTATCTCCTAAAGTTTGTCGGGGCGACGAAATAAGCGATCTCGGTAGAATTCTTCCTGCGAACTTGTAAAGTTGCTGAACTAGAATCCGGTACACAAATTCCAACTCTCTTATCTAGCCCTGCGGGATTGGTTTGTGAGTCTTGGGTATTATTCTTTGTAACAGCAAGTTTGCTTAGGTGTATTTTTTTACTTTTAATCAATTTGGTTTTTAATTCAATTTGACATCAAATTTGCTTACTGATACCAACGAAGAAAACGATAAAAATCCATATTGTTTTCGTTCGTAATTCAACACTCTTAAAGCTAAACCCATTGTTGAAGCACACTAGGTGTGACTTATTTTAACTCAAGTCCACCTTAATTATATTAAGAGTATCTTCGTTATGTTACTCAAGACATTATTACTCTGCTAAAAAGTTGAGGGTTTCATTATCAAATTTGTGCAACAATGACTATTTGTAATTTTAGATACAATATCTCATTTAGAACATTTTATTTAAAAAAAGTATTTATTTCTTCTGGTTATATTCTCATAGCACGTTCCCAAGCGAAGTTCCCAAGATTTCCAGCTATTTTCCTACCTCTCCGATTTGTGAATTATAATAGTAATATTAAAATTCCTACACGCATCCTGAGTGCCGTATTTTACATTAGTGGGTATCTCATTAATTTTACCTCTCATAAACGAGATGTACTTAGTCTGCGTAATATTTCCTACTTATGATTTTAGTTTTGAAGTTACGTTAGCAAAATAACACTTCAAAAAATTAATTCATTATAACAAAATGTCATTTTAGTAGTATAATCACAAAGCAAGGAAAAATTTGTTTGCGCCGATAGATATGAAAACTCCTTGCTTTTAAAGTATAGCATTAAAAAAAATTACCTATATTTTTTTCAATCGAGGATATTTTCTGCACAAACATCGGCGTCGTCAATGATTTAAAACAATTTAATTTAACTTATGTACTAAAATTTGGTACCTATTTAGTACTCGTTCAATTGCCATAAAAGCCTGAATTTTATCACTGTGACAGTATAACAATTCCACAAAGCAGTGAGTCCCCAAGGCGTCATGGCAGATTGGCGCAGTAAATTTCCTCCAAATTAGAAGAACGAAACGCGTTATTAATCCAGGACTCGGGGGATCCCCATGTAGACACTTCTGTATCGCGGCAAAGGCTATTACGGTTGTTTATATTGTCCTGGAGTATTTTTTCAGAATAAAAGTTACAGAGGTTGTTCTAAAAAGTACTCTAGCTAATGATGTGTTTTTAAAGATACAGTGATATCCATAGGGTAACACATGCTTTCCATTCGTTTCGTAAAGGTCAGTATAAAAGATGAATATTTTAAAATGCTTGTTAAATGATCGTTTAATAAATAGAAAATTTAATTTCTGATCCGTTTTTCCAGATATAAAGCGCCGCGCCTATACCTTTTCTACTCGTACGTTCATGCTTTCATCTGTAGGTATATATTTTGATGATGTAATTATTGTAGGCGTCTACCTTCTGTTGATTATCCAAGCTTATAACTTGTATATTCATCACGGTCCACATTTCCTGATTATTTATCCGAAATAATATTTTGTTTTTAGAACAGATTAATTTATTGATTACAATAGGTAATTAAAATACTATTTACCAATTTTTAAGTGAATAAAGTAAATGTGAAATACTTATTTAACAATCGAAAAGATAACCTACAATTTACTCGTTTTAAAACCTTTTTTAAATAATGTCGATTAAAATTGTCGAATAATACTAATTCATAATATTCACTAGTTCATACGGTAATCCGGCTATTACAATATTTTGGCTGAGATAATTCAATATCATTAGGGTACATCTATTTTAGTCGGTTCTCATATTAGGCATATGTTTTATAACATCAATTATTATTATTTCCTCAAACTACATGCTTCGACTATTACGAGAATCAACTTTCAAATATAGGTTGCCATGGGACGTTTTCATTACGACATCAAATCTATTTTATTCGTATCGCAACACACTGAAGTCTAGACTCGAGTCGTAAATCGATACCGTTACTAGAACATCCGATCGTATAAGAGACGTTAGCTTTTGAATTGTGGATTCACTTCAATAACTGATTCGGCTTGAAAAGATATTACATTATATTTATTGTGATTCGGTAAGAATATTATTATTAATTTTGTCACGTGCCCTTTTTTTGGTGATTCTATGTGGCTCTTCTTTAATTGTAGCGTTTTTAAAATTGCGTTCTTAGCAGTACGATTCGGATCGTAGGGTCAGTTAAATGTAGTTTGGATCAACAATTAAATTTCGTTGTAGCAAAATAAACATCATTGTAGAACGACGTACTGAAATGTTTTTAATTGTAATTTCAGTGTTTTAATTTTGTATATTTTAGTTTACTTTATATTTACTGCATTTAGTTCAACAGTTAAAGGTAGAGCATAGTCTCATAAAAATATTTCCCCAATCGGATAACCTTTTAACCTATATCAATAAAAAAATGAATTAATGAATGAAATATTAAACAAACATTTTTATGTTAATATCTAACGTAATAACATGAGCGTGTTTGGAGAATTCTTGCAAACGACCTATCGTTATACGCAGATGGTAAGCAATAAGTTACGGCTATGAAACACGATTGTCATAATTTATTTGCATGAAACTTCAATAGATCTAAAATGACAATAATAGTTTTATTATGGCCTTCTGAAGTTTCTGCTCGATAAATAAGCGGTTTCTATTAAACTAAAATAGCATCGAATTCCATGAATATATGGAGACGAAACTATTTGGTTTTTACTTTTTCACGTCATACGCCAGTACAGAAAACTATTGAAGAGTTTTATCGACGTGTTTTCTCTTCAGTAGCGATCGTTTCAAAGCTCTATTAGTTAGTATAATTAAACTTTATTAACCAAGTTATTAAGAAAATATAAAGAAAAAAAAAGCTAGCAGAAGATAGAAGTACCTACTTAAGGGATTCTACTAAAAACGAGCGCCCTTTCATAAGAACATAAGTATAATTTGTTATGGGATCCAAAAATAGAAAAATTGGGATTCAAAAATAAACGAATATCGTAATAAAAAAAGTACTAGTCTCTAAAGATCATAAAATTAATTTGCCTAGAAAACTGTCATCTCAGTTCTCTAGCTAACTAATTAAGCAACATAAATCTCCTAAAGTGTCCATTTTACTACGGTCTAAAAACTATCAAGCAGTTTTTGTAGCCTTTTAAAGGGTGATGAAGATAAATTGCGCTTATTACCCTTTCCCAAAGTAGAAAATACACAGTCAATTTACCAATTTTTTTTTTGTCAGTAAAAGGTAGGTACTCTAATTTGAGTTTGTAAGGTAATTAATACGACATTACTAGTATAACAAATTAATAACCACTAATTTACGGCCGAATAGGAGCCGGGGATAGGATAAAATCTTTACAAAATATTATATAAAGTTATTGCGAAAATTTTAATTAATTAAACATCCATACTTCCACACTAATATTATAAATGCGAAAGTCTGTCTGTCTATCTGTCACCTCTTCACGGCTAAACTGCTGGGCCGATTGTGATGAAATTTGGTAGGGATGTAGTTAACGACCTGAGGTCAAACATAGGCTACTTTTGGGCGCGATATAACCAAGTCCCACGCGGGGCGAAGCCGCGGGGAACAGCTAGTATTTTATATTTAATTAATTGTTCCTTTTAGTAAAAGATTATCATTCAAAAGAAAGATTATATTCTCCCTACTCCTTACATTTCGAATTCAGCTCAACAAACAATGTTGCCATCCCATTTTTACCACTCAGCATTATTTGTGTAGTCAGCGGTTCTCACAATAAAGCTGGCAAATTAAATATCAAAACCAATTTAATTTTGCGATTTATGCTTACTTTTTATTTCTCTTTCAATGGTGAAAATCTTTTTTTAATTTAATTTTTTGTTAACTCGTTAAACGTAAATTTTGTTAAGCTTGTTGAATTATTACTCTTAATTTTTAAGATATTTTCTAAATCTCAAGTTGTCCGTGAATAAACACAACACACACTCACAGCAAACATTTAACCGACTTTTTTCTGTTAATTAAATATTCATGAAGAAAAAAAAACTTAATAAAAGGCGAAGCAATAATATCCCCTTGATATGACCCATAGACGAGTTGAGACAGACCGAGCGTTCGAATATCAAAAACACACAGGCCGACCCTGCCAACTAAATAACAAATACATACCTTTTCACTTCCGAGACCACCTCACTACACTTCACAACACATAAAATTCACTATTTTGTTTACCACGAGGCCAGTGTGTTAGTATGCGAACAGCACTGTCAAATTGGCGTCTGATTCAATGTTGGCAGAGCACACGAATGCATTTAGTTCACAACGTGTTCCAATATACAGGTTGATCTAATCAGTTATTTTATTTCATTGATGGCTTGCAAGAGCCTAAAGTATTAATAATATTGATGACATAGTTAGATGTTTTGATACGTTTGTATAATTTTTTTTTCTCCTTAGTATATTATTATTCCTGAATGAATAGAGCTCTCTAAACTTTTTTTCAAAACTACCCTCATGTAAGTTTATAGTATAATGAGGTAAGTTTTAAACCTAGATAAAAGGTCCAAAAAGTGAAAACGCAACGAGCATAAAACCTTTGAGCCAGAATTTGGGGTAGCATTTATGAGTGATTCTTTTATTATTATTTTTTTTTGCATATCTTTGCCGTTCAAGCTCGCAAAATCGCAATATTCCTTCTTTGACATTTTATCTAACGCTCGAGTTATTGACAAAGGCTTGGTTTGATCATGTTCTAGCACAAATTGGACGTGATTTTAATATAATTATGTGATATTTAGATACCTGACAGAATAATAATTTGTTGTTATGGTACAAATTAATAAATTTGTGTAAATATCAATTAACATTACATGAAATAGAAAAACTGGATTAGTTTGACATCTTTCTGTCACTACAGAAAATAGTGTTTAATTTTATTTTATTTTAAAACAAAATCAACATTTTTAACTAATTTAAATATTATTACTAGCGACCCGCTCCGGCTTCGCATGAGCATAAAAACCTTCCTCTTGAATCACTATCTATTGAAAAAACCGCATCAAAATCCGTTGCGTAGTTTTAAAGATACAAAGGGACATGGGGACAGAGAAAGCGACTATTTTATACTATGTAGTGATTAACAAGTATGTGTTTGAAACTGAAAAATCGAAAGAAAAAACATTACGTCATTAAAAATAAATTTAAAAAAAAAAGTGAAAAAAATCACTGAAAAAGATTCTTACAGGAAATAGAATATTCTAACTATCGAGTATGTACTTACATTACATTATATATGTATAACTCAAGATCAAATAATGGAATTTAATATCTGTGTGTTGGTACGAAATGCCTCGTATATCAAACAACAAACATTCCCTAGAAGCCTCCTATCAAAATGTACGAGGCGAACATAAATTCAAAAGAGGTTAACCACATGTGAATGAGTACGATACGACTCCGAAGTCTTAAAAGTCGCAATGAGACAATTAAAATTGTAATTTTGCTTATTAAAGGAACTCCTATGTGGTATTAATGCATAAGCGATGTTTTTCTGGTATGTTTTCATTTAGGTTAACAGAATTTAACAAAATATTTTCTTGTAAAAAAGCTTCTAAATTAAATAGGCTATATATATACGGTATCTTTAATTGGGTGGTATTGAGTTTTCATAATGATAAGAAATTTATTTTTACTAAGCATGAAAGAAAGACAATATTTTTTTTTTAAAGAAGATAGCGATGTTTTTTTTTCGATTATTATAAAGAGATTTTCAAGCCAACCTAGAATTTAGCGCAATTTATTTGGCTGATTTTTTGGGCGATGAATTATTGCCACAAATTTTTAACCCGATTACTGATGTTCGTTTTTTCCACAGCACCTGATTATATTTAAGAAACAGGCCATATTTTTTTAGTTTAGAAATACAAAGTCCGTAATTCATTAGGTATGTTCAAAATCCGCGTTATTGTTTCGAAGAGTTGTTCGCAAGTTTCAGGCCAACTATTAGGACTTATGGCGGCTTTAGAATCGGGCAAACTGCAAGTTAACTAAATATAGGCAATAACTCAGAGCTGCTTCAAATAGGATCTTAGAGAAATCTGTTTCTTCGTTCTGGTTTGGTTGTTGATTGATACAAAACGTTAGTAGGTTTACTAAAAAATCTTAGTCAAAGTGATTCAAGGCCTGTATATCCTCATTCATAATATATTACTTAATTAACATTCTATAATTTGAAACGATCAATTTCAATCATTTAAATCACATGACATTCTAATCTCTTTGTAAGCTAAGATTAGCAATTAGAGATAGGTCAGTGTCTAAGTCTAATAATAAAATGCCATTGAGCCCAAACATTGATTTTGTCAACACATTTATAATTATTATCTAATCTAATACTAATAAATTGATATACAGCTGAATGAAATCTGTATAGCTTTACAATTATTGGCAAGCCACCTTACTAACGGCATTGATCGTTGTTTCGATACATGATTTGCAGTTAGTATTCGACTGAAGATCTATCCGACAGCAGTCATACTAATTAAGCCGGATCTTATTATATTAACTAATATTATAAATACGAAAGTGAGTTTGTATATTTATTTGTTTGTTATCTCTTCACGCCATATCTACTAAATCAATCTTTCTGAAATTTCGCATACACATAGCTAGGAGTATTGAGAAGGAAATAGGGTATATTTTATCCGGGGAAAAAGCACTGTTCCCGAGGGAAATTCATGCGGGCGAAGCCGCGGGCGAAAGCTAGTATATTATAACTCAACTCTTTCGTGCCTTGTACTTATAAGCTTCCATAAAAAACTAAAATGCACGCTCTAAATCTTGGTCCAACCACATCTTGTACAATAGCTCGTAGCTATTGTCTGCTTACGAAATTGTATTTAAATAAAATTAGGACAGAATTTCTGATCGTGATTGAATGCCTAGGACTAAATTATTTAATAGCTTAAAAGGAAATCCAAATATTCTTTCACATCATTCTCCATATGTTTTATAACTGAATTTTATTTAATTTTGGATATATTAAAATTAAGATAATTATACCTACTAATTGTTTAAAAATTGTATAAGTATTAAAATGATTGAAGATTTTGTACTACAACACGACCAAAGTTGTGCGGTATCCAACAATTAATTAGAAAACCACAACCACGAGACCCTTTTGGTTCTTTTGAAGTAGGCTTCACTGGAAAACTAATTATGTATGTTCAAAATCAACAGCTTAATTTGTTAATTATTTATTCAAATAATATGAAAAAGTTAAATTTATAGTAGGTACTTGATAGTACGAAAAATTATATTGATTGGGCTGGAATCGCCTATTGAAAATAGCTTGTGTTTTTTCCTAAGGTTCAATATATCAGTAACAATTTCGTTATAATTGTTTTAGTAGTGTGTGAAAAAGAATTTTGTTTGACTAAGTAAAGAAAATCTATTTTGTTTGACTAGACGCGACAAGCCTGCCATCGCCAGTGTGGATAGATAATACTCTTAAGACTATCTGTGTAAGAGTAAATGTAGGTAAATCAAAAGCGTCATAATGATAAGGAACCTTACCATCAACTCCCTCCTAAGTTTGTCCAACTCGTGCGCTGAAGGTGGAGCGGGCTGCGCGCGCCCTCTCCTCAACTCCTCAAGTTGCCTCGTCAGCTCTTCCACTTTGGCCACCGCCACTGATAGCTCCTTCTCTTTCTCATTGAATAAAGCTCGGATTGACTCAAGGTCACTTGCTGTGGACAAGAAAATAATACATTTCAATCACTACATAGTATAAAACAAATTCGCTTTCTCTGTCCCTATGTCCCTTTGTATGCTTAAATCTTTGAAACTACGCAACAGATTTTGATGCGGTGTTTTTTAATGGATAGTGTTTCAAGAGGAAGGTTTATATGCCCATGCTAAGCCGGGTCGTATTGGAATATAAATAAGAAGGCACACGCATACATATATATCAGCACGCCTGTCTCCGCAGGGGAAAGCAAAGACCAGAGATTTCCAGCGGGGACATAATACTAAAATTAAACGTTGTTCTTACATCTCAAAACACATCACGGAGTTGTTTATTATTTTTTCCAATAGAAGTCTCACTGACATCAACTTTTATATAAATATATATGGTTTTTCAAAAAGGGTTTGAAAAGATTATATTATGGTAAGCAACGCGTATGTGACATCCCTTGTGTTGCAGATATCTATAGAACATGTACTTTCAAACATGTGGGCCGTGTGCATGTTTGCCAACTAAAACCAAAAAATATTGTTTAAAAAACCACTGTAGAAGGTATCTTTATCTTTTCATAGTATAAAAAAACTTCCGCTGTCTGTCCCTATGTATGCTTAAATCTTCAAAATTACGCAACGGATTTTTTTGCTGTTTTTTCAACTGCCTCCGTGGTCCAGTGGTTAAGGCGTTTGCCTGTAGACCCAGGGGTTGTGGGTTCGATTCCCACGGGAAGCATACTTTGTTTCCAGCTTGGTTAGGACATTGCAGGCTTGAATCACCTGATTGTCTGACAATAAAGATGATTCCGTGCTTCGGAAGGCACGTTAAGCCGTTGGTCCCGGCTACCATCTGGCAGTCATTATAGGAATCACGTCAGAGGCCGAAAGGCGGTTCCGAAGAACTCTGACACCAGGGTGTGCATGGTCGATTGACCGTGACGCCTACTCGAAATGAATGAATGAACAGATAGAGTGAACAAGATGAAGGTTTTTATGTAAGTAAGACGTATAATATTGCACCCGTGCGAAGCCAGGGCGGGGGTCGCTAGTAATAATATAAACTAAATCTTGTAAAACTCGTTAAATTAAAATACATTGAGAAAAATACGAACAAAATTTACAATTCAAACAAATGACCATTAATTTTAAACTGTAATGTTATTAGCATTTCCACTCCTAGCCTCATCCCCTGATGGATTACCTACTTTAGCATGTGTCAAGTCAGCATTCTCATTTTCATTGTCTAGATTAACTCCAGACTGTTATATGGCGTCTTTATTTATATGTCCGGATTATGGTAGATATTTTATTATGTAAGGATATAATATTTGTAGGTAAGTGTACTGTTTCAGCTAAAATATGGGCGGAAGTATATCTATAAAAGGCTCTTTCATTGTAATCCCAAAGCGGAATCCCTAAGGAGACTAGGTAAAGTCTACAATAAATATAATATAAGACTTATTTTGCAAATATTTATAGAAGTAAGATATTCATAAGATTCAGGTATTTTTGAAAATTGATGCATTATAAATGGATCTTTAGCTTTGATCATTATAAATGATCGAAGAAATTTAGGTGATGTAAAAAAATCCGACAAAAGATCTTCCAGGGTCGGCAACGCGCTCGCAATGCCATTAATGTTGCAGGCATCTCATAGGCTACGGTAACCACTTTCTATCAGTTGGGCCGTGCCTGTTTGCCTACTTAATAGTATAAAAATAATGTGGTTCAAAATTTGTTCCCAGATCAAAATATGTTTTTCTTTAGAAGAAACTATAAAAATTTGTTGGCGCTTTTGATCTTTATTTTATATCCTTATAGGTATGTTTATTTATTCTTAATAAACATGAGTTAGTATGTGATTTTATATATGCGAAATATAAACAAGATAACAGAACTGTCGTGATGAATAGAGCCTTCATTGAACATAATACTGTAATTTACTTTCCATGTCAGTCGTGTCATTTGGTCGTAAAATATAGCGAGAATACGCGTCTCCATTACTCTGTTTATGTAGTGAAGACTACCTTAATTTAGGTGGAGAACCAGTTGTTATATGTGTATGTATGTTACATATCAAATTTTAATATAATACCTACTATGTAAGTATTTAACATTTATTCTTTTCGTGTTTTATGGCACCTTACGTTATGTTCTTTCTGTTTGATCCAAAAGAAAGTACCTGTAGTATTTTTAGTTAATTTTAACCCTTAAACAAATAATTAATACATATATATCTATATACTTATTTAATAGAGAGAGATCGCAACTTTGAGTTTGTAAAGCTATTAATAAAAATAAAAAAAACTTTCACCTTTAAAATAGTATACTTTTCCAAATAAACATAGGTTGTATACTGTATTACGAGTCCTGCTGTATAATGCTCGTGTAATCACAAAAACTATTAAGTACAATCCGATTAAAAAAGTAAATGCTGTAGACCGCTTGCGATTTCGTTATTCTATGGGTATGATAAAAAAGACGAAAGATCGCATCTGGTTGGCAACACAATATCATTAGTCTAGTAGATTATAAACGTCGATCACTGAAATCTATAAGCAAGTCGTGTAAGTTACTCTATTTATAACTCAAGAACGGCTGAACTGATTTGGCTGAAAATTGGTGGGGAGGTAACTAGAAGAAGGACATAGGGTACCTTTTATTTCCGAGGGAAGTTCACCGGGGAAAACCACGAGCAAAAGCTAGTTACTTGAAAATCGAACTCACCTCTTTTCAATTGGTGCCTAATAAATAGACAAGAAACCTCTTTAAAGTTTAATAAAAGGAACAATAAGGACATTCCTCTTGAAACGAGTAGTTACAATTGAAAAATTGCAACACATTTAGTAGCAAAAATGCCATTTTCCGCTGAGCGAGCACAGCTGAGCACATTTGCTGCACGAACCTTAGAATAGATTTATCTATAGAGCGACCACGATTTCACATTATCAAATAATCTTCATGATCCGAAAAACTTCCTTTTTGTATTATTTGTCTTCTCTAAACTAGTCTGCAGTTTATAGTTTATGGGCTAACAAAATTATTCCACAGCTCATCGAGTTTTAATTAATATTGATTGAACTTCTCTAAATTGTCAAAAAGGCATATTAAAAAAATCGTTGTACAAAGACCCATGGTCTGATGACATAATCTTTCCAACTAATTACCTGGAAAATAACGCTAGTTTCTTTTTCGACAAAAATTTATAAAGCTTAACCCAATAGAAGTAGAAATAATATAGGACTTGGAGTTATTATATTTTACGTGCTCTACTAAATCAAAGAATTATACTTGCTCTATGGTAAGGACCTTTCAATTACAGAAACAATGAAGATTTTTATCTAGGCTCTTATTGCGAACATTGTAAGCTTGTAGGAGTACTTTTTCATTTTTGATTACATTTTTAACCGACTTTATACTGAATGCAAACTTTTTTCATTAGATGTTCTGTTTCTGCATATTTAACAGACGGCCATATAGAAAATTGTACCAATTTGTCCTTACATTAATACTTTGGTATACTTTTATACCACGTATACAGTCAAAAAAATAATTAAATTGACATCTAATATCAATTCCGTGAGTATCAAATCTATAAGAGTTGTAAACACAGATTTAGATACCTTTAGCAATTAGATACTCTGTGCTTATACCAAATCTGTGGTTATAATTGTAATTTCTAAGAGCCATTTACTATGGTATGCATGTGTAATAAAATATTTAAAAATCAAACTGTGCCTGTTCTATTTCAACAAAAATATATAATATCGAATATTAGTATACGAAAATTCTGCAACCTAAAGTCGTTCATTGCTCTTATTGCATGAACCATATCCTTCTCTTAACATTACCCCAAAACATCAGTTTCCGACACCTTGTTTTTGTGAGTAAACAAAGTAGTGTTAATGTTTGGCTAATCGTTTTACGGGTAGCCAAACAGGGAGACATCATTAGGTTGATAAAAGAAAGATGAATTATATAAGTAAAAATAAATTTGAAAAAGGCCAGAACCCAGAACCTCTACATTGGCGAAAAATTTGCGGAATATCTTAACCCAGGTAAACTTTTACTTAAAAGGAGATTATCATCAAGAATTTGTTTGTGTATTTTGTTGGTACCAAATAAAGATTTTTTTATTTGTATTATTTTTTTTTAAAATGTACATGTAAAATGCTGTTTTAATATTACAAACCAATTCGATTGGTGTAAAATCGACCGCTTTAAAACAGGCTTTTCTTCTCATTTTCCCTTACAATCAATGACTTCCCACATTCGAACACGATAAATTCCTTGTAACACCACGCTCGAGTGTCCGCCTAATGTCGGGAGTACAAAAACACCCCTGACAGAGACCGATGTGTAGGGACGAACGAATTGGACTTTCAACTACGCGATTACGCTGAAGGATGGGTCCAAACGCTCGACTAAGTAATAGGTTTAAAGGTTTCTTGTATTTCGAAACCAAAACCCAACGAGATTTAAATTAAGAGTTTGTTAGTATTTTTAGGTGTTGTCATTCTTTGACATATTTTTACGCCTCCGTCATTAAAGTCTGAGGTTTTTATGCACTGAGTTTTCAACATATATTGAGCTTTGAAAATGACGATAATAAGAAATTAGTCCCAATTAGTAACTGGTTTCATAAAATTCGCCATCAGGTTAGGCAGATCATCCCCTGTATGGTTTTTCCCAGTCTCTTTTTTTCTATTTTACCATTTGAATTGGAATACTAACTTTTCACTTTCCGTCTCATAAAGTGACATTTAAAAAAAACGCAGGAGCATCTTTTTTATTGTCAACCTATAAACTCCTACACAAGGAGACTATTTTATAGCATTTTGATCTTTGAAAAGGAACATATCAAAGATTTTGTAGACAATTTCGCAACAAGCAAGCAAATTGGAACAAGTTCAATGCTTTAAGCTGCGGTAAAAATTACTAACGCGTTGTCCAAGGCATATGATATTGATTTTTCCAGTATGTATGCGTCATAGTGGGTGGTACCAAAAGCCTGGTACGGACGGTACATTCATTATGTATAGCTGCGACCTTCTTATAGCGTCGCAATATGCACTTGTTAAACGAATTAAAAATTGGTCACATTTCTATAAGTACGTGTTGCTCGAATACCTAGGTGATGTCGTAAATGCCACTGCAAATATGTATTAATAGCTTTTGCCCGCAGCTTCGCGTGAACTTCCCTCGGGAACAATGCTTTTTCCCTGGATGATAGGTACCTTTGTCCATTTCCTGGTTCTAAGCTAACTCCTCACTAATTTTCAGCCAAATCAGTTTAGCCGTTCTTGAGTTATAAATTGTGTAACAAACACGACTTTCTTTTATGAATAAAAGAGATGTAGTTTTTGAAAGGTGATTTACCAAATAGGTGCGGTAATTGCGAAGTTTTCCTCCAATCACATACAATCTAGAGGATAACAATAAGAGAATGAGAAAAAAAGATAATCAATTATTTACTACACAACTATTAGGCTATCAGAGAGAGAGAGAGTCCTACATATGTTACGATGAGTTTAAATAGTGTTATTCATACAAAACACACAATATTAACTCATTAGCGAAAAAAAATTTGAAGTAAATGATACAGAAATTTACTTCTCTTCTAAATTACGTTACAAAAATAACACCTCGTTTCATGATTATTATGGATGGGGGAGTACACCACGGAATGTGATGGAGTGTGTTTTGCGGAATTATTTTATGAGTAATAACTCATCTGGTGTAATATCATAAATAGATATTTTAGCTTTATATGTGTTGTTTCTATAATTAAATAAGAAATGTTTTTTATATTATTCTTTAGTGCAATAAAAATAATCTTCACTAGAAGATGATGTTATGCCACAATTTACGGGCTGTTTCATGAAAGATTAAAAAATTAAAAATTTTGAAAGGAAAAGATAAAGGTAAGACGGGGTAGAGGGTAATCTGGAAAGATTCAGAGTAAATAAAGAAAAAACAGGCATCGTATTAGAATATGAAAAGGCTAGCAGAAAAAAGAAAAGCTTTGAAGGGCTCCACCAGCACGGCTTGTAAATGTCAGAATTCTTATTCTTATTCGTTTAGATTATAGTTGGTTTCCCGCTGAAATTTAATAATTAAAATAAAATGATCGCTGAAATATTTCATAGAAAAAAAAACTGATGTTTGCGACGATTCAAAATTGGGTATTTATCTTGATAATCCTTATAGACTTAGTTTCAAATATAGGGAGTGGCGAAAATACAACGTCCGTATTAGCGGTTAGTATTATATCAAAAATTCCCACAGAAGGTATTCCAGAGTAAAATCTAGTTTGATACAAATCTGTGATGAGAACAAGTTATATTGAGAAACAAGACGGAGAAATCCGACAGACATTATTTGCCTTCAATAGTACATAACGTTTGCATAGATTATGCGGTAGGTCGTTTTCCCAATGGGGTGATACGTATATATTGCTTGTTGTGCCAGTATTGATTCCGATTGCTTATGTCGTATTGTTGTATTAAGAATTTATTATTTAAGGTAAGACTGACAGTAAAGATTAAATAAACCAACAGAAAAAGCTTACGATCAGTCTAGAGGCGATTCGGAATAATGTAAATATAAATAACTACTTAATTACTATCACTACCTAATATAAAACAATTTCGCTTTCTTTGTCCCTATGTCCTTAAGTCTTAAAAAACAACGTAACGGATTTGGACGCGGTTTTTTTAATAGATAGAGTGATTTAAAAGAAAGGTTTTTATGCCCATGCGAAGCTGGGGCGGGTCGCTAGTTGTAAAAAAGCCCTTGTGAGTATAAAAATAACAATAAAAATAAAAGTAATTTTATTGCAGTTTTGTAAACTCCTTTCAAGACACTACGAGGTAATGAAGCTTCACAGTAACTACCGTGGCTTAGGTACGTGCACTTAGTACTAAGTTTCTACTAAGCTCTTTCAGTCTGCTCTGTGAGAAAAATCCCTTGAATCAGTTCAAGTACTCGCTTTTATTTCACATACGGTTAAATATCCAATTACTTAGGGCCCCTCCCTCGATGAGAATCGTTACAACGATAATAAAATAAACTCAATAGGATTTTAGGATACGATGGAATCCAGTCTTTGAGACTCGATTGCGATTATTCGAGAATTGAAACTCGAAATTGTTTTTGAGCATTGCTCAGGATAAATAAGTAGCCGTTTTTATTCGGAATTTTACCGTCGTTGGTTGAAAACAACTTCTACTAGATCACTCTCGTATTAAGATTATAGTATATACTAGCTGTTACCCGCGGTTCCGCCCGCGTATAGGTCACTTTTCGCGTAACCTGTGTTTCATTGAAATGAAATGACGCAATCGAAGTAGCCAGGACATTATTCAAATATAAACAAATATCATGTTTCAGAGTTAAGTTCAAATAATCTCTTTGTAGACAATATTAGCAGTTCTTCCCTCATAGGCTAATAAAAATAGATTTTCGGCGCTACTGACCCGCGAGCAAGCCACATTTAGTTGTCCATGCGAGAAACATCTTGTTCTTAGGTCGATGCCAGCTGCTTTTAGGGTTTATCCCTGCGACTTAATTATCGTCATGGCAAAGCATACAGCAACTGGAAACTGGGTGCGTTTAAATTGAAAGGGGTAATTGTTGGGAATGAGTGGTATTGGAGGTATGTACACCGTTTCGCCTGAACCACACCCTGTGAGAATTTCGGCCTGTATTAAGTTGCGCTGCAAAACCGTTACTTTCGAGTCGGGTCCCGTTGCATAGTTTACGCGGAGAAAGATTTCTTAGGAGCATAATGGGAACGCCGACTTTAAGGGTAATGTTATGAGCAGGAAGACCACTTGCAGCCAATAAACTCTAAAACTCGATAGGGTAGGTGGTAGCATCATCCTGATGCACAACACTGTTATATGACGTGTAAATCACTTCATCCCCGACAATTTCCGCCAAAACCTTGAGTTTCGGTAAACGTTTCCGAAGCCCGAGATGACGCATGACGCTCGCGGTCAGCGGACTCTGACCGAGACTCTCTGTCAGAAGAAGTTCTAAAGACCGAGACAATGCATGGCGTTGCCTATCATCATCGAGTCGCATCTGTCTATCCGCATTCGATTATTGAGATCTAGCTAACCTTCTGCTTTTAGCTATTCTGGAATGATGCGACAGATTAGATCGTTTCCTCCTAGGCATTATTTAAAATAATTAAAATTCTTTATATAAGGTGAATTTAAATCAACTGCAAATATTTTAAGGGCAGATTCAGACCACTCAACTGAACAACTTTCCTAAATAAACTTATGTCGAAATACGAAAAAAATTTTTTGACCTCCCATACAAATTGAGAATCAGCTGATCTAGTTTAGTATGGAGAGTGAAAAATAAAATTTCGTATTTCGATATAAGTTTAATTGAAAAAGTTGTTCAGTATAGTGGTCTGTATCTGCCCTTAAAATATTTGCAGTTGATTTGTGTCTACCTTATATACGTCGGTCGTATGTTCCGTCAAACAACAAATTCAATTTTCATTTCAATTCAAGCAAGACAACTAACAAAAGCGAACCGAACTAGAGGTGAGGCATAAATATTAGATTAGGTGCGTGGATTAGGTATTTTTCGATACCAGTGCGTACCTATTATTTGGCACCCCGGATTAGGTATTTTTCGATGCAAGCAATATTCATCCTTAAATCATACGACGTAAAGTTCAAAATCGACTGAGAAGATTTTTGAATATTCTCGTCGGCTCTTGTATTGGGTATGTACCTATCCAATACTTTCATCCATCAAAGAACACTGACCCTTAAACTAATTATTATAAGATAAAAAATCGGTTGCGAAAAATATTTGCTACTAGAATTAAACGTATGGATTAGGTACACTTTTATCAAATATTTTCATCTAAACAACAATGACCTTTACGCACTTTAAGAATAAGATCAAAAATCAGTTGCAAATAAAGTATTAACAATTACTGGGATTAGGTGTATTAGATTCGCTAGTGCAGCAGTGTTACTATTAGGAGCTTCGATCCAGAAATGTTATCTAATACACAGATTAAGGAACAATACTTTGAAGATCTAATACTATCGTGTTAGAAACAATATTGAACTTTACGATGCATGACATAAGGTTGGGAATTGGCTGCGAATGGCAGGGATTAGGAGGAGGTATTCGGATTAGGTATTTGGATTAGTTATTTTTTGGTATTAGTATTAGATAGAACAGGTACGGGTTTTACCTAATCCAACCCACCTCTAAACCGAACCGTCCACGTCCATTTACCAAACCAAAAGAACCATTAAGACAAAGATTATCAATTTTTTAATTTGCAAGGGTTAATTTCAATCTGCTATACCATAATGTGAAAACGTAACCATAGCGAGTTGTAAAATAAGTCAGCGCCATCTATTGAGATTTATGTTACTAAATTTACGATCAAATTCAATGTGTTATTTATTTTATTAAAATTAATAGGTGCAGTGCGTGTTTTCGTCTTTATTGATATGGATAATAGAAAGTAGAAATCCTAGCCTTATCTAAATTAAATTAAACGTAAGTAAACGCATTAAAAGTTTTGAAGCAGTGTTTGAAGTAAATTTTCAATTGACCATAACTTCTTTTTCCCTTAATCGATTTTGACGAAACAAAGTTTTGGCAACGCTCCTAATTATATGTAATCCAACTGTGAAAACCGCGTTTAAATCCGTTGAGTATTTTCGAAGTTATAACGTACCAGACAGACATACATACATACATACAGACAGACAAAAATTCCAAAAACTGTCTTTTTGGTTTCTGTTACTCTTTTTTAATCGGACTTTATTAGTTTTTTTGAAAAATATTAAATGTACAGACACTCGCATTTTAGTGTCTTATTATATGTATTGATAGTAGTATTTACTTCTTTTGTACTTAAAAACGCTCATAAAATAATCACTCAGAACCTATCAAACTATAATTGTAGTTTAAATTTACTACATCCCTCAAAAAAGAAAAATTTTTGAGAACCCAAAAAAAACTTTTTTTTAAATGATAGTGGTCGAAAATTGCGACCTTACACCATAGCCAAAAATTTGTAACACAATTTCCATACGGGTTTTTTACGTTTCCCGACTTTATCCGTTTCTAATCGACTCTCAACATTTGAAAGGGATGTTGTTATGTAATAATGAACCATTACGTACCACTGTGTACATGTATCAGACATTTCACGAGTCATCGCCCACTAACGGACCGTAAAATTATGTTGAAGTCGGGAATAAAGTTAACCACTTGTTTACGTTAAATTTTGTAAGTTTCTATTTTAAAGAGTTTAGTTTTAGAACGAAAACTTAATAGTACTAACGGTTTTAGTAAAGTATTTAAAAGTAGTTCTTTTTCTAGGTTTCGATAGATTTCATATCTAGATAAATTGTTAGATGAAGGTAGGTATCACGATTCACATTTAATAATTAGTTCTAAACCGGTATTTTTATACGGATAGAGTAACAAAGAAGGTAAGGGCCACGTATTTTTTTTGTTTAAATACCAGCCCTATTTTTGATAGTCTTTCAAGTACATAAAACCAGACTTTCTTCATATTTTTTTTAGTCCTGCCATACAAATTTCCTTAGCATCACTCAAATTGTATTAGAGGTCGAAATTTCAATTTATATTTAATTGCAGATTACAGCAGATTAGTTCTACTAAAATCAAGCTGATGTTTAATCCCTCAATTACGGTTATATAGAGTAGCAAACAAGATTAGGGATTTTTTTAATTTAAATACCAGCCTCATTTTTGACAGAGTCTTTCAATCAAGTACATAAAACCAGACTTTCTTCATATTTTTTCGTCTTGCCATACAAATTTCCTTAGCCAGCATCACTCTGATTGTATTAGAGGTTGAAATTTATATTTAACTAACGACCGCCCGGCTTAGCATGGGCATAAAAACCTTCCGCTTAAATCACTCTATCTATTAAAAAATCGGTTGCGTACTTCTAAAGATTTAAGCATACATAGGGATATAGGGACAGAGAAAGCGACTTTGTTTTATACTATGTAGTGATTGAATTGCAGATTAGTTCTACTAAAATCAAGCTGATGTTTAAAATTACTTCTATACTTATAAGCAGACACAAGCTAAACATTTTCATCTTGTGTCTGTTTATAAGTGGACTTAGTAACGTGCACTTTCAGGTAAATCGAATACCGAGAATTGGGTCAAATTAAATTAGTAAGGTTAGATTACAAACCCACACGTCCGCATTCAGACAAGCCCCAGGACAGGTGGAACTAAATCAGTATAATACGTTAATTTGTGAATAGGCTGGTAGGATATGGAAACACAGTGAATTTGATATTTTTCGAAAAATATTTGTTATGTTGTTAGCAGTGTGTGCCAACCTTAAGATTTTACGTTTACGAGCACGAAGATACGCTTTGATTCTAGTATAGTATTCTGTAATCTATGGGTATAGCGATAGTGCACCTGTCATTGGAGGTCGAATCTAGCAAAAAAAAAAAAATTTATCCCTCGGACTTAGCTCTTGTCAGACTTCCCGTAGAAACTCCAATCAGTTAATTGCTTTGATGTCGATAAAATAAATTAATAAAACACGCCGTATAAGGTACGTATTGGTATTATCTGTGCTACGGCCTTAGTGCTGGGTCGCAAAATTAGATCAAGTCCGTTTATTTTAAGAATTCTGACATTGTCCTTATCTGCCGTACCATCTAGCTATACAGGGTGTATTTTTAACACCAGCCTTATTTTTACAGTATGTTCAGTATTTACATTAGACTACTTCCTGAAAAATCCTGATATTTGATGCTGACCGCTCAATGTAAATGAGAAAACGAGAAAAATGTTGGCAATACAACCGGGAAATCTCTGGGAAGATCATGTGGATGACAGTGATATTTACCGGACGTCATCACAATGTATTTTCACATATTTTTGTTTATTGATTTGTTTTTGATTAAATTCAATAAAAACATAATCAATTATACTAGGTTACCATATGATCAAACAACAATCAACACAACCAAATAGTTTTTCGCTGAATTCGGAACGAAAATTCAACACCCATATTTTCACTTCAGTTCGTTCAATATTGAACTTTGAAAAAAATATTTGAAATATAGCAAATATCAGTCGGTCATTCGGTGCCGATAAAACGATAAAAAAGCAATGTGCTCGTGAGAAAAAGGATACAGTTCTGGCTCGGTGTGTATGAAATGGAATAGAAATACGGGTATTTCTAGACTCTCTAACTGCTCCCTATTGATAAATACAAAAACAAAACAAAATTTATAAATCATCTTGTATAAACTCCTTAAAATTACAATGCAATACACTTTTAGTAGGTAGGTACATAATATGCTTCCAACTGGTCATTCTGGAATTCAATTCAATTTAATAATAAAACAATATACATTACATTCGAATATTTCTTAACACTACTTCAGTGCTAATCCAAAATCCTTGGGGAAGGTTTATGTTCAGCAATGGAGAATCTGCAGCTAAAGTTATGACGACACTTTTAATTGCACCATAGTTTTATAAGTATAAGCAAAAAACAAACAAAAATGTAAGTATAGGATTTAGTTGTTCAGATTTAAATGATTATCAAAATAAGTTATAAAATAAATAATATAAATATTTACGGACAAATCACACAGATTGAGCAAGCTCCAAAGGAGTAAGTTCGTGACTTATGTTATTGGATACTAACTCTCCGATACTATATTTTATAACAAATATATATATATAAATAAACGTCCAAGACCCAGGCCAATCAGAAAAATACCATTTTTCATCTTAACCTGACCGGGAATTGCGTGTAATCGATATTTATATTTTCATAACTATCCTGTTTGAGAATGCTTTTGTTATTGGATACAGCCAATCGCACAAGTAAATTAGGACCTATATTATTGCCTCTTACGATTCCAATGGAAATCTATTCTTTAGTTGGAAAGCATGGCAAAAATTTAAGAAAAATAATTGTGTAAATAAATCGATCTGAATAACACTATAACAATGCTTAGTTCTAAACTGTTTCGGAATTTTCGTCATTCAACATCACAATAACAGGAAAATCACCAATACGAGAGACGTTTTAATGAGAATGTCATGCCGTTTCGATAACACAACGGAGACAGTGTATTTGAGCTGGAAATTTTGCTCGAGGACAAACAGAATTGTAGATTATTTGGGAACTATCACAGTTGAAAAATAACAAAACAATAGTGTTCTATTAGTATATTATCAAATAACAACATCCCAATTATGTTTCTTAATATTTTGGAATAATATTAATTCCCAGATGAAAATAAAAAACAATGATACCAGTGCTATGTAGAGTTGATTGACACTGCATCGCACTAAATATAAAGAAATAAAATAAATGTCGTTGGTTTAATGTCAATTCAAGACTTTCACTCAAACAACAGTCTCAACAATATCGAAGTGCAATCACTTTACTATCACTATAATTATAATTTTAAGTAGTGTCAATAAATATTTGAATGCATGTTGAAATGTATATTGTTTTAATGAACAAATTGAACTGAACTTCTGTGCTTCAAACTGTACCAGTAACGACCACTTCCATTGAACATTCCATAATATCAGGCTTTCAATTAATCCTTGCAATGCTAGTCTGGTCAGCTATTGCCCAGTTTGGTAAATATTTGCAAAGGCAACCACAGTCGGTATCGGCTAAGACTGAGGACTGAGTATTAGTTTTCGACTAGTATTTGTATTCAGATATTAATTTCACAAAGAGCGTCTTTGTGAAATTACGTGATGAATTTTTAAAAAACACAAAATATTTGATTATAAAGAAATTATTTACCGAGGCTAACTTGAAGCATAGAAAACTTATAAAAAGAAAAATTACGTAAATGATTTACATGGATTTACTTAATTCAGTCATTATAATAAGAACATAAACAAAGCATTGGAGAAATTTAAAGAAAAAACCGGCTTTATCTATTTAAAAAGCTTTTGAAAAGTTAATTTTCCAAATCGGTCTATTTTATTTTTTTTACATTTGACAATGTTCGTAAAAATAAATTAAACTTCGACGTAACATAAACAAAAATTAAAAAAATTAAAAAAAAAAAAAACAAAAATTATCCGTGAGAATCTCCAAAACACAAAAACATAATAAAAAAGGTTGTCACTACAATTATTTATGAAAATCCAAATACCAGAAAAATAAACAGATCAGCCTGACAAAACGTTCCAAATTGAAAACAAAACTCCAAAAGAATTTTAATATCCAACGTAATAAAGAGTTGTTAACCGAATGACTTTTTAAAGTTTGCCCTGCTCGATAAATAAGATGGCTCGCCGTTGATTCCCCTGGCAGCTGACATCAGTCCTCAGGTGCGGTTTACAGTCCCCTGCCCAGTTACCTCGCATTTTTGAGTTCAGTAATTTGCATTCTGTTTTAGGTTACTGTGTTAATAAGAATTTTACGCAATCGGAATTTAAATTAGTTTAGTTGAATAAAATGATTTTTTATGGAGCTAGATAAAAGGGTGATTGTATCGCGTATAAAAAGGGTTTCGTCCATAGATTTATAACAAGAAAAGATAGAGCAATAAATTGACATTATATATAAAAGTGAGATGGCTATAGGAAATTCCAATAGAAAAATAAGGATAGATTTTTTTGTCTTCTTCAGTGTGACCATTTTCTTTTGTTTGGTCAAAGTGAACTTAGGCCAAACAAACACCTGTTCAGTGAAATTCTTTTTTTAACGTTTTTCTACAAAAGTAACTTGTGACGGCAAGTCACACAGACCAGTCTGGTTCCTCGCAGTATACGATATGCGTGCCATAGGTCTCACAACTTATAATGCCAAAGACCAGGATAAAAAGCAGGAAAGCGGACCCTGGGCTCCAAAGTAATCGGCTGAGGAAGCAACTGGGAAAGCGCTAAGGTGAGAGAGAGAGCAGTCACACAGACTAGACTTATATGTACCACAAAATGCAATGTTTATAGTTGAATTGCGTAAACCATATGCTGAATATAAATATAAGTTACTTCATTTTTGAGAAACTACCCACCTGTGTTTGCTATAAAATCAATAGCAACTCATTAAAAATACAGAAGGAGACGATCGAATGGCCTTACGATATTCCTTATCATTGAACCCAGCAAGACATGACATAATCGGTTGAAATTATGGGCGAGTCCAATAGCGTTTTATAAATATTTATATCACATTTTTCTGTTAATAATAAGCAAAGGACTGTTTGGTGACATAAAACGAAAATAAATATTATTTAAAGCAACTGAAAACAGTGCACAAAAAAAATTTAAATCAAACAATGTACAATTTTTTTCGAATATAATACATTCATATTCAATGATCTTATTTTTCTTTCAAAATAAAACTACAACACAAATTTGTAAAGGGCTTCAAAGCAAACAGTTTTTATAAAAAAAGCAAAGATAAATAATCGAGTTTTGAGGTATTTAACAAACAAAAATAATAAAAGAAAATTTATCTTTCTGAAAATTAGTTGAAAAGAATAAACGGAAATCTGCTCTTGAAACCAACGGACATTAAAAAAGAAAGCTTTTAATTACTTCAAGTAGATATACTTTAAGGCAGCAATATAAACTTTTTAACGATCCCAGAAAGCTCGCAACATATTATTTAATTACTTTTCCGGAGTTTGCGATTCCCAATTGAAATTATATTAAGGAGACAACAAAGCAATCAGGCTTAATGACTCGACTATTGTGTGAAAAACAATTTGTTGTGTTCAAATTTTTGAAAGCTCGCCGCTGTTCTATCGGAAATGCCAGTTGCATTTTCTTACTTTAAATGTAGGTATTTGAATATTTCCAATAAATGTACTTTTTTTAACTTTTATATCCTTCTAATAATACTAGCTTTCGCCCGCGGCTTCGCCCGCCTGAGTTTCCCTCGGGAACAGTGCTTTTTCACGGGATGAAAGGTACCCTATGTCCTTCTTAATACTCCTAGCTATGTGTAGATATAGATGATAAGGCGTGAAGAGTAACAAATTAACAAACAAACAAATATGCAAACTCACTTTCACATTTATAATATTAATGATGGTCCATACCAATTTAGAAAGCAAATATAAAATAATGCAGGATACAGATAATAACACATATATATTGGCGCAGAACAACAACATCAACGCACCTGCACAAAACACGTGTTCGAACCGACGTAAACAAAGCGGGGTGGCGAGACGTCCCCACTCCGACCGGCCTATAAAAGCGATGTTTTGCGGCAAACTGATTCATTCGATTGTCGGCGCTTAAAGTAAACGTTACTCTGTTCGTCTTTTTTTGATTGTGAATTATTTATTGGTTATTTTAAAAGTGAATTAATTGATTGTTTGTAAATTGAGTTCTGTGAATAAAAAGTTATCATGGACAATGGAGATTTTAATGATGACCGCAATTCCCTCGCTCCTACATCGGAAGAGGGGACGAATCAACGCCAACAACCAACGGCCAGTACATCAACTGCGGCAATTTTGGCAAATACATTTCGTGATACTATGCTCGAAATGATGACTCAACTGTCTCAAGATAATCAGGCTGCATTGACGGAAATGATAAAAATCTTGCGTCCAGAAGAAGTTCGTTCAGTTCGTATATCCGATATTTACTTTCCTAGTTTTGACCCAGATAAAGGAACTGATGTAAGAGAATGGGTTGAGCTAATAACAAGAACACAAATGGAATATAAATTGAAAGATCATGAAGTACGGCTTAAAGCCGCTGGTGTGATGAAAGGCAGAGCACAACTATGGGCTGATGACTGCTTGCTCAGAACAACCACATGGTCTGAAATGAAAGAAGACATGATCCAAACATTTGAGCCAGAGTCTAGGTACTTTTCGCATGTTCTTAAATTTCGGCGATATACTGTGGATGATGCTGCTGATATTCCAGAATATATATCAAATACATGGAAAATGTTTAAAAAAATAGTTAAACAGGACCCAACAGAACAAGATGCAGTGGAATTCGTTATTGGGAGTATCGAAAATGATAGTCTTCGCACAGAACTCCTTAATAGCAAATCAAATTCAGTTCCAGAACTAATCGCGATAGCAAAGACAATGCGTAAACGTAAATCATCATCTGAAAATAAATTACCTGCTAAGAAAACAAAGTTAGAGAATTTTCAAAATGTCGAATGTTATTTATGTGGAAAGACAGGCCACAAAGCTCGTTGGTGTAGACAACCTACGACCACGATAACCCAAAACAAGGACAAAAAAAAGAATGTTCCTATTGCCATATTCTTGGCCATAGTTATGAAACCTGTTTCAAGAGGATGAATGCTGAAAAACATAATGCTGAAAAGAACGTCAATCTATGTCAGAAAGGTAAGACTATTTCAAATATTATTTACATCTCGATTAACAACAAAAAGTTTCATGCCATATTTGACAGCGGCGCAGATTGTTCTTTGATAAGAGAATCTTTAGCGTTGTCCCTGCCTGGGACAAGAGTAACAAAGACTACTCACTTAAAAGGCATAGGACCAGTACCAATCGTATCTTTGACTCAGATAACCACTGTCTGTAAGATTAGTGAAATAAACATAGAACTAGACTTTCACATTGTACTGAATTACGAAATTCCAGCAGATATTCTTATTGGTAAGGATTTACTTTCTATCAAAGGAATAAAAGTAACATTATCAAGGGATGGCGTTGTAGTTTGCAGCAGCGTTGAACAAAAGGAAGCGGAGATATATCAACTGATTTCCAGCCCAATTAACACGGATATAAGCGACAGGCAGGAATTAATTAATTTGAAGAAAATATTAGATGTTTATAAAAAATCATTCTCAGATGGCATATCAGGATCCAGAATAACCACAGGTGAACTTTCAATTAGACTTAAGAATCCAAATAAAATAGTTAATCGCCGACCATACCGATTAGCTCCAGTTGAACGCGTGAAGGTTCAAAAAATTATTCAAGATCTATTAGATAAAAAGATTATTCGAGAAAGCAGTTCACCTTTTGCTAGTCCTATAATAATGGTAAAAAAGAAGAATGGCGAAGATAGGCTATGCGTGGATTATAGAGAACTGAATTCTAATACAGTGCGGGATCATTATCCCCTACCGCTGATTTCGGAACAACTTGATTATTTGGCTGAAGCTGGATACTTTACATGTTTAGATATGGCAGCAGGTTTTCATCAAATTCCTATTTCAGAGGAGTCAATTGAAAGAACTGCATTTGTTACTCCAGATGGACAATACGAGTACTTGACCATGCCTTTTGGGCTCACCAATGCCCCATCAGTTTACCAAAGAGCAATAAATAAGGCTCTAGGAAGTCTCAGAGGAAAAGAGGCACTAGTTTATATGGATGACGTATTAATACCTAGCAAAACAATCCCCGAAGGGCTTATAAACCTGGAAAAGGTACTAGTAGCACTCACAAAGGCAGGATTTACGATAAATATTAATAAGTGTGCCTTTTTAAAAACTTCCATCGAATATCTTGGATTTATTGTCAGTAATGGAAAAGTTAGACCAAGTCCGTCAAAGGTGGAAGCCTTGGCTAGATCCCCTCCGCCAACTAACGTCAAGCAATTGAGGCAGTTCAATGGCCTTGCTGGTTACTTTCGTCGTTTTATACCTAACTTCTCCACAGAAATGATACCATTGTACAATCTTACCAAAGCGGATGCTAAGTGGGAATGGACTACACAACACGAAGCTGTACGTTCAAAAATAATTACTTACCTTACGTCAGCACCCCTACTTACAATATTTTTAGAGGGTTCTATAATAGAACTTCACACAGATGCCAGTGCCATAGGACTAGGAGCTGTTCTCATCCAAATAAGACAAGGGGTTCGTCATGTGATTGGCTACTTCAGCATGAGAACAACTGCAGCAGAATCCAAGTACCACAGCTATGAGCTTGAAACTTTAGCCATAATACGAGCTGTGAAACATTTTCGCCATTTCCTATATGGAAGAAAATTTACGATTGTAACAGATTGTAATGCAGTAAAAGCGTCACGATATAAACAAGAATTGCTACCCAGAGTTCATAGATGGTGGGCCTTCTTACAAAACTTTGATTTTGAAGTTGAATATAGGAAAGGAGAAAAAATGCAACACGCAGACTTTTTTAGCAGAAATCCTCTTAAAATTGTTATGAACTTATCAACAAAAGATGATTGGTTAATAGTAGAACAACGTCGTGATAAAGATATTGCTAAAATTATTGAAGACATCCATAAGAATGTACAACCTTACACCGAGTACGAAATAAAGGATAATATATTATTCTACAAAACCATTGTTAATGGCAAGATAAAGCTAACAAAAGTTGTCCCACAGTCATATCAGTGGAGTCTCATAAATACTTATCACGAAGCACTTAAACATATGGGCTGGGAGAAAACATTAGCAAAACTCAAAGAAAATTTTTGGTTTCCTAAAATGTCATCAACAGTAAGATATTTTGTAGACCATTGTGTGGTATGCAAAACTATGAAAGGATCCTCTGGAGCTACACAGACTCGTCTTCATCCAATCGAAAAAGTCCCAGAACCATTTCATACTATCCATGTAGATATTTCAGGCAAATTAAGTGGAACTGCCTCTCAAAAGGAATATGTATTTGTTGCAATCGACGCTTTCACAAAGTTTGTTATTTTACAACATGCTAAGAGTAAAACTCAAGCTAGTGCATTAAAACATTTAGAAGAAATCGTTTTCTTATTTGGTGCTCCAAAAAGAATCATTGTTGATGGTGACGGAGCATTTATTTCCCATTATAAAGCCTATTGTGACCAGTACGGAATTGCATTACACCAATGCGCAGGATACACCAGCAGAGGAAATGGCCAAGTTGAAAGAATTATGAGAATAATAAAAAATGGATTAACAGTTATAAAAAACACAAACAAGTCGCACTGGGGAAAATCAATTGGAACACTTCAGCTAGCCATTAACTGTACCATTTCAAAAACTACACAGCAAACACCAATTGAGTTGCTGACTGGAAAAAGAGGTAGCGTACCTCCTGAACTGCTGAATATAATAGACGAAATCAACGAACGCATTAATCCAGAATCTTTAAAGGAAGCTGTGTCGATAAGGATGACCGAGAAGGCTGAAAAGGATAAAGCAAGATTCGATAAAGGAAAAGCTAAGGTGAAAAGATTTGAGAAGGGCGAATACGTTCTTCTCAGGGAACCACCGCGACTAGGTACAAAATTAAGTATTAAATACGATGGGCCTTTCGAAGTCAAAAAAGTATTACCAAGCGATAGATACGAAATACGAAGAATAAATGGTCGAGGTCGATTTAGAAAAGTGTGTCATGAACATTTACGAAGCGCACCCAAATTTGGAGTTCAAAGCGATGTTGCCGTATCGGCGATGTATAAAGAACAATCTGAAAGCAGTGAACAATGTCAATAAGATAGTATAAGTTGAGTTAAACTTTTATTTTTTATTACTTTACTGATTTGAGAATTGATGCTCTCAGGTGTGATTCTGAGAGATGAGTTGTTGTTGAACCAATATTAGCACTGGTGGTGGCTATGAGGTTATTTGAATGTCTAAGACTCAGCCTTAGTAACTATTACATTGATGGCAAACACATAAGTTGTGTTTGAAGATAGACTTATTGTAAAATGATGTTAAGGCTCTGGAGTCTGCTAAGCCTAAAGCGAGATTTTAATAATTTTGATTTGTACTCATAGAATGCTCTTTTTGTTTTAGATAAACCAACTACAAAATAGGCGCCGGGACGCGCCTAGTTGCAGTATGGCCGTATTGGCGCAGAACAACAACATCAACGCACCTGCACAAAACACGTGTTCGAACCGACGTAAACAAAGCGGGGTGGCGAGACGTCCCCACTCCGACCGGCCTATAAAAGCGATGTTTTGCGGCAAACTGATTCATTCGATTGTCGGCGCTTAAAGTAAACGTTACTCTGTTCGTCTTTTTTTGATTGTGAATTATTTATTGATTATTTTAAAAGTGAATTAATTGATTGTTTGTAAATTGAGTTCTGTGAATAAAAAGTTATCATGGACAATGGAGATTTTAATGATGACCGCAATTCCCTCGCTCCTACATATACATAAGATAGATATCCTTACTCATAAAAATTGATATGTATAAGCACTTCTTCTTTTGTAGTTCATTAGCCAAATGCAAGTGGAATTTAAGTATAATAAATGAACACAAAAAAATTATATTTATAACATTTTACAGAAGCTTTAATTTTAAAATGTTATTATAAGATAATAATAAACTGAGTTCCACCAACCAACAAAAAATCTCTACTGCGTAGACACTCTACGAATATATTAAACAAAAACATTGCAAAATAAACTTTATAATATACTCACTTAGTGCGATATTCGCTTGCTTGTTTCTATCAAGCTGCCCTCGTAGAGCACGTAACCGTCGTAGCTTCAACTCCTGCGCTTCTACGCGTTCTCGTAGCCTTCGTAGCCGCTCGCCTTCTACAGCCACCTGCCAGACAAGATATGTTTTTTATTCCTAGTTTTGAACAAATGTAGTGGTTGTTTAGTTACTGTTTTATGAAAAAGTAATGTTATAGGACTTGTAAGTCTTTTATAAATAAATAGTTCACGTCTTATAGTTAATATGTGTAGGTACATAAGTATAATCGTAAATGCTCGTGAAAAAAAAAATGTGTAATATTTGGATGACCATTTGACTTTTGGTTCGAATAAATTTTGCATGATACCTAAATGATTTATTTGATATGTTTTAGCTTTACCTCGAGTTTTTATTAACACTACATAGTATAAAACAAAGTCGCTTTCTCTGTCCCTATATCCCTATGTATGCTTAAATCTTTAAAACTACACAACGGATTGTGACTCTATGTCCATGCGAAGCAGGGGCGGGTCGCTCATCATGTAATAATTTAAATAGATCATAATTTATCTGACAGTGCATAAAATTTCGAACAAACAATAAAAAAAGATTTATAAAAAAAAAATTACACTTTCAAATAAAAATATAGGTAGTGTGTGTACTTATAACCTGTATCGCCACACCCTCCCTTTATAGGTGGCACTATCCGAACACGAACAAGTAATTTATGAAGACATTTGTTACAGTGACCGGATTACCGGTAAATAACTGTGTGACCGTGGGTGGAAATTACACAGAATTACAGGAAAAATACATATCTTTATTGTAAGAGATATAAGATGTTTCCTTTCTATGAAAAACATCTAAATAAAGCGATAATATATGTGTTTTCAAAATAGATATTCATTGGAATTCAGTAGCAATTATTATTGTTGTTTGATGAGATATTCTTCTTCTTTTCGAGTCGAATTGGTTGTGGTATATATAAATATATGTTTTAAATATGTTTCAACCAGTACATAGCCACGTCCACCTCCCTGCCGTTTGATTATTTTATAGTTACTTTTTTTATAGTGGTCATTATGATAAATTGGCATGTCGGAGGTCGCTGGTTCGAAAACCGGCCAGGTCAATTAAATTTCTAATAAAACTACTCCGAATAAACATCGAAGTGAAAGTTAGAAAACTTTAAAACGACACAAGCTATTAATAAATTGCAAGTATTTTTAATTTTGCACGAATTTCGATAATTTAAAAAACGCTCTATATTTTGTATTTATAGAAAAAGTTATTTAGAAGATACTCTCTCTCTTATTTCCACGTACTTTTAAAGTAGTTATTACTTTTTAACAATTTTATTTTTATTTTTTCGTTTGTTGTAAACTTTATTATCTAGATCCCAATCGATCAGCAGATCAAGCGACGCAGTGGAATTGGATCGGATACACTCTACGAAGAGGTCCCAACCATATACCTAAACAGGCAATGAACTGGAATCCTTAAGGAAAGCGAAAGCGTGGCCGCCCAAAACAAAGCTGGCAACGCACGGTGCTGGATAAGGCCAAGATGGTTCACAAGACCTGGAGTGAAATAAAACGTGAAGCGTGGAAAGTCACTGTGGATGCCCTCTGCCCCAATACGACAATAGGACTATAAGTCAATAAGTAATAACTTTATTGCACCAAAATATACAACGGCGGACTTATCTCATGAAGAGATCTCTTCTAGCCAACCGCAGGCAAGTAACAAGTAAAGAAAGATGGTTTAAAATCCATGCGAATGTATGTATAATATATTTGCTCAACTTCTAAGCCAACGTACATAATTTTTCATTTCAAAAATCTTTTCCACAATATTACGAGCATAAGTAAAAGTGCAACAGTTAGCCCATTAATATTACTTTTCATAGTCGTTGTACCGTGTTAGCGGGGATTTTTATACCCGATGCGGAAAAAGGAGGGTTATGTATTTGCTTATATGTGCGTATATTTGTATGTATGTCAATCTTTGTTTCCTGTTACAACTAAATGACTATTTTGGTATGATTTTTCTAGTGGTCTATAGCTTGAGAATTACCGGGTAAATTAAAATTATACCATGTCATGCATGTCGCCCGCAAACATAGGCAATGACTAAAGATTTACACTTGCCACGATCCCCATACTCATCACTCTCGACATACACGCTCGCCGATTTTAAGTAAAACATAATGTAAGTTTTTAGTATTTAATCTGTACAATTTATCTTTGGAGCTCTTTCACAGTTGATTGATTGTAACAATTAATCTTAAAATTAAAATCTAGAAAAAATAATCTATACTTCTATACTGATATTATAAAAAAGAAAGATTGTTGTATTTTTGTGTGTATGTTTTTAATGAATAAACTCAAAAACTGCTGTGCCGATTTCGAATTCTAATAATCTTTCACCATTCAAAAACTACATTCACCCTGAGTGACATTGGCTACGTTTACCACGAGCGAAGCCGGGGGATGTTAGTAATATAATAAAATATATTACCTAAATATCATTCTAATGACAAAATAAATCTTCCACAAAATAATATGCAGGTTTTTTACAAAGAAGTTAATAAATGTCGTATTTTCCATCTCAACACATCCAAAAGCCTGCACATCGTAGTAACTAGGTAATGTTGCCGTAAATTTCCCTACACTCAGTCTCCCCTGAGTAATCCAACGATCATAAAGTAAGAATGTTAGTATGGCGCTTCGTCTTGAGGGGTTAGCTTAGTGATTTCTTTTGTATTGGATGTATAATTAGCATTTGATAAATACTAATTTCAGCCGTAATCGGTCTACTACTGGACAGAGGCCTTCTAATAAGTTTTGACTCTTGTAAACTGATGTTTTTGAAAAAAAAAATGTGCAGTGGAGATTGTGGCGGTTTCTTCTCTAATTGTGTTTAGAAGTGGTGGTAAACCTTATATAAGTAATGAATAACGTCAATAAGTGATAATAATCCTATATTGAGAATTATTTATTTCATCATTTATTATTTATTATTTTATCATTGTTTATTTATTTACTATATATTTATTTATCAATAAAAGTTGGAGTTATAGCTGATATCAACTGCAAGTTATATCAAGCGCCACGCAGGATGATATGGCTTGGGAGGGAAAAAAATCAAAAGTTTATGGAGGAGGCCTACGTCCTAAAAGGGACATCATAAGGGCTGCTATGGATGGATGGATACTTGATGAGGTTCTTTTTCAGTCAACTATGGTTTATTTTTAAGTCTTAAATCGCGCAACAAATTGTAAACATATGAATCATAAAGAAAAATAACATATAATAGTACTATAACATCTTTATTTTATAGCTAAAAGTACTCGAGGGAACAATCGGGCGATTTATAGATACATTACTCGAGTAAATAACTATTGCAGTGGATTTAGCGAAAAGGGACTATAGCTAGTATGAGAAATTCAGCCTTATGGATCAGAACTATTGAATAAGCCACTCTTTCAAAAGAAGCGTGGCTTACTTGTGGTGTATCTAATACTAATAACAATTACTAATTAGAAAAGAAAAACAGTAATCTATTATTTATTACACACTAGCTGTTGCCCGGGGCTCAGCTCCCATAGAAATTCTGGGATAAAATATAGCCTATGTGTTGTTTCAGCGTTTAAGCAATCTCCATTCCGAATATCAGCCAAATCGGTTCAGCCGTTTTCCTGTGAAAGAGCTACAAACAACCATACAAACTTTCGCGTTTATAATATTAGTTTATAATTTAATAGGTGTAGGAAGTAGGACTGTAGTTCGCTACTTGATCCTGCCTTTATGCCTGAAAGAGTTGGCCATATTAACAATATTTGTGTTGAATATACCCAAAAAGACTATTCAAACATACTTAATTGCTTATGACCAACCAAAACAAAAGCACAAAATTCAACTTTAGGCTCACCCATGGAAATTAAATCTTAACAAAGTAGAATATCGGCCATTTTGTTAATTTTACTGGCGTTTTCATTGCGTGCGAAGAGTTTATTTCTTTAAGGGCCGATAAATATCGCATTAGGGTAACAAAGGGGGAAGTAAGATTTCCAACGAGTGTGTAGTTTATGTATTCGAGTAAAATAAATTAAACTTTATATTTTTTTTTATCATCAATTGTTTTTGAGGCAATGCCGATGAACATGAGGAATTTGTGTGACAAATTTTTATTTCTATCTATTGTGGTTCAAGAGATACAGCCGCATAACAGACAAATAACAGAAGAGGTTTAAAAATGTGACCCCGTTTATTTTATTTATTTAATTCATGTACACTCAAATACAAACATAGAAAACTTAAAATTAGGAAACTTAGTACAAGGGTGCTACTTATTTCTATATAGAAATTTCTTCCAGTAGACCCGCGATAGGAGATTAAAAACTCAACTAATAACTCCGTTTTTACTCAACAAATATGTAATGATAAAATATACTCTTTTTATAGGCAATTTTCCTACTTATAAAACAATGAAATGTAAAATAAGATTCAAAAATAATATAGGGCGACCGACGACACCGGCTGTATTATACTAACGAATAGAGTGACACCCCAAAGTAATACCTTATAAGATGCGGGCGAAATTTAATTTCACTCTCCCCCCCACCCTTATCAGCATTCGCAATACCCAGAATTTCGGGACACTTTCCCAACAACCGCTCAACTTTTCTCCGAAAACAATCGGATTTGTTATTGTTAGCCGATAAGACGATAAATTTGAGAGAAACTTACTTTAAAATTATTTATTTATTAACCTGTCTGGCTGTGTTGTTGTAGATGTTGGGCTCTTAATCTATTTTTTAGTTGCTGGCCGCAGCTCCAGTCATGTTTCATTTTTTGTAAAGGGTTTTCATTTTTACCGTGAAACCTCTGAATTTTGAAACAATGAAATTGAATTTTCGGGAAAACTCCAGCCAGAGACTACTAAGAATAGTCTACTCTTCCCCTGGGTATCGCAAGAGGCGATTAAAAATAAAGACCTCATTTTTTTTTGTAAATCTGATCCACTGATGGCAGATTTCACTGGGTGTCAACCCAATTTGAGAACGTAGGAAATGACAGACATGAAACGAAAATGAGAAGTTAGTCAGGTAGGCGTCTTGTCATATAAATAATGCCGAGAGTCTTATGAATATTAAGTATTACCTCATGAAAGGGGAAAAAACGAGATATGTTTTCATTCGGTTTTGAAGGCTTGTGATACTTCGGTGAACACTAGCGCCACCATCAGATAAAAATCATGATTCACTGAAAACACAAGTTATCAAAAATCCGTCTTATGTAATTAGGTCCTGGATCTAAAGTTAATTTTAAACATATTAAATTATAGATCCCTATACTCGTAGTTACAAATTGCAATATTGCTAAAAACGGCCACTTTTAACAGTTTTGCAATTTGTAACTACAGGGAACTAATTTAAAAATTTAATATGTTTAAAATTAACATCGGATGCAAATCCTTAATTACATAAGACGGATTTGATAATGATTTTTAACTGATGGTGGCGCTGGTGTTCACTAAGGTATCGTCTTATACTGATAACGAGAGAAAAAAGTGCCGGACCATTTCACATCCCAGTATTGTAAATGTGCTTACATAAAGCTGTAGACATGAAACGTAAATTAAAACTTTTAAAGTAAAATCTCGAACTAAAGTCACTTTTATGTGACCCATTTTCTTCCTAACGTTTTTTCTACAGTAATCAATCATAATTTTATAAGAAAAAAAAACTGAGCCAATTCTTTCAAATTAACTCACTTTAAAACTAATTTGATCTTAATTGGAGATAAAAACCGACGTTGGATTCTTCAAAGTTTAAGGTTTTACTTTTTACTTAAAACTGGTAATTTGAAGTCAAAGAGTAATTAAAAACTCGCCTTGGCTAAACTGTTTACGTTAAGTTTAATGAATAGAGTGGCTCTATTTTATAAATCATCCTACTGTTTTTCCGGTTTCGTCTTAACACGTTTGCGGACGTTTGTGAAAACACAATAGAAGTTTTATTGTTATAACTGCTATTGCAGTCATGTGTCCGCTAATGTGTTAAGTTACAAAGCTCTGTGTCCCCTCAAATCCTTGTGGATAGCAAAATCCGTCACTATGCAGTCCGATGGAAGTACAAATAAATTGTCTCTTCACTTATTCTCTAGTCGCCTATGGACAGAGATTCCCTCTCTTATAACATAGGTTTCGTAAAAGGCGTACATGATCAACCCGTAGAAAAACAATTTCATATTTTGAAAGGAATCATTTTAATTTTCGTTTTCTTCTCAGCAAGCCCTTTTGGTTGACACTCTTGATACCCACATCGTTTGATCTTTTATAAAATCTAGTTTTTTTTTCTATTTTCATTAAAATCGAAAACAATACTTTCAAACATCGAATTTTAAAAACAAACATGTTTTTCAAGATTGAACGCTTTGAAAAGTTTAGTAAACGACTCGTGTAATAAAACCTTTTTGAGCTCAAAAGCATTCATTAAAAATCTTTCCTTTGTGGCAGGGGTGGAACGAGACCCTTTTTTATAAATTTATAGCGCAAGTAACACCTCCCCCATTCAAACACGCGTGGTTGTGTAATTAATTTAAATATAAATAAAATCCCTGAAATAAAAGGTGTTTGATATGTTTTCTGAAAAATGCACCATGCCGCTTTTGCTTGATGGCATATAATGGGACACATATAATAGGACATCATCGCTAACATTTGAAACAATCATTCTAAGACTTTTTTACTAACTTCGAGCCTAGCTCAATCTGTGTGATTTGCCCATACATTCATATATTTTTTTTTAATTCAATGTTCTTTAGCATGCTAATGTTGAACTATTGATTAGTTTGCTTGTCCATGAAGAGACCATTCTATCTAGCATTTATTTGAAGTTCGACATTTTCTCCATCTACTATTTACTTACTTAACACGTTAGTGGACACAATACTGCTATAGCAGTTATAACAATAAAATTCTATTGTTTTCAAAAATGTCCGCCAACGTGTTAATCTCTTAATTACTAATTACTTTTGATTAGGAAATCAGAAATAGTATTTGGCTAGGAAAAAAAATAATACTAAAAAGTATTATCCAACCAAACACATACATTTTTATAGCGTTCTTCATTACAAAACTTTGTTCATTGGTGTAACCGATAAATATATCGAAACTTCTAACAAAGTTGAGATTACTTTTCCGGTGTCTCATTTACAGTCATAACCTTATTGTGTTGTACAAAGTTTTGGCATATTAGCAAATATCGTAGCCTTATTAGATCCGATCCGAACCTAATTAAATTTGTGTAAATTTGATAATAGGGATTACGACTGGGTAAAGAAAACGTAATTCTATTTAGTCCGTCAGTTAGGTAATAAAAATATATTACACCCATATTTTGTGTTTTATCAAAGTAACATATAATTGCGATTAAGAACCACAAAAATATTATCACATATAAGTACTTTTTTGTTGGAACTAGGGTTAATACCTACTTTATAACCTTTGTTAAATATAATGAGAAATGACTCAATAACCACTAACCATTCAATCCAGCTCAGCTAACATGGCATATTATAGTAATCAGGTATACATGCAAATCAGTTCTTGTGTGTATTTTTCCCCCCGCAAAAACGCCAATCCAGCAATGATTTCAGGCGCCATCTGTGTTTCACACAAAAAATCACCTAATTATTAATTAGGTATTTACCTGGTGCTGCCTGGCTTCTTGTTGCTTCAGGTACCTCAGCCTCTGCTCCTTGGCGCACAGCAGCTGATGCTGTGTGTCAATCTGCTGTTGCTGTCGAAGCGCCATCGCGCGCAGCTCACCCAATGTCAACTCCACCCCTTCCCCCAACTGTGAACAAAAAAATTAACAAATTAATACCTAGGAATAGCCATCCAGAGAGGTAATGCAGCCAGTGTCTTGGGTACATTACCGAGTGGCAGCGATATCGCACAAATTTTCTATTTGGTATAGTTTAGTCTAGTTTTATTTTCATAGTTTAGCTATATTTTATTGTAATTTGAATTGGTATAATACCTAGGAATAATGAAAACTTATGAAGCTAAACCGCATTATTTTTTAGTCGGTGGACCGTACCAACACATCTGAGCCCAAAAAAGCCCATAGCGAATGAACATTCGCCTCATGCACTTTCGTAACTGCGATTTACTTTTTGTGTTACAAGTATAAAATGAAGTTGCCCGCGTTGTATCTGTACGGACAGAGTACAAAACTTAAAAACAGAGTATAAAACAAAAGGATTTTCATGCGGTTTTCACTATTACATAGAGTGATTACCAGGGCAGGTTTTGGGTATTTAATACATATTGGGTTTTTATATAAATACTAATGATTCTAAGGCGGTACGAAGTCAGCGACAGCCAGTTCAATAATATGATTACTGATTTAATAATAGTATTTTTATATCCCCTATATAAAAATACTATTATTAAATTAGTAATCATATTTCATATAATTAGATTAGAATTAAAATTTATATGATTTTAAACCTTTAAAGAATCAATTTAACAGTTGCTGGAATTAACGCCATATTCTGTTCTACCGAATTCCCCTGCGTTTCGAAGGATATTCCCTAATGGATCCCAGGGATTTGAGGCATCTCTCCATTACAGCGTCTAAATTTAACCTCATTTCAACAATATTTGAGTTCGATAATGTTATTTCGAGACTGATGAGAAAATAATTAATTCTTATTGTTACATTTTGTGAAATATAAAAGAGTGAGATGAGGAAAAACGGTCATTTCGGCAGAGTTGTTGAACGAGGGCAGAATTTATACTTTTATTTGAATTATTTTCAAGCGATTTCACTTTTTTGAAATCGGTTGAAAATGATTCAAATAAAACTAAAGAAATTTTCACTTGTTTACTGTTTATTAACTGATAACTTCATAACTATATTTAAAACAAAGGCAAAACTTTAATATTGGTTCTTTAGAAATTTTATCAAAAAAGGTTGTTGACTTTTCAATGCCATAACTGAAGTTGCAATCTAAGAAATGCCTAATTCTTTACTGTTTGATTATGATTTCAAAGAAATATAGTTAATACTACTCAAAAGCATTAAAATAAATAATAAATGAACAGTTTAAACTTAATGAAATACAAATTAAGAAATCAAAATATATTATTTTGAATTCTTAATTTCATAACCTTATAATTTTCCATAAACTATAAGGTTAATTGAGAAACAACAAGCAATACACTTATTTTAAAAAAAGTAACTTATTTTTAAACAAAGAAAAGTCACAAAGTAATTTAGCCAGATATGCTGGCCATAAAAAAATATATATATAGAACTGAAATGAGAACAACATGACAGAATCAGCCAGCTGTAATTTTCCGTAGAAATATGGCAGCATTATGAGGACAATCCAAACAATTGCGGCACTAATACTGAAAGCCGGCTGACCTTCCCCTATCTCCCAGAAGCAGGGATATGTTCGGCTATACTTGCTAATCCCTATAAAAGTTTATATGACTGTGGAAATGTAGTAAAATTTATGTTTTTCTTTTTTATTGCTTTTATTCTTAATTCAAATTCTGCAAAGCCAGAACAGGGAGGGTTTTCTAACCTGTGTGTATGGCTTTTTATATTTTACCGTAAAAATAAAAAAATGCGACCAATTTTGATAAATGTCATTAAAAGCGCCTCTAAAGCTCGAGCGTTACTGATGTTATAATTTAAAAAATAGAAACGTTTTTTCTCATAGACCTTATATGGAGTTTTGTATCAAAATTAAGGGGTTTAAAAATTATATAGGTACCAAAATATAAACAACAAAGTGATTTGGGATGTGATTTTTATTAATTTTGGTACTGAAATCTCGTCTTTTGCTAAAAATATAAAAACGTGCATCTTTTTTGTTTCAAGCAAAAGACGGACATTCCGGAATAAAAGATTCTCATATCATATCCAAAAGAACATTATATATTTTTATACTCCTTTTTGCTACCTCGAAACAATAAGGAAGATAGATACAAATGACTGATATAAATTCCGTGACTATAAATATAAATTACAACGTAGGTACTTTATCCCCAGACTGAGAAAACTGAGAACGTAGGATTCATGGTTCGTGACAAAATCTACTTTAGATTTATACTGTAATATATGAATAAGGAAAACGAATAGTCTCAATAGATTTTCTAAGAAATTATCTTGACAATCTGCGAATTCAGATTAGTAGATAATATGATATATCATAATTATTGAACCTATAAGTAACGTATATTATATTAAATCTGAGAAACTTCCAAAAAGGAATCTTTATATGTCCGTGTAATAAAATAAAAGGAATACTTATCAATAAAATCCTCCTAAACATTCAATTTCAGAATACGCTCCGGCCTTTGAGGTCGTATCAATGGAACGGACCGAGGATTTATGTGATCATAAGACACTTGTTGATAGTACATTGGCGAGATAAATAGCGTTACCATAGCGAGGACCGTTTCAAAGTTACCATACCGAGAACCATTTGATGGTACCTATGAAGCAATAGTTAGTACCTACTATTATTATTTTGTGGTGATAGGTAAAATAACGTCTATCAACCATATTAAAAAACTGCTCTGTAACTTAATCTAAGCGTTTACTCGGTTGCGTCCTCAAATGGACCTAGTGAAACCTAAAGCATATGCGGTCTGCACTGTTTTCTATACCTATAACTAGACACGTAGATATCAATATATAGTACATATACCGAGAAGAAGTCACCATCACAGCCACTTTCTTTTTTATAGTATTAGAAGAGAAGAAGAAATAGTACCTCTACGATGAGTGGCCATGAATATTCAAGCTAGTGTAATATATGTTTCATGACAATGAAATTTAAGAAAAACGTAGAAAAATCCTTAAGGCAATCGTGATATAATTCGGTAAAGAAAAAAAAAAATAAGGCACATAATTGAAATTCGCGCCAGAAATATCCAAACACTCTTTTAGGGGCATAAAGTGGAGTGGATTTCTGTGTCAGCCATTGTAAAAATGTGTGTATGTGACGACTCGAGTACTCATGAATAATTCAGATATTTTCCGAATCAGTTGTGTCGCGCTTGTTACGGATGGCGAATTATTGGGAATATTACTGACAATTAGTCTTATTGTATTCCCCATTTGCATGTTTAGTTTATACCCGCTTGGAATCATAGCGATTAATATCAAATCATCACACATTCATTATGGTATATTGTTTTAAATCCCGTGATTAACAAAACATAAATAATTTTGTTTTGTTTTTAGATAAAGGAAAATATGTATTTTATTTATTTATAGTGTGTATTTTATGTATGACTAGCGACTCGCCCTGGCTTCGTATGTGCATAAAAACTTTCCCTTTGAATCACTATCTATTAAAAAAACGCATCGAAATCAGTTATGTAGTTTTTAAGATTTAAGTATACATTGAGATATAGAGACAGAAAAAGCGACTTTGTTTTATACTATGTAGTGATAGTGATGATAGTGATAAAACATACACATTACAATACACTTTATTGCACCACAAAATATTAATAAACATTATATATATATACTAAATAAATAAATAAATATATAGGGACAAATCACACAGATTGGGTTAGCCCCAAAGTAAGTTCGAGACTTGTGTTATGAGATACTAACTCAACGATATTATATTTTATAACGAATACATATATACAGATAAACATCCAAGACCCAGGTTCATAAGAAAAAGATCATTTTTCATCTTGACCTTATACCTTTATATAAACATAAACAATTTTACTTAAAACAAAGGCAAAAAGGCGGAATTATCGCTTAAGCAAATTCTTTCAGTATCACGTCAAATGTAGAAGTATATATTGACGATGATGAGATAAATAACTGCAATGAATGCATGCGACGTGCTATAGAAATCAATACGAAACAACTATTTCTGACATTCAGCACGTTCCGGTTTACGCAACCCCCAGAATAGTTTAAACATATCAAGCTTTGTCGCATAATTACAAAGAATAATAGGTTTATACATAGCATATTATCTTTGCTTTTGAACTCTCGCTAGACGCGCAGTACAAATAAGCTTCTGTACTCTTTCTGGTTACTCTGTGACACTGTTACGATAGAGTTGTGTACTAAACGACGTCGGCTATTTTCATTACGTTAAAAACGTTTGCTTTAGATTTTGTAATACTAACTTTACCCAAAGATTCTCTGTTAGAGATTGTTTCAGAGATAAGTCCGTCATTGTAATCTTTTTTTTTTCTCCAGGAAATAATCTCCCTCTTCTTCCTTTATTATACGCAGTGAAACTTTAATTATCCAAGTTTATAATATCAGCACGAGATACAAGAAAATGAGCCATTTTTCAAAGAAAATATACTCATTATCAGAATGGCAACTGCTCGTATTATGAATAAGTTTCACGAAACAGCTTTACTAAACTACTGATGGTATTTGTATAACTTTAAAAAATCAATTCCGAGGGTATTCGAGGTAATGGCACCAACATTACAACTTCACTAACAAATTAAGGAACTTAGTAAATTATCGACAGACTTTACCTACATTTATTGTTTGTCAAACATCTTTACTTCATTGTTAAAGTTAAAGTTATGATTATAGAAGCAGGAAAACAAGACAAATTTCAATAATATCTACCTATATGTCATCAAAGGATTAATCTGGCTACATCCCAAGTCAAATGATTTTGGAGCACTGGTAGACTGAAATAGCGCAAGTAGCTTATTTTTACCTATATAGGATATTTAATACTTTGATTCAATTTTATTTGAGAATGCATTTTCTGTTAGAGTCTGCTCGCTATTTCTGTCATTAGGCCAATGATCTTATTGCATAGTATGGTAAGTTATATACATATTTAAAAAGGAGTAAGCCTTAAAACTAAGCTGATCAGTGGTTTGTAGGAAGAACCCATTTACGTTTGCTTTTGTATTCGCTTGGATCTCGCACGAATATGCCACATATCAAGAGTTTTTCTATTGTGTCTGTATTCTGCAAGCCGGCAAGTTAAGTTAAACGATCTAAAGTGCGGAAATAATTCAGCTACATTTACGAACACCCATAGAAGGCGTGGATTAGGATTTGGAATACCATTGCCTTACAACATGTCAATGGCTGTAAAAGCATGATCATAAGCCTCAATTTTTCCTATTGATAAAAAATATGTTTGTTCAAATGGCTTCCGAAACAGCTGTTGCGGTTGTTACCTAGTTTGCACAGACTCAGCGGTTTGGTACAAATACCCTAATGGCGATCAAACACAAATATTGGTGGATACATTTGCGAATTTGATATTTGCATACGTGCATGTTTTTAATCAAAATATAAAAAATGGCTTTGGGGCTTATACAGCCGAACCCACTTAATCATAATAAATGAATTTATTACCAAGAATGAATTTAATAAAATGAATTAATTATACGTAATAAATGAATTTAACACCAAGAAACCAGTAAGAACCAATATAATAAAATTTAAATCCTTTTGAAAAAAAAAAACAGTCTGTGTCAACTCAATCAAAACTTTCTTATGCAATCTACTTCCCAAAAAATGTAGGTAAAGAAACTTTTTCCTTTTTTAAGAAAGTTCATTCCACCCTTCTCTGAAGTGTCGCACCGTCTCGCCGCAGGTCAAAGCAAGGAAAATCTTTGAACATAAAAAAATAAATTTATGAATGCTAAAAATTGTCGGACTCATTTTATAAAAAGGGTAGGTAAGTCGGTGAAATTCCTTCTACTTGATAAGATATACGGACAGAGGATTTCTATATTAAAGATTAAGTAATGGAAAATAATAAAAAAGAAGTTAGTACATAGGTAGTTTTTTTAAATAATAAAAAAGTAGTTGGTAGTCTTTATTATCTTTAACTTTACTTTGTAATTATTTACAAATAAAAAACAAGTAAAAAAAATTAAGCATAGAATATTTTATTCCAAGTTTCACATTTTGACGAAGTTTATGCAACTACTTATAATGTTCCAGTGTGAACAAAACTTAACTGAGCAAATAGACTAACATAAACAATATGTCGCAGCTCATGGTCGCAAATTCAAACTCCATTAATTATACTCACATATGGTGTTGAGCACGATTAGCCCTTTAGAGGACAAATAAACAGACTTTAAGCTGCCCGCAAGCGTCCACTGCGCAATGTCAAACATCGTAGCAAAATGGGCAAATATTTACTCGCTTTTTGTAGATCTTTCTAGATTGTACTAGACGACCTCTACTGTTATCTTTTGTATAGAAGCTGCCAGTTGTTACACGTGTGTTTCACCTAGGGTAAATATATAAAAAAAAAACATCTTTTGTGGACAAATCGCTTGATAACTAGCTAATCTAGATTTATTTTTATATATATATATAGAAATTTGTAAAAATAATCACAGAATTTAAAAATATTAACAAGAAGTGGCATAGCATAATGGTATGCTATGCCACTTCTTATTAATATTTTTAACGGTTTTTGTTAAGGGTTTACATGTTATAATTGAAGATAAGAGAGAATACGCTGCCACATTGATCTGGAACTAAATCTGCGTCAAAACATTTCTATTCGGATAATTTCTCTGTTCCGTGATAAAAATCAATTCAAAAATACAAAACTTCTCGTCATTCCAAGTATCCATTACTAAGTGGACAAAATTGAATTTAACTTATTTATTACCTTTTTTAGTACGTTGTAATTTATTCGACAATTCAACATCATTCTATTTATTTTTTATAAAGAATTTTTGTCTTGTCTTTCTAAGGCTTCAAAGTCCAGGAACCGCATCTTACTTATTTCTCCCCCTCAATTAAATATTTTTGTTTCCTGACATCAACGCGCTTTAAAAGAATATTATTCTTCCAGCGCCACCTCTTTCCAGTCGGACTTTTGGAGGGCTTCCGTATTTTTTTTTAAATCATAAAAAATAAACTTTTCCTTTAACAAGTTTATCATTAATTAAGGCTACACACACAGCCAGAGGTTATTTAGCGTTGCATTCAATTTCGCTCAGCGTCTATGCGACGTAGTTTTGCTTAAGCAGTAATTAATTTTCAGCTTTCAAAGCTTCATGAAAGGCGGTTCATGTGAATACAGGGAAATCAAGTTGCTCATATGTGGCTATATTCTTTGATAATATAAAATTTAAGTTATTAAATCTTTAACACTTCCTATATTAATTTCTTTTAATCTGAATAATTAGTCTAGTATCCTTACTTGTTGAATGTTATTTGTTTCTTGATTATAAGTGTATGACTTTTGGTGAAATAAAATTTATTCGATTAACCTTAACTATTAATAGCTTCACTTTTCCTTAACGTGTGCCGAATTTCAAATCTATAATATGAAGGAGAAAACAATGCACAACTTTTTAATTATCATCATAAATTATCACCTTTTTATCGCGACCAACCCATTCAAAAACGGCTCTTGGGCGATTCGCACCGCGGTTCGAATCGCTTGTGGTGCGAAACGACGAAAGACCCGAATCATGTTAGTATGATCATCATCATTATCGCCTCAACAAGTCAACTGCTAACAGCTTGAGCATAAATATTGTCTTTATTAGACCATTTACCAAAAAAATAGTTACTTGTTAATACAAATTCAAACAATGATTTCCACATTAAAGCGGACCTTATGCAGCGTCTTTTTGCGATCGTAACTAGATCATCGAACAAATCATTTAAGCACATTAACTTTCTCTTAAATTGTAAAAGATCTTCGGGTCACTAAGACAGCGGAGTACCTTAATAAGTAAAGTATAAAGGTAATAGGTAAATTAAAAACGGAAACATCATTAGTTTAAATCCCACAAATAAACACTATCGCTTACCAAGTGAAATAAGTAAGAACCTATTAAGAAAGTAATTAACGTATTCAGAGTGCGTTCGAGGCGATGTTAAAGAGCTTCGAAAGGCGATGAATAAAACATGTGTACGTACACTTACTTATAGTGTGGTACAAGTATTAAGAGAATTAGAGAGAATAGCTGATATCAAAATTGTTTAATTTTTCAACCTAAGAATATCAACTGCTGTAGAAGTGGGTGACATAAGCTCCTAAGCTCATAAAGAAAAGTTTGGTTATAAATATAATTATGGCAAAGAAACGTGGACTATAACTCTGAAAGAAAGGAAGTAATTGAAAGCATTTTAAAAATGGTATTGATGAAGAATATAGAGAATCAGTTGTATAGATAAAAATCATTTCCTTTAGTAAAGAAATTTCTTCTACACTAAAACTAACTTCTTCATTAGGCATAGTGTCATTTAGTGAAAAAAAAAGAAAATTTCTTAGCTGAAGGAAATTGAGAACTGAAGAGGAAAAATGTGGCGACATTTATTACGGCACGACAAAAAAAAATCCTTTTATTGTCATTTAATTTTCAACTCACTCAGAATGAAGTTTGAATCCATTTTTGTGTAAGAGATGAAAATAAAAATTCGAAAAACCTAAAATCATGCCTTTCGTTTATGTCTTAGACACTAAAAACACGAATCTCGTAGACGCAGTAGGCTCATTGGGCAAATAAATTAATTTGGAGGAGTAACTTACAATTCTTATTCATATTAATTGAACAAAACTACTATTGTCATGTGGCAGTCATTCAGGATGGGTAACGATATGTATGGAATGATAAGGATGGGTTGCCATTAATAGTTTCTTGTTTTTTTTAAAAAAAAAAGGTAAAACTTGTTTTCTGTCGTTGAGAAGAGTAAATCTTTTTCATTGAATAAATCAACAAGAAGTAAGTACTGATTACTCTCTCTCACATCATAATTTTTGATTCATTCTCCTTAGTGCCTCAAAGGCAGGATAAAACGTTGTTCAACTTTAATCTAAAAATGACAGTCGCTAACGTTCCTATAAAGCAGTTAAAAAATGTGACCCACAGGTCAAAAGCAACATAAGAGTAAAATCTGTAAGTGAATCGATTGATTGCTCTGTACACACACCGAATTTGAATCTCTAATTTTAAAAAAGAGCTCATGGAAATTCAAAAGTTGCATTCATACAGCTCTTTCACCATATTTTATAAAATTTATACAAACGACGAAAAGTTTCCATAAAAATAAACCATGAACAAAAACCAATTAACCCCGAAACGAGTGTTGGAAATAGTTTCAGAAATTTTCTACGGTTTATGAAAAACGATTTTTTGTTGTTTCGATAAATCAATTTGGTATTATTTTTCTATACGTAAATCTGTAATCAAAGACGTAAACACATATTCATATTTATTAATAAAATCCAAAAAAAAAAACAAGTAAAAACAATCAATCTTGCGTTTATTCATCCTCAATTCTCCACTTGACATAATAAGATTCGTCATAATTTACGTCGCTAATTTCTGAAGAAAATAAAGTATTTATTTATTTCACTAGTTCTGTTGACAGATCCGTTACTACTCTCACAATTAAGATGACGCCGCACAATAAGCTACTTATGCTACAAAGCCTTAAGATATACATAAAAATACTCAAACACGTAACACGTCTTTTAAAGTATTCGCATATAAACTATAATTTCTACTTATTAAGAGGAATACTTGCCTGTCATGAAATACTTTCAGATTTATTCATGAAATACGACGTATTAATTAGAAAATGTTTAGAATACATAAGAGTTTTTGCGTATTTTACCGACGCTTGGCAAATTAATTGATAAAGTTCGAGCCAGACATGCAATTCGCTATAAATATTCATCAGTATGTAGGTTATGGCAACATAATTTAGCTATTCTCATAATTAAGTTGTATCTTATAGGAGTTAAAGTTTTATAGAATATTGAACAGTAAGTATAGTATTTGTGAAACAATTTAGGGAAACCCTAATAAATGTCACTAAATCAGTAAAATGCTTAGAACAAAAAAGAATCTTAATGAAAAAAATATCATTAGTCCATTTAAAATCTTCGATTCTGACTTTACTTCTTGGCAAGTGCTAAGTAACTAAATCAGTAAAAAGCTTAGAACAAAAAAAAAACCTAAATGAAAAATAATAATAATTAGTCCATTTAAAGTCGTCGATTCTGAGTTTACTTCTTGGCAAATGCTTATGTCACTAAATCAGAAAAAATCTTAGAACAAAAAAAACCTAACAGAAAAAAATATCATTAGTCCATAGCGGGCTACGTGTAAAATTACTTTGTCACTGCAGAGGAAAATAAAGTAACCCACATAACCATACAAACTTTTATTCTCTACGGGGAAAAATGTTGGCAAGTCTACGCAAACACTTGAAATAACTTCAAGTAACATTGTTTACAATCGGATTTTATTAGCGTAGTAAATCTAAAAAGTTATCTTTATGTCATACCACCTGTCTGATAATAAAGACGATTCCGTGCTTCGGAAGAAACGTTAAGCCATTTGGTCCCGGCTGCCATCTGGTAGTCGTTGCATGTCAGAGGCCAAGAGGCGAAATAACTCTGACACCAGGGAGTGCATGGTCGATTGACCGTGTCACCTACACGAAATGATGACGATGTTCGCCACCGTTACTATCAAAAACTTTCAAAGTCCATGACCAACCTGATAGACCTCTATGCGGTCGTAATACCAATGAATTGTCTAAATTGTTGGTTTTTTGATCTTGACAGATTCTTTTTATAAATAACCATGTAACCCTTCACATATCAAGCCACATCTTTATTTGGATATAACGCGAAATAACCGGATGAAAGTAGGGATACACAATGGTCGGAACGCAAAAATTGTGAATAGGGGTCGCACTCAAGAACCCCGCTTGACCTATATGTTTATGTTTATGCTTTTTGAACCCACATTTTCAACTCTATAAAGCAGGCAGCGGTCCCCTTCCGTTGAAATTTATTTACTCATGAGCGGATAATTCTAAACGGATTAAAAATAAGGCTAAAGACTTATGAAAAAAAGGCTGTTGAAAAGCCAGTCATTGTTTTGCCCGCCATATTATGTTATGTTGTTTTATAATATACGAATAAAATGCTGAATAGTACAATCTCTTAAAGCTTATTTTTTAAATGTTTTAATTTTGGTACAAATACCAACGAACAATATATACTTAAGAAACTAATTAATAATTGTTCAAATAAAAATATTTAAAATTTACGAGAAGAAAGGAGTAAATATTTTAACGAACTTTGATAAGTAAAGAACTTCACTATCACTACATACCTAGTACCTAAAAAAACAAAGTTGCTTTTTCTGTCCCCATGTCCCTTTGTATGCTTAAATCTTTAAAACTACGCAACTGATTTTGATTCGGTTTTTTTTTTATTAGATAGAGTGACTCAAGAGGAAGGTTTTTATGCCCATGCGAAGCCTAGGGTCGCTAGTTAAAACATAGGATGTTATGATTAATTATTTCTAAGGAACTAATTTTAATTTCGATAAAACGTTAATGTAAAGTAGCATCTGCCAAATAGTCGCATAAGAATGCTGACAGTTGTGCAAGTTGAACCAGATACTTTTTTATATGCAGTTAAATGAAAACCCAGCCTGTTTGCTAACATTGTATAAAAAAAGGTTAAAAAACGAAAAAGAATAATACTAATCTTAGTTTTATTTCATATTTAGCAAAACTTCATTAAGAATTTTTCCATTTGGGAGAAAGATTTCACTATAAGATTAAACTCAAAATTCTATGATCAAAACATTAATACTCTATTAATGTTTTGATCATAGAATTTTGAGTTCATGTTTGAATTAGAAAAACACAACAGCAAAACTCTGTCTCTGTTCTAACATCTTATTTTTGGCAAGATTCATCAGCTTAATAAAAATACAGGCAGACAAATAAAAAATAAACCTACTTGAAAAGCGTTTAGTAAATAGTACAAAGATACATTGCGGCATTTCATTCCGCCATTCTAGGCCGTGAACGTGGGTGGAGACGTTAAATCAATATGACCGATCAGCTGACTTGGGGCTGCTCCGAATTGGGTGACGATGAGATAAGAACGAAATAAGAATGTGATGTATTAGGCTTATTGACAAGTTATTTCATGATACACTCAATGTGGATTTGGACAGGATCACATATTTGTTTGATATGGGTCTTATAAGTTTTTTTATGCCGAAATAGACTAGTTTCACTCTTCAAATACCGGAAATGATTGAGCTATATTATCACGCGGCAGCCGGCTACCACTTGGGTTCAGGCAATTGTTAAAAAAATAACCACTTAATGAAGTCCTCTTCATGTGTATATTGTACAAGTCCTGAATATTAAGATAGTTCTTCAAAACTAAGGTATAAACGGATTTAAAAGTTCGGGGAATTTTGTACCAAGTCAATCAAATCCGAAAATTGCAATCTAGGTGCAACTAAACTACGGTAAAAATATGGTTTGATTCCAACCTAGGCGTCGATTCTGCTTACGTTAAGTCACAATAGTGTTAAAATAGTGTTTCAATTGTAGTACTTTTTACACACAATTTACAAGAATTATGATAGTATGATGTGATGTGAATGTAGGGTGACCATCAGCAGTAATATAAGAAAAATATATATCTCTGTAACTGTGTGTAAAATAGCATTACAATTGAAACACTATTTTGGCACCATTACGATTAACGTTAGCAGAATCAACGCCCTGGCAGCTTATGAGAACCCTTTTAAAAGAGCAAACAGTTTCGTTTGATAGCTCAATAAACCGAGTCAATATTTAAGTAAGAACAATATAGCTGAAAGCATCGTTAACCACTAGTATGTCTTAAGTAATAATGTTTCCTCATCAGCGCAGACATTAATCATTCGAGAGTCGACAGGAGGTAATCTGATTTAGTTCGCGGAGTGAACTATAGATCACAAGTGACTTGAGTACGTACCAAGGTAAATGTACTAGTGGTAGTAATTAGTAATGTTGAATGTAATGTTCCAGCGTCTAATGGATATTAGGTTATAACTTGTAGTGGTAGCAACGGTATCACGGTTCCGTTAGAGGATGTACTTATAATTTTATCACCGATGAGTAGGAATTCTTCAAGGGTCCACTATTCATTTGCAAAAAAAAATTAACCATAAAATATTGTGGCATATGGTAATTCATACAATGATATTTACGCATAATATTAATATCCATAACAAATTTAGCATAATTGGTTTTTAATTGTAATTTAACACTAATCTAACCCAAAAACATTGTGCTAAAAATAAATTATGACAAAGAAACATTATGCAAAAAAGATATACCAATCACGTTATGCCAAAATATTTTAGGAATAAATACATTATGTTAACGAAAGGGATCCCTTTAGCAAGCGTGATCCAGTCCTAATTATACTTATAATAGTATGTTATTTATTAGAAGTTTATTTTTGATAGGATGCGTGAGCTAATTGACCTACTAATCTTACCGTACTCAGACAGAAGCATTCTCACATAAAATGTATTCGAGAACCAGCCTGGTGCATAAACATGTATATTTCATATGATGTGACGTCAGTCTTACCTGTAACAAATAAAATATAACTTTATAAATTTTATAAATTACTTATACTATCTGCCGTCCTCATCTGACCACTTGCGGGATTTTAATGCCATCTTAATTTTAAAAAATGTATCGGTTTATCTAATAGATACATTCATAGAAAAAAAATTAAAATGGCATTAAAATCTCAAAATTTGCCAGATATTGTTTAACGACGTTTTAGTTTGAGGACGGCAGTATATAATTATTGTTATAGTAAATAAGGATTTCTTAGGATGACTTTTATTGAACAGTAATATTTTATTAAAGACCTTCTAAAACTAAATACAAAATTGCATTTCATATAACAGCAAAATAAATATTGTTCAAATTATAGAGGTAACATTTTTCTCTAACCACGAAATGCCTCGTGCTTCATTTCACCTTCCGTGCCACTGAATGTAAAAATGTCATAAATATCGGCCAAGGTCCCCATTAGGGAGTTATTACGAAGCATAGTGAGCGATAAACTCACCCCCTTCCACTCTAACTACAAAGGCAGCTAGGTACCACTTTTACGTTACATTTGCTATAATTTCCATGTTGGTAGGAAATTTTCTTATTCATAAATAAACTTTGATGCCAGGTCACTTGTAAATCGAATCTTATTATATTGCTTGTGAAATGCTTTTGACTTCGTATATAGTTACCAATATTATAATTATGGACCACCTTTTGACGTGCCCTGCGTGCCCCGATACCTGCACGCTGGACGTTTTATACAAGGCTACAGAGAACGCTGTAAGGGTATATAAGGTGAACGTCGACATACTAAGAAGAAGAATATTATAATGTACTAGCTCTCGCCCGCGGCTCCGCCTGCGTGAACTCGGGAACACTGCTTTTTCCCGGGAAAAGGTACCCTATGCCTTCTCCTCTTCCTCTTCTGAGTATATATCCTGAAATTTCGCATGTACAGATAGCTATGTGAAGATTGGTTTAGTAGATAATGGCGTTAGAGGTACCTAACAAACAAACAAATATACAAACTCACTTTCGTGTTCAATCCGGAGCACAACAATTTAAACGATGGCTGGGTGGTGGCAGAATAAATGAATAAAGTTAAAAATAGTATAAATAAATAAGACAAACCCTAAGATATCAAAAAATAAGAAGCGGCACTATAAGAAAAAGATTGAGGATCATGATATATTGCATAATCAATGCTTAATAATACTTACCAGCTAATTATTAATTTAAATCTCATAACAAAAAAAAACACATTTTTCAACTGTAAACATAGGTAAATATAAAAAGAAAAAAGTAAATACCCTAGTCTCTGAATACTCAACGTGTGACAATGGATGTCGCTGTCAGCCACTTGAGCTCCGAGACTACGTTGTCGCCTGGTTTTGTTTCTGCGTGCTTTGTTCCCTCACATTTTGTGGGATAAATATTTTAGTGACGTCACACTTTACAAATTTAAAAATGAAATTGTTGTTGAAGGTTTCAGTATTGATCACCTTCATAGTCTAATTGTTATACTGGTTTAAATATTTTGAGATGATGTTCCATAGTTACCGTAGTAACTACTTATTGATGTGAAGTTATATTATTGATTTGATTGTCTTGTTATTCTTCCCAGAATATACTCACTTGAATTGTACGTTATTTTATATTTCTACTCCAATCTTCCACTTATACAAAAATATCTTACAAGGGTTATGGACGCCAGTTTACAGGAAACAGGAATATAAATAAAGTACGATATGTCGAAAGTACATGTGGAGCTATTGGTAGGCGATAACTACGATAGCTGGAAGATTCAAGTCGAGGCATTATTAGTAAAACGCGATTACTGGGAATATATAACAGGCGAAAAGCCGAAGCCGACGGATGAAGCCCAAAAGTTGATATGGGAGACTGCGGATAGAAAAGCAAAGTCTGAACTTATTCTGGCTATGGATCCGAGTGTAGTACGTCACGTTAGAAAGGTGAATACTGCGAGAGAGCTATGGCTAAAGTTAGAGAGGTTATTCGCATCACGAGGTCCTGCGAAGAAAGCAACCTTGATGAAAAGGCTCATGCTGCACAAAATGAGCGAGAATGATAAGGTGAGCGAACACCTCGATTCATTTTTTGAAGCCGTTGATAAACTTGACGAGATGGACATAAAGATTCATGACGATTTATTAGCGATAATGCTTTTATATAGCTTGCCAGCTAGTTATGAAAACTTTAGATGTGCAATAGAATCAAGGGACGAGCTTCCGACGCCTGAACAATTGAGAGTGAAAATCGTAGAAGAAAACAACTCTAGAGGAAACACTAATGTTGAAAACATAGAAGGCGCTATGTATGTGAATAAATACATTGAATCCAAGAAGGGACAAAAAGCTGGAGATAAGAAATTTAAATACAAATGTTTTAAATGCCATAAATTGGGACATAAGGCATCAGATTGCAAAAAGAAGGAAAGTACTTCGGAAACCAGATTAATAGAGTCGTGTACAAGTGAAAAATGCGTTGAAGCTTTAACTTCTGTAACAGTTTCAGATGAGTGCCGTGCTGTTGATATTAAAAACCGAAATGAGTGGATTTTTGATAGCGGCTGCACTTCTCATATGTGCAATGACGAGACAAGGTTTGATGAGGTACTGCCATCGAGTCAAATTTTAAAGTTAGCCACAGATTCTTTGTCATCCGTGCAAGGTAAGGGTACAATCAAGGTATTAGCATGTAATAATGACAGTACGCGTAATATTGAATTCAGAGATACGTTATTAGTTCCTGATTTACGTAATAATCTCATTTCAATCGCCAAACTCACAGAACGAGGCTGCGAAGTTATATTTAAACAGGATGTAGCTTACGCTGTGAAAAATAATGAAGTTAAGTTAACTGCTGATAGGCGAGGAGATTTATATTATTTAAGGGAGCTAGATGCCTCAACATCGTTAGTAACTGAGAATAGTGTAGGTTTGTATGAATGGCACGAGCGTATGGGACATTTGAATACTAGGGACCTTATGAATGTACTGAAGAAATCTGGTATTAATTTATCCAAGATTAGTATTAGTAACTTGCAGGATTGTGACGTATGTGCTAAAGGCAAAATGGTTACGTTGCCTTTTGTAAAGTCCAGGATGCCCTGTAGTGAAAAATTGGGAATAATCTATTCTGATATAGTGGGCCCAATGAGAGTTCGATCGAACGGAGGTAATAAATACTTTGTGACTTTTATTGACGATCATACGCGTTGGTGTGAAGTATTTATGCTGAAAAACAAAAGTGACGTTTTGTCAAAGTTTAAAATTTTTAAAAGTCGGGTCGAAAATCTGACGGGTAAAAAAATCAAAACATTTCAAAGCGATAATGGTTTAGAATATAAAAATAAATTTTTTGACGAATTTTTACAACAAAATGGAATCAAGAGACGTTTTACTACACCCTACACACCGCAGAGTAATGGAGTTGCGGAACGTAAGAACAGAACGCTATTAGAAATGGCACGTTGCATGATTTTATCTTCGGGATTTCCATCGAGTTTTTGGGCTGAAGCGATTGCAACTGCATGTTACATTCGTAATAGATGTCCAACAAACAGTCTGAAGGGGAAAACTCCGTATGAAAAATGGTTCAATAAACCTGTGAACGTAAGTTACTTGAGAACATTTGGTACAAAAGTTCATGTCTTAGATAAAGAACCAGGTAAAGATAAATTTGCTTCACGCACTATTATTGGTTATTTTGTAGGTTATCCAGAAGAAGCTGTTGGTTACAAGCTGTGGATACCAGAGTGTAGAAAGTTCATCGTTTCGAGGGATGTGAGATTTCAAGAAGGAAAATATTTTGAAAATAAAAATATAGTCTCGAATCAATCACTTCTTGATTCACAATATGAGAAGGATGTTGTAAGGAAGAGTATTGAGGTAGAAATTCCATCGGATAGTCAATTAAATGTACCGATTCGTCAAAATGACGAAAATGAAAACATTGTGTCAACAAGTCAAGTACCAAGTACATTAAGTTCGTCGAGTACACCGAGTAGGCCAAGTACATCGAACGAAGAACCGTGTACGTTGAGAGAATTTAACTTAGTGCAGAACTTACCAGAACCATTGAATGAAGAACTAAGGACAGAAGATATTGAGGTTGATAACAGAGAGATAACCTTAAAGAGAGGTCCTGGAAGACCAAAGATTGAGAGAGGATGCATTGGACGACCTCGAAAAATCTATAACATGGTCGAAGTACGACAGAGTAGCGAGGGTGAATCATCGACGGAGGAATTCGTTGACACTGATGATTTCGCTGGAGCTATAGAAACATCACTGAAAGATGCTTTGGCGAGTGATGAAAAGAGTCAATGGGAGGAGGCAATATTGTCTGAAGTACGAAGTTTAATTAAAAATGACACATGGAAAATTGTAAATAAACCTCTAGATCGAAATGTTGTAGGATGTAGATATATATTAACGACGAAGCTGAATGTTGATAAAACAGAGAAAAAGAAGGCAAGACTTGTCGCTAAGGGATATAGTCAACAACATGGTCTTGATTATAACAAAACATTTGCCCCTGTTGCGAGACTTGAAACTATACGTTTGTTAGTTGCATTAGCAGTCGAGATGAATATGGATATCGATCAAGTAGATATAAATACAGCATATTTAAACGGTGATCTGAATGAGGAAATTTATATGAAAGTTCCAGAGCTGCTGAAAGAAAGTTTAATAAAAATTATTAAAGAAGATGGAACTAAATCTTCCATTGGTAAAAGGGCAGTGAAGATGCTTGAAGATATAAAGGCAGGCGGAAATATATGTCTTTTAAAAAAGTCTCTTTATGGACTTAAACAAGCTGGACGACAATGGAACATTAAATTAGATACTAAACTAAATGAATTAGGACTGCGTCCTACGGTAAATGAACCCTGTTTGTATCATAAGAAAAACAAAGACGGTTCTGATCTTTTTGTAGTCATTTATGTTGATGATATCTTGATTGCATCACAAAAAAGAGAGATAATTGATAAGTTTAAGCAGGATTTAGCAAAAAGGTTCGAGTTAAAAGATTTTGGTAAAGCAACCTTTTGTTTAGGGATTGACATTAAGAAAAATGGTAATGCATATTACTTGACACAAGAGAAATATATCAATGATATATTGAAGAAATTCAAGATGGAGAATTGCAATCCTGTTAAGACTCCTATGGAAATTGGAACACCAGTGTTGAGTACAAAGGAAAATGAGGAAGAGAAATCATTTCCCTATAAAGAACTGATAAGTTCACTCATGTATCTGAGTGTTGCGACGAGGCCAGATATTGCAAACGCAACGGCGAAGTTAGCGCAGTTCGTGGAGAATCCACAACAGAGTCACTGGAAAGCAGCTAAAAGGATTCTTCGTTACCTGAAAGGTACAATAAGTTACAGCTTAGAATATAAACCAACTGGTTTGTGCATATACGGGTATGCGGATGCTGATTGGGGTAGTTGTACGTATGATAGACGTTCTTTTAACGGATACGTTTTCATTTTAGGAGGTGCAGGTATCTCATGGGCTTCACATAAGCAACGCATCGTAGCAACCTCAACCTGTGAGGCCGAGTTTGTGAGTTTGGCGGAAGCTATGAAAGAGGCTATGTATTTAAATAGTTTATTAAACGAACTAGGTCTACACAATTTGTCTAAGGTAAGAATGCATGCTGATAACTTAAGTGCCATTTGCTTAACTGAGGATAACGGTGCTTATCACGCGAAAAGTAAGCACATTGATATTCGTCATTTCTTTATACGAGATGTGCTGCGCGAGAATAGAGCTATAAGTTTGGAACACTTGTCGACGGATAAGATGTTGGCAGATATACTCACCAAACCTTTGTCCCGTGTAAGGCACGAATCTATGACTAATAATTTAGGTTTGTGTGTGCGGAACAAATAGATAATATATTATTGAGACTATGTAGCTGAAGGAGGTGTGTTGAAGGTTTCAGTATTGATCACCTTCATAGTCTAATTGTTATACTGGTTTAAATATTTTGAGATGATGTTCCATAGTTACCGTAGTAACTACTTATTGATGTGAAGTTATATTATTGATTTGATTGTCTTGTTATTCTTCCCAGAATATACTCACTTGAATTGTACGTTATTTTATATTTCTACTCCAATCTTCCACTTATACAAAAATATCTTACAATTGTGAATTGTTCTGTATGAAAAAGTGATATACTAGTTTTAAGAACAATTAGTGACACAAAGAAAAGTAGTCATTTGTTTCCTTACTCAGTCAAATATACTAGTATAGACACAATTAATTACTATAACAATCAAAATAATGAAACGTAATATCACATCTTAATTAGCTAAATATTGTTTCCCCAGATATAATAATAAAATAGACTAGGCGTGAGGGTGTCACCGCTGAAATATCATTACTTATAGGTAAAACGATGTCATCAAATCTCTTAAACGGACTTGTCAATAGTGAAGCAATGGCATAAAGTACATTTTGAGGTAATAAAAAGTGTGCTTGAGAATGATTTGTTTTTATATGCCTGATGTAAAATTCTGTGGGAACATTGACATAGAGGTACTTATTTATATAATTTTATAATTTAACTTTCGTGCTTTATAGGTATTTATAAGTAGCTTAAATTAGATAAAAGATTTAATAAAAATATTCAATGTGAATAAAAAAAAGTTAAAATATCTATAACTTGTGTCTCTTGTTTTTGATATCTATGGATGTAAATAATTTGTTACGCATGTGAAATCCGACGCGTCGTAAATTTTCGGGAGTGACTGAGAAATGAAGGCATTCGGCTCGAAAAGCTGAAACAAGCGAAACGTTCGCTGAATTCCGTAAAATCCAGACATTTTACTTATTTTAATGGTAAATTTACTTAGCGTGGCCTTTTTTTTATCGTTCCTTGGTAAGCTGTTCTTTAAATTTTAGAGCAATTTTTTTTTTATGAAAATGTTTTAAATATAAAACATTTGCTGATAAAATCTATCCTTGTACATTATTTATCGACCTATACAATATAGTAAAAAAATAATCTTGACTATCTGCCATATCTTTAGACAGTAAAGAAAAAAATTTAATTGGCCGGGAAAAAGGCCTTACCTTGCTTTTTTATGCAGGAACAAATTTTTAATTTGATAAATTGTACGAACTTGGACAAAGAGAAAAAAATCTTGCCGTTTCTCTAATGCTGGATCTTTTTAGTGGATCTTTTTCAACATCAATAGCCGCATTCGCAACCCAAACATCCAATAAAAGTTCGAACAAAAATCTTAACTGACGCCAACTTTTAAATCTAAAAGCGAATAGCCCCATTAAAAGACTAAAAAGTCTTTTGTGGCGAGTTGAAAGCCGCTACACTTTTCTGCACTTTGGCCTATTACATACTTACGTATAAAATATTGTTCGGGCAGTAGTGGCGGAAAATATGGGAGAGCGAGTGGATTATTTCTAGAGTAGCCATTTTACTTCCTCATAATATGCTGTTAATTGGCATACTATGCTGAAAATACGTGTTTATTTAAATTATTAATGAATTTGGTGAATAACATCGGATATGTTGAAAACAATATTTTCAGCTTCAGAAAATTTCGATAAACCTGCAACATTAAATTTTTTATTAAGCACCAAAAACTACCATAAATGTCACAGTGACAGATACCATTGTTAATTTTTTTAAAGATTTTAAAACCTAAAGTAGCAATATTTTTTTTAATTATTTTTTTCCAATAACTGTAAGGCTTTTTTAAATCTATAAACGATGGAGCACAGATGTAACGAACAATTGGTTATCTCAATAATATTGGACTTTATTCAGCAAAACAAGGCTAGATGTATCGTGTAGGTTCATGCCGTATCGTATAGTGTACATAGTGTCTGTCATACAAAGGTGTGATTGAAAAGGTCACAGTGAAATTTACTGAGGGCACTGTTTACCTGAGGGTGGAGTTTGCTAATAGAGTGAGTAAACAAGAAACTTTTATATGTAGCGATCTAACCTTTATATATTTAAAACTAAAATGATAATGTAGACTAGCAAATCACCTTATTAAAACTTACATACTTGCATAATTTGTGATTGATTAGATGTAGCTCGCGTCTGCGCTCACGTAGAGTATGCAAAGTTGAATTAAAATTTATAGTATTCGTAAAGTGAATTCTCGAAATCGATTCACTCGTTTTTTTGATTTACCATAACTAACAAATATGTTAATTAAACTTGATATAGCTAGATAGATATTGTTAAATATAAATAAATCAAAAGCCAACACTGGCAATCACAGAATAAAATAAAATAAATAAGGAACCACAATGAAATTACAATTCTTTCTTCCACTGAATCGTCACAGTTCACTCGAGTTCACACATTCATATTGCAATTACGTGCCGAAAAATGACTTCTTTATCTTTTTCGATTAGATAAAGTTCTCGACTTTTTCTTTTTTAAACATCGAGACTTTTTAATTATTACATTTTATTATTATCTTCTATTGATCTTTTTTCCTTTTTTTATATTTTTAAATATAAAATATAAAAAAGAACATTTATACATATAAAAAGGGGCACCCATTGGCAGCGGAGTGAAGACCCAAGCTGCCTGTGGTCAGGCTCCAGAGTAAGGAATCTTCTCATAAAGAGGGCCGTATCCAGAAGTACTAACTTATTATTATTATTGACCAGATAAAAAAAAGATAAAGGGTGACCTGGCTGTGGCCTCTAACTCGGCCGTGAATGTTGCATCTTACTGGGCCAAATTTATATAGTTTTTAGCTATTGACACGATAGAAGAAGATTAACCAGATCGTATCTTAAGTATGGGTTCTAAATTGTAGGAAACACGCCGAATCTTTGGGTTGACTCAAATTTTGTAAATTGACGTTCTCGAGAAAATGCTGCAGTGGAGTTTGTGGCGCCGCTTCTTCTCCACTTGCGCTTTGGAACTGGTGGTAAACTTAATTTAAGTAAAGATTGACGTCAATAAGTGATAAGAATCTCCTATATTGAGAATATAATTTGAAATTATAATATTATTAAGGTTTCAGAAAGACGCTGAATGAGGGGCGCTTTGAATCGGTCTGATTGCCAAACAATAAACGGCCTATGCCCAGCAGTGAACTACTTGTAACTAATATGATGATAATTATGAAATCAATTTTTATTTAAATTTAATTAAAATTCTACATACAGTTTTTTGTAAACTACTTTTAGGTGCTTTAATATACAAAATCTGCATTTTTTTTGCATTAAATACATAAAGGGTTTATGTATAGGAATACATAAACTTTTTATGTATTTAATTTATTCCTAAAGTTTCTCCCCTTTATGTATTTTATTTCATACATAATCCCTTTATTGCACATATTAGTTACATAAGGGGATTAATAAATAAATGGATATAAATTTTAAATAAATGAATACTTATTTATTTCCTAACTTTACAAGTAACTTATCAATTTCAAAACAAAATATTAACTTGAAAATGTTTCTGGCAAAAAGGATCTATCATATAAAACACTTTGCAGTTAGAATTTGATTCTGAAATTCCGGGATGAAAATTGTTTTTCCCTTTTTATTCCCTCGGTAATAGAGGTGTGTGGAAAACAAACAACAAACAATACAGTCTTTATAGCTAAATGGCTGAAGCTCAAACGGTTTAATGGCAATAAACGCAATAATTTCCATTTGATGATCATATTTCATTAATTTGGATCCGTTTACCGAAAATAACATTATATTTTGGTTGCATGATGTTGAATTGTTTTGACATAGTCATTTAAATTTCAGTTTTAATCTATCCATGGTTATTGACATTAAACTAATGCTAAAATTAAAACCTGACAGCGAACAAAAACTAATCGCGAAAAACAAAATATCACACAATACCTCATAACATAGAATTTGGAATCGCGCAAGGCAATTTTTTGAAATTACGCCCCGAATATTTATTACGAGTTTCTACGATCTTATTTATCTTTGAATCCATTTGTTGCCAGTAACATGACATTCGCGAATTTATTTACAAAGCCGATTCATTAAAACTGGGGATTCCTTGCGAACTGAATTAATTACAAGATGTAAAGGTTGCTTGATGTGGTGTTTTTGAGGCAATACTTGAGTTGGTAAAGAAAACTCTTCTATGCTACTATCTTTGTGAGAAAGATACATTTTTTTTACACAAATACATTTTTATACCACATGACTTATCTATACCTCATTAAAATAAAAACAAACAAGACATTTTTATGTTTTGACATTTTTATTTTCAATTTTATGTACTATGCGATTTATGTAATTATCTCTATTTTTTTTAAATATTATTGTGCACTTATTATTATATGGATTATTTAATCTAAAACAAAGTAATTATTATTATTAAAAATCGAATCTTTGGCTCACAAGCTAGCGATGCGAACTGAAAACGGTGTTAGATACTTAACAAAAAATATTTTATATATACAACTAGCATTCGCCCGCATAAATTTCCCTCGGGAACAGAGCTTTTACCCGCGATGAAAGGTACCCTATGTCCTCAAGACTCCTATGTGTATGCGAAATTTCAGGAAGATTGTTTAAATAGATAGAGCATGAAGAGGTAACAAACCAATATACAAACTCACTTTCGCATTTCTAACTAGTTGGGATACAGCTGGTACCTACAATAATTAGCCCTCCTACTAGCTAGCTCAGTTAGTTGCTCTATAGTTCCCTGCATGAAAATGGACGTTTATTGCTTCCTAGTGAAATCAATATAAATAATACTGAATATTTTATACTAGCGACCCGCCCCGGCTTCGCACGGGTGCAATATTAAAGGTTTTACTTACATAAAAACCTTTCTCTTGAATCACTATCTATTAATAAAAAACCGCATCAAAATCCGTTGCGTTGTTTTGTGACTGACAGAGGAAAGCGACTTTGTTTTATACTATGCAAAGATACTGATAAATAATACTTTTGTTTGACCCCCCCCCACCCGACAAAGAAATAAATAACTTTTTAAATTGTATAATTTTTATTTTTCGTTGTTACCAAGTTTCCATGAAGCCTTAATGCTAATTTGACACGCAAAATGAAATGCCTGAAGCTGAAGGGTGGGATAAAAAATGTTTAATACCTACGCCGCTGTAGCGGCTAGAAAGGAATCTTATTTTGTAAAGAATGAAAGTATGAAACCAATTTTCTTTATTTTTATATTAAGAACTGACTGTTAGTCTATTGTTTTTTCTGCAAATTTATCTTATTATTTTTTTCCTAACTTTCGCACGCATGAATCAGCATTGCCACCTAAAGTAAACTAACCATCGTCATGTTTCAAGGTATTTTCCATTCCAAATGACAAATCCGTCCCCCTTTTCGACATGAAAGACGAACAAGCATACAAACTCGCACACTTTCACAATTATTATATTGGTACTTTGCTGTTTTCTTTCATTCTTCCATTACTTTATAATATACTAGCTGTTCCCCGCGGCTTCGCCCCGGGTGGTTATATCGCTCCCAAAAGTAGCCTATGTTTGACCTCAGGTCGTTAACTACATCCCTACCAAATTTCATCACAATCGGTCCAGCAGTTGAGCCGTGAAGAGGTGACAGACAGACAGACTTTCGCATTTATAATATTAGTATGGAAGTATGGATTAGTATGGATTTATGAATAAACACAAATTATCACACAGATATATAGCCCCAATAAATGTTTCATTTTTATACTTGTGTTATTATCATCATCATTTGGAGTAGGCGTCACGGTCAATAGACCATGCACACCCTAGTGTCAGAGTTCTTCGGAACCGCCTCTCGGCCTATGACGTGGTTCCTTTAACGACTACCAGCAAGCAGCCAGGACCAACGGCTAAATGTGCCTTACGAAGCACGGAGTCATCTTTATTTCTTATAATTATCTTATTATTTTATAAAATTATCTTTACTTGTGTTATGGGATACTGACTAACGATACTAGATATCAAACTTTGGATTTCTGAGACTTACTGCGATGGCTCAGCGACCCAAAAAGGATCTTGGCCTCCGACACCAGAGCTCTTCGCCGTTCCCTGCTCAGCGCTTTCTCTTGTCAGTCGGCTTTTTGGAGGATTTTCAAGTCCTTTCTAACTCCAGCGGTAACTATGACGACTGACTGGTCGTTTTCCACTTGGTCGTCCTGTGTACGATTTTTTTACCGCCCGATCTTCTAATACTAAACTTAGTATAGCTTAGGTAACTATCTAGACTATTTAGTGCCATACCTGCAAACGTGAAGCAGCTAATTCTTGTTAAACATCTTGTCTGATATTGCTTTGTTAAAATATATATTAAGTAAGTATGTTGTTATATAAACAAAGTGTTCGCGAACATTAATTAGATTTTGGTTGTTTACCATACAATAGTTACAATACATAATTTAACAAAGATTTTGTCCATTATTTGCAAAGGCGTAACCACAGCATGTCGATAATACGGGCGCTTAAGCGATTTAATTAAAAATTTAATGGTGTGTGTGGTGACCGTACACTGAAATTTAAGTGCATTATTTACTATTTTTAATGAGAATAATATCGAGAATATCATTATTTGGTTCTTTTCAAGAACATAATAATTATTATGATAATAAATTAATGATATTCCTAAGTATCTACGACCAAATAACCTTTTTTACTGAACAATAGGGCTATATCAACGCAACATCAGTCAACTATTGCACGATATATAAAACTAACTGAAGCCCGCGGCTTCGCCCACATTGGACTCTGTTATATCGCACCCAAAAAGTAGCTTATGTTTGAGCCCTGATCCCTAACTATATAATTACATCAAAATCAGTTCAGCAGTTCAGCCGTGAAAGCGAACAGTCAGACAGACAAGACTTTCTCATTTATCGGCTTCATATGCTGCTAATGTGTTCAAGAATATAAATAAATACTCGTATTATGTAAGTGGACATATTCAGACGTATATTATGCCATTTTGCATGATGGCTAAACATGAGTACTTTATAATCATGTCATCTATATATTTACTTTACTATTACACCACGTTTGAAACAAAATATTATATATATATAGGTGTTATTTATTTATGTACGTATTTGTTTTATAATGCGCGTATGTATTTATCCATGGGTGTGTATGTAAGTTTTTAATAATGTGCAATTCCTACATGTGTTCGGTTTTATCACTTTATTAGTATTGTTTGCACAACTTCTCCCACCAGTTTCTATTTAAAATTGTATCATTGTTACCTGCCTCCGGTTGGCTGGAAGGGATCTCTTCATGGGATAAGTCCGCCGTTGCATTTATGTTGTGTAATGTATTTTTGTTAATTTTGTCCAATAAAGTTATTACAAACAAACAAAATATTGATTGATTGATTAACTGATAAAATAATAAAAATGCCACTTGTGTCGACCAATCCAAGTCAAACCATGCTCAACATTGCTTGAGCCACAATCTCGAACACGCATGGCGCACTAGACAATCCGGCTTCCTTACTTTCAAGCGCCAAAATATTTTTCTTATATTTTTCGTTATTTTTCTTGCAAATAGGATTGAAAAAAATCAATTTAGTTCAGATCCCACACATTTTCGGCGAAAAAGAGGTGTGAATTATTAAAACACGATTTTTTCAAGTTGACTACAAACGGATTTATTTATCGGATTTAAAATCACACGGTCTTACTACAAAAACATGTCTTACTTTTAAATACTTCTTTAAACTAGGTTTATACCATTATCCGCCCTAATCAAGTTGACATCTAGTAATATCACACTATCTCACCTGTCAATAATAACTTGATTTGGGTGGATAATAGTTCATACCTAGTTTTAAAGTTAGACATGTTTTTGTTATATGATAGATAGATGGGTAGTATGGACTATTAGCACACTAAAAATAGGCGCGTTTCTTTGTATGGCGGTAGAATATCTGTAGTAGTATTATGTAATCTGTGGTAATATCATAAGAAAATCGCTTTGAGATGGCACACGCTACGGAAATACTCACAACGTCCCAGACAGACGCTGTTAGACTCCGTGGACTCTCCAAAGGAAACGGAAGTGTGGTCGCTTCTCCGCAACGACGGTAATGAAGACACCGTAGGTACCTCTATATTTGTATGTGTAAGCATAAGTCCTATGATATTATTTTGAGGTGCTCGATAGCTAAACGCGCGGCTATGTTTTCGGCTATGTTTTTATATCTTGAGCTCTTCCGTGCTTCGAAAAGCACGTTAGACAGTTAGTCTCGGCTGTTATTGGTAGATTGCAGTTGTTAGGCTATGTCAGATGCCTTAGACGGCCTGAAAAATCTGGCAGTGTTGGCCACTATTACCCGGATCATGTTCCTATTGGTCTGTTTTCCCTGTATAAAAGGGTAACGGAGGTCAGACGGTAGTGACTTCATTGTAATAACTAGTACCGCCAAAGTAAGACCATGAATAATTAATAACGTACCCTAAGCTCCAAAGCGTAAGCTGAAAATGCACCCAATGAAATTTTTGATCTATATTGTACTAATATTATAAATGCAAAAGTCTGTCTATCTGCCTGTTATGCTTTCACGCCTTAACTTTGGAAATTTAGGATAAAGTTAAGTGCGAAATCGCGGGCAATAGTTAGTTTCAAATATTTTAAATTGGTTTATTCCAAATTTTTAACTTTTAAAAATTAAGTTGTAAAGTTAGCTACCTACCAAAAAGGGTCAACGGTTTGGTTTTGTTCGAGGGCAGGTGTTGGTTTAGGATAAACCCTTTTAAATAATATGACAAGTTTTGTTATTTTTGCTACTTTCACTTTCAAAACATTAATTTTAATAAGTTAGGTAATTAAATTTTTTATCCGACTTCAAGTCAAATTGACAACTTTGCTTGTTTCCACACACCAAGTTATTAGAAAAGCTATTAATATATTTTGCAAATTTTTATACATATTTGACTCTATCGTAATCCCTAGGTATATACATCTCAAAGGTAATTAATTATTGTAATTTGGATTTACAACGGTATAAATGGAGAAAAACTCAAAAAAAATTGGTAGATACCTACCTATTGTACCTATGCTTGATCACAAAGTAAAAAGCATCGGTCGGCGAGAAACATCCCTCTGACCGAGTCTATCCCGTAATACCTATAGCAAAATTTTAGAATAAAAATTAGTTAAAAAGCTATAAAATTACTACGTTAAAAAAGTTGTCTAAAAAGGATAAAACAAGGAAATAATTTTATTAGAAATACATAGGTACAAAAATGGTTATGGTAGAGCCGTGGTTGCACCCACTGTAAATGGATGCCAGGAACACCTATAAAAGTTTAGGTATAACAAGGAGCGAGGCATAGAAGTATAAAATTTGCGCGGTCTCAGGCAATTTTTTTTTTATCTATGAAGCAAGGCCACGGCGCCTGCGATGCACTTAAATAGTGTTTGCTGATTAAAACTTAACGAGTCATAAATATCAATTATGGTTGGTTATGATTTAACAGGTCTTGAGCTTATATGCGGCATCTTATTCTATATTTTATTTTATACTGCTTTCGCCGCTTTTTACCGGGATGAAAGGTGTCCTTATCCTGGTTCTAAGCTTCCTCCCCACCAATTTTCAGCCAAATCAGGTCAGCCGTTTTTGAGTTATAAATAGTGTAACTAACACAACTTTCTTTTATATATATATATAGAATATAGATATCATCTCCATTTATATTGTTTCTACGTCTTACGAAAGAACTTGGACTGGGAAAGTTCGACTTACTATCAAAAACTTGTAAAATCAAATAAGTACGTACTTGTTTACTTTAAAAGTCCTTCGAAACGTCAGGTCGATCGGTCACTTGCCAAGGTTGATGCAAAAAACTTCGTAATTGAAAAAAAAAACAAACGGGAAATGAAAAGGCTTCATTTCTCGTTTGTTGGGGTATAAGTATAAAGTTTGTCTACTACGGGTAGATTTCACCAAAAATGACTATGTTATAAAAAAAGAGAAAACTTTTAGTTTTCCACGGCTTCGAAACTCGAAATGAATCGAAATAAATACTTGGAGGGCGATGTGGGTCGGCGTCACATTTGAACAATTTATTTTTAAATACATGGACTTATTTTGGGAAGGAACGGTTAAATCACAGATACTTTACATGTTTCTTAATAACATAGATATAAAAAAAAATACCTGGAGATCGCATGAGATACCACAAATAGAAACTACTAAAACGCGAGTACTGTCTATTCTGTGCTAGTACCATAAAAGGTACGACGCTTTTATTTTCCTATGATAGTCGGAACCCCACATCAACGGGGAAAAGACACGCAAAACTTCATGTTTATAGTCATTATCCTATGTCCAGCAGTGGATAGCCTGCGGCTGAAATGATGATGATGATGATGAAGATGATAGTCATTATCATTGCGTACTGCCTTTATCCTGCATGAATCAAACCCTGTAGCCAGATTACCCAACTGACATAAGCACTAGCTGTGAGATTGTTTTTTTTCCGTTATGCCACCAAGAAAACAGCGAAGTAGCTTTTTTTAATTCAATCAAAATACTCGTAATATCATCAAGGTCCAACTATGCGTCATCCATGGTACCTACTAAATTCCTTTTAGATTCAAAATACCTAGCCAAAAATAAGGTCACGAAAACATTTCAACTATACAGCATTTCTAGGCCAACATACAAGTGTCATACAAACACACTCAAAGTAAGAAAAGTCTGGAGACGAAAATATTTTTTTTCTCTATGACCAACTGAGGCCGCGACCTATAAACACGAGTTGTTTCGTTTGTCGACGCCCCGCTTTCCTTTCACGGTTTTGGAGATCCTCGGGAAATTTACTGAACCGAATTTTAAACAGTATCATTAAAAAAAATAAAGGAACCAGCTAATAATAATAAAGAAATCCACTGTCAGGAGCCTAGATCTTAAGTTTAAGATGATGTACTAAAAATCATTGTGTTTTACCATAATTATTATCAAGACACTTAAGGTCGGGTAATTTTTTCCGGATCGTTCGATTTTAGACTTTTCATTAGGAGTTAGTGCTCCTGATACCAATGTATTTTAAATCTTATTCTATTTATTTTAAGTATTTATTTTATTTTATTAAAATTAATCGGAAATTATAGGATATCGGGAACCGCAATCAGGCTAAATCATTCAGACTAATTAGATTTAGGGCGACCGCTACGTCATCAAAAGTAATCGCATCGCGTACCGAGTATAGCGTAGTTTCATACGCTTGGCTAAATTAGAATATTGTGATAAATTTGCCTCGGTGATTGTGTAATCAGTTATATGCTTTCCCCTTATTAATGAAAATTAACAAACGTTTGCTAAGCCAATTTTAACTTATAAATGTTTACTCTCTTTCTCTTAAATCAACTTTCATTGTGAAAGATTGGCACAAATTATTTACAATTTTTTATATAATTGGGTAATTTTCGGGGGTAAGGGGTTAAACATTAAAGTGTAAGCGTATAAAGAATTAAAGTGGTATACTTTTCGTTGTGTGGCCATTGTACCTACTTAACGACACCCCAAACTAAAAAACGTAGGTGAGTATTATTAATTACAAAGCTAAATCGTTTAGGTATCAGTTTTGAGGGAGGTACCCTTCCCTATTGGCAAACATAGCTCATGATATTATATGCAAATCCATACTTCCATACTTATATTATAAATGCGAAAGTCTGTCTGTCTGTCACCTCTTCACGGCTAAACTGCTGGACCGATTGTGATGAAATTTGGTAGGGATGTAGTTAAAGACCTGAGGTCAAACATAGGCTACTTTTGGGCGCGATATAACCAAGTCCTACGCGAGGCGAAGCCGCGGGGAACAGCTAGTATTAGTATAAAAATACTTTATAGGAACTACTTACAACCTCAAATACGTACAGAACCCTTGAAAAAAAATTATTTCGTACCTGCCCATTTTCTTTTAGCAAGAGGTGACTACGCGTTTCCCTCACACACAGGCAAATTGTCGGGTCGAGTTATAAAAATAAACATTTAAAACATACTTATATGTTAGCCCTTTGTGAGTACCTACAATTGTATGAATTTACTTTTTATGAACCATTCAATAAGCGACCCTTTAAAACAATGAAGAAGCAGTGCTTTTTGGTATTTAGGTTTTTTTTTGTGAATTTACTGGCTTTAATGTATTCATCATCATTTCAAGTAGGCGTCCCGGTCAATTGACCATGCACACCCTGGTGTCAGAGTTCTTCGGAACCGCCTCTCGGCCTCTGACGTGGTTCCTTTAACGATTACCAGATGGCAGCCGGGACCAACGGCTTAACGTGCTAGGGCTTTAATGAATTTATTTTATGTTACTCACTATCAAATAACTTCAATATATCGAATAAATTAAAAAAAATATTAGAATTGTTCATAATAATAAGCCTGTTTGCTGATAAATGGTAAGTAAAAAAAAATTGCTTATTACACACTTATGACACGATCACATAATTTTAAGCCACAACTATCCGAAGTAGATTTTGCCGCCAGATGGCACCAAGAACTATACAAACTTAACATTTAAATAGTTACACTGAAAAAAATACTTACTTATACACAATCAAATTTCGTCAATCTATAGCACAAAAAATGACATAACTCTTTGCAATATGTAACTAAACCTTTTGCGTTTTATTTGTAAATCACTTTTTTTTTAAATCAAGTTAACTAAATTGGTATCCTGTCAAATTTTGGTTATTTCTCAAATAGTTGAAGTAGTTAGGTTTTTTTTTTCAGTGTAACTAGTAAATGTCCACGGATTAACCCCTAGTGAGATATCTATCACGTTAAAAACAAGTTGTTTTTGTCCATTCCTAAGGCGATCTTTCACAGTTTTAACAAAATCGAATCTATAGCTTCAACGTGTAAAAATATAAAAATAGACACTTGCATTTATCAGTACGGATTGGAAGGATTTTTTTTTAAGTATTCGTCACGTTTTCATCTAAGATTTCAAACAGAGACTGGTGAACGAAAAACAGACTACTGAGAACTTTGTGTAATGTATCCTCATCAAGGAATCGAGTGACATGCGGGAGGATATTGTTTATTTTGTAGTTTTGGGCGATTTGCTCAAATAAAATAGAGAAAGAAAATTGTCTGTTGATTTATTCGGTTTCGACATTTTATTTGAGAATAATGATAAATACTTTAACATAAATACTAGTCCATACATCCATACTAATTATTATAATTCAACAGTTTGTCTGTCTGTTAGACTGTTACGCTTTCACAGCTCATTTATATTTGGTGTGAATGTAGATACCAGGAGTCAAATAAAGGCTAATTTTGGACGCGAAGTTATCGAGTCTCACGCGGGTGGAGCCGCGGGCAACAGCTCAGTAGGCTTATAAATGACATTAGATATGAAAAATAAATGAATAAATATTTTTTTGTCTCGTGGAAGGTTTCAGATGCTTCTTGGCAGTCGTTCAATAAATTTTATACCAGAATGAAGTCATACTAGCAATTGAAGTTGAAGCACCACGGGTTTAGGACTATTATCTATATATGTAAGCCACGAATACACTCAATTAGCTAGCAATTACGTTACCTACAACTTTATCTTTCGTCTCTTTTTCTAAATATGTTAAGCAAAAATCAAAGGCTTTACAAAATTTTTCAAGTCATCTAAATAGGTGATGAAATGTCTCTTTTCTATCTTCTGTACCTTATTTATTTAAGGAAAATAGCCACACAAAAAAATAAACCAATTAAAACCAAATAAATTTTTTTACAATATTTATTTTTAATACAGGTTTTTAACAGGATATAATTATAATATAATCCAAGGAATGTTCATCCAGTAAGCAAAAGAAAAAGAGAAAAAGAAGAAAAAATATATATAAAAAGAAATAAATAGGGAGAGCAGATCTACTGGTCATATATATTGTTCCCTTGTTTTTGAAAAAAAAAAGTAAAATAGAAAAGGAAATAAGTTGAGAGAAGTAATTGTTATCTGCAGGGCCGACCGATACTGAAGTCCACAGCTGTATTGTTACCTTATTTAAAATGAGAAAGCTTTTTGTAGTAAAAGGCAAGTCCTCTTGTTTCTTATATAAATGAGCTCTCAGATCCCGCACTTTTGTGACCTCTCTAGTCAAAGAACCGGAGAGAAAGGGGTCCCATTCGGTCCAGTGGATCTCTTCAGGCGCAATGTAAAAAACCCTGAAGAATATATTGGCTTGTGTAACAATGATTGTCAGATACAGTACAAACAGTGCGGAGCCCGGTGTTGAAAATTCTATTTCCCACTCAAATTATTACTTATAGTATGTAAAATTTAGTTAAAATAGAGTATGTTCATTGTATAATCATTGCTAAATCCGGTATGGTTGCAATTATCAACTAGAAATTCTCAACTTTATATTGTGGGTTACCTGGCAATGAAATATCTGACTATTTTGAGAAAAATAGACCCTGTGTGAAATATTTTACATTTAATTTATATGTTCTCGGTTTATTCATGTGTACTAATAGTTAGAAATCATTTTAAGATAGAATCCAGACAAAATCTGGATACAAGAAACACTTGATAACTACCCTAATCTCAAAAATATAAATCTCACAAAGAATCTTATTTTACCAAGAAAATATAAGACCAAATGAGAGGATTTTACGGTTTATTTAGCATACTAACGTGGAATTAGAAAATTAGAACAAAACAAATTACCTTTTCAGGGTTTTCCAAAATATTTTTTAACAAAACTTGGTTGTCGGTAAAATACAACCTCCATGTACTTTTTCGATTTCGAATATTCGACTTTCGATATTTTTCGGCACTTTTAAAGAATACTTGTAAAAAGATTCGTTTATATAGCAACTTAATTGCAAAATAATGAAAAATTAATTCAAAGCCGGCAACTAATCGAACCACCAACGAAATCCATTTGACAGCTAGCTCGTCCGTAGTGATGGGGCGAAGGTCGACAATTTCGATTCGTCTATCCATAATTGATCACAATCTGGTATCGACTACTCGATTCTTTTTCATCACAATTATACAATGCAAAACGAAAATCCTACGTGTGAATTATCGATCACCAATCGCAACCGTCACTGACAAAGGCGTCGATAAATAAATATATAAGTAACCCACCAATTCCGCAATAGCACATAGCGCTCAATTGCATCGCAGTTGAATTGAAACGACACATTTTGGCGTTTCTCGTATTCCGCTACCAATTTAAAGACCAAATTGTAGTTCATCAGAAAATTCTCAAAATATCGATTCTCTCAACGATTCGATGCTTGGTAAGTTACTTTACTCAGATTTTTACATATTAAACAAGCTTTAATTGTAGATAGCCACAGATTCATAATTGTGTTAGGGGAATACGAATATCGCGCAAACTTAATCGAATCGGAATCGGATATCAGTTGTATGGGTTTCTTAGAGTTCAAAAACGAAAAGTCGGCTAAATCGATCACTGAAAAATTGCGATGACAATCGACCTGAATTATTAATGTGAATTAAAAAATAACGTTACAGTGAATAATCGCTCAATTTAAATACAACAAAAAACATTCCCTCCGCATTAATATTTCATACAAACCGAGATCAAACATGTCACGGATGAGCTTTCAAATACCAACTTTTTGCCGGCCACGAGGTAGGGGCGTCAAACTCACGTATCAAAAAGTTCGACAATCTGTTTTCGACAAACATTCAACCCTTAGGGTGGGTACTAACTGACTGCCGCCATTTCAGCCACAAATCTACTCGTATACTTAATATAATAAAGTTGAAGGGTTTGTTTGTTCGGACAGGATTTTTTTTTTTACTGAACTTAGGTTTGGAATTTAGAGCAACACGGCCTCCGTACCGGAAGGAAGTAGCCATACGCTACTAGCCCCTCTTATCTCCAAAGTATAAGCCGAATCGACGTATAAAATGTTTTAGTGTGTGTAATCTGTACACAATTTATTTGACGTGTGATTTTTTATGTGTCAGTGTTATCATTACAGTCAGGTGACAGTATAAGTTTTGTATGTAGGTGTGCAGAACTATACTTGTGTGTATATTTCCCTTCCCCCCGCAAAAAGCGCCACATCTATTAGAATAGTAAAATATCGCTAAGGCTACTCTTCCGGTACTGAAGAAGTGTTGCTCCAAGGGCTGGAAGCACTTTATTAATTCGAGAAACTAAAAAAACTTTAACTAAATATGTTGCATATTGGCTGAATGGCTGTTTCTTAATGATAATATACTTATAATTGCTTTTAAACTATTCAAAAACGTAAAAATTTATTAAAATATTCTTAGAATGATGTTTTCTATAGGTATTTTAATAGTAATAATTTAAACTTTTGTGTTAGAGATATGTTTTTTCTAAATTCTGACAAGATCCTATTTTATGTTTAAATCTTTTGCATGAAATTTGGAACAGCAGAAAAGTGAAAGAATTTCTTTTGTTAAAAAATAATAATTAGATTCACCAAGATTTCAAATGAAATTCATTTTCGGACAAACACTGTTTCAAATTTCATTACGTTACCTCTTAAATGCGGCTACAATTTAATCTCTTACCTGAAACCAAAATGGAAATAATTATGTTTAGTCACTAAGGAAAGCGGTGACAAAATTTATTTTTTCACTTAAGTAAATGTTTTATATCTTTATTTGGGCTTTTTTGTGGTTTGTGTACCACTCAATAAAGATTATTATTACCTTTGTAATGTAGATAAAAATATCATTAGTATATATACAATTTTAGACCTTATTACATTGACTTATGAACGGATGGTTACTCATATCAATGCTTGTGACTGGACCTATGAATTGTATAATTTTCGTTATTGTAACCATCAAGAAAATAATAAAAAGAGATCTTTTTTTATCATTTAAATTAAATATAAAAAAAAACCTAAACTATCTTAGAATTAGGTTTAAATAAATACTCAACTGCCTTAACTTCGACAACACACCAATATGATAAACTAATTGCAAAGAAATTCTAACCATTACATTGTCTGCGACTAGTGATATGTTATTAGGGTTTATTAAGTAATTATGCAAAATTAAATTAAATTAGTTTCGAAATTCAAATTTTATATTAAATAAACACTGTCTTAGAATTTTAATTTAAAAAAAGCTAAACTGCTTTACAATTCACTAAAGACACCAAATATAATGAATCTATGTGTAATTCCAAAGAATTTCTAAGCAACATCTGCGGCTAGCGTAATGTTATCAGGGGCCCATCAAGTAATAATGAGAAGGAGACAACTGTTCCGCCATTCAGAGCCTCATTAGCATACAGATTGAACATCCAGAACAGATAATGAACAATTCTGTACACAAATTGAGTTATCATTACCAACGCGACTTTCTTTCATTTGAGTGTCAATTGCTTTTTCTTTATTTCTAAATCAGGGATTTTTTTTCCAACTTGTTCTATATTTATGAATTCAAATTCAGAACAAGGTAGACGCTTGACAATGCTTATTTTCAAACGGCATCTTTACATCACAGATCGAATGTACATGAAGAAGCAGAAAAATCTGACCCATCATTCATTATTGAAGGTATACGGTAGAGGGGTTAGATTTATATTCCCTTTGACTGTACATCATCAGAAGGTCGTTTCCCAATTGCATATGGCGTCATTGGTTGTTACAATGGAGCGAATGCGTAATTATTTTTATAGGGGTCCCAATAAGATCATGATTTAGGTGACACACCCGGCAAAACCTGCCATTTTTCTAATTAATATATAACACAGCTGTCTATCTTCACTACTACTTAAGGCAATGGCTTAACGTGTCTTTCACAGCAAGAGGATCTCAAGATAGAAAATGTTACAAGTGGCAACCAATCCAAAGTCAATCCACGTTTAATACACGCTAAGCTGATAATAGCTTCTCCCGGTAACAGCTAACTGATAATCAGCTCGCACAAAACGTTTTGCATCCTCATTTATATAATAAAACGGTGGAACTCCCTGCCAGCAGACTAATAACGGACACATACAATTGAGTCTTTTCAAGGCTAGAGTGAATAGGCTATTAATGTGCCAGCGAGCTCCATCTTAGACGATATCTACATTTAGCACATATATCCACAGCATCAGATGGGATCGTGGTTAATCGCTAGACATTGAAACATAATAAAAAATAACCCAATTGTATTGTTTTTGCTTACATACTAAGTATACCACGGACAACATATTTTGTTTAGTTGTTTCCAGTTAGTTAGGACATTGCAGGCTTGAATCAACTGATTGTCTGATAATGAAGATTATTCCGTGCTTCGGGAGGCACGTTAAGCCATTGGTCCCGGCTGCCATCTAGTAGTCGTTAAAGGGACAACGGCAAAGGCCGAGAGGTGGTTCCGGAGAAGTTTGACACCAGGATGAGCCTGGTCGATTGACTGTGTCACCATACGACGTGATGATGATATAGTTAAACCATAGTGTAGTCAGAATTTCGCAAATATGAACAAAGTGTATTTATATTAACAACTCCGCTATGAAGATAAACAAAACACAACAATTGGCAGTATATTGAGCTTTAAAGATCGTTTAAATGGTACAGCTTTAAGCTCCGTCTTGTTAGTGCAAACAAAACGTACTAAATCTTTATTAAGAGCTCAGGACTTCAAGAGCCTTTGACGCCTCTTTCACGGAATAGGTACACAAACATGTATGAAAGTAATTTCGGTAAAGATTTTACTTATATTCAGGAAAATTTAATTATTTTAAACGATAGACTCAATTTATGATAAAAAAATAAATTAGTTTCTTGGGTTTCAATGTCTTTAGTTATTTAAAATTTAAAAACCATTGCCTTTATAAATAAGCAGAACCTCTATACCTAAAAACAATACCTAATATACAAAAACTTGTGTAAAATTTACTTTGTGTGTACAAATATTTTGTCTTTCCATTGATAAAATACCTATAAATAAATAAGTACCTACCATAATATAAAAGTATTATTAACTATAATGCACTTAACATTTTACTTGTCCGTGTACCTTCATGGTTACCAATGAGAGGTTAAAGAAAATAAAGACTTAATTATTTGTCCCAGATGCATTTTACGGCACACAAAGACAGAGAGTCTAATTTAGTCTAGTTTAGTCGGCAGCCATACCAAAGAAAATACACTAAACGCGAAACTATACGGCGTAAACACGACAGAACTATCACCGTATAAATGTATAATATAATCGCTACAACACTAACAAAGCTTACATGTAAACTCCCTTGAAATACATTTAATCCGACATTTCATCGGAGTTGCGACATTGTTACATAACGTGCCGGAATTCCCACCGTAAGTCCTGCCGGGAACATATGTACGAGTAAAATTTATATTCGTACAAACAACATATCAAGTTACCCTAAATAGGTCTTTATAATACTAATTAAGAAGATAATTATGATTGCGAGGAGGCTCTGCCCAGCAGTGGAATCATAGCTACACAAAATGTTGTACCTTTGCACTTATTCGAACAGCAGCTATATATTATTAACATACTGTGTTTATAAATGCAAAACTAACAATATGTGCCGTTACCTCTTCACACGTATAATACAGCGCAGGCAAATCGCGAGTAAAAGCTTGTATATTATTACAATTAAAACTTACCTCTATATCCTTAACCGCTATATCAGTCTTTCTTGTACCCAATTGGTCATTTTTCAAGTCGTCCGTCATCGTGCTCTCGTCGACCAGAATTTCTTTACTTTTCGTATGATTGATAAGGTCTGGTTTATCAACAGTTCGGTTGCTAGCATTTTCATTGCTACAATTTTCGCCTCCAGATTTCCTATCTTCATCTGAACGTGATTTATCATTGGAACATTTAATTTTGAAACATGATATTGATTTTTTCTCTTCCTTTTTGGCTTCGCATCTAATTGGATTATTCCTATCGCATTTAGCGTCAGCCTTTTGATGATTTCTACCATTCTCAGACTTGAGTCGCTTTTTCTTACCATTCCACTTGTTATTAACAGTTTTTGAATTATTGCTGTCATCACTCGTCCCAATATCAGAACAAACTGGGTTCACAAGTATTTTCGTCGATTTTGCATTCCGTTCGATCTTTCGAAGGTTAAGTAGGCTTCCAGAAGTATGGATATATGAAGGCGACGAAGTTAATGATGAACTATCTTTGGTTTCTTCACTAAGCCTTCTGGCTGGCTTTTTCAATACATTTATAGTTTTCATGGTGTCTGAGTTTTGTCTTATTTTATTAGAGCCTAATGGTCCCATAGCAATAGGAGGTCCTCCCTTGAATAACAATGCTGTTTCCGTTGGTTGACAGACACAAGCTAACATTTTTATGGGGTCATTTATCACTTAATACTATATCACTCACATTTTTGGTGTATCGATTGCAATTTAACACTAAACTGTTATATATATTAAGCAGCTGGAAACCTTTTGGTATAGAAAATGAAATAAATGTTAGTTATTTTTATACAATCGTAATAATTAATTAAGCAAAATGAAATAAATCAAACAAACACAAATTACAATTCACAAAAATAAACAAAATCAATAATAACCTCAGTGAAGCAAAGCTTATATTTCCTAACAATCAAAACAGCATTGGCCTCTATAGATAGAACTCTAATCTCATAGCTGGATCTAAATCAACAAAAGTTACGTCTCAATACTAAAGTGGAAATATTCGTAGAGTAGAGCTTCAAGGGAAATATAATATTAATGGATTTGAATGTGTTGTAAAAATGTGTTTAAGAAACGGAGCATCCTATGTTAGATATTAAACTTGTGAGAGAGGGGCTTTGTTTCCCAACTTGGATAAACATTATCATAGCCCTAGATTATATTGAAAAGAAAAGAAAGACGCGGATGAACGGGCGATAATTGCATGTAAGTAAACCGACGCTACCATAGCCATAATATGATATTCAATAAGAAAAACATAAGCAAACAAGTTTTGAATTACAAGAATGAAAATTCATTACTTATACCTGAAGATAATTGATATATTGAAACATTTTTCTTATCATTTATTGCATAGAAAATGGACATATTATGATTGTATAACAACTACAAGGTACACTAAAAATAAATATAAAACCGCCGTTTTAACTTGTCTGCAAAAGGCTTTATTTTCCGCAATATTTTAACATAACAACTTAGCTGACAGTAAGTGAATGTAATGAGAATGGTGCGACATTTTCTTGAGCAGATAATGGGCGTGCTTCTCGCTATTACGTGTCGTAAAGTTGAATTTTCGTATGACAATTGTATTGTTACAAGTACAAGCACATTTTCTTACTTATCTTGCTTTTATATTCTCGTAATGATTGTTGAATTTTTTGAAGTAATGGAAAAAGCACGAATCGTTTTGTATTAGGATGTGAAAAGGCTAGTAAAAGATAGAAGTCCCTGGGCGTAAACTTCAACGACAAGAGCACAGCTTTTAAGGTTTCGATATTATTTAGGTAAGTATATATACTTACCTAAATAAGTAAATTGTTAACTGAAAATATGGCTGTAATAGTATGTTTCAACATTTGACTGTAACTACATTCATCAATATTAGTAAGAATAAATTTGTAGGTATGTATTTTAACAAGTTTATTTTAAACAATTTTCGTATCTAAACTCATATTCCATTAGTATGTCATCGGATTATTGCCTCATCTGTTTGCCGCCATATTGCACGAATTTTCGCTACCATTATTACAAAAACACTTTGCCTCTGATAAAAGATAGGTATTTAAGAAAAAAAAGTATCACTCCCCGACATTTAGCAGCCCTCCAGACAAAATAAATAAACAAATAATTAGCAAATTATCAATAGAAATTCCCAGAATGGGTCTAGAATTGACAAAGGACATTTGCCAAACTAAATGTCAAAGGTGAATCCTCTGGACATAGAACAAATACTTTTAATAATTCGGATCGTTTCAGAATAAATAATATTCTTATTGTCAATCCAGGTTATAATTATCTTAAATTTAATTAACTTCATATTCACTTGTCTGACATTATCAAGTAACAATTAGCAGAACACACTTCAAGCTAGCCAAAAGTAGATATAGCTCAGTGCCTTACTTTTTTTATTACAATAGTAAAAACATTTTTCATATTATAATAAGTATAATAGAAACCAATGTCACTACCGCCTACAAGGACTCGCTGAAAGGCCAAACCTTGATTACGCTTATGATAATGAAAGATGGCTACGAAGTGGAGGATAAAAACCAGAAAGGTGCGGACTGTTCCGAAGTAGATGGTTTTACAGACCATGAATGCGTTCTGTTTTATGGGCAAAGAATGGTTGATACAGTAATCCTGAATGTTTTGATGGAGGTAAACTAGACAGCTTGATGACTTCTCTCTGGACTAAGTAGGTCTAAACTTTCTACCATCAATACAAAAAGAAGAAGACACTAAAATACTGGAGAAATAATTTGAGATAGCGTATCGCCTTTCTGTTGGCTAGTAAGTTATAAGATGGAGAGAATGAAGCGAATTACGAATAGAGAGCCTCAAACCTAATTGGGTACTTTATACAATACTGTTAGTACCACTTAAACTAAAAGCACTGCGATTCTCTTCGTAGTAAAGAGCAAAATTTATTCAGAATTCGTTGCATGTTCAAGTAAAATGTGTGTAGGGATTCCGTAACCAGAGTAACTATTGCAATAGAACACGCCTTTATTGGACCCTTCTACTATAAAGAGGTAGGTATGTATGTGCGCAAGATGGTTATTTACATTCTCTGAACTTATACCATATTTTAAACACGCGAAAACACGAATATTCCTTACTTATTATATTTTTACGTTATGCTCATTTTATTTAAAATAGAAAAGGTGGACTTTATTTAGTTTATGACATTTTGTGCCAGTGCCTGCCTCAACACCCAAGTGGTCACTGGTGGCCGCGAAACTTTATACATTCTATTGTTTTCTCCGCTCCGGTAGGTCAGAGATTATACATAGGTATTTTCCTACCAAAAGATCGTAATAAAAATACTTGTTTATATTTACTTTGTTTAAGTTGTTCCGTTTAGTATTGGTTGGATTTAACGTTAATAATAAATCAATAACACAGTCGCATTCTCTGTCCCTATATCCCTATGTATGCTTAAATCTTTAAAACTACGCAACGGATTTTGATACGATTTTTTTATTAAATAGAGTGATTCAAGAAGAAGGTCTTTATGCTCATGCGAAGCCGGGGCGGGTCGCTAGTAAATTATAAAAACAACTGATTTTTAACTTTATTTTATTTATTTAAGGAATAACAAACAGTTACAAAAAGAAAGCACATGATAATAAGTTTACATAAAAAAAATTAGTAACTTTGTAACCCACTACGTCATTCACAGCTTAATTCACATATTTTGTAAAAAATTACTACTAGAGAGAAACAACAATTATAACAAAATAGTTAAAAAGAAACAAGCTGTTGAGGAACAAGAGCCAAATAACTTTTTACATAATGACTTCTTTTTAAGTTCTAACGCGCTCTATGAAATACAATGTATATGATATTATACTTCTAAGCGATTGGGATTCCGTTGCCAGAATAGAGAACAAGTTTGCGGGTAAATAAGCCCCCGCAACTGCCGCCAAAAGCTTTCCGAGAAAAAGTTCAAAGCTCTGAATAAGAATTCACTAAATACTTCGCGATAGTTACTGAAGACAATACATCTTTTTCGGGATTTATGTGTTCCTTAAATAAAAGTTATTTTTGTATTTTGATTTGATCGAACTATAATTTTTTTAAACTTTAGTTATATATTAAACACCCTTGTGTTTAATATATAAGTGTATAATATATACCTTATTACTTTTTTTTAGGTCATGAGCATTAAATAAATAAAAATGGATGGTAAATTGTTTCTATTCGATACCGTACATACCTAATTTATTAATCAATATTTATGTTGCCGAAAAACTAAATATTTTAAAAGACTAAGTTTAAATATAAAGAATAAAACCTTTTCAGACGATTCTTTGATTTTATGAGTTGATGTTATTCTAGTTTATTTCACATTAAAATCATAATTACCGTGCTCGTATTTAGCGCACAGTTCCAACTATAGTATTAGTAGTGTTACGTTTGTACTGTAAGGTATTCAGTAGTAGTGTTTACTCTTCTATTTAAAAAAAAATGAGTCTTATTTCTTAGCAGTAAGGTTCGAAATAATAATTTCGAGAATGGACCCTCATGTCAGAAGCGACAACGGAAGCCGGAAACTCTTCTGCGAGACCCTTTCGCTTATCAGCCAGGGAGATGTTAATGTGTGTGTGAGTATTGACATACACACGTTTACGAATGAAATCTTTTGAAAGATTAAACCTTATGAATGAAATTATATTCTAACGGATATTTTACACGCCTCAAAAAGCGAAGCATTTTTACAGAGGATTTGTACCCCGGATAATTACTAAGAGTAACTAAGCAAGTATACTATATATACTCCTTATCTATTATTTAAGGTATACTAGGCCCACTTTAGGTACTTGTTAAGTGCTTTATTTGAATTTATCCTTAGGATGGAATTTTGAACGTCCATGTGGAAACTGCTAACAATTTTTTATGCTGAAGTTTTAAGTGCCAGGCAAATTTTTATAGTTATTTCAAATACACTATTGGCTGTGTAATCTGTTCAAAATTGACATTTTATAATTGAAAACATCAATATAAATGAAAAAGCAGCGAGCTCTTCATGCAATTCAAATGTCAGCAATAAAAAAAACGATGTAACGTTAAAACAGTTAACGCCGCAAAAATAGCCAACCATTCATAAAGATCATATTATAAACGCGTCTCATAATCGCGTGAAAATTGCCGCGAAATAAAAACGAGCGCAAAAAGAATTAAAAAAGCGTTATTATTCCACTCAGGGCAGCGGAAAATTAAGAAAAACGCCACAAACAATACCTAGAAACGCAACTTTGAATGGAGCGGTTTTGAGCGAAAAGTTAACTCCTTAATTGCGATTTACTGGGAAAAATATCAAGAATAAAATTTGACGTTTAGTTTTTTTTTGTCTGTCCTGTATATTCCATTGATCGTAGATTTACCAAATTTCGCAATTTAAAAATTATTTACTAAGTATATATTTATTTATTCAAACATAATTACACTTTCAAAAAATAAATACACTAGGCGGACTTCATGCCTTTTTTGTGATCTGCCTGTGACTTAGTCTGATTTTAGTGTAAAGGGGTAAAGTGGTCCTTAATATTGAACAACGCCTGGTCAATCATCACCAAGAGACTTTACCATAAGATCCTTTATAGTCGTTTATAATTAAATCGTGCGATGTATTATTAATAAAATGAACACCTACACCATAACCAAATAAAGCTCATTCTCCCATTTCATATCGGCCGCGAACGAAAATTGTAAAGGGCAAAAGACTCACAAATCCAATTTCATAAGAATTACTTATGTATACCAGTATGCGGCGTAAGCTGTGAACGAGCCGAATACTTATTTCCTTAGGAGTATGTGTGTTCCCATTTGCTCTATGCTTGCGGAATCATTTCAGAAGCATTTCCTTGAAATTTATCAAGCAAGCAACACTTAGTTTCTTTTCCTCATCACCATCATCGCCATCCGAGCATGATTTTTCAGATACAACCTTAGCTAATGCTTCTTGTTTTAGCTGTACTGGGGGCGTAGCAAGCCACAATTACAAAACGTTAACCAATTTCGACAGTAAAATTGTATGGGATTGGCATAGACCGCTCAATCACGTGGCCAATCGTATGTCAATCGCATACATTTTGTTCTTGTCGACATTCGTTAACGTTTTGAAGTTATGACTTTGGCTAAGCCCCCTTATTTATAAAAAATGGATCGACTGCCGTCTGTTCTCTCTTTTTACAAGAAACCAATATCAAATCAAAAGGATCGTGGCAAGGGGTTTAGCACCTTGTTTATTACCCTATTTAATTATTATTCACTAAATGCACTTGCTTACTGAATAGGTGTGGTACTCAGACCTACTCAGACATTATAGTATTTTTGTTTGGTCTATTAGTTCCTTTGCTATGCTAGTCTTGAATTTTTGTTTACCTCATTTTTTAACCATTTGAAGTTGATTATTTAACCTGCCATGTAAAAGTAATTTATAAAGTATGTCTTAATTTAAGTTAATCATATATGCCATATTTGACAAGAACTTATTTACGAGTTTATGTCTTGTGGATAAAAAGCAATATTACTCGGTATTTAGCTATCTCTTAATTAAAAAACAAACCTTATACAAAATACCTTTATTTAGAACAAAAGGAAATATAACAAAAAAATCAGTTCGCGTAACGCATTTCATAACGCGAGGTAAGGCGCCAAGACGACGCGGCACAAATTTAATCCCAGCCTCCCTAGCCATCCTAAACTCAAACCATCGCGTTTTAGTTAATACCACCCTGCATTGAACAAGGAGATCAGGAGCTAACGCAAACCAATTTACTTTTTTTTTTGCAATATGTCTCGCTGGGCATTTCAGAAACAAAACGACAATATCTGGTTTATTTTACATGTCATTTATTATGCTTATCTATTTATTTGCATATGTATTAGTTGTAAGGTGACGGAAATAGAAAAGTATAATGATAAATGTAAATAAATTTTAATGAGAAGGTTTGGAGAAAGGAAGAATGTAGACGGATATAACGAGAATATGAAAGTAATAACACTGAGTAATAAGTAATGACAGTTTCTGATCAATCAATCAGATCAGCATCCGTAGCCAAGTGACAATTTCAAAACGCTAACGAATGTCGACAAGAACAAAATGTATGGGAATGACATAAGCCGCGGTAAATCACGTGGTCAATCTTATGTCAATCCCTTTGTTGATTGTGACTCTGGCTAAGCTCCCAGAAATTAAATTATGTGATCCAAGTAAAAATTTTAATGAGCAAAACATAAATTCATTAATACGAGTATACTTAATGAATATGACGTAAGCAGAGCATGATGATGATGATCTCCGACCGGATTCGGCCATGGCGACTGCTTAAACTCCTAGCCGGCACTTTGGCACTCGTGCGCCGTGAGCTACACAACTCATACATTCCTATTTTTTGTACTTACATATAAAAATATTGTAAGATATAAAGTTAAATGGAGTTGAACGTCTCTACTCCGGGGATATCGGTACCAACACATTTTGTGTCAATGCCACGTCAATCGATAAGCCCAAGGCGATAATAGCATGAAGCGCCTTATTCAGTACCACAATACAGGGCGTCGCGTGCCATGACTCAAGAATATATATTTATTTTATATTTCCGAGTAATTGTTTTTTACTATTTAAAAATAATATTTTCTCGCCTCATTTATCGAGTTTTCGTCGTTTTTGGGCTTATGTCCAATGTCCATATCATTAGACAGTTGTATAAATAAAGAACCAATTACATGCTAATAAATGTGACTGATCATAATAATAAACAATTTGAATAAAAATCTTAATGTCTGTTTCCAGCGATAACGATGTTTTGAAGAGATTTCCGTGAAAATTCTTAATATGATTACCAAGTTTGTTTATAGAATATTACAATACATTCATCAAGGTTGTTTTGATTCAAAGAAGGGACTGATATAAAATCTGTACGTTCATTTGTCGTTTATTTGTTCTTTACCTTTGAATCACGTATTACTTAGTTACCCGGGGCTCCACTTCGAGCTCCGAAATTTCGAGATCCCATTTTAGCTGAAGTCTAGCAGTGATGGCTGTGTGTGGATGGTTTTTAACCATTAGGTGTAAGTAACACGGACCATTCTATCCCGGCTGCCATCTGCTTGTCGTTAAAGGAATCACGTCAGAGACCGAGAGGCAGTTTCGAAGAACTCTGACACCAGATTCACGAAATAATAATGCTCTTTACTAGTTCAGAAAATGTCAGCAATAAAAAAAAAAACTAAGTCTAGACGCAATATAAAACTAGACCATCTCATCTGGAGTATTCTGGAGTATTAAATAAAGGCGTTTGATAGATACGCCGATAAATAATTCATTTCTCACGTTCAGAGGCATCCGATAATCTTCGGACCATTAACCCAGCCCGACTCAGTTTTAAACTGCAGTAAATCAATTGGGACCCACCGGGAATACCGGGACTGGGTTATGGGAGGATATGTGATATCACACGCATTCAATTTTGGGTATTATTGGACTCAATTCAATAACTCTATGTATGCCATATATGATGATTTTGTATGTTTGTTACTTTATTGCACAAAGTATTTCTTTTATAGACTGAAAACAGAAGAAAATTAACAATCTGACATTAATTTTATAAACTAGACCTCTATCTAGCCACGAATAGAGCCCTATATGTTAGCATAAAATTTGCTATACAGTAACTACTTAAGTTTACTGTTCAACTTTTATGTAAATTTATTAGCATAAGTTCGTGGAAGTCTAACCCAAGTCATATACGTCTCTATTGATATTTGTACGAGTTCAGTTAGGTACAAACAATATGAACCAAAATCCATACTTGGTATCAGTGCAGTGTTTAGTTAGCGCTTTAAAATATATCACAGCAAATGTTATCATTAATGGTAGTTTATAATTACCTCAATTCTACTATTATAAACCCATCTATCTCTTCGACGCTAAAATATCTTAGGTAATACATTTAAATACAGGACATTATTTTTTTATCGTCTCTAGACGGAGCAAAGTTCAACAATCGACACCGTGGGCGTCGATTCTGCTAACGTTAATCATAATCGTGTCAAAAAAGTGTTACAATTGTAGTGCTTTTTTACACACTAGTTACAAGAAATGTGTATATTTTTTATATTACTGCTGATAATCACACAATACACTACATTCACATCACATCATCCTGTCATAATTCTTGTAAATAGTGTGTAAAAAGCACTACAATTGATACACTATTTTGGCACGATTGTGACTTAACGTTAGCAGGGACTCTCAAACTGAGTTCGATTTTTAATTCGGTTTAATTGTGCCTTTGATCAATATCGGCTATTTATTATAGTTTATGGCTTCACAGCTTCTAAGTAAGCTTACAATTATAATTGAAGCTTTATAATTGCAATGACTACTGATTAAGAACAACTGCTCATTTTCAATTAGGGTTTGATATCGTTACAATACCCATTTAAATATATGAAAACTAATGAAATAAAAGCTTAATACGGTTTTTTTGGATATATGTAATATGTAATGTTATATTAAACATAATTACAGGTTACATATGTAATAAAAGTAATATGGTGTTTTTCAAGAGTAGGTATTAGAAATTCATCTTCTACTATTCATTTTATCCGTCGAGGCATCAATACCTTTTTTACCGCAATAAGAATCGGCAGATTTTCATCACGCGAGAACAATTCTACAATACTCCATTTTAGACTGTAATATTCTTATCATTGACGTTATATTACTAGAGTAGTTTTTGGAGTCATGCTTATATTAGTATGCAATTAAATGGAGCTAACCTCATCCAATATTAAAAAACAAAATTATAAATAAACACGAAAATAAGTCTAACCGCAAATCAACTTGATTTACGCGCTAAAAAAGTCGCTGACAGAAAAATTATTCCCTAAATTGGGATGAGGGAAAACAACACGGGATTAAGGACGCGTCCAACAGTTCGACTCGAGTGACAACCCTGATCGATAGGGTTGGGTTGCGGGTGAGATTAGGAATGTTTTGGATCGGATATTACTATGGTTTTGAATATTCAATAACCCTTCATAGACTAGAATCCGAGGTAGGCCTAGCAATTTGCCATTACGATCCGCAATACCAATGATATTATGGTCAATACCCGAATGATATGAACAACGCAATAACTTAATCGAACTTTGTTAATATTTCTCGCCTTCGGTGGACATTTTTTTACATTTTAAGTTCAAAGTTATAAACACTGGTGTGGGTCGGAACTGTTTTTGTTTATAATATGTATAATTGTATATGCTGTATTTATCAAACAAGAAATACGTGCCGAACTCGTGCCTACTTCGGTAGGTTGCAGCTTAAGTTTTCAACGTTAGGGATGCCTATCTATCTTCGTGAATAGTAGTAAAATGATCTTGCTTTTATACTACTACTACTACTACCATACAAAAAAATAAATACTTTAGTAATTGATTCATATTAATGTGTTGCGGTGATAAAAGAACATTTGAAATACATTTGGGTAGTATGTTAGGCACCAAATAAGCCCGAAGGCAACCTATATTGCGCTACTTAATCCTATATGTATAAATTATTTCTAATATTATTTATTCTCGATGCAGGTTGCTTGCAACCGGTCGTCCTGAAAATCTTTGGGGGAGGCATATGTCCAGCAGTAGACAGGCTGCAGCTGAAATGATGATAATGATGAAACCTATATAATCTATATACTTATATAAAAAATTAAGAATATTTTTTTCGGTCGCATTGTACCAAAAGGATTATATTATTGCAGTTTATAGTCAAATCCATAAAAATAACGGGCAAGCGAATTCGCTGGGTGCTACAGCTTTAAATAACAATAATAAAACAGAGTGGGTACCATAGATTTAAAAAAAAAATTGCCGCGCAGATTCGAACTTCAATATATTATTGTAAGTCATTGTGTTACGTCAGTTTAATTAACCAATAATAAAAAATGTTTTTTTTTGTTTTTTATTTATTTATTTCTATGGCAGAAATAAGCAACCCTGGGCTTCAAAATGACGATCACCACGACACCAGAGTTCACAGTACAGTTCAATCGAAACTAGTTCCAACTTGTGCTTGTTTACGGATTGTTCTAAACTAAACACGTGCCTCATCGTTTCTTACACCCCTTACTATGATCAAATTATTATACTACTTTAGTTATTTTTTTTCTAAAATATCATACGAATAAAATAAAGCAAGAGTTTTTCGTCTGAACGCCATTAACTCTACAACTGATTTTAATTAGCTGGTCGAATTTGAAGAAAAAATATTTTGGATTTATTTGCAACTAGCGGTTGCCCGTGGCTCTGCTTGCGTGGGACTAGGTTATATCGCACCCAATAGTAACGTATGTTTAACGTCTGGTCTTTAATTAAATCCATATAAAAGTTACATCAAAATCGGTCCAGCGTTTTAGCCGTGAAAGCAGACAGACACTTTCATATTAATAATATTAGTATTGAAGTATGGAATTTTATTATGTATTTATGGATAATTATTTGATATAGATGTATTCATATAAAAATCAAATCATTACATTAATAGTTTTTAAAAATCCATGAAAGAATAAGATTCCTGTAATATAATTATACGTGAAGTTCTCTGAAATGATGGCGTCGCTAACTTTATTACCATATGAAATGGGAACACATATTATAAAGTTATGAATATTCATAAAGTATTTGAACTGTTTATCATAATATTAAGTTTTATGAAGCTAGAATATCAAATAGTTAATGGATTTACATCAAATATCATGCATGAGATTCGTTGCCGTGTGTACTATGGCTAAGAATAGACCACCCGTTCTTTTCCCGAGTGTGTTTAAGGAGGATTTTACTGTCTCTAACTAAATGGAAGAACGAATCCAATGACATAATTGTCTAAGGCGACTTTAATATAATATTCAAAAATTCGAAAACAGAGGAGGCCTGGCTAAGCCTTTTTTTTAAAAAGGTCTCAGCAGTTATGGGTTTAATAAAGACGACGTATACGATAGAGCAAAGTGGAAACGAATAAATATATAGAAATAAGTAGCACCCTTGTATTAAATTTCCTAATTTCAAGTTTCATATGTTTGTATTTGAGTATACATGAATTAGATAAATAAATAAGCTCACAGTTCTGTTTAATAATATGCACAACACTGGTATGTTATTCCTACTTTCCAGCTTTTCATAATATTGGCTCTACGACGTCAGTTTCTCTACTAAGTCTGCATAAAATACAATCTAATAGTTCGCTATCAAGACAGATTTTATTCACAATTTAACACACTAATATTAACATGTATAACCCATAAAATTGAATTTTCCCGACTGTTGGTTCGTGTCGCGAGAAAATATATGAAGCGAAGACCTTTATGCAAATCCGATAAATAGTTCCCGCTACTGAAAAGAGATGACGAGGAATAGTGTTCTGGATATTGGTCTAGTGAGGATAAAAATGTATGAATAGAATATATATTACTAGCCATCCTCCCCGGCTTCACATGGGCATAAAAACCTTCCACTTGAATCACTCTATCTATTTAAAAAAACCGAATCAAAATCAGTTGCATAGTTTTAAAGATTACATTAAGCTTACAAAGGGACATAGGGACAGAGAAAGCGACTTTGTTTTATACTATATAGTTATAGTGAAGAGAAAGTTTCTTAAATACAATAATAATAAACATTGCCATACAATGCTGTCAGCCTTTTGGAAACATTTCCCGATGGCAATGATATGCGGGACATTTTTTATTTATAAGTTTTTTTTTTGTTAGGTTTTAGTTTAGCTTCGTTTGTTATTTTAAATTGTGTTAAATATGACACTGCTACCACTACACCTGCAGCCCGGATCAGCCGCTTTCTCCGCACCGCGACGCCGACGTCCCGAGCGTCCTGTAAATGGCTCGACTGGTAGATGATCGCTCTCTCTTGCTCGACATCTGCCAGTTGAGTACCACTATTGTCTTTAGTCCCCAACTTTTTGCTTGAACTATCCACGACCCTAACTTTAATGGTATCACTTAAAATAAACACCAGTGCTATATTTCTATTTGATATCTTTTATTTATCTCCTACTCTCGCGTATAGCTATAACGTTAATACGTATAGTTGCTATAACGGGTGGCATTTAGTGTTAGCATTTGTTCTTTTGATACCGGTTGTCAGTTTTACTTGTAAAAGCACGCGTTCGAAGCCTGATTTATTGCTTACATGGAGCAATATACGGTATAAACTTGCTGATATTGTACAGCTGTACATTTGAAACAATATCCATTGTACCGTTCTAAACTCAATGTAAGAGTTATGTCTTTACTCATGATGACCATTAAACGTTTGCACCAAAAGTTTATGGACACAGGCAATCTTGGAAATGCCAGTCGTCAATGGAGAGTATACAAGACGATCTGATCACAACATTGAGGCTTTTTTTTGTAAACGAAGGGACGCCAAGTTTGACAACTAAAAAAAACTTTATATTTTGTAAATTGAAAATACTACTAAATCCATGTGATTCACAAAAAATCCCAAAAATACAATTCCCGAAAAATGTTGCAAAGTTCCAGATAGGCTTTCGTCTCTAGTTTTGCAGTTCCGAGCAACAAACATTTTGAGCCCATCCGACGCAGCCATTGTTTTAAAAGCATTCTTGTATCTATTTGAACTGTATCAGACTCTGAGAGTATTCCAATATGAACAGGTAAACATTTTTTTTTTTAGTTTTAACTGAAAACTGTGAAGCAAATTCACTCAATAGTAAAATACTTATTTTTTTATAACTTTCATATTTTCAGTCGTTCTAAATTGTGTTATGGATACATTTTGAACAAGCGACCAATTAACTGTTTGAAAGCTAAATTTCCAATATTTTTTTTTTAACATTATATCAAGTTCAATAAAATTTAAACAGTGATCAAGCAATATAATGATGCTTTATTATCTTAACAATAATGTATGAAACGTGTTTCAATACATGAAGTAGAGTTTTCAGCCTACATATGTTTATCAACGAAATTACCGTATGTAAATTCATGGACAGCTCATAAAACTATTTAGTAACCATGCTCTCTGCTCCTGTACTAAGTTTTTTCTATGTGATGGCTGCAAATGAGTCTTAAAGATTCACTTAAATATAATAAAGAATACCTAACTTCATTGGAGATTTGACTTTTTCTGTTGCTTGTTCGATAAATAACCTACTTCTGAAAAATAAAATCAGCGATCCTATCCTATCTCTGTAATAAATAAAGGCACTACAAAATTAAAACCCGCCCGTCGTCGACAGTAATAAATTGCAATCAAAGAGCAGTAAAGAGTACTAGATAAGTCAGGGCTTAGATACCTTATCGCCAATTACTATTACCACGAAACTGCTACCTACCTTACTGAAGGTAATTCTGCCCTGAAACTTAATTTTCGTGATATTACCTTTTGCGTCTTCGTCTATTGGTTTAGATAAACCCAAATAAATATCAATCTTGATTTAAAGTAAAATATAATTATCAAAAAATTAAACTGTTTCTTAACGGTAACAAAGTTTAAGAAAAAACAAGTAAATAAATAGGTAATGTAAAAAATCGCACCTTTTCCTAATTTTCCCATACGAAGTTTCGCTAAAATCTCCTCATTAAAGATTAAGTGATTATTAATTGCCGATCAAGAAAGAAATCGGATATTTTTGTCTTTCGTGTTAAGTATATTATAAATTAATCTAATTAGGTTTTAAGCAAATTCTTGTGGCTGTGTAAATTACCTATGTGAAGACTTTTTTACTGAGGACGAGATTAATAGTGTAATAAAATGTAGCAGATATAGGCTAATTTTGATATTCACAATAGGACTTTTTGATACTTTTATTATATAATCTAAAAATAAATCAATCGTTTGATTTAACGTCAAAGATCTAAAAGAAATTGTTTGTGGTTTTTATTTAATTTTGTATTGTATATATTTATTATTATCGCGTTGATTATTTATGATTTTCTCCGTGAGATACTTAAGTTTATAGAGTTTTTGCTTAAATTTTATCACCACCCAGGATGTATTCAATTCTTATACCATTATTCACCTATTAAAAAAATATGCTAGTAAATTAAAAATCCTGTTGTATTCATAGTTACCAGTAAGAATTCAATTCATCGAAGTCTCTTTAATAATGATAAATCTTATGTTCAATCCTACAGATTTATTCCGAGTAAGAAACGCTATTCAGCCATAAAATAGCCTCCGTACAATAAATTGTACACAATTGGACACAATATCTGAAACCACTTTGGGTAAGGTCAATTCGCGGATTCTAGGCACATTCCGTGTGTGATGCGAATGTAATGAACCAAATTGTGGAATCCACGACCGGAGGCTTATTTATTCAATGTTAGGGTTTTGTAGTTAAATACATTGTACCCTATCTATAAGTCTCAGATAAAATCAAAAGGTCACATACGCATGTAGTAAAGACAACATCTTCATAAAAACACTTTGGGGGACATTGACGAGGCGCATCACAGAAACTGTATAAAGGTAAAATAAGTAATTTACTGAAATTGACGAGAAAGAAAACTGACCTTGGGTTTTTTTATTGTCAATATTTATGTAGTAGTCGTGTGTCCGTTAAGCACCCGTAGCCAAGTGACAATTTCAAAACGCTAACGAATGTCGACAAGAACAAAATGTATGGGATTGAGATAAGCTGCGGTAAAATCACGTGGCATATGTTAATCCCAAACATTTTGTTCTTGTACCTCGTTAAGGTTTTTTGGTTGTGACTTTGGCTAAGTCCTAAGGTGTTTAGATCTATGCTCTTATTAGTGAAGTTCGTAGTATAAGTAAAAAACTGTCAGAAAATAATAATAAGATTATTATAGTGTAAAGCTTATGTATACATTGTTTATCTATAAATTAATTATAGAAACAAATTAAAGATCTCACTGCATTACAAGACAAAGTTCGAAACTCTAAATGCGAAATTTTGGGAGTAGTTTCTCATTCTGACATACAGTAGAGACCGGGGTGAGAAGCGATGTTTGAAATTCAATTCATATGAGGGCGAATATTTAATTACATAGTTCTTACATTTGTACACTTTATTTTAATTTGTGCAATTAAGTTTAAAGAATCAAACAAAATATATCAATCAATCAATATCACTAGTACACACATAGTATAAAACAAAGTCGCTTTCTCCCTATCTATATCCCTTTGTATGCTTAAATCTTTAAAACTACGCAATGGATTCTGATGCGGTTTTTTTATTAGATAGAGTGATTCAAGAGAAAGGTTTTTATGCCTATGCGAAGCCAGGGCGGGTCGCTAGTAATACATAAATATACGTAGGACATTATTTCATCTTGAATTTTCTGACAACTTTAAGACGACTCTAAACGCTATCAAAACTTTTACTGGCTGCATTCAGTCATAAAAGCTTTCAAGTGGGCCCATATGTTAGCACTTGAATGAAAGAACAAATCAACCTTATAGATTTATAAGTTTTAAAATGTCATAACGTATATTCTTTAGCCGAAACACACAGACTATATTTTTATTGAAAAACTTCTTAGATACTTTGAATATATTTAGTTTTGATAGTGTTTGCATTAGCTATATTAATAAATAACAATTCACAATTACAATTGTATTTATATATATATTATTATCATAAATTAAAAATTAAGACACTTAATTTGTTTCATTGTTGCATTAGTTATATTTTATTATGGATTAAACTCGGTAATAATTTCGATTTAAGTATTAATAGTATTAATTACTGGAATGATTTTTTTTTCTCTTATAAGTAGGCATAGAAATGTTAAGCCATTGCACCAAAAAAGCGCACCCCATTTTTTATTTCACAGTTCGTCTAGTATCAACTATGACGTATCATATGGCGAGTTTGGATGAGTGAATTACTTAACACCAGTGATTTCATTACATTCACCTAGTAATTTTATACATATGCTTTAATATAAATAAACATATTAAAACACAATAACAAAACATTAGTATCCCCGACGGGCAATTTATTACCCAGACACCAAAGACTTCTAAACGATATTGCAAAATAACATTTTAGTAAGAAGAACACCACAAATTCAGACTAACAAACCTGAACTTTTGTACACAAAAATTAAAAACTAAAACAAAAGGTTTCCAGCTAAACACTGACGCACACAGAACTTCACTTCGTGTGTTCTAAAGGGGCGACGCGACCTACCCCCTACGACATCGGAATGCTACTGAATAAACTGAGAACTGCCGGCTGCCGCAGCCGACTCTCACCCTCAACCCCCACCTCAAAAATGCACATATTAAAGAAAAAAATTGTAAGGTATGCCGAGACGACTCCTGGTACCGTAAAGTTGAATGGCGCTTATAATCGCTTTTGAAGACATGTTAGTTCTGTGTGATTTTTTAAATGGAATGTAGAGTTAAGAATTTTTTTTTTAATGTTTTTATGTTTTCAGCCTTATAACTACTTACGATGTCGGTAAAGTTTCAAACTATCAGGTATTTAGTCGAAGTTACTTTTGGGGCTAACTCAATCTGTGTGATTTGTCCCTATATATTTATTTATTTATTCCAGAGTTACTTTTATTGTCTATTCCAGAGACTATCTATTGTTTCTACATTTAAATCGCTAAACCGATTTAGAGATATAGAAATGTTTTTCTGAAAATCCGTTGCGTAGTTTTAAAGATTTAAGCATAGAAAGGGGCATAGGGACAAAGAAAGCGACTTTGTTTTATACTATGTAGAACATAAAAATGTTAAATTTCTTACTATACATACTAACTTAATTTATAACGTACATTTTGAAATAAGAAATTAAAACGATCGGCTCACAAATGAACTAAGTCTGACCTCGGCCTTGTTTTAATTAAAATCACCTTGAAAGCCCGAATACCAGTTTCATTTGTGAAATTCTTCGCGCCCAATTTGATACTTCTGTTTACGTTTTCAGAGAAACTATTTCAGTTCAATAAAATTTAACACGTTTTTGAGGAAGTGCCTCAAATTCTCCTCGAAATAATTTTGCTATTCTTTTCTAGTCTACTAGACGTTAGTAGAAATTTTGCAGGTAGTTAGTTTATTTCGAATTGAGAACTATTTTTGTTAGGTTTCAAAATTTCCACATAATCCGATAGTCATAAAGTACAAACTTTTGCTTGGACCTCAGTTTATCTCAACCTACAATAAATGGCGCAAAAACAGTGAACTTTTGACTTTCTTAAGGTTATTCTATCTTAAAAGTTTCGATGCAAAAAACAACAGACGATTTAATTTATATCGTTTCAAAAATCTTTTGAATTCCTCTTCTTCGTTTCAAACAGAAAATTTTGTCTCAAAAAGGCTTGAAATTACTTCGTGTCGGTAGATTTCTAATACTTCCTAATCTCATCATCACTTGGGCGACTAAAGTTGGAGGTAATGGCGTCTTCACTCATCCAAAACTTGGCTTTTTGTTCGCATCTTAGTTCGCACCTGTGGAGCGGGCAAAGATTATGTACCACAAATATTAAATCAGCATAAGTACCTACTGCTTGCTTGGATGCTAATGTGAAAAATTTAATGCTATTTGCCTGTGTAGAAGAAATAGAATGCTTCAAATCTGATGTATTCGCTTTAAATATATATGTAGAGAGAGTCACATAAACTGACAGATACATCGTATTAAACTTATGAATTTCTTCTTTTTTTCGGGGTAATATTTGTTATCAAATCAAGATTGGCATCAGCATTGCGTCAGGTTTCATGGTGCTATTCAACTTAAAGAAAATATTAGTTTCAACACAACAGAATTAACTAGGTATTAGGCCACTACAGCTCAAGATACTTGTAATACTAACAAATGAATAGTTATGTATTGTATGTTTTATTAGTTGCCCTTCTGTTTTTCTACTCTATATCACTGAGAGGGATCTAGGATTATCTCCTTTTAGTTGAATAGGGGCGTAATTAATCTTCTCAATTGAAGCTGCGAGTTGCGGACAACTATTTTTCATTTTATGTGAATGGCGGTTCTGTTTACAGCCTGTAAAGAAAGTCAAAGAATACTGTAAAAGAAAATACGGAAATGGTTTTTAAAGTCTGGCATCTTGTAGAAATATTGAAAGGCGATATTTTTAATTGATGCTCATAGTCAATATCATTTAAAAGCGAAGACTTAAATGAGATTTACACTGAGAATTTTTTAAATTTCCTCGTGGTGTGGAAAGTTCGTAAGTACGTGGTTTTCAATGTTCCATAATAAATCTGTAGTTACATATAATTTATTATACATAACACAAATTTCATGCTACTTTCTAGAATAAAGTAACCTTCAAGTGTAATCGATATTAAGGATATAATTAAAAAGACTAAAAAAATATAAAACTTGAAGCTAGACTTGAAGTGAAGTTTTATCCTAATTACACAAATTTTGTTCAAAGAGATAAATCAAGAGTCTATTTCATTGCTATTCTCGAAGGACGTGAACTTTTCTTACTTGAAACAAACAATCAAGTTAACAATACATATAATCATATACATACTTACCAAAGTACGGTTAACTATATAGTGATTCGAACTCTGCACATAATTTTGGTTTAAGAAAACAAAATATTTACGAAATTTCGGCAGCTCTACGCCTGAATTTTATGCGGCAAACACAACCATTTAAAACTCAAACACACCGCGACGTTTCCTGAATCAAACGTAAAGCAAATATTTGTACCAACGTATATTGGAACTTCTCCCGAGAGCCAATCTCATTTCGCCATTCAGCGGCACACCGTGCCGAATGCACGAGTGCAGCACTTATTGACTGCAATATTTTAAGTGTTACTTCTTACAAAGTGGAAAAGAATATGCCTCTGAAGCTGTGTGCAGCTTGTATATCTTGGTTACTAGTGCCCAGGGAATGACTTAGTATTGATGAGAGAGATATTAAGCAATCTTTTTTCAAATATGTTTTAATGCGCTCAGAGGAATGTGTAAAACGATCACCTTAATGTATTTTTTGTAGCATCCTAAGTAATATAATAGAAATTCAGACCTTTGATAAACCCTTGGATCATACTCACTAGTTCCATCGACCAAGTTCCATGGAATAAGAGCATATTATTTTTTTGATTGGCCTGGGTCTTAGATGTCTATCTATGTATCACTACATAGTATAAAACAAAGTTGCTTTCTCTGTCCCTATATCCCTATGTATGCTTAAATCTTTAAAACTACGCAACGGATTTTGATGTGGTTTTTTTTATAGATAATGATTCAAAAGGAAGGTTTTGTTATAAAATATAGTATCGTTAAGTTAATATCTTATAACACAAGTCTCGAACTTACTTTGGGGCTACTTAATCTGTGTGATTTGCCCCTATATATTTATATATGATATGAAAAAAACAGAATAATACCTTTATCCCTAAAAATAGAAAACCACCCGTCTATCATGACGATGTCGTACTCGTAGAACAATGAAAATATGTCACTTATCAGACTAACGATAATAATATAGAGGATTTAGGATCAACTTTCACCCCATCAGTTAAGTATCCGAGTCTCGCAAAATGAACGAAATTTTGTCAACGATAAGATAATGGATGGCCGTTATCCGATCTCATATCTGTTTTCTAAGGTGGAGACTGTTATTTTCTTGGGAATGTTATTTTTTTGGAAATATTCTGCCACTCGGCTTAGTTTCGCTAGTTTTAAAAATAAATATATATGTAGGGACTAATCACACAGATTGAGTAATCCCCATGGTAAGTTCGGGACTTGTTTAGGATACTATTTTAACGATACTATATTTTATTACAATACATATATAGATAGATAAATAATTTTATATCATTTATTTATTTATTTTTGACCGCATGTATTAATGTTATTTAGTTTATATTTGACATGTAGCTAATAAATTACTTTTAAAAATTAATTATTACCTTAATAATTAAAATATTGTATTGTACCTATTCATCAAAATGATAAAGTGGGTAAGTACCTTTTTCGAATCTGTATGTTCTTAATGAATAAGAAGTTATTTTTTGCAAAAAATATTTCATTTTATATGTTTTAATCCTGTCTATAATTTAATTTGTAATTACAAATATTTAGTAAAAATATAAACTTTGTAGCTACGAGACAATAAACCTGTATTTGATTGATCAAAGTTTCTTTACATTTTAAAGGTAATGTCTTATATTCACTCACTGGTACATTTTGATAAGTCCGACCTAACCCGGATTACTTCCACTTTATTTGACGACCCGCATCGACACAAATCGTCTTGGAAGCAGAATATTCAATTTTGACGATATGCCGTGAAAATTTTCGAACAAACGCTCTGAGAGAGACTATTTTACGTTTCAAAGTTTAGACTTGTTCCGCGTAGGATTTTCAATAAATCCATACTCTGACAGCGCAGTCTCGATTTTTAAACTGTTTGAATGATTTTTTGTTTATGTTTGCTCTTGGGTATTTTCGAACCGTAAAATACTATACATTTGAGTAGAAAAATAACAAGTTCTGATTTTGGTTAATTTATGAATCCGGTGGGGTCTAAAGCTAAATAAATAAATAAAAGATTCTGTCTTAATTGCTTCCATGCTGGTCTGGGAGAAAAAGAAAAACATAGAATTTACCAGCTGCTTCTCTTCCCGCGCAAGCCGTAAAAGTCGTCTAAGGGAATCGCCGAATGGGGAAATCATGACATATAATTATTTTCTAGTTTGAAACTCGATGCCGACACGTTATTCAGATGACAGGTGTACATATCATAAATTTGATAACTTGATGTTTATAATATTAGAAAAGATTTCCTGAAACTGAAACTGGCCGGTGGTACGCTAACTCCTATTCAGGTGTGTGAATATGGTAAATATGTATTAAATGATACCTAGATGTAACATTCTAACCGTTTCTTATGTTTTCATCCATACAATTGTATGTAGTTCCCAGCAAAATCCAGCGCTGAACATAAAATAAAAAAAAACCTTGAACTTAACCTCAAAAAGACGTGAAAAGTAAAAACCGCCATGAACTCTGATTCAAACCAGACAGGTAAGGAAATGAATACATTGACGAACTAAAGGCGTCTAAAGGTGTCCCACTTTGTTGCTGCTTTCAATGGTTCCAGCCTTGATCATAAATCAGACTTTTATTTATAATCTCAAAGAAATTTCAACTTTGTTACACGAGCTCAGAGATGAAAGTCGTAGTGAAGAAATAACACTTTGTATCTTTCGAAGAGCCAAGAATGCTATTGAGAAAAGGGTGCTCAAGATAAGGCCTTTATCGGTGCATAAAGTATGTTATTATGAAGTTTGTGAGGTTTTTCGTAGTGCCCAAATAATGTGAGGCATTCTAAGTAATAAACAGAAAAAAAATCTGGAAAATTGTATATCTCAAATATAAATAAAATTATAATTCTTGGCTTTTTCGATCAAGTCCATGTGAAGTACCTATGTAGACTTTTCAAAAGTTAAATATATATGTTATTTTAGAACAATGCAAAAATACTATCGATTTATTGATTGATAGGTAGATTTATAATCTAAAATTTAGTTATTAGTGGTAAAAGCTAGTATTATATACTTACTTACATTTAAAGAGTGACTGATTTGAACTTTATCAATATAAAGTAATTATAGGGATCAATGTTTCCTTTAAGATCATAAGTAACTGGATGCAGAAAATCTTACCTGAAACAAAAAAAGACAAATAAGTATCTATATTGTTTTTATACATATTTTTCCCGGCTCTGTAAATGAGTCCTTTAAGGCCTTTCTTGAATGTATCCTCTTCAGTCCTACTTTAGTCAAGTCAAATTCGTCAAGTCAGTATTCTAGTCCAGTTAAGTAGAATAGAATAGACATTTATTAAGTCTAGTCAGACTTAACAGTACCCAATTCACTAGCAGCATTGCCTCTTAAAATAATATGCTTACTCTTACTATATATAGCACTTATTCTTGTCATTAAGTCCCACGTGTAGTACGTTTTCATGTATGAACTACTTCAAATAGTTTCAGCTAATTCCAGCTACATCGCCTTCTACTTAATACATAATTTAACTTGCTGGCGACATGCCAGAAGTAAGTAACGAGTGAACAACTCGTGAACTACCTCTATAAGCTTATGTGGTCACAAAATTCTTGCCTGTTTTATTATGCTGTTCAATGAACGGTTGAAATGAGGACTAATTTTAGAAGAATATTAATAAAGTCTCGTTTCCTCTCTTGGATCTGATGGAAGAGATTTCTTTGGAAATAAGCAGCACCCTTGTACAAATGTTTTTTTTGTGTACATGAATTTGAAAATAAATAAAATCTGTAACTCTTTGTGTTTGACGGGTAGAGGTTTTAGCATTAGTCTAAGGTAAGTATAAAAGTATACTATAGTAGCAAAAAGGAAACATCTGTTCTTCCTTACCAGTAGAGATATACCAGTCAGTAGGCATATAGTCATTGCTCATCTATCGAGTTATTCGTGCCCTAACTTTAATGTTAAATAGAAGAACTAAGCGAGGCTAGCAAACGGATGATAAAGGTGGCCGCTTTTGTGAATGCTTTTATTCTTCACTAGTAGGATAGAGATAATAATTAATTGAGTTTTATTATTTTCATAGTTGGCGCTTACGTTATCCACGAGTAGAATGAGATATGTCTATTTTAAAGCCTAAGATTAGGCAAATACATTAAATAAATCAAATTATACTTGGATACATAATATGAATATGATTGAATATTATACCTAATAATAAAGATTTGAGAGGATCCCGATCATCCTCCGGGGCCGCTTTCAATTAACCCTCTGACGTCGGTCGATTTGACCCCTATAAAAAATTAACCTATTGCGGTAAATACAGGTTTGCGAGTTATTTGAATTCTTTAATGAAGAGGGCACACTGGTAGAGATCAGCTGCGTAAGTAATTTTGTATTTTAAACATAACGTTTTGATAATTAACTAACGGAACAACGTAACATATTGAACTTATTGAAAATTTGGTCGTACTATTATTAAAACTACTTTTTGTAAAATGTTTATAGACAAGAGCTAAACATTTTTTTATGTAAAAGTCAAAAATAAAAGTTAAGATGTGTAGTGTATTTATTTATTAAAATAAAATAAAAATTATATTATAATAAAAAATTTTGAAATAGGGATATTTTCGTAAATGTAAGGACAAATCGTGCGTAGCACTCGATGTTTGCAGGTCATTAGACAACGTCACGCTTATCCCAGTGTCACGTCAGATTAAGCGTGTACGACTGGCTGCGTTAATATGTTTATATTTCGTACGTTTTATCATCGGTTGAATATTAATGCAATCTCTTAATTATCTGTTTAATACTTGAAACGCATGAAAGTCGATTTCGACTCGATCGAAAGATTTTAACAAATAAACTGCAATCTGTTACAGATTGCAGTTTATTTGTTAAAATCTATTATTTTCGTGTGTTGTTGACAACAACAACTTGTTGTATTGTGTGTATGTGTAGATATTTGTTTAAATAGAGGGCCTTAGACATAATTAAGATAATACATACACTAACATATGCAGTTTGCGTCTTTTGAAACCTTCATTATGTAATGTAATATAATACCTACTTTGAAACCATTTTAAGTTAGGTCTAAAAGATTTAAAATGTAAGAATTTCACTCCGAATGAAGTATTTTGTACTGATAAAATAAAAATGCGTGATAAGTAACGACCACTTTATTCAGGTATCTTGCTCTGAAATAACAATTCTGTTTGATTTATTATACTCTTAGATTTAAAAAAAAAAAGTCAAACCGCGCGTGATTTCCAAATTCTATGATTTTACCGAAAACTAGCAATAGTTTATTAGATTTACGACACTATTCTTAGTTTGTTTGTAGTGGAACATCACAGAAACTACGAAAATATACGCATGTCCCTAATCAGTGTTGAAAACTTTATCGAACTCCGTATCGAGTTGCCGGCCCGAAACAAATTTAATGTTCAGTTTCAAAGTATAGTATACTTCCAAGTGAATAAAGGTAACGTTTATTAAGCGTGGCATTTTAATGAAAGATAAAAAAAATGTTCGTTCACCTTTTTTTTTTAATTTGGTAAATAGGATCTTTTCATGGTTTGGCAGGTTTTCGGTTACATTTTACTTTCCTTTGGGTATTCTCAAGTACTAAATTCCGAATATTAAGTAAGGGGAATCAGTCAGAAACGGCCTGGAAAAAAATGTGCATTGACAATAATAAAGGTAGAAAACAGAACTTACGAAAACGATGATATCCCTATTAACATGTTAATCCTTTAATTGGAAACGAGACACAAATACAACAGTCAAATCAGGACTAAGCAAAACATTAAAGCTCTTATCTTCAAAAAATGTATCTTAAATCTATTGATATAAAGCATTTTAAGACAGACTTGTAAGTCGCCAAAATAGAGAAAAAAAGAACTGTCCCATCAGACTGTAACAAATTCGGACGTAACACCTTCTAAATGCCGGTATTTGCGACACACATATTAGTGTCCCGCCGTGGAACCGTTTTTGTATAAATTTAGGCAAAAAACTGTCCTTCTAAACGTCAATTTCATCTTTTTTATACGACTAGTCTGATGATCGATGATTCGACTTGAGAGGGATGGCGAAAGTGTGTGCACCAGTCGCTATTTTCAACCCCGGTGGCATAGAAGTTGCATACCATGCGCATATAGCTTCGCAGCCCAGGTTCTACTAAAATACTCGTTTACGCATCATATAGTTAATTAGTACAAGTCTTATAAGATTCTTAACAAATCAGAAAATAGACGCGACGAGAGGGAAAGGGAGACCTATGATACATAGGTCAAAGAAAAGAGAAAGTCGTAGTAAGCCGTATTGTATATGGTGGCAGAAGATTTTACTCCACTGACAAGAACAATACTATTAAATGAGACATTTAGAGCATTCAAGAAAAATGAACTGTCTCATTATTCATGTCATTACTTTCCTCGGCATAGGTAGAAACAATTCCGCTAAAGTTCTATAATCACAGAATTCCAAGTAATTTCCTTAGACCCGACCATATTAGATTTGTGTCTGCCTCTGACATTTGGATCCTTTTAAACCCGACTGAGTGCATTATCGAAGGTCCTTAAGTGGTCCGTCTGTTTAGCATAAGGATACGATAAGGGATAACATACATTTTTAGAATTCCTAGTGGAGTGGTGTTTATAAAAGTTTAGTTTGTACATATCTTCATGCATGTGACACTTTAATTTGGCGCGTATACAGATTGTACACATTTTCATTTCAGTAGGCAAAACGATCGTTCCATCTGCATACACTCCCACTCATGTCGTAGCTGCCTTACTTAGTGTTATTTAATATTCAGTATTATTTTACATTCAGTCTATGTACTAAAAGAATTTTAATTATGATAAACTTAATTTGAATACCAAAATTAAGTCATGATGACCACGTCCAGGCTGAATCAAACCTCAAAAGAAAAAGATAAAATAATAAACACATGTCATTATGTAAATTAAAGATGTCTGGCCACATTTTTGAACACCATTTAAAGTTAGAATCCGGAACTACGAATTTCAAAAAAATTAAATACGCTTCGGAATTTAAAAACCATCATAGAGGTTTTGTGTGGCTGACGTTGGGACGAGGAATTTCACGCCTCCTAATTTATATTTCCTCGTTTGAACAGACAAGGACCTTTGTCCTTCGCCGACGACCCTGAACATAAAAAAGGACTTAGCTAACGCGACTTTATGTTTTCTTTGACAGAACTCTCTAACTTCTTAATAAAAAAGAATGCGTGGTGTTGTTATTACGTATGAAGTATATTTTCTCCAATTTTAAACACATGATTATATAAAGCACCCTGTTTTTACATTATATTAAATTTCTTAACACCAAAAATCTTCTTATTCTAAGCACAGGTATTTAGAAAAGCTGAGTTCATACCACTGTGTAGGCAATCAGACCTACTACCTACCTATCTTTGTAACTAGAAACCTATCACAATACACAAATAAAGTTAGTAAGTAGGTACTAATACACAAAAGTTATTATACTTTTTATTTTTTCCCTAGCTCTATTGTCAAATATTTTTATTGTCATCATTTAAATTTTCAACGAATGATAAATAATAAAGCCGGCCATAATCACTCAGTTGCAGTTTAATTTTTTGTTTATTAAAAAGCATTATTCGGCATTATTATCCGGAATAAACAGAAGCCCTCTCCTTACGATACAATTCACATTTTACGAATTCGCTATTTGTTTAAAATATTTATATAGCATTGAATTTCAGAAACTTGTGTCAACATAATTGGTATAATAAATAAGTCGTCAATAAGGTATACGGCTCTAACGTCAAAGGGTGTACTTATACCATGTACCATCATCATGAAAAGTTATGTGTTCGAGGCCGACACTAAATAATTTTAAGTATAAATAAATTTAATTTACCCCGAGAGAGCAAATTTTTCGAAATAATTAAGAATCATGCGGACATAGCTTTTTGTAATAGCTAGTAAGTATGTCAAAAATGAGGTCCCGCGTAAAATCTTAGTAGGAGTCATACTATTGCCATATAACACGCTTATTTTGTGGCTAGACGGTAAGAAAAAATCGAAATCTGTAATAAGTGATCTAGACTGGTTCACCTAGAGAAAGATATTAAATCAAGGCACTAAATCACTTACTTAAGTCGAATGCTAAGAAACAATAAAAAATCTTTAGTATTAAACATAGTTTTTTCTGTTAAAGTCCTAAATCGTGCTAATATCACCCCGAATAGAGAAATCAGTGAAGACAGAAGTCCGAAATTAATATTGAAACTTGCTACCTACACATTAATTAACCTTATCACTTTAAACATTCATGCATTTATGCAAACAAAGAAATAATTAATTGCTACTATAATTACAAATCTCTCGCTTTTTTTTTACACTCTCAACAACTCGTTACTCGCATGCTAAATTTTCAAGCGATACAACTCGTCCAGTCTAAACAAGATTCAGCGCGAGGAGATCCGGGCCACATTTTATAGCCAAAAGTGGGATAATAAAATATGGTTTACGTCTGTCGACGGTCCTTTTGATATTACGGTCGCTAATGTACGTCCGTTGGAGACAGTTATATATCCATTTAATTTCTTTTGTTAGCCGATAAAGAAAATATTTCAGTAGGTACTTACGTGCCTCTGTTATTCAGCATTTTCGACTTTTAAATTTTGAGATTCTCAGAATTGAGATTTGAAATGAAATGTAGACGAGAAGCTGACTAGAAGTAAGTTTTCTTTATATTTTCTTCACACCAATATTGATGTATTCTAATTATTGCCTATATGCAAAGAATCAGTATTAGTATAGAGTATAGGGTTTATATATAGAATGTTTTTTTTTTTGATAAATCAAATACCAGACTGTATAATAGCTTCTATATATATGGTGCTCCTCTATAGTTTCTATTGGTATATATGGTACAAGTTAATTGAAAACTTCAAAATTACATGGTTAGGTTCACTAACACCCAACATAAACTCTACAATATGATGTAGTTTTATATTATTTGTATTTAAATACACGTACACATCAGTATACCAAAGTACTCAAAAACTATCCAAACACATCTTTATCATCGTGACATAGAGTTCGATATAGATTAATTAGTAACAGCAGACGAATATATACTCAACCAAGCTATGTTGATCATTGGCGTGGCACTATTAAAATGTCATTAAGCATCCATTCTGTTTGGCGCCGGTATTATCAGATATTTACTGTTGATTTCAAGAGTTGGTAATTTACACCAGATGTGACGTCACAGGGTGGGGCTAGGGGAATATAGCGTCCTTCATAATGATGAAATTGATTGATCTTTTATCGATTGCTTTTGACTAGGGCTTCGCTATAGACAGGTTGAAAATTAAATAATATCCTATCTGTGTTGATATAGCTAAATTCAACCGATTCCGGTTATCATTTTTCCCTTGTTTAAAAAAAAAAACATTATAAAAAAAAAACAGAATTTGAAACTAGACAAGTGTGTTATATTTAAATTATGTACCTACCAACTGGGATTTTGGGAAATAACTGGAAAACACGATCAGTTAATGATGAAATGCAGTCTACCGTGGGAATTAGCTGAAGTCTGAGCTTAATGTTTAGTAAGAGAAAGTACGCCATCTAATAACATAATGAACGTAAATATTACTTGATATTGTGTAGGGGTAGTTACCAGACGTCTTTAATATCCGTTCGACGTAAATAAACAGCCAATCTCAACTAATGAAGGAAGCGTATTCCTCTTGTCGGTTTGCCAAAGGAATTTGATTCTTGATGTTCCAGTAGGTAAAGTATTTATCTGTCATACTTATTGATGCTTAGTTTTGGAACAGGCGTAAAAGAAAATTGAAAATATATAAGGGTAATGGTTTCGTCACCTAAACTTAAGTAAGAAAAGAAAAAAATTGGTAGTCAACTTTTGGATTTTACGAAATATCCGCGGAAGCTAAGTACCCAGTTATACCCGTCTCGGACGCGCATTGGCTTATTACAATTTTTTTAAAAGGAGTCACTTTTAATAATCTGACTGAAAATAGAGCCTACCTATCTATCTACCTTTTCGTACCCATTTTCTACTATTACCATATAAACTAACATTACTGTTGAAATCGTGTTCTCAATACACATTTCTTATTGGAATTAGCGTAATTTGAGTTGTTGTTGGTATGCGATGTGTGTTCGTGTGTACACTCCTTAATTTACTTTGTTTGTTTAAGTTTTAATGGCTGCCTTATTTATCTCGGAATCGAATTACTATGAATTAAGTTTATCAAATCAAACGCATTTTGTTCCAAGTATAAATAAATTATAAAAAGACGCGAAAAATCATAAGTTTGAATGTGAAATATAACTCAAAGATACTTGCATCTATTCTATAATATTATAAATGCGAAAGTCTGTTTGTCTATTTTTCTGTCAGCCTGAAACACGGACATACGAGTAATACGAGGGCAGAGCCGCGGGCAACAGCTAACATCATACACGAGAAAGTCTGTTTGTCTGTTGCGCTTTCACGGCAAAACCCCTAGAACAAAGTTCCCTTCAATAAAGTTCAAAAGCTATAATGTTAATTTGACATAATCAATACTGATTATATTATTAAAAGCTATAATATTCATATATAATTTGAATTTGAATTCAAGCGCGCAACAGTACCTTCTCTTTGTACACTATGCTAATTATCGTTAATTACAACATGATGACATAGTGCTCCGACCCCTGTTAGTATTCAGTTTGCTTAGTAGCTACCTATTATATAATCTGTGACATTGTGTGATTAATAATGCTGTTTGGTGCAATGAGGATGTTAGGAATGGTAATTCTGCTGTCTCTAATACATAGTATAAATGAAATTAAATTGTTTATTCTCAATATAGAATATTCTTATCAGTTATTGACGTCATTCATTCCTTTTATTATCTTAACTAACACTCCCAAAGCGCAAGTGAAAAAGAAACTGCGCCACAAACTTAACTGCAGTGTTATTTTTTCAAAAATATTAATTTACAAACTTTGAGTTAAAATGCCTTGTCAACTGTTTTTGGAAGTAACTATCTATATAGTGGTAGATTACCAACAACAGTATACCCCATACGTTAGTCAGACCGAGAAGACAAACATCCACAAAATGATATAAGTAACCGATAGAGAAAACATGAATTTCACAAAAACACTACTACTACATACTCTTACGGGTCTTCTGGAAGAGATTTCTATTAAAATAAGTAGTGCCTTTTTACTCCTTGTGTTTTATATAGTATCCAATATTCGTATATATAATAAAAACGATTTACTTTGCAATGCTTTCATTTCAAATCTTTTCTGCAAGATATATTGCGAGCTTAGCATTAATTTAGAATTATTCGCCTTCGATTCCTCCCTCGAAATCCGCTGGCTTTATTTAAGTGATTGGTTGGTTGTTCTCGCTAGAGAAGAGAAAAATTGCATCTCTCTACCCGTTGTCTTTAGTCAGATACTAGTAATTGAATAACTAGTGTTTTTCAATTTGAATAACTAGTGCCATATTTAGAAGCATAAAACTTACCCTAGGTTCTACATTAGGATGTATCTGGGAAGATAATTGGTAATTTTGCAGCAGTAATCATGCATGATGATATTTCATATTACTAGCTACTTACATGAATACCGACGGCCGATGGAAAAAATGGCGACCGGCAAGGGCAGCGTCGTCAGACACTCACCGACCAGATGTTCAAATGACCTGAAGAAGGTCGCAGTCAAGCACTGGATACAAACCGTTTCTAATCAGTAATTCTTGGGGGAAGCCTATGTCCACCAGTGGACAGCCTATATATGGCTAAAACAATTTATTTATTGAATAAAGACACTGATAACACTTACAGTTTCCCAATGCATATAATACAATCAATAAACATATAATAAAATGACTTAAATTCTTAAGTTAATTGTTTTTTTAAAGCAACAGGAAAAATAACTTTATTAGGCAGTAGGCGAAAATCCCCGGCTTACAGGGATACCTAACATATCTCGGGATCTTGGGTCGGAAGTGGAATTAAATTAATAGTGGAGTGAAAACGATTATTGCATGTTTACTGTCGACTTTATCCATGTAATGTTTTATCCCAACAAAACCTTATATACTTACTTGCAAATGGTTAAATTTGTTTTGGAATAGCAGACGTAATTGTTTATTTTGAGTTGTTTTTTTACAAACAATTAGTAAATACAGAGGAAAATAATCGAACTGACCAATAACTTAACATTCATACCAAACTTCTACCTGAACTGCGCCATAAGGTATTGCAATCACGCCCTGCTACTGGGCTATTGACCTCTTCTATTATACCATACTAAATGCATTTAAGTCTTAAATTCATATTATGTAAGTTAGAAAATCAATTGACGCTGAATAAGCTGCTGTCAGTGATTTTCAAAACCACCTCTCGTCTTCTGACATGGATTCTTTAATCAACCAATCAATCAATTTATTTGTCAAACATAACATCAACATTAATGTCCCTCGAATCACGGCATCATCTCAATTACAAGACAATCGCAGTACCCCTTATAAGTTTTATAAACGCAGACGCTAGCGACTGCGTTATAATATTGTATGGAATTTCTTAGTTGCCTTACTATCCGCCAGGGGCACTGTTTAGGTTTACCATACAAAATCGCTAACGCAGTCGTTAGCGTCTGTGTTTATAAAAACTCATACTAGGTGTACAGCTCCCGTAGCCAAGTGACAATTTCAAAACGCTAACGAATGTTGACAAGAACAAAATGTATGGGATAGACATAAGCTGCAGTAAATTACGTGGTCAATCTTATGTCAATCCCATACATTTTGTTCTTGTCATACCTCTAACGTTTTGGGATTGTGACTTTGGTTAAGCTCCCATGTTACATTATATGTAGAACTTTCATTTTTGCAAGAGTAGTGCATTTAGAAATAATGTTAATAAAAAAGAACACCTAATATGTGAACTTTAATCAACGACAATGTACTTCCATCAAGTTTATGTTAGCTTTTACTTTTAAGCTACCTGAATAAATAATTTCTTGGATAAAAGGCAGGCAGATAAGTGTCGCGAATTAAGGGAGGCGCCTATCTTCCAAATTCCCTATAAATAACGCAGAGTTTCACTACCGGATTTAGGAAATATGCGGACGTCATTCAGCGCCTTGATGACACTGGTTCTCAAACTTCAAATTAAACGCGCATAAATGTGTGTTGAAAGTTGTCACATAAATTTATTTACAAGATTTTAATGTAATCGTAGGAAGAGCAAAGATACTACGAAAGATACACGACTGACACTTAAAATACTTTAAAGCGCGGAAGATGAAGAATAAGACAGAAAAAAATCATAATTGATGCATTACATATCATACATACATTTGTACACGTATTTTTATTCGTACAGCCTACACATACTTTAGTACAAAAAAAAAATAGCTGAAACTTATGCTTCCATCATAAATTTCCAATCCACATCAAGAGTAATCCAGCTTCAAATCGGCGAATGCGGGGTAACGTCCAATGCCTTAAACATTTATATGATAAAAAATTTAAGGATTCATTAACATTTTGAGAACCACAGACCTTCGTCATTCCCCACACTTCCACCGCCGCCGCTATCGCTATTCGCGACAGTCACTTGGAAGTCCGACTTCATCAAAAATGGAGGCGGCACTTTGTTGCTGACTATGCAACTTGGAGGTAAACTCGTATTAACATAAACATAAAATTATTATAAAACTTGACACTTTAGCAAACCTTTTTATAATACTTTTTCATAAAATTAAAATTATATAATATTTCCTTTTCCAAAAATATTTGTTTAAAACTAAAATAATGATCATAAAATTTTCTTTCAACGATTCACGGAAAATTCAAATACATTTTTAGTTGCGCGTTCCTCGATTTCAGTTACATTTCATTAATGGTTTAAACCAATTTTCAATTTAACGCTTATTTACATTGAGTATATTTTTGAAATTTCACACGTACACAACCTAAAATCAAAGTAGAAAGGCAGGCAATGCACGGATAGAAAACTCTTTGGCTACATTTTGCATTCAATTTCCATTTCAACATTTTGAACGGAGATCGGGAAGTCAGTAGGTAGGAAATGTGGGATTCGCTGGCACTGGCATTTTTGTAGTCGACAATTTTCATAAGTACTGCCGTACTATACTCGTATTAGGTCCGTTATGAACAAAGTTTTTAGTAACATAATAAAATTGTATTCCGTCATACGGGTATTAAATACCAACTTTAAGAGCCTACTTACGCTGCCTCTATCATATACTAAAATGCAAGGCTCGGAACCGGTATTTTAAAGACCCAAAAAAAGGTCTTTAATCTGGTAAATAAGTATAGGGGCGATTAATACCTGGTTAAGACCGTTATTTTTGACGAAATACCGGTTGAGCGGAACCGTAATGCTAGCGGTCGCAGTAAAAATGTATGGGCAGAAAAACGAGCTAGTTCGTTAATTTTAACTAGGTTTCCGAGGCCTGCTAAAATGTTAAGTACAAGTAATAATTACAAATTTACCCAATTAAGTTCATTGAAATTCAGTAGACTGAATGGAGAAAACTTAGTTGCTAATTTAAGCGAACGATGAAGTAAATGGGGTAGAAATAACATGATTAAACATATCATACAGAGTAGACCAAAGCAATCCAAACGACACTATATAATAAAGTACTTAAACCCTTTCATTTTAATATTCAAATTGCAATTAGAGCCTGTGAATATAGAATATATAAGTAGTAATTAGCATAAAAAAAATATGGTATCTGTTCTTAACTACTAATTCTTAGCGACCATAATGTTCAGATGACCTGAAGGAGGTAATGATGATCTGTTTTAAGCGGACATTTTCTAACTACAAACTTACAGAAATTTTAAGCCTCACAGGATTTAGGTTAGGTTATAGTGTGTTGATGTTATAGTACAATCTCTCAAGAAGCCTGCAGCAAATACTTACAGTGATCCACAGAGAAAGTATATTACTGCCTTATCAAGCAGTATATTTTTTTGTATGGCCAACAGCACCTTAGTAGCAAGAGCAACATACCATTGTTTTTTATCAATAACTAGCGACCCGCCCCGGCTTCGCATGGGCATAAAAATATTCCTCTTGAACCACTCTATGTATTAAAAAAAAAACCGCATCAAAATCCGTTGCGTAGTTGTAAAGATTTAAGCATAAAAGGGACATAGGAACATAGAAAGCGACTTTGTTTTATAATATGTAGTGATATATTGATTTATAGGACATTTCAAAGTTCTTATTCATTTTTCTTAGCATTATATTATAGTACCTAACTTAATCATCAGCACAGATCGACACTTGGACATTTGTCAATCATTATTGTTGGAAGCCAAAGCCCACTTTGTGTAGAAGCGCCATCTTAATTATTTTTATTTGTATTTACTCATGCGCTACATAAGCACGGTGACTGAGTTTTAATTGACATAAAGCGGTGCTGAACGCAACTTGCAACTTCTTGTAGTCCCATATGTTTGCTTATATATTTGTGAATAGCTAGCGATTAAATAAACAACCTGGTATTAAGCTGGTATGTTTGTTTAGAACTATCTCGGCAAAGTCAATAAATCACTTCAAAAACCGTTCGAAATGTTTACGTTCGTGACGTTTAACGTATTGCGAATTAATAACGTACCTAGATTTAAAACTTTGGTGAGAAGAATATCATTAATTTTTTAATTAAACTTTGTTACATACGACAAGGTATTTAATTTATGTCAGCATTTCGGATGCAGCATGTCGGATCGTGGTCAATCGCTGGACATTGTGAATATAAAAAAGGGTATAAGTACACGTTAGTCTTAGAATTAAACAAATATTAATAGGAATGTTATATTTTTTTGTAGAAAAAAAAATCGCGATTTGAACTCGCGTTGTTGAGATTAGATTTGTAATTGACCGAGCGAGCGAATCGAGCGAGTCTCCATTTCAAGTCTGCCTCATTTTGCTTTTGTTGGATGTATGTGGGTTTGTGATGGCGATTTTATCACGGGGTATTACAAATAGGTAATACTAATAAATATTTATATATTACTAATAAATACATTTTGTCTCTGAATATCGCCGCCAAGTTACCATAGTATATCTATTCAGATAACTTAGTGCTGTGACAGTCACTATAGTCAGATTAGTCGGAATTCAGCCAAGAATACCACTTAGCGTGGCGCTCAGCGGTTGCACTACGATATTAATTTTGTAGTGTGAGTTTGTTAGACGATGTGATAGGGATTTAGAAATTTTAAGCATGGTAGGTACATAATCTGATTTACACACTCACATCCGTCCACTGTCATACATATGTGTGTGTTTTACATCTTTATTGATGTTTAATGTTGCTTTCATTCAATATATTTATAAACAAATATAATCAGAACACTTACTTATTATATAGCTAACTTAACAAGACTTTTTAATTAATCATTATTAAAACAAATTATCACAAGAATAGATAAAATCATAAAATTATCACAAAAAAAAATATCACAAGAATACATTTTATCGAAATCCTTCTTAAACCACGTTTGAAATCAATCCGTTCCATCTCCGATGAAGTAATAACCCAAATATAAGACAGAATAGTATAAAAGTCATTTTTGCTATTTAATTAATTTGGTGTCTTTAATTTCGAATATAAACCAAAAAATATGATTGTAGATATGTATAGCTTACCATAAAAAGATCAAAACATTTTTCAAGTTACGCCATATTTGTCTTACCTGTAACGAAAGAAAATTAACAATTGTAAAATAATGATTTATAAAAACAATTAATTTACAGTCGTTTTGAGTAAAAATTAATAAGTTTCTAGTGACGTCACGTAATTGGAAACGGGGAAGATTGATTTGTATTATGTTTTGTAATTGTTTTATTTGGCTAAAATTGAAGGAAATGAATTAAAGGGAAAGGTGCAATTATTTAATAGTACCTATGATAAATAAGTTTGAAGTAATCTAAAAGCTTTTGACATGAATCTCAAATATACCTTACATTGGTGACATTAGTACCTACCTACATAATAGAAAAAAATACTTAACTAGATTTAATTACAATTCTGTATAAAAAGTGTCATTAATTTTATTTTACAAAACGTCCACTTAATATTTATTGTACAAAATACTTTTTTTAAACATGACTGACTTCTGTTTCAAGTCCGCTGCTAGATGTAAATAAGCCTCCTCTATTGATTTCCAATCTTATTACTTATTAAATAAATCACACAACTCATCAAAATCTTTGCCTTACTTCATAAATGAGAGGTTGTAAATTTCCCAAACATCCATATAACTGACACCGCGTAAGTGTATAGAATAGAATAGTTTTTGATAAAATAAGTAATTCAGTTAACAAAGTCACCGAGACGAGATATAAAAAGGAGGAAGTGTCGGAAGTTATTTCACGCATGGTGGCACGGGGATGCCACCCTAAGGCTAGCTCCGGAGTTTTTCTAAAGCTCTTTAAATTGCAAATGTGATAAAATATTACAAAACATATTTATGCACTTTTAAAAGTCCAAAGATTTGATTGCGTGAGAATTAAAAATAATTACTGTAAAATAGATAATAATATCGGGTAATTTTTCAGAAACTTCAATTCAATTTATTTATTACAATATATATTGTACAATTACAGTTCTAAATGCAAACAAAGTCACTGTCTTAAAATAAGTACAACATGAACCCTGTCAATTGCCAAGTCACTATCATTGTACCAAATTTTACCAAAATCAGCTGAGAAAATATAGCATGATTAAATCAAGTGGTCAACTGACAGTGGCCACTCCGATTAGTTTAATGCTCTTAGAAGGCATTTCATACATCCAGAAAAAAGAAAAAGTTTCTCTTTACCCTGTTCTCTCCTATCCTATTCATGTGATTTGTCGTGCCGTTGCAGTGTGCCTGAATATCATGCTGTGCTGACCGACGCAAAGCTTGGCAGAGATGAACGAAACTTACTGCAAACTAACCAATCACAATATTCGATTTAAAATTCTAGCGATGTGATTGGTCAATTCAGCACCCGTAGCCAAGTGACAATTTCAAAACGCTAACGAATGTCGACAAGATCATAATGTATGGGATTGACGTAAGCTGCGATAAATCACGTGGTCAATCTTATGTCAATCCCATACATTTTGTTCTTGTCGTACCTCGTTCACATTTTGCGATTGTGACTTTGGCTAAGCCCCCAGTCCGCTCCGCTCATCTCCGCTCAGTTCTGAGATAGTGCGAATGCACCCTTACCCAATAACTAACTAAGACTAAATCTAGCTTCAACCTAAAACTTACTATATTATTACACAATTTTCGATAAACCGATGTGTCTTGGTGCGTTATGATTGATGGATGGTTTTTGAAGTTATTAAATGTAATTTTTGTGAAAGTCTGGTGAATGGCGAAATTCCTTTACGTAGATAGATGCTTCCACGGAATTTGATTTATTACTGTAAGCCCACACTTTCTGTTTAGGTTCTACTAATTCAAATAGAACTCGTCTTTTAAATTTGAAAATTTAAAGTTTCTAGCTCACAGGGTAAGAAAACTGAAAAATGACAATCGACATTATTTTACCGATATTATAAAAAGAGGTTTCTCTTTTCGTCGGAATATATTATTATTAGCTGTGTACATACGTATGCATTTATGTACATACAGCATTGGGATATATCAATACTGTGTAGTTTTAGCCCTTTTTAATGTGTTTTAGAATTTTCATCTAAACAGATTCAGCTTTACCACTGCCTATATATACCTATCTAATATGGTTACGAAATATAATACGGCCCAATAGATGGCAACCAATGATAAAAGTTGAGCAGCTCTGACTGCGGTAGTTTCTAGCAGCATACCGAAGTATCTCCGCAGTCGAACATTCGCCGTGGAACACACTAGAAAGACCGAGAAATTAAGTAGCGAGACGGCGAATGTATCTGTCTCTCTCTTACTCTTCGGGAGATATTGAGAACATTCTAGAGAGTACCCGATTGCGAATCTGGGCCTATATAAGACAACGACTTTGAAGAGACATCAAGAAGTGATAACCACGGCCTCGGCGATTATTTTGGACAACGTTAAGTAAGTGGTACGGACTATTTGTATCCATTCAATTGCGAAAACTTGTTGATTGTGTTTTAGATATTTTAAGATTACTAGTTATTAAGACTTAATACAAAATGTTAGTTTTCCTAAAAAAATATTTATACTTGTATGGAAGGTGAATAAAGTCTTCGTAGCATCACCAGATGTTTACATCTGCAAATTGCGAATTATTTATTTTTATTGAGATTATGATAATTTACACAAAATAATAAAATCTATCGCTAAAAAAACTTTCGTCAAATCCTATGTATTAACCAAATATCTATTGTACTCGCTTACTTATTTATCGGTGGAAACTAGACATCTTACTCGGATCAACATTGCAACTTCAGACTTGCAGATTTGATAGGGTTAACTTCGTGCTGAAACGTCTCTTGTATACTGTTAAAGCAACTAACTTATGTAGATTAAGTTAGTTTTAAACTTATCTATAGTTCTATGCTATTTTGACAAAACTAATAACGTGATAGTTTGTTTTTTTTTTGCTTTCATGCTATTTTGACAAAACTAATAAGTACCGTGATATTTTTATTTTTGGAATGCAATCATTGAATCAAAATTTCTTTATACTTAACTTACAAGTTACTATGTAACGTCAATGCACAGACAAGAAAAAATGGTTTGTTAGGAGGTTGCCGACGGTCACAGTTTTCAAGAAATTTCCATTGACGCAATATTACTTTATACCTTAATAACGGGTAATCACTAAAATAGTTGAAAGAAACACAAGTTTAAATATAGAACATGCTCCATTTTTAAAATAGAGAGCAATTTTAGAAGTATAAACGAGAAGAAATGTAACAGACACGCTAACTACGACAATTCAAAATGCCTCAAAGCTCAGTGTATCAAATGTTAATTGGACGACGCGACTACGAATGTGCCGCGTTCTTTTGTTTTCATTCATTCGTAAAAGGGTACAGAGCTTGCAGTCATAATTGTCTGAAAACAGTCTATTACAAAGTTTTATTTAGTTTCTCCTGTCCTGGTATCTGTATTAAGTTAAATGAACCCATTTCCCGGTTACAGAATGAGTTGTAAGTAGTTTTGCTCATGCACGTATTATATGACAATAATATAAAGGGAAGATAGCCATTACAGACCTTAAATATCAAGACCAATAGTTTAGTTTGGGTTCATTTGATTTTTCTTCACATTGACATAAATACATTTTAATGAACCTTGTAAATCGGGTAAAAAGGAAGGAACATAATACTGCCATTGAATTTTATTTTTTTGATGTAGTCACAGCGATTTTCCCGACTGAAAACAAAAAACTAAAATATATACTTTAGATATTCGGCATCATGCGAGCATACGTATGAATAACCATAACATCAAACAGCGTCATACTCTTTGATACCCCTCTGAAAAAATAACAAATAAACTTTGATTCTGAATTTCGAACCAATTGAAAACTTTCACAGTTAGTTGGTCTGAAATATTTGTAGTTTTCTTTGAAAACGAAACCAACGATGCTATGTAGGTATTTATCAAGAACTACAATTTACAGTCTAGTGTATAGCAAGCAACAATTTTACGTTACTGGATTCAGTCTATTCAATTTGCAACTTGAAGATTCAACCGAAATTCTACTTTATATAAATTGAAATAAAACAGAAATCCGTTTGTATTTACGTTATGTCGTAGCTTCACCGCAGTTTCGTTCGTCAATCTCAAACTAACAAAGCCAATTTAGATCTTCATATAACATGAGAAAAATTGATACGGGCTTCCCGTGTCGTATGAGAGCGAGAACTAGACTACAATTTCAGCTCTTTAACACTTTATTAATATGACAATAATGCTTAGTATTGTTTGACTAAAGTTTTAAACGAAATTGTGTGTCAGAAGTCGGAACTCAGTGCTGTCTGTCTTGAGACATCTTGTTATATGTTATTTATCTCGATGACGTGAAATGTTATTCTCTTGAACTGAAATAAATAACAGGATTAATAGGAAAGCGTTTTAGTACATTATTGATGTCTAAAATTTTTGTCATTGGTTTCGTTAAGTAACTATAAAACCACAGATTTAGTATATACTATTTTTTATACCATTTAGTAGGCAAACAGGCTTACGGCCCACCTGATGAGAAGCGGTTACTAAAACATTTGATCTTGTTTGATATGTTTTTAGTTTTTTAATAGGTCTAACATGGTTTATTTGATCGCTCAGAAACCACGAGGCTGTTTGGCTTTTGTGTTATTTAACCTTAAAATTAGTTTTTTTGTGTCAGTTATATAATGTAATTATATGACATAATAAGACAAGTTTCAATCATAACAGCCTCATTTAAGTACACTACTTAACTTTAGGACGACTTTATAGACGACAATATTTAAAGAGGAGTTTGCTCAAAACGCCACGCTTTTGACCCAAGGAATTAATTGAATAGTGTCTACTTAATCTATTTAACTGTTCTAAACTTATTAATTTAACTCCTACATATTGATTTCTAAATCAAATTCGCCCTAATCTGATTATCCATTTAACAATATAGCCATATAAATAAAGTCGAGCCAAGATTCAATAAGCCGATATCCCTTTCGGGATAGCGTGTTAGTCGAGCTACTGTAATTAAATACTAGCTTGTTCAGATTCAGTTTAGTAGAATAAAGGTTAACGTCCAACAGCTCGTGCCAGCTTCATATTCGACAACGATTTTTGTTTATGATTTTTTATGGATTCATTGAAATGCGTCCTCAATGACAGTGGAATTACAAAGTACAATGGCGTAAGATCCTAGGGCTACCAATCTTTAAATAGTATACATCACATATATGTTGTGAATGAAAGTAAAATGGACGGTATTTTACTATGTTATGATGAAAATGAATGTTATTAATGATTTTTAAGTATTTTAGTAAAAATCAGCGATCTCAAATCAGGTGGTATTCTTATAATTTCTTTTATTTTAACAACTAATAAAGTCAAATATAAAAAAATTAAATATAAAAAATAAAACATATCAAAAAGGTTTCTCAATATACTTATACATATAATAGTATACATAAACACATACCAAAATATATAGTAAGCTAGCCTAAAGTCACAGGAAATCCACTAGTCAACAAACAAAAAGTGGAAACAAGACGTTTGTGAACGCATAGCAATAATAACAAACAATTATGAGATCAAGCAGCAAATAACTGGGTATTGTGGACGAGAATTACACTGTTAAGACTATTTAGACCTAATCATTGATTTTTGTGACACCTTTTAGATTTGTTACTTAAATAAATAAATTTATGAGTCAATCACACGTCTTAGTAAGTTAACAGGTGACAAGAATATTTTAAATTGTGGCAGAGCGTGACTGAAACAAACAATTATGAAATCTATTGAAAAAAATAAATAAACTAATGAATATGTCGAGACATACTAATATCACCGGTTAGCATTATGAATGAATATTTTATCTGTTCCGTTGGAAAGCCATTTGTATAACTTTTTTATTAACTTGATGATTTTATTTTTGTCATGGAATATTGGGTGCTCGCCAATTGCAGTTTATATTTGCATTCTGTTTGTTTTTAAAACGACTGATTTTAGTAATATTATTAATTGACCTCAAAATAACATTCAGTTTGTGAAGGCGACCAATCTATGTTACGAATTCGCTCTATTTTATTTAACGTACAAAACAAAAGCAAGTCCTCATTACATAGGTACACATATTACAAAAGTATATAGATTCTAAAGCCTAACGCCTAAAGTTGTAAACCTTTTTATGTAGCCCTCAGTACATATATAAAACAATTCAAAAAATCTTTTGAGACGTTTATCAAATAGTATTTTAGTCTTTTTTCAGGGAAGTATCTACAAACTATTCCTGGTGGGTTCACATCATATCAAGAGAAAAACCGCGAGGCGCAACTAGCTTACTTCTATTGAATCACTAAAAATAATTTCTAAACTTTTCTAATAACACAAAAAGAAAAACTTTCCAACAAACATTATAACGAATGTTGACATCGCAACGCAGACATTTTCTCCAAACATCCTATAAATTGAAATTTATGCCGCTTTCGAGATTAGGCGAGGTAACTTTGAGTGATGTGAGATATTAAAAAAAGTTAGGCGTGAATTTGATATTCCCTATCTAAATATAATTATGTACCTAAGAAAAATTGTATAATTACTCTTCTTATATATAGCATAAGCAAAATGATGTCCTCAAAAATTTACACTATCACCATCAATTCGTATAGGCGAGACGGCCAATCAACTGTGCACATTGCACACCCTGATGTCAGAGCTCTTCGAAAACGCCTCTGGGACCAACGACTTAATGTTTAACTTTGAATTGACAACAACATATCATTTAAAACACACAATACGCACATATTCATACTTCGTGGAAAAAAAATAATGATTGTTAAGTACATGATTATTAAAACTTGGCTGGAATAAATTGCATTAGCGACAAGTCCGCCTTTGTTACACATTGTTTGTACTTGTATCAACATGTATAATTTGTATGTTAAGGTACAATAAAGAGTATATCTATCTATCTATCTTTGCGAGGGTCCCGTCTTCAAAAGTCCACTCTCCAGCTCCACTACTGGTTTCCACTTCGCTCTACCAGACTTCATTTTTGCTCAACCGACAGCTGCAAAGGTCTTTACTAGGAACATTTTATGCCAAATTTTTTGACTCTCTTCTTTTGTTTTCATTTTTAACCGATTAATACCAAACCAAACAGGAGATATGCCGGAATATTTTCTAAATATGAATGTTTATGTTCAGAAAATGTCATAAATGTTTATGTCACATTACTTGTCTGTCTAATGATAACTTGTGTTTCGTCGTCTGTATAATATGTGTTTTATTATTCGCCATGAATAAAATTTGCATTACAGACGTCCCATTTGAAGAAAATATGGGGAATACCTTAAAAACAAATTGTTGAATTGTAATAAAATTTGGAATATTTTTTTTTAAATAAAGACGAATTCAAAGGACTGTATATAATCAGGAAGTGCAGGTCAATGACACTTAGCCACACAAAATGAAAGAATGAATTTGTTTTTTTAAGCCGATGGTTATTTTGGCATAGGTAGGTACTGGTTAGAAAAGTACCTACTGCGTACTTCTATGAAATAAAATCACAAATTTCTAAAAATAACAAAAAGTTGTTGGTAGTCTGTAATCTTTACTTACATTATTTAAGGGATTAGAACTTTCTGGAAGTGCCTGTGACATTATTGGGGGATTTCAGTGTATTTATGTTAAGCCTACTCGCGTTTCGATCAAAGTATTAGCTAAAGGAGTGCGTTGCTCGCAGGAATCCCTTGATTTTTGTACTTAGGATTTACTAAGGGTTTTATAGACGCTGTATTTAATTTGTTTTTGCAATGAAATCAAAGAAAAATAGAAGAATTTTAAAGTCAGTTTTGGGGTTGATTAGAAATAACAAACTGAAAAAGTTTCAGTCTTCTTTACAATAAGTTACTATATTTTAGTCTTAGAAAGTCTTAATTATAAGTTTCCTATTGGCGGAGATGACTAATCCGTGCGGAGGATAGAGCACATAGCCTAATCCTAACTGTCATAAAAAAAATTCTTTACTGACGAACATAGGTAGGAAAATTAAGATTTTAATCATTACTAGTATTACTACGTCCTATCTTTGATACATCTTACTTGTCATGATATCATCTAGGAAAAAAAATGGTTAAATTCATTTGCTTAGATGTTAAGTAGAAAGTGTGCAGTGTCCGTGTGAATTATCGCATAACTGTAAATTTTGTCCCACAGAAACAGCATAACAAGTAATTTAATACTACCAGTTAATTCTAAATTTAAGCGTAACTTTTTTTATTTTACACACACATATGCCAGACACGAAGACTGCAGAAGCGATTCGTAGTTGAAGCGATTTATTTGTTCCAGTCGCGTCGCCTTTACAAGTCTATTTCCGTCATTTCTTGATATAGAATGAATTATAGAATGATACATGTTATGTAACATTTAGAATTTCGAATATCGAAGGGCTCTGTATGGAATATGTGAATATGAAAGAAAACTAGATATACTTCGATAGATGTTCCTTTTTCTGAAAACTTTTATCATAAATAACGGTAGAAAATTTACCCTCCTTTATAATAAGTTTGATGGTGCAGGCTATAAGCGCAATTTACTTCTACAAATAGCCTTAGTACTATAAAAAATTTAGTCAAAATATTAAATCTGTTTTTACCAGATTAATCAGAAATCACAAGCAAAATTCGTGTACTTAATTATCAGACTTTTATTGGAAAACTGTTTCGATTTAGCTTTTAGGACGTCTATTAACTTGCAATTTCCATTCGTATGAATTCTGACCGCAGTGTAATTCAGCAAATGAGTTTTCAACTAAGTAATGCAAGAGCCGAAATGTTACTGCAGAATTAGACCAACTTCGTATTCAGTAGGGTTTGCTTCTCATGTAGGGTGGCTATGATAATTCAATTCTGAGGTTTTATAATAAAAAACGATAAATTATTATGTGCCAAGTGAAATTCATTATTACATAGTTATTACCAGAGGTCTTCGATCATATAAATGCAATAGAAATAATAGAATATATAACGAAGCTAGTGTTAGACCTTTGGATAAAGTTTGTCTGTTTGGGTACCTCATTCTCATCTATTTCTGCCGTCAAGCACCAGTGCTTCCAGTTTAAAGTGTGAGGGTAGCAGTGAAACAGTACCTAGCTGTGACGAGAATTACACTGTTAAGAAAATTCAGACTTAATAACTGATTTTTGTGGCACCTTTTAAATATGTTACTTAAATAAATTAATTTATAAGTGAATGACACGTCTTAGTATGCTAACAGGTGAAAAGAATAATTTAATTCTGGCAGAGCGTGCCTAAAATAATTCTAAGAAAAATCCTGATTTACACTATCTTATGGAGACTATTCACATGCAGCTAAATAATATATTATCAGCGTTAATTAGCAATACGCTTCACACTACTACAAGAGCATGAATTGAATAGGCTTCAGCTTTTCACGTCATTTTGTTAAATTTAATGCTCGTCAGAAGCATCGTAATTAACTCATTAGTTGGTGAATAATTCTCAATTTTAATGCATATGATGTTGTTATTGGCCATTTATTAACGGAGATTGGATTTGTTGGTTAACCATAAAATTTCAGATAACGTTTTAAAGCATGATTTTGACGTAAAATGGATAATATGTAATCAATTCACATGATTTCTTCAATTAATTATATGGTCTTAATGGTACAGAGAAAATTTTTCGACAAAGATTTAATTTTAATATTCTTTGGAGATATAAGATTAATAGGGTTCCCACGTAAGTTAAAATATTTCACTTAAGATGAATAATAAAAATATTTTTTCAGTATCAATAGGTTTAAATATTATAGGTACCTAACTATCAAATTTTTTCACATAGAAAGTGATTTTTTTTGTACTATCCAAAATAAAAGTTAACTGAAGAATAGTTTTGCTGTACAAAGCATTTTATTTTAACGCCAAAAACTGTTTCAAAAAGATGCGAGGAAATTAAACGTCAGTGTTGGGTTGTGGTGCAGTGTTTGCAATATCACAACGATTCACTGCTTTTTTCAGACTGTCAAAGACACGAATTTTACTAGTTTTATCAGAGGTAGGCTGCAATGCAAGCAGAAAATAGCTGATTTGATTATGCTTGTTTATCGTTTTGGTATAAGGCTTGTGTAAGTGTAAAACTAGTACGCCTATTGTACATATTATGAAGATATTTTATCGTGTGCGTATTTATGAAATACTTGAAATAATTACAGCCACAAATTTCTAATTTATCTAAATATGTTGGCGAGATTTAATGACCATTTTGATATTGATGACAAGTTATTACCTTAACGGCATAAAAATAGAAAAACTAAACCTTCCTGAGTTATTCTCCCTTGTATCTTTGATGACAATAAAGTTCTTCGCAAAAACTTGATTGATTCTTACCTTTTTATAACCAGCCAGTCTCAGCGCCCTTTCTAACTTAGCAGCTCTAGTAGTAGACAGATAAACCACAGGATCTTTCATATTCCCTTCATCAACAGCTTCCATATCACTAACTTCTTCCAAAATCACTCGCGGCACAAAAAGAGGGTTTTCGAATGTTATTTTCTCACTCGAATCGTCACTATCAGGGTATGTTATTAAATAATTGTCATTAACGTTATCATCATCAGCATCGCTGACTTCGGTATATGCACTCCACTTTAGTCCGCTGACTAGTTGACCGCACTCCATTATGACTGATTTAATCACTGTTTAAAAGGTGGGCGTATTCGGTGTCGGATAACGGTCTTATCTTGTCAACACGGGTTATTTGGATTTATTGGTGCTGTTGAAAAAATTGTGTAATATTTAAGCTAGCTTCAAATAACGGCTTTATTTATTTTATAAAACAAGTTTTGTACCTTACTTTATCTAATCTGAATTAAAAAAAAAAAAAGCCCTAATGAGTCGACTGTCAAAATAAATAGGGTATAGTCTGTTTTAAATGACTTAATTACATGTTATAGGTATGTGCGGTATTTTAAACAAAAGGTAACAAAAAATAAAGTATTATTTTATTTTTTACCCAACGAGCTGGATGAGCTAGTATGACGTAGCTATCTTATAAGAACAGAGGGCGTAGCCAACGTTACAATTTCAAAACGCTTACGAATGTCGACAAGAACAAAATGTATGGAATTAACATAAGCTACAGTAAATCACGTGGTCAATATTATATCAATCCCATACATTTTGTTCTTGTCGTACTTCGTTAACGTTTTGAAATTGTGACTTTGTTTAAGCCTCCCATAAACGCCCCACGCACACACGTACAACTTGTATTACCGGCGATCATATGCTTTTGGCAGTGGGTTGCCTCAGTGGCCTCTGGTTCTTCTCTACATTTTACTTTCATTAATATACTGTTATTAAAAGTAGAGACTGTTTTCAGCCGACTCACTTCACCAAGTAAACTATTCAAAGCACATCTGTAAATAAGATTAAACCAACTTAAATGTTGTTTTAATTGGACACTAGAGCGATACTTTGTTTGCGGCCGAGGTAATTCCATCTCGCTAGCTGGAATCAAACCCTGATTGCGAGCATCTTATGAATTTTAAGTCGTCGGTTCCACTCGGCATACTAAACAACCTGTCTATTAATATGCTCAACATTCCAGAAAAAGGGTGATGGTCGAAATGATACATTTTAACCCATTATTGGGTAGAAAGTTAATAGCCGGGTTCACTTGCCTTTTTAATTAATATTTTAAATGTTCTAAGTACTAATTTTTTTAACGAGTTAAATTTTTTTTTGTTGTTATAGTTTTCTGTCAATTTTGTGCCAGCAACAAGTTTTCCAAGTCAAACTAAATTGTTTATTTGTCTTAAATCTTTTATTTAAGAATCTATTTTAATACGCACATTAAGTGTACTCTATTTATTTTTAATATAAAACAAAATCTCATTATCTATCAAAGTAGAATTAATAAAATATTAATATCTCAAGCCATTTCATTTATAATCATATGACTTAAGTTTTCATTATAAGGTACTTATTTTACACATTTATTCACACACCATTATATGTCTCATTCATCCAATAGGTATTCCTTTTATATTGAACCAATAGAACACATTTTCTCTCAATAGGTTTATTTAAATAATAAACGAAAATCGAATAAAATTTAATGAGATCCGCGCTGTAAACGTCTCTTTCAATATTATAATTTCCACGAAGCTCTTAATGCTTTAAATTTCCATAAAATGGCATTCATTTTGACAATTTAAAATCGGGGTAAAATGGCCGCCGCTAGACACCAGGTGGTGGAGACAAGGGTCAGCCTCTTGTGTCCAATTAAGCAAAGTCTGTTGGGATGTCGCATACGATTGACCCAATTTATTCGAGAAAAAATTTTTTTGCTTCTCATAGAATTAATTTGAACGGCGATTATTGACTTCATAATTCTGAGGTAAATTCTAACATTTCACACACTTATATTAAATAAAATGCTTGAGTTCGATTTTTATACTTTTGAAACAATTTCTAAAGATTTATCGAATAGGTTCGAAATGTAAAAAAAAACTTTTAACCTACTACTTTACACTCAATTTCGTGTTGTTGTTTACTAAGTGGTGTTTGTTTACTAAATAAACCTGTGTCCTTCTCGTTTAAAGCAAGCAGAAACTGTAATTAATCTTTCCAATTTGGTATAAACAACATACACAGAACAAATTTAAGTCGCTATCCACACAATATTTTAAATGTAGGTATAATTTAAGCCCATATGAAGTCCCTAAGTGCAAAATAAACCAAACAGCTGAAATCGCATGAAAATTTTGATCCAGACTGCTTTTAATATCATAAATCCGGTTCAAACCAGTGTACTGCACTGTAATCAAACACTTCGATAGAGAGCACTAACTCAGGAGTAAGTAGGAATGCGATGAAGTGGACGAGTGCCAAGCGTATGATTTATACTATCTGCCCAACGCTTAATGTCTGCAGACTGTGAGTGCCAAAATGGATATAAATTCAGTTAAGGTAAAGAAAATATAGTAAGGAATGATTTGAGACCATAACCAGTGCTGCCATGATTCAAGCATAATCTGAATAGTAAGTTGAGCTTATAACTGGGAAACAGGGAAACAAGCGATGGGATGATAATGATTTAAGAAATGATAATAAATAATTTTATGATCCAATTAAGTGTTTAGTATTAAAATTCAAATGCTTGCACTGCTATTTGGGGGCAGAAATAGGTGAGTGAGATACAAAAGCAGACGACCTCTGTACAAGGTATGGTAAAACGAGTAGAAAAATGTGATCATGTCATTATCATCTTACCCCATGCCTGTTGCACAAAAGCCGTACGGCTTCAGAACAAGAGTTCACAAAAACTAATTTCTTCTTGATATTTGCGTCTACTGCTAAGCACATGTCTCTTTCACACATGCTCTATTCGCCATATATTTTCTGTTGTTTTGTATTTGTGACTGTTCTATAATAATATTACCTTGTTTTGTTTGCAATTTAAACTATTATTCCTTTCTATTCTTCCATGCCTCTCCATTCTGTTCGTTATGCGTTCTAAAAAAAACTATTTTATATAAAAACAAAGTGACAGTGCATCTAGTTCAGTGACCGGCAGTTTTGTTTTGTGACATTTGGATACAACTTGTTGTGTCGGCAGACGGATTTATTTAAGCCGTGTTGTTATTAGCACGGATTTGAATGTTGTAGATGAATACTTTTACAGTTGGTTGGCGTGTTTTATTGCTTTTGTTAAAGAAATCACGAGTCGGACAGAGGTTTACTTAATTAAAATTTCCGTTACTCTCTAAGTCGCCTCTTACGTCATCCACAGGGAGATAGGCGAAGTCTATCCCAAAACCGGAGACCTCACGGTCGACACTTTTACCTACGCGAATGGCTTGTTTGATATATGACTCAAATGGTTTGTTTAAAGTAATAACCACTACATTGTCTACATCATCGCGGATCCCCAAACTATCAACAAAGTTTAACAAAAACGATAGACAATGATCTGTTTACAAAACATTGGAGCACAGTGAAAATGTTCACGTAAGTATACCCTATTATGATCAGAAAATACTAAATATTTTTATATAATCATATCGTGTGAAATATTATGTATATTGACCCTGCTAACCCTGTCAAGAGTTTCCGAAACCGCCTTTCAGTCTCTGACGTGTTTACATTAACGACCACCAGGTGGCAGGTGGCTGCTAGGACCAATGGCTTAACGTGCCTTCTGGAGGACGGATTCATCAGACAACCCGGTGTTTCCTGCAACGTCCTAACCAAACTGGAACCAATTCCATATTTTATACATTGCGGTGTAATCAAATTTTAATCACTTTAATAAAATACAATAGATGGACAATGCCACAAGGCATTCTCTACTCTGAACATAGCTAAATACAAGATTAAAATAAACCCGTATAAAAGTAATTACGAAAAATAAGTGAATTAACACGTGTCATTAATATAACAAAGAGTGTTGGACATAATAATTGTCAGATGGTTTGATTACGGAGAAGCGATTTAAAATCAATTTTCAAGCACTGATAATATGTGAACACTAAGGTAGTTTTCCACTGGCAAGATGGATTGAGGTATTTTGTATTACATTAGTTATAGTACTCTTATATCCTATCACAAAGTTATATTGAAGGTTTTTAGTACTACAGGAAAATAAAATACTTCAATTGATAACTGTAGGAAAAAGCAACAGTGGTTGTTTTGCTGGATTTTTTTTCTTTGAAAACTATAAAAGTGAATATAAAAGCCTGTCCTATGGGTAAAGGCATATAATTACAATATTAACAAGCATCAGAATTTCAAACAGTGCACAGGCTTTGGGTGCCTTACTAACACTAACACGAAAAATAAAGAGGCCTAGGTATGTAGGTATTAAGTTCACTCTTAATTAGGAAGAACGTACTAACAGTTGTCAAAACTATAACTATTTATCACATGTAAATTTAGAAATTACTGGCACAAAATAAAAAGAAAATTAAAATCACAGATCCGAAATTCGAACATGAATGAGGCGACGCGCGCGCTCGCTCAGTTTGTCTCAACTGACCGTTCTAATTTTGAAATGAAGTGGATTTAATAACATTGCGTACATTTTCCCAGTTTTCACTGGCGACAGTGACTCAGCCATTCATTCTTATTAGTTTTTGGATCTTGGCGATTTTGGCACAGAGATCAGACACTATTCGACGTCGTAAAATGTGAGGCTCTTTCCAAGGTAAATAATTTGAGCCACAGAGCATTGACATCTTGGCATACGGATAGGTTTAAATATGTCGTCATTAATTATAGTTTGAGTTAACCTTGCAAAAAAGACAAATTAGGCGGAATGATTAAGTACACAAACATACACAAAAAATAATTGTTGTGCGAAATATGTAACTTTGTAAGCTGGACTATGTAAAATAAAAAATATCTCGTTTCTTATCCCTCGAAGTTGAGTGGACAACCTCCGTTCAGCATATCTTTCTTTTAATGTATTTTCAATTCATTTTTGTGCTTTCAAATCCTCTTTAGAAATACTTAATACATTTTATAACCTTAATGCAACCTATTTCCCTGCACTAAGTCATCCATCATCCTTGAACTCACCTTGCAAAACTATAAAGTTTAACACGAAATAAACATTATTTTATGTACCGCGGAATCACGGCCTTGTACCAGAAACGTTAGCAGAGAAAACTTCTAATGCACCGGAAAATGTTTGTTTACATTAAATTCTAGATAATGGTTTAAATGTTTATCTTCTTCTTCGTTATAGTCAGTAAAAGTATTTATTGTGTTTGTCATGCGAAATTCAGAAGGATTTAGAACAGCATATTGTTTATATCGCAGACATCTTGAAAAACAAATATTAGGAGTACCCGAAATCGGTGAGCGTGTATGACGAGAGTGATGAGTGTGGAATAAACGAGGAAGATCAGTAAGAATCGTAGCCTATGGAAAACTTAAGTATCTGCCTTCTTCTACGGAAGACAGGCGTGATAATAATGAATGTATAGAGTATAAAGTTTACTTGTATATCATAATACTAGCTGTTTCCCGGGGCTCCGCTCCCGTAGGGATTCCGGGATAAAATATAGGAACAGGCGAAATTCCCTAGTCGACCACAACGTACTGAGCTCAGTTTTAGTATTCAATTCATTTGGGTAAGGTTTATCTCTGAATCCGCCATAATCTTATTGTGCACATGTGCGGGATTTCGTTAGCTGCAAAGCAAATATTTGTTGAAGGAAAACATTCCTTATGTTTGCAAAGGCGTAAAGCGCCATGCCGTCTTTTTTCTGTATCATTGTAGAGCTTGCTTCTCTTTGGATTTGTTTAGGTTTTTAGAATGGCTTATTTTGGTTTTTAACACGAAAAATGAATCACTCCCTTTTTTATTTGCTGTCTAGAATAAATAAAATAAAGAACTAGTTATAACTTTAAAATAATTTACCATTAACTTAGCTACTTACCGCAATTTAAGTGCCGTAAACTTTATTATGTCGTTTATTTATGTAAGTAGATTCACTGATATAAAACCAGCGAAACTGCTTACTGGAAATGACTTACGTTTTTCTATAACTATCATTAGATAATAAGAAAGATAGAATAATAGTATTCTATTAATCGAAGCAAAGAGGAAACTACTAAACAAAGAATCGAATACACGACCACCGAATCTAAAGTGAAACACCTTAACCACTGTGGACGTCGTGGTGGTAATCGTACTTATAACTTTTACCCATGCTTATAGTCTTGAAACTCGAAACTCAATCCAGTGGAGTGTCAAAGCAAGCATGAAGCACCCTCCCCACACTGCAGCTACTGAGCGCCACTTGCTTTTATCTCAAGAGCAACCTGGCTTCGACGTCGTATTATTGCGTTTCCTCTTATTTTGTACTACTGCCTTTTACTTATTGACCTACAGTGGGCCACATACAAAAATATACGAACTCGCTTTTACCCCTACACTTATATATACTTAAGTACTTTTCTATCATCATCATCATTACTTTTCTATGTGTACTACTGTAGGTACTATTTTATGTTCGAATGTTGGTTTGGCTGTGGATGACTCGGCAGTGTTGAATCCTACTGGGCCGAATTATTAATATTGTTTTTAGCTATTGATACAATAAAATAAGATAAAGATGCTTTTCTAGAAGTGTTATCCAGCTTCCACGCATGCCTTTCATGCTGGTCTGGGGAGAAAAAGAAAAACATAGAATGTACAAGATGCTTCTCTTCCCGCGCAAGCCGTAAAAGTCGACTCAGGGAATCGGCTAATGGGGGAATCATGACATAGGCGACGCAGCTAGCAACCCATCACTATTGATTTCCTGTTTCAACTATCATCATGCTTAACGTGGTCTAAGGTCGTATGGCCCTAGGCTCTACCCCATATGGAATAAAGACGTGAAATGTGTATGTATGTATGTGTAATCCAGCTTAAAAACAGATCACTTACCCTAAAATCTCAGCAAAAATTTGTTGTAATCATTTGAAAACGTCTTAACGATTACAAAATAACCTCAAAAGTTAGAATTTCATCTGTAAAAAAGTAACAACTTAGCAAATTCGCCTCAACCTTGGCTATAATGACGCTTTCGCGTGCAATCTCCAATTTGAATACTTGGCTTCCAGACAGTAGCAGTTAGAAATTAGGCTGGCATTGCAGATCACACGCAATCTGCACGTTCCCATGGCTTGGTAGGTAACTGGCTTATTAACATGATATGTTTTTAGATGAAAGCGCATATTATTATGGATGTGTAAGTTTTAAGAAGCTCGATAGCCTGTCGGGTCGTGCGTGTTCGCAACGATAACGCGCGTCAAGCGATGGCGAGTGCCCAGCCATCTTGGATTAGTCGCCATTAAGGCATATTTACATTGAGGAAGGGACGTTAAGCCGTTGGTCCCTACTGTCATTGGTAAAAAGGATTACGGAGGCCGGACAGCAGTTGCTCCATTATTATAACCAATACTGCCAAATCAAGACCACGATTAAAAGCATACCCTGAGCTCTGAAGCGTAAGCTTTAAATGCAACCAGGAAACGCTTGGTCGAAGAAAAAAGTTTAAAGGAGAAGATTTGACATTTTGTTTTTTTTTACGACTGCCCTGGAAAGAAATGGAGTGGTTTATACATAATCCTAACCCATATGACTGAAGGATAAAAGTATCATCCCAAATTCGCTGTATCAGCAACATCGTAACGTAACATAAAACTTGCCAGCTCTTGTATCAATGATTTGCCATCAATCACTTGATCCTTTATAGTAATCACAGTGTGAATTGGTCCCTCAACTAAAGGCGGGAACGATAGAACTCATAATGTTACGCGATCACGAGTAATCGCTTGGGTGACGAAGCATTATTAAATCTTCTTAGCGATTCAACGGGAAAATTTTATTTTCTTGAGGACCAAAATCCTGCCACTGACAAAGCATTGTCAGAAGTACACTTCACAGGTCTCTAAAGGAGGCAGCTAGCTGGTCATGTAGAACAAGATAAAAGATATGCCATAGTATGGAGACACCTATTGTACAACCTGTCTATTATGAGTGACGCCATCGGGTATCTCTTTATCCATTTGTTTATCTTTGACTGACCTTTCAAGAAAATAAAGTTTTTTTAACCCATATTCCAAGTTTTGACATAAAAATGTAAAAATGACCAATTCATTCTAAGCTGATTAACCCAAAAAGTCCTCATCCCTCGATAAAAAGACCTCGTGTACATATTTATGAAGCGAGTGATCTGCTGTTGATGGTCGATTCATCAGACATATCGACGAAAATATTCATGTCAATTGAAATCCTATTCATTGAAAAGGCTTGAAATATTTATTATTTGATATCATTTGTCAATAAGATATAATATTTGGGTCCGTTCCATTGTTCATTTGCAGAACATACCCAAAAATATATACGGGCAAACAATTTCATTCTTCTATAAATCCCTTTTGAATTTGACTACGAATTAGGAATTTCAAGTCGTTTATTTAATTTTCATACATTGTTGTTTGTTTTATTTGAAGATAGTTCATTCTTTCTAAACATGGTGTGTATTACTAAGAATATTCTATTCTGTCTTGAAAATTTACTCATTATCTACTTACGTTAACTTTATTTCGTGCATTCAGAAATGCACATTGTCTGTAAAAATGTTCCAAAAACTAATATGTGAAATTATACTTCTACTAAAATTTAGAAGCCTGAAGAGTATTTCGGGCTACGGGCTGTATCACATTTGATACAGTTTATGAACACCGAGACATCGGTAGTAAATAGCCACTTGCATTGCATATGCATGCGCTATGTAAGTGATATCATGCGAAATAGGGTTGTTCCTCAATTTTGTTTATTTAATACTCCTTTTGGACCCCAAGATCCAATAGGTAAGTTATATATTTCAATTCATAAAATTAAATTCAGTAGTGCCAAACACGCAAAACAATAATCAACCTAAAAGCTCATTAGTGTGATTTCGTCGGCTCCGGGCAATTGTTCCAATAATCGAAATGATTTCAAATAGATGAGAAAAACAGTAATATTTGTGAAATATAAAAACTGTAGTAAAAAAAAAATATAACAGCGAATGCATGAATTAATTATATACTACAGTAGGGGTATAATAAGTATAAAGATATTATAAATCAATGATTGAATCTGACGTCTAAGTACTGACATCTTTTTTTCTAGCTACCATTCTAAGCAAAAGCCTTTTTTGACATCTAGCGAAATTTATATTGATATACGAGTACAAAGACAATGATTTTCTCAAGCACAGCAAATGGTGTGGTGAGTGAGGTATAAATCTATGTAGAAGGCGAGCTGTGATCTCCTTGTGTCTGAAACGAAATTTCAAGGTCACTGGTCTGGAATAAACCAGTCAGGGCTACCGGCGAAAACCAATTGAACACGGCTGATCTGTCAAAATCAAATGCCAAACGTTGATTCCTATAACAAAACCACAAAGAAATGGGGCTTGATCTATTTGCAATTTATCTAATGCAAAAAATTTCACGTAGCTTCTAGCTAGTAATAAAGTTTATACTGACAACGGTATAATCAAAGATTAAAAAAAAAAAGCCGCGTTGCTAGTTCTATGGGTATAATGTTATTTATTAAATATTTCCATGTTTTCAAAATTGATCAAAAAATTTAACGGCACTCAATAAAAGCTGTAATTACAATCTTAGTATATAACGAGATTAAAATCTTTGCCCTCTTTATGGCTCTATGCTATACAAGCTACTGGTGAATAATAAATGAACAAGTAATTCTAATCCTAATGACGATTGAATTGCAATAAGGCACCGAATATCAAAGCATTCCTTAGAGTAGTAATCAATTTAAAAAGTAACAGCCCTATAAGTACAGACGAGCGCAGTTGCGGCAACACGTTAACGCAATCAGTGATCGGTGAATTTTCATGTAAATATGCCTAACAAGTGTCTCTCACTCACCATTGGGTAACACAGTTTTTCACTTAAACTGAACTTCATCCCAAGGGAGCAAAGTTCAATTTAGGTTAGAACGTTTTGTTGTCTCTTGAATTTTAGCAGCTCTGTATTTGTTTATGCGTCATGTATATGGAGTTTGTTAGCTAGTACAATCTCCTTGATTGAGAAGTCATGAGTAACGTTGAACTTATTATGACCATATACATAAGGAACTGCGGTAGTGATATTGTAATGATATTTTGGTATAGATGAGACAAATATTTTTATGACGTTTTTAATATTTATAATGAGATTGCTTGCGTTAGATGCTAGGCGTTGACGACTTATTTTTTATTTGATCTAGATTGCAAAAACATTTCTTAATGAAAATATTTAGATAATTTTAAGCATTTTAAGAAAATTTACTTGGTAAAAGATAAACAGGCTAGACACCATAATACCATCATAGTTATTGGCGCCAGTAAATTGTATGTGGGTGCGGTAATTCATTATTTCGACATTTGACGGCGACAAAACAAGGATTAAGTTTAACCCATAGACAAACTTACGAAATTCCTTCAGTGACTCATAGGACCAAATAAGGGTACTCACGCGGTTGAAATGTCAAAACACTATTCATAGTATGCGCAAACGTGCAAACGCCTGCAGTAACACTTCCGCATTTGGATATAGATTGTCGAAATAAATGTTTGATATGAAACAATATGTCTGTATTATTAAGCAAGGGCGTTTTCATTATCAGAAAAATAATGATAATCTCATTTAAAATCTATATAGGTAACTTTTATGCTTTTAATTTGTATATTTCTTGAAAAGTCAAAATTTTCTGTATTATTCATTCACTTTTTGTTTAGTCTGTTGGGATCACAGAAATATGAATCGGTTGGAATGGATTGAAACATAGCTGATAGGAATGCTGTTTTAACTTGGTTTTATTTTATGTGAAAGATCTTTTTCATACTATTTTCAAGACAGAAAAAAAGCATGATTTCTTAGCCTAATATTGTCATACAATAATACAACATCAATGGTAGTACGTACAGTTCTACTTCGACATCGTTGCCCTACTGAGGTAGATACGAACCTGATATGTCGCCTAATGTATGTCATACGGTAGGTCGTACATAGTTTCCGTTCTCCTTCAACCTGCCCCATCCAGTTTTTCTATTTGCATGCCTACTTATTGCAGTATCTCATTAAAGCTGGCGCTTAGTTGACAGCGATATCCAATCTCCAAATGTTTTATGTAATATGAAGTGTGGTAAAGCGGTGTGACTAAGGATCGATCGGGTAATTATGAAGCTGTTTTGCAAATAGTATTATTAGATGACGTATTCCTTAAACTATGGCGCGTCTGTTGTCGTCCTCTGGGTCCACGAACGCCTGATATGACCTATGAGCGGTTGAGGTGGCTTCGTTCTGGGCTGAGACGATTTGACAAGTGCTATCGACACGAGAAATGAAGAAGGTTACATAAGCTAAGAACGTATTTCCCAAAACTCACGCGTCACGGAGAGACGTGAGAAACTGCTAATGTAGTACAAGACCATGATGTGATAAGTATGAACAAAGCGTCGGTCCCGAAAGTGTCACATGTGATACCGCGATCGGTGTACATTTCATATAAGATTGTATTTAAATTTATATTAACCCAAATATACGAATCCAGTCGTTGAGCATAGAAGCTATTTCCATACCAAATCACATCGTACAAACTGTGTTTAGTATAGGATCCTGGTAAGATCGCTTTGATCGCTATCAACAAAGCGCCGGTCCCAAATGTGTCTCGTACGACACCGCTATCGGTTTACATTTCATAATGGTATTTAAATTTCCATTTACTAAGATACAAAAATCCAGTAGTTGAGCGTAGAAGCTATTTCCATACAGTCGTAGCTTTAATATAGGATCCTGGTAAGATCGCTATCAACAAAGCGCCGGTTCCAAATGTGTCTCGTGTGACACCGCGATCGGGGTCACACCGTTATGATGGTTACGCGAGCTAGGCTGCGACGGGATTGCTACGGAATTATAACATCCACGCGGTTGGTGAAATATGATGATGACATATTTTTCATTAAAAATAATGTTGGAAGTAAGGACTTTGAATTTGAATTTCATTTAAAGTAGATAGATTTGTTTTTCCCATAAATAAGACATCTTCCTTTTGCTAACAAGTGAATAAGAAAAATTTAAATCGAAATTCATTATATTAATCTATAATTTATTTAAACAATCAACATATTGTGATATTAGAATTACACTGTAGCGCAAACAACACGTTGTCTCTTTAATACACATTAAACTATAAATAGAAATATTTATTAATTAAACAAATATAATATTTTATACCTACTTCAGATTTTATTAAAGAAGATATTATAATCACCATCATGCAATGGTTTTTTCTCTCTCTCTAAAGTAAAGGTTAAAAACGAAATGTAAGAGTTGACAAAGAGTTGCCCATATCATGAAGATTTTCTCATCAAAACGAGATAAGCATTTCTAAATCCTAAATAAAATATATACGGATGTCGCAAACGGAATAAATTATGATGTCCGCTTCACCTCGCCTTATCTTTTCACGAAAAATGTTATGTGAAAATAAATTCAGTTTCAACATTACATTCTGTTTTCATTTTACCACAGACAGCTTACATATTATTTTAAACATTTACACCATCTAAAGCTTCTGCAAGTATTTAGTAAAATATTTATATAGATTAAACTATACGTTTTTGGTATTTAAAATAAACGAACTAAATAAATAAATATCAATATTCACAACATATAACAGCCTAAATAGGTAGTATCTATCTAAAATAAAAGAGCTGTGCTCTTGTCACTGGAGTCTTTTCTAGGTGTTTCTATCTTCCGTTAGTCTTTTCACCTGCTGATACTAAACGACACCCACTTTTTCCTTTATTTTTACTATAAAACTCCTTCTTAGCCTACCTCTTCCCCGTCTTTCCTCTATCTTGCCTTCCATAATGTTTTTCACAAAGTCGTCGGGCCATATTCAATATCCTAACATTTTTCCCTCTTCTATTCTTATTTTTTTTATTGACGATTTTAAATGGTAAATGGTCTTATTTTCATATCAATCTTATAGACGTGAGTGCACAAGTACATTGAAGATATTCCAAATCAAAATTCACCACATCAGTCATGCGGTTGACTGGAAGAAACACTTTAAATATGGTAAATAAATTATATACCTACAGAGAGCGACATAGAAAAATATATATTAAAATATATAAACAAAAATAATAAAGCAGAGAAAGATAACTAGATCCTAATTAAACATCAAAACGTATTGCCTTTTAATATACTTCGTAGGTAAAATTAAATGGAGGTAGTAATGAAAGCGGAGGGGTTAATGAAAGTAATATCAATATTTGCAGGAGCCAATTCGGTTACCGCCCCTGAATCCCTACCTTTGAACGGCATCTTTAAGGTTTAAGAAATGATGAACGGGAGACGCGAATTTTATTATATGTTTATTCTATCCTTATATAGCAGATTTTCTATTTGATGGTGTCTCTCTAGACGAATCTATCATTTGATGGGAAAGACAAAAAGATATTGATGGATTTTTTAATATATGCGAGAAAAAGCAGGAGATGCAGTAGCAAAATGATCTAGGGTGTGTGAAAAGTGTGTTGAGAGAAGTGAGGGAGGTCTGTTTTGTTCTGTAGTTTCACAGCAAGCAAAAATCGACTTTAGACTAAGTATGTGACAGATGTAGTGATAATATTTATGTATGTATGTGATTTATGTATGTATGTATGTATATAAGTGTTTCCTATATTAGCCATGAATATTTTCTAACAAAAATTATAAAAAAAGGAAAACAAATCCGATTAAAGATAAATCTGGATGCAGTTGCAAAATGTCGTTTACCGTAAAGAGGGATCTATTTATATCCGCGATGCTTGGCCCGCGTCCAACTGCTCGGAATCCGATTCGATGAATCTGATACGGCGAGTATCGACTTGGAAAATAATCGATTTAATTACCGTTAATTACTAGATGCTAGGTGCCGTGTCAAAGGCTTCCTGATCTTATGATCGTTATATAAATAGGTTAAAATTAAATGGATTTTTTTTAATACTTTGTTAGAACCGTTATTTTTGGGTAAATACCAATGGATCGGAACCGTAATGAAAAACGGCAATGTAGGACAGAAATATGTTTTATTATTTTAACCATGTTTTCGAACCGTAATTTAAGTAGTACCTATCATTCCTGTTTCAATAATAGGCGTATCTCACGCTGGACAAATCGCACTAAATCTATGTTTGATGACAGAGGCACAACAATCAATTACACTCATACTGCAACCCATGATGGTCCTGCGTTCTGAATCGATGTTTGATGGCGTCATTACATTGCTTCCTTGAACAAATTGACAATATCAACTTTTTTTAATACTTTTTACGGCCCTGGAAACTTGTCGCTTAAGGCATTTATTGAATTTATTAATTTTCTTCAGTCTTTAGTCTAGTCAGAGGGCTAAGTAAAGCGGTGGAAAAATTTGACTTGGCAATAACTTGGAGTGTTGATGCTAAGATTAAAGTCACTTTATTAACACTGTACCACTTTCCAACACGCTTGTTCGCGAATACCAAGCTAATATTTATTATGCACAAATATTCGAAAAAAAAAAAAACAAATTTTGGAAATTGAATACAGTCAGTTGTATTCCAATTACACAAAAACAAAAAATGGCAACATCAAATCACAACATAACAAAACAACCTGTCAAAAAAGCAACAATAATTTAGGTCAGTAACTTAGTTTTGAAAGTCATGAAAGTCAACTGAACTTTAGTTCGAATAAAATTTACTGCGAAACAACTTCGTGTCGCTGAATCCTCAAAGGATCTGAGAGTCAATCTCTGCTTATACTAAATTTAGTCACAAGCTTTGTATGGAAATAATATCTGCACTGACTAATAACTAACTAACTCAAGTGAGAATAGAATAATTAGAAATCAATGAAACTGGCATGTTTATCCAATAGCAGAAGTAATCCCTAGTTCTCATCATTAGCGCATATTAGGAATTAGTTCTATTAAATATCGGCCATTTGTATCGGTTGTTTGTATCGGCCAACAGTATGTTATAATCTCATGTTAATATCAGGAATATATTAATATTTCTGTGGTGTATTTAGTGCATAAATCTTGACTATTATATATAAAAAAAAATCCAAACCAAGAAAAAATTTCGACCTCCCCGGTAAAATCTAGTAAGCTGATTTATAGATATGGAATGTGGACTTTTTTTCATATTTCACATACTTCTTTACAGAAAGTAGAAGAATTTCATGTACTTATTATACTGTAAAAATGCTGTTGTTCAAAAATCATTCTGTATATTGAAATATAATTTTCTACGTAGTTTCTGGCTGGTCCCTTAAAAGGATAAAATAATGGAGTAATCTTCTTTTGCTCATGTCGCCTCCGCCAGGGCCGGGTAGAAAGGGCAAGCCTAAAAAGTGCTGGCTGGACGGCGCAGTAAACGATATGTGTGCTAATATGGTCTCACAATTAAGGATGCCGAACACTGGGCGAAGTGGTGGAGAAAGAGCAGGAAAGCGAACCCTGAGCTTCAAAGAAATCAGCTGAAGAAGCCGTGGATGTCGTTAAAGGTATTTTTTCGTCTTTCTATTCGTTATTGATTCTGTAAATTTACTTATAATCACCAGTTATTACATTCTTCAATCGGGTCTCTGTGACTGCGGAAATGGTATAAACCGGACAGTTGGCGCAGGATATTGCTTTAGATTGTTTTATATAACTTTATACATTTCCTTACACCTCCATCCAGTGTAGATGTAGACTTTAAATCAAATCAAAATACTTTATTGTGAAACACATGAAAGAAAGTTGTAAATATTAAAAATTGTATGTACCACTGTGCTCTGCCCTTATAGGACGTACAATAATTAATTTTAATGACGTTTTGTAAAAGTTTTATGTTTTAACGCCAAAAATACCAAATCATATATATATCCATTTAAAGTTTAAGTAGAGTGGAGTACTAAGCTTCCAGGTGATTCTATCTTCCGCTAGCCTTAAAATCTTTTATTACATGACTCCCACTTTTTCCTTTTTTGTTCTTAGTATATAGAGATAGATAGATATATTTTTTATTGTACCATTAACAAAATTATACATGCACTACGTAACTCTTTTTTGGTCTTCCTCTCCCCGACTTCACTCTATCTTGCTTTCCATTACATTCTTTTATAAAGACATTGTGCTCTATCAAATATTTGCCATATTAAACATTATATACACCATCTAAAAAAACTTCAGTTAAAAAATCAAAAGCTGAAACCCATTTTAACATCAAATCTAAATCTTGCTTAGCAGTAAAAACGTGACGATATTCCGAAATCCACGAAACTTACCCTCTTCAAAGGAAATCACCCCACAAAGCGACTGATTTTACCTTTAAGAAATTTTCAAAAGCTCAATACGCCGTACGTAATGCTGTCAATGTGATCCTCACTAGAAGAAGGTGAAAAAGATTTGTCGTGGCCGTGTGTTGAATTTTATAGCGTTGCCTTTTAAATCTCTTTGATTCTAGGCCACGACATTATGATTAGAAGGATGCGATATGGCAAACGAAGGTGGATATACAAACCCAATTTCACACGATAAGTGTCAACTTATCTTTTTGTTTGAAATAAGTTTCTGAATTTAGATCATAAAAGATACTAGTTGTAACATTCTTTTTCTTAAATTTAAAAAATACCATTCGATAGTCTTGCTAAAACTAATAAAATTCTTAATTAACAGTAGGTAATTTACGAGTACATACCAGTTCCTCAGGTGATCCCGGTTCCTTCATACCATTGCTCTTATCCGTACTCCCCGACTCTGTAACAATACAAAAATGATAAAATAAGCTTAAAAGGCGTTAATTCATCCTGCAAGTTTATAAGCTAATTTCATAATTAACCATTCGTATACCATTCGTATTAAAAAACAATTTTCATAATTATTTTTTAAAAAATAAGTAAAAAAAGTTTGCCGGACATTATAATAATACATTATGTACTATGCTACTGTTGTATTCAATGAATTTAGAATCGCGCGCGGTCTCTCGAGGCAACTTTTTTAAATATATGGTTGTATCGTAAAACGGTTGACGGAAACAAAGAGAAATCGAAATCAAAAAAATAGATTATACCTACTATGCTAAATGTAAATATTTCCATAGTATTCAGGTAAAATAGGACTTTTCAGAGTAGTCCCATGAAGATATGAACTATTTATTTAGATATTAAACTAACCAAGAACTAATGTAAGAACCTTCAAAGATTGTAAATAAATTTTAACTCATTTACAAAGTTTTGCCAGACAAGTCTCAAGAAAGATAACATTCCGGTTTAAGCGGAAATTGTAATCGCGACAATCTTCTTGTAAACCTGTTTTAGTAGATACGTACATTCTGCCTGATTGTCAAATAGAAATTAGGCAATGAATCTTTTTTGCTTTATCGTATCTATATGTATACGTACCTGAGTACCTAACCTATAAGTTGCTTATGCACAATTGCATGAGAGAGATTGCAGAAAGATTAGGCAGTCTGTTGTTTACTTTTGTCTTATAATTTTTACTAGCGACCCGCCCCGGCTTCGCATGGGCATAAAAACCTTCCTCCTGAATCACTCTATCTATCAAAAAAACCGTATCAAAATCCGTTGCGTAGTTTTTAAGATTTAAGCTTACATAGGGATATAGGGACAGAGAAAGTGACTTTGTTTTATACTATGTAGTGATGATTCGACAATAGTTATCGACCGGCTATAGGTATTAGAGTTAATAGAGGTATCACCAGTTTGATAGGAGTAAATTGATGCCTCCGCTATCCCTTCGTTCCTTAATTGCCTCTTACGACGCCCACAGGAATACGTTTAAGAGTTACAAAACCACATATAAACACACCAAAAACTACCAGCTTCGAATAATTATTTTACGTATGTGATTTTAAAAAGCCCGAAACAGTTCCTCCTGTGAGCTCTAAACAAACTAAAATTGGGTTAGCAATAAACCTAATTATCATTGAATTGCAAATGTTGAATAGTTCATCAATGCGGCAAATGACAAATGTGTATAAAATTTAACTTATATGATATAGGCGTATAATTTATTTCGATTGAATGCCTGTGGAAGGACATTTTGCACGTAGTCAGGCTTTTATGCGTGCAATTTAAACGTGAATGAAAATTGGGAAACTTTTAATGTCTCTATCACAAAGTTTTTACTGCGACTTAGGAATAAAATTATTGAAATTTTGATTTAACTTTACTATTTTGATTAAAATTTAACTTTACTGCATTAGGAAGTGTGTAAGTCTACTGAAAAAGGAAAGTCTATCTTTATTACAAATTATATAACAGACACATATTAATTAAAAACTATAATAAAAATTTGAACTTATAAAAGAAACCCTGCAGCATGGTGCCATGAATTTTGCTGCATTTCCGCGCTGAAACTACTTGTTTTCCCGACCATGTGAAAAAAAGCTTAAAAAAATCATTTAAAAAGAGTTATTAAGAGTATTTATTTATCAAAACTATAGTTTCACAAGTAAAAATCCAAGCAGTAAAATAATGACACATCTTTCGTTAGTACATTAAAAACCCATCCAAATTTAATACATCATTATTTGAGTTAATTTTCATATTCAATGGCAACCTTATTGGCACGTTTTGACATTTCAATTAGGGTTGAACGAGAAATCGCTCGTAAAATCCGGCTTATTCGTATCTGCATGCATTTACTAGCGAGACAGTAATTAAAGCGCTTTATAGCAGCAATGGTTTTTATAGTTTTTAATATTAGTTCCATTATTTTTAAAATGGAACTAGTAATTAAGAAAATTATCAATTGTTGCAACATAGAACTTAATGGGAATAGTGACAACGATGGTTTTATAGTTATTAAACTGATTAGATTTATGAATTTATAAAGATAATTTAAGAGTAGATGTAGAACTACAAATTTATAAAATAATTTTAGGAGTTGCTTGCAGCTCTGTCCCCCCGTTAACATGTCGCTATATCGTGCAAAAAGAAATATTATTATAACAAGTCCTACAAAAAAACAAACAGAGGCTATCAAGAATCTACCAAGAAATTGAATTTAATTATTCATAATGATTTCTTATGTTTTCGCGATTGTTACACATTAAATTAAAAATATATTTTATTCTTTCACAAGTATAATTACTTACAAGTATAGGTACATAAAAATTTAAACGATTGAAAATATAACCTAAAATTCTTGCTCCTGTCCGTGAAGGGTGACAGCGAGAACACTGGCTGCTTTCCTTCCACGACTGATCTCAGCTGCTGGTTACAAGTATACTTATACAATTGCTTTTTTTTCTTCTTCTAAACTTACAATTGCTATAAATATAGACCCTATATTGACTTTATCCACTACTTGGCCACCTCCACCCTCCACCGGATCGTGCTTAGGTCCTTTGTTATACAAGAGAAAACTAGATAAATTAAACATTAAAAATTATGTTAATGTAACCAAAATTCATTACAATATTTTATTTTGTTAGCAATTTCGTAGTGTAACAAATTATTACGTTAAAAGCGGTGGTGCATCCAACGCGGTAATTGGAATTCATAATGAACACCGACTTCGGTTCACCAAAATGTAGTTAACGCGTTACATTTTGGTGTTGACCCTTTGCAATAGTTTCCATTTCCCGTATAGAATGACCACACGTCCGGAAATATACGGATATGTCCAGATTAACAACACTCCTCTGAATTCTGGGAATTTTATGATAAAACTTTTACATACAAACAAAATTAGTTTTAAGGGTTTCTTATCTCAAAAAGTAAAAATGGAACCCTTATCACCAGGATCAGTTGTCCGTCTGTCCGTCTATTTGCCTGTAAGAAATATTTTTCTCAAGACCGCATTTATAGAGGTCAAATTTAATGTTAGTTTAAGGTTAGTTTCTTTCGGCTGTAAAATAATCAAATGTATGTACATCAACGCGATACGACCTTAAATGAAAGGTTTATTTTTTTATTTTGTCATTAATGAATGAATCAGAACTCATTTCCTGTTGAGCTATAATCATGACATTAGGTAATAAGCAAGGACATAATATATAAACAGGGATATACACATACTCAGGGATAATTTATAGTAGATATTGTGTATATTAAAATTTAATTTAAGTTTAATCGGAAGTTCTCCGATGCAGAATTTACTTTAATACGGGGTAGACAGAGCCTAGGGCCATAAGACCTTAGGCCACTTACATGCTCATATAATCGCACATGCTTCCCTATTGCAAAAGTTTAATAAATTATTAATAAATAACTGTGGAAGGAAAAACTATCACTGTTATTGTGTTACCATTACAATTGAGTAAAGCAACTCGCCTCTCACTTGACACCAGCAAAAGGACAAAGAAGCACATAGCCTACTTGGAATTCGCATCCCGATCTTTCCCACGGCTCCTTTACAAACTGAAATAAACTTTATGTTTAAAACAGAAGGTACAAAATATTATTTACCGGTTTTCATAACTCATAGCAGTGACAACAGCTTGGTATCTCATGGACTTTGGTAAATAAGTATTGGTAACGCTACTTTGAAAAGCAAGTTGAAAAAATTAAATAAAAAAATATACCTACTTAAAGAATAATTACTTTATTTATCAAAAATTTTCAATAAATTCTTGTGTAATTAAAGTTATCGTACAATTTTGAAGAGTTTTTGTCACACGATTATAAAGGTTTTCAAACTAAATTAATATGGGTTACATGAGGGCTGGGACTAACTAATGTATACAGGAATATTTATTCAAAACTAACTGACCCCGCGTTCTCGTACCGCCTTTCTTCTTAATATTTTTTCCGTAAGAACCTTGTACAGAGTATTAGAAAACTACAAAAAAAAATCAGCCAAATCGGTCAAGCCGTTTTCATGCTATGTCGTGACAACGGAAAACGGGTTTCATTTATATATATATAGATATCATTTTTTATAGATTTGATTATTATACACAGAGATGAACTATCTATTATTACTCAATAAATTTAATGTATTTAAGTATACAGATTCGTTGTCTTCGCTTAGAAAGCAAGAAAACCGCTTTTTTGAGCTTTCTCAAGCCCTCGCCGACAACCGCAAATCCCATTGACGTTACGTGACGCCCCGCAAATTATATCATTGTAACGGCCTCTAAAGGTGTCAATCCATTGTAGGTTTACCGGTACTTAGCTTAGTAAAAAAATGCTCGAGAAAAATTCAAGCAAGTGTCTACCTTTAGTGTGTCCAATCTGAGAATTATTGGATAAAAACAGTATTTATTTCGGATAAAAGAATTACGAATTCACTATGACGATAAAATCTTCCCATTTAAAACCTAGTAAGTATAAACATACATGGACAAATCACGCATCACAGAAAGCTAGCCCTAAAAATAAGTTTGAAACTTGTGTTATGAGATTTACCTCAACGATAGGTACTATATATTATAATGAATCAATCTGAAAAAAATAATTTTCCATGTTGACATTCTGACATGACATGTTGCATTAGAACCACTTGAGCACAGAGGTCACAACCAGAGCCCAGATCAGCATACTTATATGCCTTATCTTGCTAGCAGCGAAGCTAATCGAACTTAGTACAAAAACGATTCAAGGTTAGCTTAGCTGCGATGTATAGCATAGCTTACATAATATGTAGCAGTGGATTTGTAGCTTATTTGGTTGCAGTGAATAAAATGCGACTCTAAACCAAAAGCATAAATTACACATTTAAATAAGTATTATTCAAAAGTAGATAATACGTTCACTGCTGTAAGCCGCAAATAGTAAATTAATATCATATCCGGCGTTAAGATTTATAAGAATTATTTAATTAAAAGTAACCTCAATTGATAAAAGATATACTTTATTTATGACTTTTCTAATGCGCTTATATTTATTTCAAAAGGTGTATTATTTATAAATTTCGATAATGGTTAATGTTTATGTAATATGTTGAATAAAATAATTACTCTATCTCTGTAATTTAAAAGTGAGGTACATTTTCCCAGTAAATGATAGAAGGCAAGATGTTTTTATTTTTATGTGGGTATTATTTGTTACACTTAGCAATTTTTATTTAATTCTTAAAATTGCCTGCTATTACTTTTCGAAATCTTTGATTAACTTTAATTTATGGCAGGAAACATTTTCAAAGCTTTTTTCAACCCGTTCAGTATTATTTTAGAGTTAAGTCATCTTAATGCAAAATACACTTAGCCATATCTCCTCCTAGTTAAATAGAACTAATGCTAGAGAAAGTTTTAAGCACCAAGTATAATGGACAGTTAGTGATGGATAGCGCAGTGTCGTTAACTGAGAAAATTAACTGTCGTGTAAATAGTTTGTAGGATATGTTGTTTATTTAATGAGCAGGAAATGTTAACAAATAGGGTTAAACTACAGTTCTAGTTGTGTCCCTTGCAAGCTTTCGTCATTTCAGATTATAATTTACTCGTGTTTTAGTTTATCGAAACCTAATACACAGTATTAAATGATCAGGTCAGAATGTCACCACTAGAATAATTACTTATCAATTTTTGATAAAATACTATCAGCATAAATAAATAGACATATTACAAATTTAATTAATAAATCACAATAATAATAACTAATATTTATTTAAACTTATATAAAACCACAGATTATAGAATGCTATACTAGCACAGATATTCAACCGCCATACAAAGAAGCGCGCTTATTTTTAGTGTACCAATGTAGTCTCCCTATACTGTGACTTACTAACGCCATCTATCGATCACTTGGGAAACTGAGATTCTAACTCCGATAACTTAATAAATAAAGCACTAAATCAGTTTATGATAGGATGACGATACTTGAAAAAATCATGTTTTAATAATTCACACTCTTTTTACGCCAAAAACAAGCTGGATCTTAACTAAATTCGATTTTTTTCAATTCTTGTAGCGCCAACTATTGGCAATAAAAGGAACTAAATCTTTTTATTAGGCAATGGGACCACATGATAAAACTTAATATAAAAATGGTCCCTGTGGCATTGTACCGAAGACGCTGGGATTTTGATTAAGATCCCTTTTCCATGACTCTTTTTCATCCGAACGTCTTTAGTCAGTCAGTTACGTTTTAAGCTTACGCTTCAGGGTCCAGGGTACGCTTTATTCAAGGTTCTAGATATGGCAGAACGCTATTTAAGTAAAGCGACTGCCGTTTGACCTCCCCCAAATGTTGGCGGAGGTCATAGATTATAGAGAATCTATACCAATAGGATCATGGTACGGGTGTGTTAGTTGGCCAACATTGTCAGATGTTTCAGGCTGTTGAAAAGCATCTAACATACCCAAAGACTGTTTTAAAGTCTTTATCTTTGTAACTTCCTGACCTGGGAGGTCCGTAGCTACGTATATATACGTGTTAGCAGGGAGCTGTTCTAATTCCTTGCCATCAGATATGTTGACGCATTAGCAATCATATATGGTAACTTCCAGACCTTTACAAAAAAATCTGTGTGCATTTATATAAGTAACTAGCTGACCCGGCGAACTTCGTACCGCCTTAGCGTAAATTTGATTTTCTTAATATTTTTTTTTCCGTAAGAACCTTGTACAGAGTATTATAAAACTAAAAAAAAATCTGCCAAATCGGTCAAGCCGTTTTCATGCTATGTCGTGACAACGGAAAACGGGTTTAATTTATATATATATATAGATAGATTGATAGATATAGATATAAACTGAATCTTGAAGAAGTTTATTTATGCTATCATACGAACGAGTGAAACCAAAGAACACAGCTAGTTGTTTTCACAAAAAAATATTAATTAAAAAACTGAAAAATAAATATTACTTAGTGTAGACCAAGGGCGGGTAACAAAACAAACCTCCATAATGTAATAAGTACTTAGTTTACATAACGTACTTTCAACTTTCGCTGTCGTTTTCAGATGCAGACGTGACTGGTGTTACGCAAATGGACCATTGTTTATGAGAGCGGACACACGACACGAGGAAAGAAAGCAAAACTTACAACTCGTTGAGCGATTTTAAATCAGGGCTTGTTTTAACGTTAAAAATCTGGTGGCCTACTATCATCTCTTAAAACCATGCAAGATCCGGTGTGTAAGCGTGACAGCGCAATACATGATGTAAGGCGACATCTCGCTTACACATTGGGTCTTGCATGGTTTAAATACATGATAAGGCGACATCTCGCTTACGTTAGTTTTAAGAGATGATAGCCCTGGTATCCTTACCTTCCAAAAACATAGGTATCGTTACTTGACAAGGTATGGTTAACTCGGGTAACGTTAGTTTTCAACAAAATTATCGTTAAAAATTTTGATTATCGTTAAAAACACACTCCAACACACGCTTGTTCACGAACACTTAGCGAATAATATTCCATCATTATTATTTACAAATACTCGATAAAACATATTTTGAAATTTAAACAGTTTACTTTCCCATCAAAAACTACTCACTTATAGAACAGCGGAAACATTCACGATTGCTTAATGAGTAGCACGCTTTACCTGTTATTAACGATAACAAGAGTCGTGATTAGACTATTTATAACGGTTATTAGTTGTCACGTCGTTATTTTGTCTTTAGCGATGGTTAGATGTCTAAGTACGTTTATGGTCACGATTGTGTGACTTTCTTGATCAGGAAGCCATGGTTTGTTTATGACTTGTATTTTAGCATAATGGGTAATGAAATATAGTGAGTTGGTATCACAGGAACGAGTTGCAGTGGACACGGTTGGTCCGTTTCGCTGATTTTATTTTCGGTAGACGTTCAATTGCGATTGGAGAGGACTCATGAATAACTTCGTCCTGATCTCTAGTAATTGGAGAGCTCATTTTAAGCCTAATTGCCTCTTTGTGATATCGCAAAAAAAAATCTTAGAAACACATGTATGTTTTCCCGTGCGAGATACATTAATGAGCTCGCTACTCGGAAACCGGGCTTAATAATCATCATTTAAATAGTCAGTGTGGTTTTTGGAGTTAAAAAGAGTCCACTGGTTGTCGTAACAAGCACATACGGGACTAAAAGAGGTCTCAATTTACTAGTACTTATGTATATCCAAGTGATAGCATATTCAACAAACAATAGCATTAAAACAATTCCAAACCTAATGACTACATAGTATAAAACAAAGTCGCATTCTCTGTCCCTATATCCCTATGTATGCTTAAATCTTTAAAACTACACAACGGATTTTGATGCGGTTTTTTTTAATAGTTATTATTCAAGAAGAAGGGTATTTATGCGAAGCCGGGCGGGTTGCTAGTAATCTTATATATTGGGCAAAAATCGAGACATTTAATTATAGCGGTCCTCAAGCATCCCCGAAAATCATGTATTTTAATCCATGAAATAAGCAAAAATATTACTCTTTCTTCCTAAATTCTCTTGTAAAAGAGCATCCAAAAGAGAAAAAACTCTTACAAGCTTTTTAACAAGATCGTTTAATTTTCTGCTCAATAACTGCTTAGAAAATTACGATGAGCAGCAATATTATTATGCAGAAAACTATACCCAAGTACATTGTTAAAGGGACAGCGGCAAGATAATTAAGTTCTCTAGCACGAGACGTTAACAAGCCTTAAGTTTTAATTAATATAGGTGTCTCTTTGAAGGTTTATTGTTTTACGTGGCTTTTGTCATCGCTAATTGGGGAGGAGACAATAATGAACAATCGATATCGATAGGGCTTTATTGAGCTGTGAAGAGACTAAACACTGAAAATAATTTATTGAGAGGGATTATTAATCAGATTTATTCAAATTGTAGATAGCATACTAAAAGCCACATAAAAAAAAAAACAACCTTTTTAACTCCTAGCTCTGTTGTTTGTCTGCTTTCTTTTTATATTCCATGCACAAAGAACTAAGTTACAAAATAAACTATTTGATTATCAGCCAACAGAGATTCTACCATTAGTTTTTGCAAACGCAACGCTACTGACTGTTTTTTATAAGTAAAATCTATACACAGTCAGGTGACTAAATATTTTCTATAGACAATTTATAGCAAAAGTTTGCAAGAACTAATTGTAGAGGCTAAGAATAAATCTTTCACTTTTGTCCATCAATAACTAATCAGTGTTCTTACTTTCATTATCTTATTACATGCGCTGTCTATATACTTATGTCAATAAGTCGCATACGACGACCCCTTGGAAACAAAGGGTACAGTTAGGGTTAATTAAGGCCCTTTATGCGGATTGTTGAGGGCTGATCACACGCCAGGATCGTCAAATTAGATTAGAATAGACACGTAGACCGCTGTGATATGGACGGACATAGGTGAATGGGTGTGCTATACAAATATGTATAGGGCACTTCAGAAGGAACGTTTTAACTCTTTAATGTAAAGTAAAGTAAATAGTACATGACTGTAGAGGCCAGAAATGAAGCCATTTACGGCCGAGTTATATTGCCGAAGCGCTGATGAGGCCTTGCCAAGTGCTTTTAAAAGGACGAGGCAAAGTCGAGGCCTTTGTCTTGTCTTAGGCCAGCAATGAGTCTATTGACGTATCGTTTTTTTTAAATAATGAAGCTATTTCCGAGCAAAAGGAAGTAAAAACACTTTATTGTACTTACTTTAGAATTCTATACATGGATTACAGTCTGTGTAGGCGGCCTTATCGCTAGTAGCCTTTAGTTAGGTTTTGTAAAAAATATTGATCTTTTGCGTGTACGTGTACGTCAGCATTAGCTCGCAATCCAAAGGATACTAAATGACCATAGTTAAGAATTGGAGAGAGTCGCCACTTCCTATGCTTTTTACAAGCTTTTATTACATAAAACAGTCACGATATCATATAGCGTTTTACCGGTTGCATTCTAACTCGGTTCTGATATGAAACACAGAGTGCGAAAAAACGGAAATTTCTATCTTTTCTTTTCACGAAGATACTTAAGACAATATTCGGCATTATTTTATGACCAGCCACCTACCTTGCTCTAACCCTTGCCCTTCCTAAGAAAGGTTTGCTTTGGTTGGTGGAATGCGCTACCATTCGTAAAAGGGATAAAGGTTAATCTCTGTCATTATCTGAGTCGCTTCTTACGGCACCTTCAGGTTGAGGGTGTGGTCTATTCTAAAACAGGAGACTATATGGATATTCACATAATTATCGTTATATCTAAAAGATATTGAATATTGGACAATGGTCTCTAACGGAGATCTATCTCATTGATCGGATTTTAACTAGGTCATTGGACCATCTGGTACGAGCTCCTGTCATTGCCTATGATAACATGTCACTCCAAAACACGGCTACAGCTAACATCAATATTAAAGATACGAAGTCGATAGTAAACTTGATGGTATTCATACAAACTATTCAAAAATTTCTTTGTGATTCGGTTGGTACTCATAATTTATGAAGTTTTGAATCAAGGGTCTATTTAAAAAATACTATGTAAAACAAGGTTTTTAAGCTTTATTATTATTCTAATGAGGAACTGTTTGCAAGTTTGTATTGTAGAGAGAATCAAAACTACCAAACCAATTTCAAAAAATATTTTTGGAAAAGATAGCCTAATTCTTGAGATACATCCAGTAAAACCACGGGGAATAGTAATATATATATAAAAATTACCAACTAACCTTGAAATATGATATTGGAGCAACAAAAAACTTCAAGGTAACGAAATATCAGCTCGGGCTGACTATCGTATGACCGATATTGATTGAAAATAAATTATTTATACGGTGTTCAGCATTGTGTAGTTGACCTCGGGTTCCTTGGAAACCGGTTGATACTTGTAACTAACTAGCGACACGCCTGGCTTTGCGCAAAAATTTGTATGTTCTATGCTATCAAAATAATTCCTTCCAACACGAAATTTATTTTATTTTTAATATAAATTTCACCTGCTTTCGCTTGTACTACTGAGTTAAAATTTTACACGTGTTATCTTTTCGATGACAGTGCATTATTAAAATAAGCATAAATACTATAAAAATAAGCGATAAGTTCGCCTTTGTAATAATTTTATTTTCGATCCTGTACAATCCAATGATATATTTATGTAATTGGTGCAATAAAGTGTTTATTCATTTATTCATTCATTATCTCATGGTGTATCCAGAATCGGCTCACAAAAAAGGAACTCCGCAATGTTTAACTACGCAAACAATTCATTTTTGTCACGCAGTTATTGCACCAATGTCTCCCTGCACACAATAAATCCGTCCTAAAAATTAATTTTATGTTGAACTTATTACACGATTAAGTTGACGAAAACATTATATATGGCCCGCTTAATATCGACGTAACTTAGTTACATATCCATCTGACTAGTATTATAAATGCGAAAGTGAGTTTATATAATTGTTTGTTTCTACTGAACCAATCTCCCTGAAATTTCGCATACACATAGCTAGGAGTATTGAGAAAGACATAGGGTTCATCTAGGGAAAAAGCACTGTTCCCGAAAGAAATACATGCGGGCGAAGCCGCGGGCGAAAACTAGTTACAAAATAAATGACGAACTGACTATCGTAAAGGTTAATACGCAGTCCCATATTACGGTTTTGGGTTCGATCTCCAGTCATAGAATTTTCACATTGACAGTAAGTATCAAAACAACTACAGCGATACAAAGTACTCAGTATATAAAAAGTAGAAAGGTTTAATCTGTGTGTAGTCTAGCTGGCATAAGAATGCGGCTCTGGCCGCTTCATAAATATGGAGCTTGTGATTATTGTGGATCCCAGACGCAATCCACAACATGCTTCGTACAGAACAGAACGTACAAGATCAGCAGTTTTACCGGCTTTTAATAAGAAGAGGTTCTGTTTGATTGATAACTATAACTAGTATGTGAAATAAGAAAATAAATACATAATCTGTAAATATTGTAATAAAATCAATGACCCTTTATAACCTGGTTTCAAAGGTTTTTTAAACTATCTTTTGGACTAATAACCCACGACCACCGACGCTTCACCGTCTTCATATGGCCTCAGTAAACGAAGGAAAGTCGTGTTTTGTTTATTATGTCAAGAAGTAGATTTTTTTTTTTTTGAATAGTTTTTACGGCCATGGAATCTAGTCCTTTAAGGCCTTTCTTGAATTTATTAATCTTCTTCAGTCCTACTTAATTCATTCTTCAGTTCTACTTAAGTCAAAAATAAGTCAATAGTCAAGTCCAGTCAAGTAAGTAAGTCTAGTCTGAGTCAGATGGCTAAGTGAAGCGGTGGAAAAATTTCACTTAGCTATATCATGGAGATTTTGGTGACAAAGATAAAAAGTCAAGTAATCGACACTGTATCACTTCCCAACACTCACGCTTGTTCACGAACACTTTGCGAATAATAATCCACCAATATTATGCACAAACACTCGAAAAAACCTAAGTTTTGGAAATTAAATACAGCGCGGACATAGCGACAGTTTACTTTCCCTCCAAAAACTCTCAAGAAGTAGAAAAGATTATCTCACCTGTTTTTTTTTACAAATATTTTTATTGGATAATGTTATAAGAATGAAAAATATGTTTTAAAAATATAACGCAATTGCGCCAAAAGATAAACCACAACAAAATAATTATAAAATCCTGTGTACGGACGTAAGGAAATTGGGTGGTCGAAAACACAATAGTTACAACTTAGTCTATAAGTAATCTAACCATTTCTCTTTTTTTTCGACCATTTTCCGCCTATTTTCTAAGTGTAGTTTCTACATGCATATGCTATTTCCTACGGAGATGCCCATTCTGAATTTTATCATAATTTCCAACTGATTTAATAGCATTTAACACTGTTTTTCTGAGCTACATCGCCGCGGGGCGAGTGGAGACAGGTTGAATTACGATGTGCGGTTTTTTGGTATTTATAGAGTAAACTGGTTTTTATGGACGCTTGAGTATGGGAACTATAGGTTTAGTTACATTTCAAGTTGTAGTTTTAATATGATTGATACATAAATTTGTACATATAAAATCATCATCATTATGTGTAGACCATTTACTACCTGTTGTGTCTGAGGATCTGGAGTTCTTCAGAACGGCCTCCCAGCCTCCCCTCTGACGTACTATTTTCAATACCTATAGTATTTTTTCCTGATGGCCCTTAGTCATCGAAAGGAAAAAAATAATACATATTTTTAAGTTTTTAATCAATTACAGAATATAGAGGACAAGTAACAGGCAACGGATAAAAATTATAAATAAATAAAAAAGTTTTTATTTATTTATATTATATAAAAATATCTGATAAAGCTGTTAGCTGTAGTTAAAAGTAAGTTCTACTCCTATCTATCTCATTTTGTCTGAGGTAAACAACTATAAATGTTATCAAGGAATGGCAAAATGAGAAAGACGTCCCGTGTCGACACCCTTTTAAATAGGGTGTCCAGTGTGAAAGCTGAGATAAATATTTTTTTATTAAAAGGGAATAATAAAGAACGAAAAAGCATATGGACACTGAACCTTGCACTGAGCATGTAACTTAGAAACACTAATGTGACTTTAAATAAGACATCCATACTAATGTTATAATTGCGATAGTCTGTCTATCTGTCTGTTCGTTGACCCCTTAACCAAATTTGACGAAATTTAGTAGGCTACTTTTAGGCGCAATATAACATAGTTCCAAGCGGGCAGACCGCGGGCAACAGCTAGTTGAAGAAAAAAAAATACGTTTGTTTAAAGCGAACATTTACAAAGCGCATTTTGTCCCAAAATTTTCCTGTTCGTGCACAACCTACTAGCCACTATTCCCTAAGGCTTGGACCGAAAGATCCAGATAGGATTATAGCATCATTCACGGCTACATTCCGAGAAAAGAAGCCGAATCTTTGCGAATTGGCGCGAAACGACACCTTCGGGGGATTAAGATGTTGATGAGCAGAGGAGAGTCCTTGTTTTTATATAGCTGTTTTATTTTTTGTTCTAATAGAAAACAATGATTTTATAATTCTTCGTTCATTATATAAATTACGGCTAATTAATATGTATATTATGCTAGCGAGTGAAAGCGCGAAGTAATTTAAATAATTAGATAAGTACTCGTAGGTATATTAATTGGTCACTTTTTGTTTTTTATTTGCTCTTTGTTCATAGACGTACCTGGAAGAATTATAGTATGTAGGCGTACCTGGAACAATTTTTATACTTTGGGGAAATTTCGTTTCCTTTATTGCTGCATAATTATTCCACAACTAGCTGTTGACAATGTAGCCTATGTTTGAACCCTGGCACAGTGGGCTGCAGAGAAATCTGATCCCCATGCCACAAGTATCGCTATTGAAAGGGGGTTAGATTTCTCTGCAGCTCACTGTACTGCATCCATACCAATTTCCTCAAAATCTGTCCAGTGGTTGGATATGGCTGCCAGGTCTTGCTAAATATTTTTGTACTGATCATATTATTACGTACACAATACGCGAGAACAAGTTGTCTAATAATTAAAATATAAACTTTCTCGATTTTCCCATACATAACTAAGAATGTTAAGATTATGTTCAGTTATATGGTTCAAGCAGAGGCAGCTTGGTCAAATTTGACCAGTGTTGCGTTGGCAATTATTTGGTGCCAACCTGAAAAAATGAAATTATTTCAAACACGGCTAGAATTTATCTTAAACGCAGTTCCTCACCTTACCTCTCCTACGCAGGTTTAGTTCTAATTAATAATTTTGGTAAAGTGTTTAAATAAGTACCTAACTGTAAAACTCAAAACTGCGCAAAAGACCAAATCAATATATATTTAACCAACTAAATAAACGTTTTTGTAAATATACTTGTATTCGTAACAAAACGGGGAGGGATTGGTTTTATTAACGCCTCCTCGTGTTATTGAAGCCAAAAACTACATAATAAGTTAATAGCAGTTATATCGTTATCTAGAAATCATCATCGCAGTATGTTGTTCCGACCCAAACTATTATTATCATAGGACAGAGAAAATACTTATTACAGTGACACCCACATATGTAATTGAAGTTTCGCAATCATCCTGCGTAGCTATGTGAGACTTCCAAACTATACAGAGAATTCGGGTGGTTTAGAAGGGACATCCAATTTTAGTTTCGACGGAGTTTTTAGTGAAGTCCGGTGAAAGTCCGAAGTGAAAGTCCGGGTAAATGGGCTAATGAATGAAGTTAATGGAAATTTTGAGACGGTCCCTTAAGTTGGCAAATGGAATCAATTCTTTCTCTGTAATTTACGAGATGTATCAAGATAGCATATAGAGATTAGATACACTCTTTATCGCACTACCAATTTTTGAAGTGAAAACTTCGCGCTGTGCAATTCTTTTGATGGGGAAAAAATGTTAACACGTTAGCGGATACACAACTGCTATAGCAGTTATAACAATTAAACTTCTATTGTGGTTTCAAAAACGTCCGCCAACGTGTTGAACTCGCGTCAGGGTCACATGACCGTCAGATTGAAAATTGGGTCTGTTATAAACCTGCTATGCTCGACACGAGTCGTGTTCGGCGGCTTATTTTTATTTCACGTGGGAATTTCGGGAAATCAGTTCTAACATTTAAATACATTATTTCTAATTCATAGTTAAAGTTAGACCTAAAAACGCTGAGAAAACGTGGGAGACGACCCCGACTCACTTTGATATAAGCTGTAGATAGCGACCTAAGAAAGAAAAAAATTGACCCAAAGACGACCCAGAATCGCCAGTTTTGGAGAAAAATGGTTAGAAGAGCCGATCCCAATTTAAATGGGAAAAGGCCGGTAGAAGAAGAATAAGAAATTTATAGTTAAAGTAGTTTTTGGGATTTTGATTATAGTAAAAAAAAAAAAAAAATGTTTTAATTACTCTAATTAACTTTCGCTCTTATACAATACATAAAAAATACGAAAAAATTACGATGTGACATGGATTTCTCGATCGATTCATCCCACGTTTTGGCTGTTTTCAATTCCCATTCCCTTACAACATTGAACATAATTATATCTTATTTATTTATATTATTATTTATCGGCGAAAGGGGCAATCACGACATAGGCGATGCGGCTAGCAACCCATCACTATTGATTTCCTGTTTAAACTATCATCATGCTTAACGTGGTCTAAGGTCTTATGGCCCTAGGCTTTGTCTACCCCGTATGGTAAGACGTGACTATATGTATGTATGTATTTATTTAACATTTACTTCAGGCTCAAGGAAGTTCAATTGTTAGTCAATGGATTTCTTGTCAACTGTCATGTATTATTTATACTCCAATGTTACATGCAGGATCGACATGGTTCATGAGCGTTAAGTATTCTCGTAAGTACCTAACTCTTTGTACACACAAATACTCACACACGAGAATACTCAATGTCTTTTCTATTCTATTCATATGGTCCCAGATAATATAAATCCATTTCCTATTGAAAAACACTTCTCTTGGGTTGAAGAGCTAGGTAATGTCCCATTAATTTTAATTAGTTAAGTAATCAATGTATTTTGGTTACTAAACGAAGTGTTTGTAGTAATTTAATTTAATTACAGCATCTGGAATAAATTAAAAAAATTCATTTGTGATGACCAAAGCTTCGCCACTGAGTGTTCAGTGCGCAGGTGGTTGTTGAAAAAAATCTGAAGGTTTTAATACATAATACTTTTTTTATTATCAAAAATTATTTTATTAAAATTGAACATTGATTAAAATATCTAAATAATATATAGTTCCAAAGATACTTTAAATGATCGAGGTTTCAATAAAAACAGTTTAGGGAAATACTAAAAATTATAATAATCGGCGCGTTGATGTCTTTTTTTTAAATAATGTTCAAACTGAAAGTTTTGGTAAGACAACTACGAATATTGTCAGTAAATTGAAAAAAAAAATCGATGTAGGTAGGACTTGAAATATTATTGAGTAGGACTTTTTTGTACTTAACTCCTAATAACTATAGGTGATACAACTGAGCAAGTTCTAAAACAAAAATTATTCAAATTAATTTATTCTTTTAATCTATTTTATGTCGATACACTAAGTAGGTTGTGTCATATTATACAAATATACACTAATTTATAAACTATAAATATACTTAATGTCATTTAATTTGAATTTACTAATATGATGACAATTTAAAAAAAGCAACAATCAGAGATGACAGCCATGTTTTCCTTCACAATGGCCCATATATTTAGTATGTCCTTGAGCGCGGGGTATGCTGCTGGCCTTGCTATCAAGATGCAGAATTGTGATGCACCCATTGTCTTTTTGCAAACCGGTTGTCCGGAAGGCTTTTGTACTTGGTCGGGTGAGGTTTGAAGGTTGACTGTAATTCTAGGAAAGCGCTTTTAGATGAGACTTGTTTTGAGATGCATTGTATATTCTAAGCGTACACGTTTTGTGAAATATTTGTTTAAAATATAGTGTGTCAATTTCAAATATATTTTCATAGTAAGTTAGTTGACTTGTGTTGCGAGAAAACAAATGCATACATGTCAATAAATTACAAAGAAGTTAATTAAAAGGAAATATATTTATGGATTATGATATTTGAGAATATTTTCGAAAAGAGAGCGTATATAGGTATTGTCTTAAGTAGGATCTATCCATGTATTTAACCGCGGGCTTATCAAGAAAAAAAAAACACCTGAATCGGTGAAATAATGCATTTAGTATAATTATTTTATATTATGTGCCGTAAATAACACATATTCTAATACTAATGACATCGTCAGTTCATTGACTCCTGCGCAGGTTTCGTGGTCCTGTTATAATGGTGCAGCGGATGCGAATGTCCATAACCTAAATTGATCAAAAATTGGTTTAGTGTAGTGAAAAAAACATACTTTGAGACCTTGGCAGAATTATGAAATAGTAGTCTTCTTTTTAATTTCGAGTAATATTGGCTAAATAAATGGGCCCTATATACCCAACCCCAAACCCGACCAAAAAATTTAAGATTTATTTATATACCATAATAATATGATGGTATATACATATCAAACCTTAGAACAAAAAACAACTAAATAATCGAGCCTAAAGATAGGTCTAATACAGGAAAATAATAAGACCTATTAAACTACCTAAGGAATTTAAAAGTGTACGTGGCAAAGGGCGTTCCTTTTTTTCAAATCAATCTTAGATCACGAACATACTTAGTACGTGAGCTACGAGCCACTAAAGGTTGGAGTTTTAAACTACTTCAATGCCTACACAATAATGTCTACTATGCTTATGAGCACATACTACCGCAATAAGTAGGCTTCAAGCAGTTCATTGTCTAGGTCTATCCTGAGAGAAATTCCTGTCGTAATCGAGTGAGTCACAATCAAAAGTTTATTGCACTTTAGCGTGACTAATATGTTGTATGTATTTGTATATTGTGTCGATTTATAAACAGGGTTGCCAAAAACAGCTACTGTTTTTCTGGCAATACAAGAGTTAGATCATGATTTCAAAACATCATGGAATGTTATTGGTCATCTGTTCTATTATTAACGTATTACTGTACTAGAAGCTAGACTACCTTTTTAATGTTCAGTAACGTGAATTCTTAACTTTCTGACATCTTTATCGTTATAATTCTGTCTTATTTCATTTTGCTCCAAGTATCTAAATGTATAGCGTTTATCGGTCGAGCTCATCATTATTATTACTTGATACTTAAGTCTAAATATTCAATTGTGCTTGCCTAACCGCTAATAAAATAATTTTATGAGCCGTGTAAGAAAACTCAGCAAACACAAAATTGCAAATATATTTAACATTACATCAAGCAAGTTCAATAATAATAAACAATCTAAGAACAAGTCTCTCATAAATTGTTTGGTATTCACCACCTAGTTAGCATCTGAGCAATCTGCTCACACATAAATCACCGCCATTACTGTCAAGTGGCAACCCTAACAATAATTGGCGAGTTGCGCAACGACCACGTATTCAAATAACCAGTAATAACTTTCGTATAGAAATCGCCGAGTCACGACTGTACTGACAATCGTATCTGTTGAGAGAATTATATCGAATGATTGAGCACTCGGGACTAATATCGATTAGAAAATGATCGACCTCTCTGTATTTGTAACGAGACGAGCAATGCTTGATAACTTTCTGAGAAAATTGTGGTGTTACAAAATATTAATTTATTCCGTGGCAGCATGTGCAGGGTAATTTTCAAAAGATGCTGGCGCTAGATCAAATAATGTCATATTTTAAGGAAGCAGCAGACAGAGATATGTGACGAAGGATCGTAAGAGAAGCGGCCATGGAGCAACCCAATTTATAATCGATATAACGACCACTCTGCTAAGAGTGGTCGTTATATGACAAAGTAAAAGAATTTCCTTGCTCTTGTCTAGGGTTTTGCCAACTTGGAACTCCTTTCTATCTCCATGACTTTGGGACTCAATATAACTAATAATAACTAACATAGACAGACAGATACTTTTTATCGAACCATCAATTTCAAATTCTACATTTTGATACAAATCAAACAATGGTTTAAAGGCAGACTTATTTCAATTTAGTAGATTACCTACATAAAATAAGTATATAAAAAAATAACTTTAAATGTAGAGAATTAAATGAGGGAAAGCGTTAATTTACTTAGATGCCGTCTCTAAAGCAATAATAAAACTTTCTATTAAACAAGTATTACTTTCATATGTGTCTAGTATTATCAAGCAAATGAACAAATGGTACTTTGAAATGAATATGAGCATGATCTTGCACATAATGTAATTGTAAATTATTTAAATCTTTTATTTTAAATTTTCTACTATCGGCCACTGTTTTACACTATGTTAGTAATACATAGTGTTTGTTTAAACCAAATTACCGCTATAGTGGCGGTAACTAAAATAAGAATCGAAAATTTAAAGGCCATTAACACACTTTTCAAGAAAGAAAGAAAAGGAAATACACGCACTGTTATTAGGCAATAAAATAGGTGAAAATTGATAATACATTCGAACCTTTGTTCGATGGTTTACTTCCCTAATGGGTTCTAAAACTATAATAACATTGTCTCAATAGATGTCTCAATTAGACCTAACAAACCTTATGTCCGGTACAGACACTTGAGACAGGTAACTGTTTGTCAATTTGCTTCTGGGTACACAATCTGCACTGGATCAATCCACAAATAGAGTCAATCTTATAAATGTTTAGTACGATGAACAAGAATCCACTAGATTTACAATTAGTAGACACTACCGTTAGTTTTGTTTTATGAAACTCTCTCTAATAACAAGAAACTTTATATAGTATCATTGTTAGACCTGAATAGATATTAGGAGGTAGTTTATTCGCTAGTTCTCTGATTTTTTAGAAGACTGACTCTGAGTAACGCATTTATTAATTTGCTTAATCTTTATTGTGTCATAAGTAAAAATACTAAGTAGCGGACTTAATGCTAAGATGCATTACCTCTGGTAAATAACTACTATATACTATATATATACATACCTTGTATAAATTAATTTTAACTTTATAAATTAACCTTTTTTAAATTGATTTACTTTACCGTCACCCACCGATTGGATCGACCCACAATTTCTTAGTAGAAATCCTGAGCTACGACAATCTTAAGACTTAGGTCGAGTCAGGTCAAATCATAACATTTCTAACCTCAAATCTGGAGCACGTCGCACAGTATAATTGGCTCAGGAAGGCTCTAGACGGCTCTAGACTATAGTAGAGCCACAGTTAGAGCCGCGGAGAGCCCTTGCCGTCTGGTTAGAGCGATAGTGTTAATTGGGTTATTTACAAATAAAACTTGAGGTGTTGTGTGTGAATTTGTAACGCTGGTTTATTTGGCGATAATTCATTAATATCCTCTTTATTTAAATTTTAGAGTATATATGAATAAAGAGATGTAAACCACTCAGATTAATCTTGAGGTATCTTAACCGCAAAAAAATCATGAACCTAAGAAAACCGAGATATTAACGATAGAGATGGCCCCGTCTGTTATTTCTGCAAAACAAACATTTAATTAACTTAAATTTTACAATTTACAACAAACATTTATTTAAAGTAACCTAAAATGTGTCCCTAATATACTCGTAATATCCCTTATGTTTTTTCTTTTGGTGCAATAATCTCAACTAAAATAAACTAAAAAAATAATTCTACAAAAAATCAAACATAAAGGAATGAAAATATATAAAACAATAAATTAGCACGCCCAAATAAGCTGTTTTTAGTATTCTAGAACACTCTCCAAGGCTCTTCGTGCAGAATATAGTATCGGCTTAACATGTCGTGAACAGAGACAGCTGACCGCTTTACCCTGGCACATGACCTAGCAGCTTCAATAAAAATGGAAATTTTTGTTATAGGATGTGTCTGTGTTACATGGTCCTGGTTTTTATATTTCAGACGCTTACAATTTACATTGTATGTTTTTTTGCGATCAAATTAAAAAGTCTTTTAAAAATACGCATATTTATTTTTGTTTGATAGGTAAATACAAAGATATAAAAACAAAATGCACCATAGCGGACTTATTCCAGAAAGGGGAGAAATATCTTAACCATAGTCAACCAGCGGGTGACAAAGAGAATAGATGTTTATTGTATGGTAGAATGGTGTGTGAACTGGTGGAGGCTGAAGGGTACAAATACTCGTAAATTTAAATCAAATACTATGTATTGACTATAAGTATATCCTTGATTAGGCCTAATTATGTTGACCTCGTAGTCTTATAATAAAATATAGATTATTCAAAATATAACTAAAGTATTTCCTTTTTAATTGTAGAATTTAATAGGCAATATAACTTCAAAATGCAAGATAAAATACAAAGTCTCCTGCTGCATTTCAACAATGTTTCAAGACAAAAATCATCACAAAGAAATGTGTATGTTTTCTTTCTTAAAAATGAAACAAAGCCAGGCTGAGCCACGCTCAGTTCTATATTGGCTTCGTACAAGGTATGCGGTCCCAACTCAAGCACATCTCGAGATCTCTTGGCCCCAAGACGAAATATGTAGAGCTGTTTGTTGAGACGATGTTATGAACTGTGTAGTACTCTGCAGATTGGAATTTCCTAAATTATGATTTACAAAGGTAATTCAAGAATAACTGACTAATTAGAAATATTGTAATAAGGTTAACAATGCTCTTAGCATTAAGTCCGTTTTATTTTTAGGTTTTTCGTCTCAGCACTGGTCGTTCTGGTTCGTAATATTCGTCACATTTTTTTAAAGTCGTTTTTGAATTTATTCAAAAAGAAAGCTTCAATTTAGATTTAATTTTAATTATGATAATCATATAAGGAACATAGTGAATAAAATACATAGTAGTCGCGCTCCCTCTAGCTTTTGTTAGTACCCACTCGGCTCCGCGATAATTAGGTATTACATTATTAATGGACTAAGCTCCATTTTGTATTCAGTCACATTATCTGCTGGTTAACTAACTAAGAGCCAGCTTTAAAATACTCTTTCTTTTCGCCTCTATACGTTCACATCTAGTGTGAAATTAAATAAAAATCTTGAATTTAGTTTCATATTTTAATATTAAACAGTTATTTTGAGTATAGAGGTAGCAGAAAATGGTGCAAGATAGATCAAAATGCAGACCTTTATTATCGGAGGCCAAGATTTATTATGAGTCGCTTCGCTTTGTTGGTTAGTTAAAGAAAATTTAAATATTATATATTACTAACATTTATTAAATACTGTACATTTATTTCCTGTGGCTCTGTATAAAAGCACCATTCTCTCTCTCTCTCTCCCTCTCTCTCCATTTGTAGATGTCACAAGAGACTAAGGGAACCAGTGATCGAAATTTTACCTTTGTCCGACTGGTGGCGAATTTTCCCAGCAAAAAGGCATTCTTAAGAAATCATCTTCAGTATTTGTATGAAACAAATACTTAATGCCGCGTAATACAAAAAAAAATATAAATAAGACATAAAATTTTAGCAAACCTTGGGTTTCAAAGCCATATAAATTAGAATTCCGAATAATACTTAAGATAGTAGCCAGTCACAGTCATTGGGGTGCAAGGAAGGAGCCTCCCCGAGGGACGTTAAGCTGATCATACCCTAAATCCGAAACGTCCGGCGCACCCTGGTCAACTAGCTCCCGGTAGCGCAGAGACTAGTTGACTAATCCTTCCACCACGATGTCTGATCCTATGAACCATCAGACATCGACACGATAAAGAAGAAAAAGACAGTCATAACAACCTATTTTGTAAAGGAATATAGAACCTAGATAACTTTATGTTAAATGTAATAGTATTAATACAAGAAAGCAATGTAAATTGTCAATAAAATCGGAATGGTAAATAAATTTCCTTTGTAACGGTGAAAGAAATGGTATCAGTAACTATTTGTATTGAATTACATTGTGTACAGTAGGCCACAAAGAAAAGCATACCGCCTTACGTGTTAGTGTAAGTGTAAATTGGTATACTTTTTATGCGGCCCTCTGTACGAGTAACCAGATTTGGGGTCTAGTTCAAACAAGGTTCAATGTGAAATAAGACCGTGTATTTGTATAGGTCTGGTTTATATGTTATAGCCTTGAATCTTTAGCCAATATCGTTGAACTGATCGCTGATTTTGCATGTAAACAGTGATTTTCATGTTTATTTGATATAAACTTGTAATAAACCGAACTGATACTATATTATATGCTGAAATAATTGAAATCTTGACATCATAATCATTTTGTGTAAATGACACGGTTAATCGCCCATGCACACCCTGGTGTTAGACTTCTTCGGAACCACCTCTAGGCCTCTGATGTGGTTACTTCAACGACTACCACATGGCAGCTATATGGCGGGATCAACGGCTTACGTGCCTTCCGAAGGACGTAATCATAGAGGTATTTATTATCAGACAGTAAATTCATTCAAGCCTGCAATGTCTTAACCAGACTGGCAACAACTAAACAAAGTATGCTTTCCTTGGAAATCAAATCCACAACCTCCGGCTCTACAGGCAAATGTAAGAGGCCGGGAGGCGGTTCCGCAGAACTTTGAAACCAGGTTGTGCATTGTCTATTGACCATAACACCTACACAAAATGAAAGAATACTGGACATTATAAACAAAAACTGTGTAGATACTGCAAAAAGAGTAAATATATTTTTTTGAATCCTGTAATTTTTATCTTAACTTATTAACTTTTACTTAACTTATAAACTTACGCTCTTAATATTATTATAATGTGAATGTTCTAGACTGTAGACGCGTTGTATCTATTTAGTGTAAGCATGGTTTGTGCTGATCATAGAATTTGGAAATCACGCGCGGCGGGAATTTTTTTTTAATCTATGGTGCTGATTGACGTGAAACGGTGGAGTCGAGCAATGTTTGGATGTGACTAAGTACAGTTCCCTAGCGCGGAAACGAAACTTGCCTGATTTAAAAGTAAGGCGAAGGTTTTTTTTTTAATCTTGGAAAGATAGATTTCCCTATTTATATAAAATGTTACTATACACCTTGATATTTTATGTACTATTTAATTATTGATCAGTCATAAATCATACTATACATATAAATTGACACCAAAAATCGCAATAATATGTCAGTCACCAATCGCCAAACGACGTACCTATTGAGTCGAGTATCAAAGGGATCGAGTATAAAACACATCGTCAATTCGTCAGCGACCATGTCGAATCATTTCACCGTTTTTGTTGATTACTTTTTGACTCCAATCTGACGCTTTTCAATATATTTCGTTAATTAAAGCGGAAGTAACGCAATCCTCCTGGTATTGCAGGCGTCTCATAGGCTGCGGTTACTGCTGCCCGTCAGGTGGGCCGTATGCCTATTTGCCTAATTAATAATATTTAAAAAAAATAAAGAAAAAAAAGATTACTCAATCATATAAAAATTGAAGAAAGGGTATCACACGAGAACGGTAGCTAAACCACTTGCACTTTGGAAGTGGCAGTAAACTTAACATAAGTAATGAATGACGTCAATATCAATATGATAAAAATATCCTATATTGAGAATAAACACTTGCATTTTATTTCAACCTCGGGCGGCCGCTAGTTAAATATGTAAAAAAGAAACTATCTATCTATTTAAAAGGTCAATTATTCATTACTTCCATAAACAATAGTTTACTCATAAATACATGCATTCCTATCTTGTTCATAACACTCAAATTTAATGTACTCTACTGTTGCAAAGATACTTGTAAATTTTATATAACACATATTACTTAATTTCAAAGACCTAAAGATATATTGATGCATGTAATTCGCTTGTTTTCGTTTTCGTATCGAATGTATTATTGTACTCCTGTATTACGCAAGAATAAAATATCAAAACAAAAGGTAAATATTTCATAACAAAAGGAAAGTTACATAACGTTATTATTACCCATGAAATGGAACGTTCGGCCAGAGATAAGGTACTCAACTATGCCCTTAACAAAGAGGCGACCTGGACTGGTTGCAAAATGTTGTACGCGAAGACTAGTGAACCGCAGAGCGACAAAACAGAACTAGACTAACGGAGTTATGGCATATTCACGGTATGATATAGTCTTATTATTTTGCTTAGGATAATATTATAATCTGCCAGTGTTTTGAGCACGTCGCCGCAATAAAAGATTCACAGGGAGTTAGTATATGAATTTTAAATAGTTTAAAGTTAGTTTTGGTACTGTGTTTTATAAACATAAATTAATCGATTAAAACTGGTTTGAAATGCAAAATAATATATACATAACTTACATACTTTGTATTACCTATTGTTATGCAAATAAAGAAATAAATGATAACTTGTACCAAACCATAGAATTAGTAATAGTACTAACGACCAAACTATAATTACAACTATATCTTTTTCATTTAATATAAAAAAGCTTAAGTTTTTAAGCATAGCTTTTATCGTGGGCTTTGAGCGCAGCGAGCGAATCAAGAAATCCCTTAACGCAAAAAAACCTAACACTCCTAAGTAGGTACCACGTACCTACTCCGCCTACTTAGTAGCGATCGTATTTATTGCATAAGTTGCTAAAAAATGCAATGTAGGGTGGCCCTACATTGCATTTTTTAGCAACTTATGCGTTCTTTTTTTGTTGAACTCATAACTTTTCGTAACTGATTTTTTTTATTGCATTTATTTTCCCTACTTGGGTAAAAACAATTTTATAATACATATGACTTGACGGGGAATCGAACCCGGTATCTTGCGATTCACAGACAAAAACACCTATTTTCCACAAAAGCCATCTTATCGAATCAATGTAAACAAACAAACATTAACTGAAACATAAAAGGGAAGGGGTCAAGTTGTTGATGGAGGTTGAATTGATGGCTGAAAACAGACAACACCTCCGTTGTCTGTCTATCGACAAGAACAAACTTCTAATAAATGATTGATAGAAACCCTTGTAACTCAGAAGGTTCATTCTCCGCGAATTGATTATATCTGTAGTTTAATATTAAAAGAATTGGTTCTAATTAATCAATTTATCTGCATATTGTGGTATTGTAATCTGGCTCAAAAATACAAATTTATTAGCCGGCTGACTCAATAGTGCTCGAAAGCTTACTACCATAAGCTTATATCCATTTATACTTCCATAATAATATTATAAATGAGAAGGTCTGTCTGTCTGTTACGTTTAAAAGTAAAACACAAAAATGCTAAGACATCTAACACAAAAAAAATAAATCACATCTGTTAGCGCCCGGTAACATCACGTGACAGGTATCGCCCCACTACAGGTAAACCCCTCTTGGCAGTAGTAGTGTCGGGGTGAGTATCAGTGTAACACTCTCTTCTCCTTGGGTTCGCCGAGCGGTGCAGACGTGTATTGTGCTCTAGTGATTTAACATGGCCTTTATTAGTATTTGATATTGATATGATATTGCTGTTGATAATTTTAATATGTGTTCAAATGTAACTGTAGATTAACATAGGTAGGCACGGACGAGGGATTGGTACGCTTCAGGCTGGATCCCAGTGATAGGAGCGGGGTTGGTGCTCCTATCTTTACCGTGATTAGTGCCAAAGCTTAGACACGAATGGGTAATTCGGTCGGATAGCTGACATCAGAAGTGGCACGATGAAAGAATATTTCTTAATATTCTACCACGCCTAGTAAATTGTACATGTTTTGTGATACTAAATTGTTAACATTCTGACACACACGCGTAAGTAAATTTAACAAAACGGTTAGATTAAATTTGTAATCTAAAGTAGTCGAAAAAGTTTTTGTGAGTGTTAAAGTGTAAATGTAATGTTGTGATATGATATACCACAGCTGTAAGTATTGGTGCAGAAACGGTAAGTCTTCATGTTTTATGTGACACCAATCCTAAAAAGTGTGAAAAAAATATCTCTGTGAAAATTATCTATTTTGTGGGTATTTTAAAAAATGATATGAAAAAAGAATCTTTACGTTTGGGGTTTTTGTGATTGAATTCGATGTCAATACATTGAAAAGGTTAATGATAATATTTGGTTTATGTAATGATTATGTGAATTATTTGTGTTTTTCATTGTCTTATCCGTGAGTTCTTAAACGAGTGATAACTTTGAAAAATCTACTTTGGTAACTATTGTTTATTTAATTAAATGTGGTTAAATTATGTGATTGCTTAAGTTAAATTGTTACAATACGCGAAAGAATCACTAGTAATGAAAATGAAGTGAGCTAACCTACGAAGGAACAGTAAGCTTAAGTAACTTTGTAGGTATTTGAATAAAATGATGTACAAAAAAATGACGGTTTCTGGTAAAATACCGTTTGTAAATGTTTGAAATAAAGTTGTTTACTTCATTCTCGATTTTAGCATAGGTGAGGGTTCCGATCAGTTAAAAACCAGAAGTGACTGAAACGGAAAAGTCATAATGGTCTCGGAACACTGATAAACAACCCAAGATACTATGCATTATCGAGATGGCGAGGAAATGGACGAATAGTAAGAAACCGGATATTGTCATTCACACGCATAACGATAATAAGCATTTTGTTATTATTACACTTCAGTTGGAAATAACTTGTTTTTATTAAATATCTATTTGTCGAAATGTATCTTGACTGTGTTTGATGCTTTGATTAAATATGTCTGGTGTATGTGTGTTCAGCAAAGTTCACAAGTTGTGATAGTTGGCCATGACCTACAACTGGGTACAGTTGTTTGTGGGAGTGCATGGTGATACACAGCATCAGCGGCCTTAGGTGCTGATGGCTGTACCATGTTGTACAAGCAAGTTGGCCGACGATGGGATAACTTGCTTAACTCTTCGTGGCAGCTAGCGCATCTTGGGAATATATTGTTAACACCGTATTAAGAGATCATTTATGACAGGTTGATTGGTGGACCTGGTTATAAAGGTCACCGATATTAAAGTATTTATTTCCTGTGTTTGTTTTTAGCCATACACCAGACCACAACGGTCGGGGACGACCGGATTTTTCAGGACGGCCGAGTGTTAGCGCCCGGTAACATCACGTGACAGGTATCTCCCCACTACAGGTAAACCCCTCTTGGCAGTAGTAGTGTCGGGCTGTAAGTATTGGTGCAGAAGCGGTAAGTCTCTTCATGTTTTATGTGATTTGAATCCAAAAAAAAAAAAGAAGGGTGAAAATAAAATGTCTGTGAAAATTATTTACTTAGTGGGTATTTCAAAAATGATGTTGAAAAAAAATGTTAACCGTTGGGTATTGGTTGTTGACTTTGATGTCAGTACACATTAAAAAGTTTAAAAGGTTAATAGATGTATTTGGTTTATTCAATTATAATGTGAATTATAAGGGTTTTTAATTGTATAATCTGTGAGTACTAAAGTTAGTAATAGCTTTGGTAAATATACTTTGGTGTTTAATGTTTATTTACTTGAATATGTGGTTTTATTATGTGTTTGCTTGAGTTCAAACATTAACGAAATAGTAACTAATAATGAATATAAAGTGACTTACGAAGGAATAGCAAGCGTAAGTAACTTTGCGAGTATTTGAATAGAATGATGTAAAAAATGTCGATTTGTGATAAAATCCATTTGTAAATGTTTAAAATAAAGTTGTTTACTTCATTCTCGATTCTAGCATAGGTGAGGGTCCGATCAGTTAAAAACCAGAAGTGACTGAAACGGAAAAGTCATAATGGTCTCGGAACACTGATAAACAACCCAAGATACTATGCATTATCGAGATGCTTTGATTAAAAATGTATGTGTGTTCAGCAAAGTTCACAAGTTGTGATAGTTGGCCATGACCTACAACTAGGTACAGTTGTTTGTGGGAGTGCATGGTGATACACAGCATCAGCGGCCTTAGGTGCTGATGGCTGTACCATGTTGTACAAGCAAGTTGGCCGACGATGGGATAACTTGCTTAACTCTTCGTGGCAGCTAGCGCATCTTGGGAATATATTGTTAACACCGTATTAAGAGATCATTTATGACAGGTTGATTGGTGGACCTAGTTATAAAGGTCACCGATATTAAAGTATTTATTTTCTGTGTTTGTTTTTAGCCATACACCAGACCACAACGGTCGGGGACGACCGGATTTTTCAGGACGGCCGAGTGTTAGCGCCCGGTAACATCACGTGACAGGTATCGCCCCACTACAGGTAAACCCCTCTTGGCAGTAGTAGTGTCGGGGTGAGTATCAGTGTAACACTCTCTTCTCCTTGGGTTCGCCGAGCGGTGCAGACGTGTATTGTGCTCTAGTGATTTAACATGGCCTTTATTAGTATTTGATATTGATATGATATTGCTGTTGATAATTTTAATATGTGTTCAAATGTAACTGTAGATTAACATAGGTAGGCACGGACGAGGGATTGGTACGCTTCAGGCTGGATCCCAGTGATAGGAGCGGGGTTGGTGCTCCTATCTTTACCGTGATTAGTGCCAAAGCTTAGACACGAATGGGTAATTCGGTCGGATAGCTAACACATCCATAACAAAAAAGTCTCAAAACCGATGATAAATGAAAATTAACATGTAAGTATGTAAGTACCTATGTATTTTAATTCTAACTCGTACCAATTTAAAATATCACCAAGCCTTGACACGATTGGAATTCCGTCTGTCATCGATTCATTTTCTAAATCCATAGACAATATATTAATTTGAATACAATACTTCGTGATCGGATGGGAGCTACAGAGGAAGACCGTTAACACAGAATTATTCTATTGTCATGCCTTTTTATCTGGCAGGCTGCTATCATATAGAACGGTTCTCTGCGAATCTGCTACGTAATTTAGTACGAAAGCACAATAATCTTCATATTCATCCTTTTTATCATTTATATTATTAAAAATATTTCACACAAATTTGAATTTGAATATGTATTTTGAAGTGATTGTAAAGTCGTCCATAAAATAAATGAGTCATCATCATTTTAAGTAGGCGTCACGGTCAATCGACCATGCACACCCTGGTTTCAGAGTTCTTCGGAACCACCTCTCGGCCTTTGACGTGGTTCCTTTAACGACTACCAGATAGCAGCCGGGACCAACGGCTTAACGTGCTTTCCGAAGCACGGAATCATCTTTATTATCAGACAATCAGGTGATTCAAGCCTGCAATGTCCTAACCAAACTGCAAACAACTAAACAAAGTATGCTTCCCGCGGGAACCGAACCCACAAACCCCGGGTCTACAGGCAAACGCCTTAACCACTGGACCACGGAGGCAGTTATAAATGAGTGGTATCTATCTTACATCAAGAATAAACAATTTCATTTTAATGATTTGTAAAGTTAAGCATGAAACTATCTCACAATAAGTGTATAACTAGCAATATTATTTTAGAGAGGCGGTTGTTATTATAAGATGCCTGTGTTTTGTTCAGACATCTATATACTTACCATAACCTAACTTAGTAAGTACGTAAATCTTTTCGAGTAGGTGAGCGTTTCGTCCCATTAATTTTTCGTCCCATTGGGACGAAAAGCTACTTTCAAAGAGTTCAAAACATGTGTTGTGCGATTCGTCCCAGTATTTATATTATTATATTTTTTTAATTTATTTTGTACAGATAGCAACACAAGCTTAAACAAAATTAAAATCAAATCAAATCCAATTTGGTTGTGTGAAGTTGATGGTTCTGTCTGTGCCGTTGTATCCATCTATAAAATATTATTTATCATTTTATAAACATATTTGAAATAATATTAATATAGTTAAAACATATCGCCACGAGCTATTTGTTTGTTTAATATCTTTGCTTGTACACAATAAAATTACATAAAAGCGTTAATCAGCCTTACAAATTGTATAACGGCGGACTTCATCCCATTAGAGATCTATTCTAGCCAAATAAGTATTGAAATGTTACAAAAGATAGGCATAACAGGTAGAGAGTTCGATAAATGTAAACAACATTTAATTAATAAACTTAACTTTACCATTTGGAACTATTAAAATGTTCAGTACTTCGTAAATCAAAACAAGCTTGATAAGACAAAACAACATGGTGGCCAGGCATTTTACGCCTTTATATTATATGATAGAATATATTTTTATTATATATAGAATCACAAAATATTGTAATAGTCTTTATTTATAAGTACTTACCTTGTAATGTAAAAGGAGAACTTAAAACAATATAAAACGGCGAAACAGTGCGCACTCAAATCATATTTATGTTATCTGCACTGCATCACAGGAACATAGCACTGTGAAATGCTCATGCACATAGTGCAAAACAAAGACCTGTGACCTGCAACGAGATAGCAGCACGCACTATGAATAGTGCAAAAGAGACAACAGCACGCACAATGAACGGTGCGAAAGAGATAGCAGTAAGGGTTATCATTATTAGGTTCTCTGAAAACTACCTGCTCTCAACGAGTCGACACTCAAAAATTATACATTAAAAGACATTAAATATTATATTAATAATATATCATTAATTTTATTTTTTTTGCTGACATTACTTTCAAAAAAATCAATGGGACGAATCGCACACAGAATTTTAAATACTTTTTTGTGTGCGTTTCGTCCCATTGTGGTTGGGACGAAAATTTAGAGTAGGTGAGCGTTTCGTCCCATTAAATTTTCGTCCCAATCGCAATGGGACGAAACGCACACAAAAAAGTATTTAGAATTCTGTGTGCGATTCGTCCCATTGATTTTTTTGAAAGTAATGTCAGCAAAAAAAATCAAATTAATGATATATTATTAATATAATATTAGGCTTACTAGGTGTTGTCTCAGCGCCACCTTAGTTTAATGTCTTTTAATGTATAATTTTTGAGTGTCGACTCGTTGAGAGCAGGTAGTTTTCAGAGAACCTAATAATGATAACTCTTACTGCTATCTCTTTCGCACCGTTCATTGTGCGTGCTGTTGTCTCTTTCGCACTATTCATAGTGCGTGCTGCTATCTCGTTGCAGGTCACAGTAACGCTTTGTTTTGCACTATGTGCATGCGCATTTCACAGTGCTGTGTTCCTGTGATGCCGTGCAGATAACATAAATATAATTTGAGTGCGCACTGTTTCGCCGTTTTATATTGTTTTAAGTTCTCCTTTTACATTTCAAGGTAAGTACTTATAAATAAAGACTATTACAATATTTTGTGATTCTATATATAATAAAAATATATTCTATCATATAATATAAAGGCGTAAGATGCCTGGCCACCATGTTGTTTTGTCTTATCAAGCTTGTTTTGATTTACGGAGTACTGAACATTTTTATAGTTCGAAATGGTAAAGTTAAGTTTATTAATTAAATTTTGTTTATATTTATCGAACTATCTACCTGTTATGCCTATTTTTTTTTGTAACATTTTAATACTTGGTTGGCTGGAATAGATCTCTAATAGGATGAAGTCCGCCGTTATACAATTTGTAAGGCTGATTAACGCTTTTATGTAATTTTATTGTGTATAAGCAAAGATATTAAACAAACAAATAGCTCGTGGCGATATGTTTTAACTATATTAATATTATTTCAAATATGTTTATAAAATGATAATTAATATTTTATAGATGCATACAACGGCACAGACAGAATCATCAACTTCACACAACCAAATTGGATTTGAATTAATTTCATCCAAAAGGGACAAATCACTTCTTCTAGGTGGCGGTTACAAATATGATGAAAAAAGAAAAAATAAAGATGGTGCAAGCGTTTGGCGATGTGTACATAGAGGTACTTGTAAAGCAATTTTAATAACCACCAGTTATAAAACCATTACAAGAGAAGACAAACATGACTGCCAGCTGGATATTGACTCAAACAAACTCGATATACATTTTCAGAAATGTCAAAATCGAATTTTGACTGAGGTTACTACGCCAGTACCAACCATCTTTAGAGATTGCGTTGCTGAACTTAACGACGCTGCGGTTGATTTGATAAAACGAATACCAAAGTTTAAATCACTAAGAGTTAAGAAATTGTGTTTTAATATTTTGAAAGATGTTGAAGTAAACTAATTGTTAATAACATTATAATAACCATTTTATCTTTTTTTTTGTTATTTTATTGTTGATTTTCTTTTAATTACAAATAAATATTTGTCGGAGAGAGAGGTATATAAGGGGCCAAGTGGAAGTCAGGATGGATGGCTCCGAGCATCATATAGGGTCGTAGGATGGCTTTTGTGGGCAACTCTTTAAAGCAGAGTGACAGATCACTAAAATAGTAACTTTACACAATCTCACAAAGGTCAAGCGAGGGCATAATTGTCCCGGTAGAGGGGCGGTAACCCGAATCACGGCTTAGATCGGTGCCCCACACACGCACACGATAGTAATCTCACAACCAAGACTCTTCTCGATTTCCTCCGTGCTAACACAACTGATAACCAACAGCAATTGGTAAAATCAAAGGGGTTGAGGGTATACAAACACTGAACACAAGGCATCACGCCCATAGGTCAACAGGGGATAGCTAGCTTCTGGCAATAATCACATAACCACGTGCACGGGTTAACGCTTAAACCTATTTACGTAAAATATTATCTTTTCGATCTATTCGCTCAATTAATCACGATACGTATTCGTCTCAAGTGCGCTCGTCCGACGCCATATTGAAAGTGAACGTTTATTTCGATTCCCAACCGCTACTATGACATTTACATCTGACAATGACACTTGGTGTTGCCAACGACACTTGGTGTTGCCAACGACACTTTATTCGATTAAGATGTTACGTTTAGATCTTTACTATCTTACATATTATTTACAAATCAATATTTTGTTTTTCATTTTTATTTTGATTAAGCTTGTGTTGCTATCTGTACAAAATAAATTAAAAAAATATAACAATATAAATATTGGGACGAATCGCACAACACATATTTTGAACTTTTTGAAAGTAGCTTTTCGTCCCAAAGGGACGAAAAATTAATGGGACGAAACGCTCACCTACTCATCTTTTCTTTTCAAAGGTAATTATCGTTATATTCAAAATATGTGTAACTTTGAGATAGTAATTTCTATAATAGCAAATAATATTTTCTATTGTAACCAAAATGTTACAATTCTAATATAGAACTAACTAAGCACAAACTGTCGAAAAGACTCAAGTAAGAGTAAAAAGACTAAGACTACTATTATCGACAAACCTAAATTCTTTACGGTCTATCGAAATTGCCATCAAACAAAACTCTTTTTTCATGGCGGTCTGCCAAATACTTACCAAATTTCACATTACCCTTTACAAAACCAATCGGAATGCCGCCAAATGTGGTTAAATGGTCAATTGGTCCTTTAAGAAGACCATAAAGGCTCGAACGACAGCCTTTGCTACTCCGAAATGATTTTTATGACGTGCCAATTATATTTTGTCAGGCGAGAGAGCGTTTACCTTATAAAAAACCCAATTTACAGGATTTTTAGTGCCATTTAGGTCGAAGTGTTATTTTAATGAATAAAAGTAATGACAGTGAAAGGTATGTTTTAATTAGTTACCGACGACACGATTTATACCAAAAATAATTTCAAGGAATTCATTATGGAGTATATTCTTTTTCGGTTTTTAAGACCTAATACACGAAAATGTTTGTTATTATTATAAAGCTAAAAGTTATTTTTAAACGCTTAAACGAAGTAGGTAATACAGATGGTGTTATTACTACGACATTTAAACGAACTTATCTTTGATACAACTATAGTTCTGTTTTTAACAAATTTTTAACCCTACGTCCACGTAATGGCCATGCCATTATTTTGATTTTGACTAAATTGTAGTTTTTATAGTAGTCTAGTAGAGTTAGGACGTGTAGTGTGTTATGTATGAGATATGCTTGACTCTATATAAGATCTGATAGCTTTAATATTTTTTAACTTGTGAGATCTGATAACAATTTGAGTCATATGGTCTCATCTCGGCAATATTTTACATGATACATATTTACATATGTATTTAGTGGGATTACAATATATCCTGATAAGTACGCCAACTTTTTTTAATTTTATTGGCATAACTTTTTTTATACCAATAATACTCGTAAGTACAGCCGATCGCGAGTACTTGTACATGTAAATCGGGACAAACTCGCTTCGAGTAGTAAATAAATCATGCGTAGTAAACGCATGATTCCATTCACTTTGATTTGTTAAGAATGAAAGGAAATCATTCTCATTCACCATATTGTCATGCCGAATAGAAATGAACTGTTTAGCATTCCGTTTGGTATGGTGGGTTCGATAGATATTCGGTTTTTGGATATCTGTCTAACTGTTAGGTACATTTCTCAACAGGACGGCAACAAAGGTCGTCAGGTGGCTTACCACCATCTCTTAAAGCCATGCAAGATCCAGTGAGTAAGGGAGATGTCGCCTTACATCATGTATCGCACTGTCTCGCTTACTCACTGGATCTTGCATGGTTTTAAGAGCCGGTAATAACCTCCCTGTACACAACTAAGAAGTTGCAACTTTTTCCACATAATTATAAGATTAGTAGTCGCTTGTAAAGATTTAAACTTGCATAAATGGAAGACCAGCGCCGTGGTCCATACCACGACTTATGCTGAGCGGAGACCATTTCGGTGCAAACTGTCAGCGAATTCGTTTTTGTTATTTTTTTTATTGTAACCAATAACCATTTTTTCTATCTTTTCTTGCATAATAGATAACATTAATAGCTATGACTAAATGGGCAAGACGAAAACTAAAATATAACAATACCTTATTTTATACGAAATTTCCACCACACCAATCCCTAAAATTAATTATTATTCAGATTATCCCCAAAATAGATTTATATATTCCATTCTGCAATATAAAGTTGCTTATTTACCTTCAGATAAGCCAGATTAATATTAATAAAACCTGGAATAGTAAAGGATTTCATTAATTGCTTTCGAAAGTCTTGCGAAATTTTAATGGATAACTATAGAATTAGGAAATCGTCTTTGATGCCAGGCATTTTTTTAAATCTATGTAGGTAGCAAATTTATACTAAACTCGTTCGTTTAAGAAAATATTTCTTTAGAAATAAGCAGCACCCTTGCTATATCCTTTTTTATATTGTATCCTGTATATTATTTTCTGTGTACATAAATGAGCAAATAAATAATAAAATTTGACATAGCTATTTATAATTTACAATAAATACGTTCAAAAATCAAGTGACAAAATTATTAAGTCATCCTATTTTCTTTGCTACTACTAAGGGTAGGTTGCACCAAAGAACCAGTTATCGTAACAGTTAAAGTCAAATTTAACAGTAACATTACTGCTAACTATAACCGTTTTAGTTGCAGCGACATAGGTTGCATCGTCGTATTTTGTAGTATAGTAAGTTGCAAAGGTTACAAGTATAATGACGTCCATGGAGGTTATTTGATCCGTCTGACAGATAAATTGACTATAACAATAGCTTTAACCGGTCAAATTTGGGCGGTTTCGGTTAGCGTAAAAGTAATGACGTATTTTGACGATTGTCAAAATGATGCAACCCATTTTTCACCGGACCGGTACTTTGACAACACAGTTATTGTTATAGTAAGTTGGTGCAACCCAGCCTAAGTATTTAGTAGCTCAACTAAATAAGCAACTTAGCAAACTGGTTATAAAGCTGTATATCATATAACACTATACCTACCGCAAACCGCATATTGTTCATATTGTTCTAACTGCACCGGAAGTGCGCTCGGTGCGTCTGGAGGGTCCAGTGACGTCACGTGACTTCCGGTTCCGCATGGGGTGAAATCATAATAGCTCAGTTATAAATTAAATATGGTATAGATGGACCACTTATGTATCATGTTACGAAATATATCGATTTGGATATATAACACTAGCAGTCCACCCCAGCTTCACCCGTGGTATAGACATAGCCTAGTCACTCGGGGATAGTGCGGCTTTCCAACAGTGAAAGAATTTTTTAAATCAGTCTAGTAGTTTCGAAGCTGATTCGATACAAATAAACAATCAAATTTTTACTCTTTATAATATTAGTATGAATAAAGGAAGGCTGAGAAAGCTTTATTTGGCTTTTCATGTATCGTAATTTAATATCGTACACACACAGGTATAAAAAGCACATAAAAATACGAAAATAATCGAGGGCAGGCTTACGTTTTACAAGCTTTATTTCATCTAAATATGTTAGTTACTTTAAGTGTAATATGATTAAGCAGAATAAATATATGCAATAAAACATATTATTTTAGTTGGGTGTTCATAAAAGAAGCAGCAATATCCATATGAATCAGCAATAAATTTCACGTTTGATAAGGATTTATTCATTCTGATGACACTTTTGTACACTTTTTATTCCGCATTCGGGTGAATGACATAATAGTATGCACAGTTAGCGGTATTTGTTTGGGTGTAATTAATACGTGTTTGCATGGATGACCGTGTAAAATTGTATGATAAAGATGGAGTGGGCGGCTCATGAGGTCGGCTGTCTTCGGTGGTGTACTTTTGAAAGAATTATGGTTGATTTTATAACGGTACTGATAGGGATCTTGCTTCTTCTTTCATGTCGATGTCACGTGTCAAATTTCTTTAGCTCAAGGAGAGCCTCAATATGGCTATTTTAGACGATACATACCTATAAGTAACTTAGTATGAAAGCGATAGAATTGTGGTAAAGAGAAATACCAACTGAATTATTTTTCACCTTTTTAACTGTGACTTAATCAAGATCCCAACTTTTCCCAATAAATACCTATAGCAGCTGAACAGATATTAAACAAATAACGAAAGGGGTTGACATCAGACACGCAAGCCATACACGCACAACCGCCTATTCCATGTGCCCTATTGAATTGTATTATAGGCTTTTCTACAAAAATGTATATCGCGCAATAAAAATGATAAATAAACCTCTTAACAAAACAGTCGAAATTATTTTGATTTATGGCAAGACCATTCTCATGATTTCTAAATTCTTATCCCAAACCACCAATATTCATTAGAAGATCGTTCTGACGTCACATCGGAGTGGTCCCAGCGCAATATGCAAATGAAGCCTTTGTTTCTAGTCGCGTTTCCTGTCTGCCGACTATTTCCTGATGTCAGACGTTTCGGGCTTGGATTTTCAAAGCCTTTTAACGAAAGCTGGAAAATTAAAATGGTTTTGTGCTGCGTGAGAAGAAATTATAAGACGTTATATAAGAGGGAAACAAATGTTTGTCCAGAACATTAAATATCGCACAAAGACAAGATCACGAGGTAAAAATTACATATATTTTTTCCAATTTTGACGTATTATGAACATAAGCCGAAAACTGTACTTTGTATGCTCTAAATCCATATAGACAAGAATGCAACCGGATTATATTGTGAAAGAACGAGAAATCAAAAATAACAAAACAGCACCCATAGTACATACTGACAGTAGGTACTATCTTGATACTTATCGATAAATTTCTTCGCAGTATTTGTAAACAGAAAAATGTAGAGCAAACTCATAATTTAAGTTGGCATCTAAATCGGAAATAAGGTAATTTCTACAGCTTGCTTAATTGTTAGTTCATCTTTTTTTTCTTTTGTTCTTTCCAAATTTGTCCGCCAGAAATTCATTTATATTTTTATGCCACTTAAATCTAATACGAATTTTCATAAAAATTAAATTCCCATAAAATTCTCAAACAATCTGCAACTGCAAGAAATTATTACCATCATAGCCATATTCCCACAACATCTCAACTTTATGCATACTGATAAATTATTTGAATTCCACCAATCGCGTTGCACTGCGACCGAACCTGCGCCCAAACGAATCGTGACGATGCGAACGTGACCACCAACCAGTACGTTTGGTAATCGCTCCCTTGCAGCGTAATTGCATAAAATCGCTATTGCTGGAATTTCGCTTGCCCAACGGAGGGCCGTGTTTCCACGTTCGACAGTTTTATTGTTGCATCTTTAGGAAATGCTTTACAAGGTAAAGTGCCGCCTTTTCGACCATAGAAAGCTGAGGAATAACGCACGAATTGCATTTGTTTTGTACAGTTAAGCTCGAGAGATGCAGATACAAGAAATTGCAATAAATGCTACATTACTTCGTACCTAAGTAGAAAACCCCAAAAAAGGTTAAGTAAATTGTTACATTTCTTTGCGAAAAAATAGAAAAAGATTCCCAAACCAGTTCCATGTAAAAGCTCTCATGTAATATAGGAACTTAAAGAATTATATTATAGCTTTAACGAGCGTTTGATAGAGCAGCTTCTATACTTATTGCCAACCATCTTGCCGTGCAAACTGCAAAAGAAACGAAATTGTCAGATACTGAATTTAAATTTCTCTCTTAGATTCTTTATCTAAGAATATTCTGGAGTTTTCTTTATCTGCGACATTCTCAAGGTATCACGAGTGTAAATAGGCTATGGTGACTGCTTAACTGCCGACGTAATTTTATAAAAATCTGGGTCTTCGCTTCATTATAATTACGACTTTCGTATCCTAAATTGTTATAAAATGTGATATATTCAACCCAACACCCCCCCCCCCCCCTTCTGATTATTGTATAAAGTACCACGCAACTAGTATTTCGTAATGTCCTGAGTTGTCGCCATCATATTTTTAAACCTGCTCGGTGCACCATAATGCAATAAATCCCTATCACCAGATAAGCCTAGACATATTTCACTTTCTATTACAACACCTACGTGCCTCGCTTTCTAAGGTCATTTTCAAGCTTTCCTGGCATCTAGAAAATAAAAGTTGACATATTTTGATATAGTGCACATTTTGATACTATATTTCATAATAAATCTCTTACATGACAGTAGACAAGAATTTGGACTCAATCAATACAAAAAGAAGAAATAAATTATATCAAATGTTTTAATTTATGGACAACAAACCATGTATAACTATAATTTTGTAACAACAACAATAGGCCCTACTCACCCACACGTTATGAATAAATCCCAAATTCAGACTCCAGCTTCAAATCAAATAACAGAAAGTACCTAACTTAATTTTAAAACAGAATAGATATATTATACAAGTAGCTACTATTATGGTTATATGACTGGTGTATGTCATGAGTGTTTTTATTATTTTGCCGTTCTTTGGAAGATCTTAGAACGTTTGGTCTTTACCCTAGTAGTAGTTGTATGCTAGTTTACCCTCAGTTTTTTTTCTGATATATCTTGCGATATCCTAGGCATTGTTTGGATAAACTTATAATTTTGGGCAAAAATGAAGGCAAGCGCGCCAAGGGAAAGCCTTGAGCCAGATGGGTAGACAGTGTGATAATAGGAGCTGAAGGCAGCATTTACAGAGCGGTTCATAGCACTGATGATCGCATAACTTGGAAATACATATGTGGTCTCGATCCTCATAAGTACGGGACTGAATATGAAAAAGAATTATTGCTAGATGTCATACGTTAATTTGATTAAGCCTTCGGTTTTTTAAATCAATGCTGGCCACTAACACTCTTAATAAAAAGGAAGATCAATGAAGGGCAAAGCTCGATTTTTGCGACTGTGATGATACAGCGTAATACTAAAAAGTGCATTCGATCGTGTGTTACGGTACCTCGCGCCAACACCTAACAAATCGTTCTGAACTCGCGTTTCTTGAGGTCATGTCGAGTCACGACCAATGTTCAGCCAGTACCCTTGACACTACAATATGTTGAGATATTAGTAAAAGTTTGTATTCATATTTCTATAAAATACTGCAATATTAATATGTTTATTTTTAATTTTTCATTAAATACATACAAAAAAACTATTATAAAAGAAGACTGATCCTCAACTTGTATAACCTTAAAACTATCTAACTTCAGCGTATTATACATATAAATAATGTACCTAATGCTTTTAAAATAAAATTCATTTTAGGTTAGGTCATTGTATATCTAAAGTCATCCATTAGGATCCCCATACCGATTCCCAGGGGATTTCCATAACCTCATTAGTTCACTAGGATCCCCTAAAGAAAATAAAATAAATATGGTATCACACAATACATATTATTCATTCAACGGTTATGCATCTATACAAATAAATATGTAAATTAAAGCTTATCTTAGACATTAATTTCATGTATGTATTTTCTATGATGCAATAGTGTTTTATTTAAAGAGAACGTATTACCCTTTACAATATTAGCTACGTTTCAACTCATCATACTATTCCAGAAATATACACAAGAAATGTTTAAAAAAATAAGTTACCCAGGCGAGCCAGTGACGCGTGCTATAGCATCTGCAAACACACCTTGAAGTTACTAAGAAGGGCACTTGCTTAACCGGATAATTGTATAAACTGCCCATCCCCTAGCTCATTTTTTATGGTTTTTGTGTTTTAAAGGGTTATTAAGACGATTATAGTTTTTACCACTTACGTTTACCACATACATATTAATTAGTTTAAATTGTACTTTGTTTGACTATTAGTATGTTTATAATACTAAGGATTCTAAGGATCTGGTCTTGTATCTGCTTGTCTACTTAATACTACTTATATAAATAAATATCTGGTTCCTTTTCCATGATGTTTGTGTTTACAAAAAGGCTTTCACTATATGACACGTGCTGTAGTGATACTCTCTGAGCCTATCACGTTGATCGCAGTCCGGATTACATGAATACGATAGGATTACTACTCTGATTGCTGTCACACTTTTACACTTATTTATATTCCGCTGAGCCGTGCACAAACACGTTTGAGATTGGTATTTATTTTTGGTTTAAACCGATAGTATTCTCATTTACTTTTTAAATGTATGTTGGTCAATATCTAATGCTGTACAAAAAATCTTTATACACATTTGTCGGTAAAAATAACGCGTTTTGTACCTTAAGCGGTCTTATAGCTATTGCAATTTCATTCAGCCAACCCGAGTATTCAAATAATGAAGAAAGATATCATTACGAAAACTGTTACTGAAATTAGCAAAGAGAACAGACAAAAGTAAAAAGTACTAAATAATTAAATAAACAACTGTTAAGTAACAACCGTAGAACTTGCAATATTATTTGTCAAGACGCTATAGCTACCTTTGTTAGACCTAGAAAGAGATGGACAGTATTCTGAAAAATTTCGATTAAGACTGGAGGGTAAAATAAAAATAAAAATCAATGTATGGAAACAAAAAGGGAAGGCTTTTGCTATGAGAGCAATATAAACCGTTGTATGGTAGTAATTTTTACTCATAAAAAAATAAAAGACACTGCCGAATTTCTTGTTCGATTTTATAGCGTACATCACTTTAATATATTCAAAGTATAATGAAACTATCCAGCACGCCTTTAGTAAAAGGTTGGTAGTAAAAAGGTGGGTATTACAAGCAACACAATAGACTATCGTGTCACCTGGCCCCTCCTTTGAGTACTTAATTCTACTTAATTGCAAACGTTTGTAAACATACATTTCCCAACTAAACCGTACTAAATCAGAACCACGTGGATGTATGACACAACTAATAGATTATTCAGCTTACATAACTCATTTATAATGTATTGTGACACATTGATTTACTGCACAGAAACAATGCAACGAAATCGAAACCAAATGTAGTTATTTGTGAAATAAATGAACATGATGTATTTTGCATAATGAAAATAAATAATGGCAAATCTACTCTTTTTACTCAAAGATCCTACTTGATATGGTGCTTGATTATGTAAACCTTGAAAATGATGTGATAAAGTAAAAAAAAAAGAACATTAGCTGATCCCGTAAGGTAACTTTCTTTAACAATATAAATAGTGAAAATTTTGGGTTATATGTATTTATGTCAAATCATGAACAGATCAGAATATTTTTGATTTGTTTAGGATTTCATAAGACATAACAGACAGGTATGTCCCTTTTTATATTTTGCTTAATTGGCGCAATGCATAAGAACATTAGATTTATTTATATTTATTAAAATAGCTAATATATTTCATATGAGGCTAGTAATAATAAGTAATATTACTCGTATAACAACTACAAAATTTCCTAACAGCACATCAGATTGCAGGTTGCAAGTCTCCTATTACGAAAAATGTGTGACACAGTTTGATACGTAATCAAAAAGTAAATATTTACAAGCCACCGACCGAGCCTACTGAATAAATAAAACAAACTACTTCCCGTTTTTGAACTGATAAGCCCCGCTATAATGGTGGCAGTTTCGATCTAAATTGAACTAAAATTTCATAGATAAAAAAAAATTCTTCGACGTCAAACCTCACGTGGATTAGTACTTCTAAATTACGAATAAACTTCAAATTTTTCTTTATTATAATTATTTTCTATGTTGAATACTTATAAGATTTTCGTATTGTATCAGGCTTCCGTTATTTATGAGACTCCAAGTAAAAGTGTCGTAAAAGATATGTAAAACAGATGACTGAAGACAGAAGACCAGGAAAATAACACAACCAACAAGAACAATGTTCGTAAATAATATATAAAAGTGTTTGAAAATGGTTATAAATACCCCAAAATGAGAAATCAGTAAACATGTGGACAAGTTTTTTTCATATGTACCTAAACATGCATCCAACAAGACACAACTACATAATTATAGATCATATTAATCTCGAAAAAGGTATTCTATTAAAAAACTTACAAAATTCCACTAGCACATTTATTACGTCGGTTGGAAGGTCTATGGCGACCGTTAAATGGCCAGTCTATGGTAATCGAGTGTTGTGTCAATTTACGAGGTTCTGCCAACCTTATTAATTTTATGGAACCGCTCCAATGGAAAACTGGTTTGGACGAAAGTAGTAAGATAGTGTAAAGCTACGTTAAGGAATTTTATATATTATTCATTATTGGTGCTGCAGTTTGTACTGTTAAATGCGAGACTGTTACAAGTATAAGGTGCTCTTCAATTAATATTATACTCATAACATCACATCATAAAACTTGATTCACACACTTAAAATTGTTATAAAAACATTCAAAAAGTAATTAAATTTCCGTATCAGGTTATCTTAAATTTATTTGAGAAATAACCATGTATGTGAATTCAAAACAGGACGAATACTCCATGATGTACTATTTTATACCGATATAAATGTTATTCTGGATTTTGGCAATTGTGATTGTGGTACTAAACTATAAGCCATTAGAAAGGACAGCCAAATAGGAAATACACAATTTTATTATTACGTTGATTTTCTACAATGGTATGGTACCTAATTAACCACAAACGAATGTTAAAGGAGTCTGTACTACCATCTAAAGAGGCTCAATTTTCGCATTCCGTTTGATAACATCGCTCATTTTTATTCGAAACTTAAAATTGGTATTTCTAAAAACATTTTCAATTACATAACAATTTGGCAATAGTACATTTTATGATGAAAGCGCTAAATTGCTTCGATTTTCCATAACAGTTTCTAAATCGTTTCGAATCCGACCCGGCCGACCCGTATATCGCGATAACACCACAATGAGACCTCGACAATTAAGCGAGATCAGAACAATACGAGCACACGTGAGAGAATCGCACGTTTTTACAATAGAACCATTTATTCACGGCTTCGGACGTAATCTATGTTACCACTACATTGTTTATACTTTATTTCGTCTCGGTATAAATCACGGTATGATAACGGACACGTTTGATAGGTTTTTTCAACTCGGGGAGAAGGTACTGTCTTTACTTTGTTTGGTGGCAACTGATCAACTGCAATCTGTGATTTAGCTTACAATTGAACTATACCTACCGTTACCATTACCATGATTTAGATCTGGTCTAAATTTCGACACCAACACGTAGCTCAAACGCATTTAAGTTAAGATTAAGCTTATTGTTACCGTTTAGGTACTGAATTTCAATATTTCCAACTCATATGCTAGAACTTGAAGATGTAACAATTATTAATCCTTTCCCTTAAGTTTCACATTTGTGATATGAACACCTTAACGAAATTTTATTGTTATACTAGCTGTTCCCCGCGGCTCCGCCCGCGTGGGACTCGGTTATATCGCGCCCAAAAGTAGCCTATGTTTGACCTCAGGTTGTTAACTAAATCCCTACCAAATTTCATCACAATCGGTTCAGCAGTTTAGCCGTGAAGAGGTGACAGACAGACAGACAGACAGACAGATTTTCGCATTTATAATATTAGTATGGATTGTATGCTGTCGCATGTCCGACAGCATACAATCCAACTAATATTATGAATGCGAAAGTGAGTTTGTATATTTGTTTGTTTGTTATCTCTTCACGACATATCTACTGAACCAATCTTCCTGAACCGCGTATCAGTTCGGTTTTGTATGGATTCAAGTTGTTACCTCCGCGCTTCGAGATTGATAAGTGCTTAATTAGTTTGTTTTCACCTTGGGTTCAATAAAACGAGTAAGTTTTTCATTTATACAACACAGTAACATACAGCCTCGCAAATTCATCAACATAGAAAAAAAAAACCTCAAATCTAACTATAATAGAGAGGATTGATAAATTATAATGTTCTAAGATACAATCTTAACTGATGTGGAGGGAAATAAGTACAGGGAAATACACGTTGCCGCGCGTGGCCGAGTGGGCGCGAGCGAACCTTGCAGAAAGAAATATTGGATATTCTATTCTAATAAAGTTTTTGGTGGCAGCGTGCAGAGTTGCGAGTTAAGTTTGTACAGAACAAAATATCCATAATTAGTAGTAATATGTAGGACTTGTACATGAGGCTACAAATAATTTGGGTATTCAATGATATTTAAGGTGAATAACGACACGTTAAGTAAAAGTAGTTATAGTTCCAACCCATAGAAACATGGCAAGCGCATCTGCATTTATCATCAGGTATTGATTTATATAGATATTATACACTGAGAATATTAAAAAATCGCAAATTAGACTTTCAAACTAATTTGCTATCTTTTGTGCAATTCCGAGAGTTTCGCTTTTATCGCCAACTATTGGGCGTATTAATTATTAGATTCTACTGTACGTTTTAGTGGCCATTGTCGTTAGACTTCCATTTAATGTTATTCCCGTGAATGTAGTAAATGCCAATTTAGATAAAAAAGGGTCTGAATTTGTTTATACTACTTCGCTACAACTGATGGCAAATAACACCAACAATAGCATCTCCAAGAAAGAATGATAAATCTTTTGGTAGGTTTACTAAAATATTCAAGATTACCGCATCCAATTATCGTGGCTCCGGTTCGTACATACACTTGCCGATTCACAAAACTGGTTCCGGCTGGCCACTTGATCTCTGTGGCCAACTTTCTCCGGATTCCAAACCCTGAACATCTGACATTGTCCGCCATTGTAACCGATGACAATCCAATGATGCCCAATATACAGATAGACAAATTGGGCAGTTTGTTAAAGGTCATGCCACGACGCCAGAAATAGCTTCTAAACTTGACGAGGCTCTGTTTATTTCTTAAGGAATGATAAGACTGGGAAAGTCCTGTGACTTTTAGCTCCCGAGCAACAAAAACTTTGATATTTGGCTAATGATCCGTGAGAAAAGTTCTAAGTAGACTGAGTCTATGCTTTGTTATTAAATACTAGCGACCCAGCTTCGCACGGGTGCAATATTATAGGTTTTACTTACATAAAAACCTTCCTCTTAAATCGCTCTATCTATGAAAAACACCGCATCAAGATCCGTTGCGTACGTAGTTTCGAAGTTTTAAGCATACATAGGGACAGACAGCGAAAAGCGACTTTGTTTTATCTATGTAAAGATAAAGATAAAGAATATAAAGATGGTAGTGACAATAAAATCAATAAAAGAAGAGTAAAATAGAAACGAGACAGGGGAAAAGGAGAAGGCTGAAGTCTTGCGTATACAGATGTAAAATGAATGGGTAAATACAAAGATACTTGGAAATCCATAGATTAAAGAATTTGCTTGAGACCGCGCGCGATCCAAATTCTTTGTGGAAATCACTCTACCGACAATAACAGTGTTCTTTAAAAATAGATAGATGGCACTGCCACCTGGATATTATATATCAAAGGGAAAACCATTATAAAAACATCGTCTGTCAATAACTAATACTTTATTGCATATATTACATGCAGATTATACACTATTACAGTAGGTAACCTGGGTGTCGATTCTGCTAACGTTAAATCACAATCGTGTCAAAATAGTGTGTCAATGGTAGTGCTTTTTTACACAATAGTTACAAGAAATGTATATTTTTTTTATACCACTGCTGATGATCACACCACCCACTACATTCACATCACATCATACTGTCATAACTCTTGTAAATAGTGTGTAAAAAGCACTACTATTGAAACACTATTTTGATACGATTTTGTCTTAACGTTAGCAGAATCGACGCCCTGTTGTCTCGTTATAGGCGCATCGAAAATTACGAGGGTATTTTGTCTTAAGCTCATGTGAACAAATTTTCAAAGCGCCCTACAGCTAAAATAATGATTATTTTGACCCTAAGTTAAGACCCTGTGTTAATTCCAACTAATACCTTAAAAGTGCCTAAAGCACAATGAATACTTTGGAATGCGGCCATGATATTAACAGAGCTCTAAACAACTTTTAATATGTAATTATTAATAAATTATATCTGTACTTACTAGTTGACAAAACTGAACCATGTGACCAAACTGATCCAAACTATATTGGCGATATCTCTTAATAAATCTTTAGAATCAACTAAGTTCTTTTTTAATAAATTAGGCACCCCTCTTTGATTGCTATTTAATTAAAAAATATACTAGCACTGTTCAGTATTGATTTCTGAATTAGTTTCAGATTAATTAACATAGTAGGGTAGCTCTTAATATTTCTTAGCTAGATTTTTTGTGGGTACACATTGCACCCGAATGAAAACGTGGCAGCTAAGAAGCTGCTACTAGTTGGAACTAGTACTTTTATAAAATACCTAAACCACCATTAAACATTATCCACCAGTCGATAAGATCCATAGATAAGTCTGCATTTTTCAACGTGCTTTGAAACAAGATAAACCCTGTTCTAATCAGGCGTATGTAATTAACAACTCGTTATGTGCCGTGAGACGTTATCTTCCGTCTCTGTCTACCGTGACAGGAAGCTTATCTTGCGTCTTGTTCTAACTAGTTCTACAAGTCCTGTCAAACTTCTAGTTGATAAAACATAAATGGCCTGTTTAAAATTAAACTAGGGTAACCATAAGTTACATGAAATGTCCTATTGAAGACTCTTTTATTACAATTTGTTTTACTTTTAATTGTAAGTTGGATGAATGTTAAAGTTCGCTTCTGTTAAGATTTATGACTTTATCAATACATTTATATCGAACCGAAATCAAAACAAAGTCAGCTATTTGAAGAGGCAGCATATTGTGCGCCCAAAATTTAGGTGATCGACACTAAAAAGACGATCTAAATTAAACGGATTAAAGTCTTAGCTGCTTTAAACAAAAAAGACGACAAAAAATTGTTAAGTTTTATTTACTTATTAAAACACCACTTTCAATTGTTAAGGGACTCTAAATTCACCACAGTCATTTAATTTCACTGTATCTTTTAAAAAACAAACAAAAACAAAAATTAAAAAAATATATATATTATTTCTATTAAAAGCCTTTTAATTAAAACTGACATCAAAGGTGGATTTTAAAAAATCACCACAGATAATATTTATATTTATTACTAGAAGTCCAAAAATTCCTGTTATTTTCAGGACAAATCCTAACGTGGGGTTACCTTAAACTAGACGCCATACTCGGCATTACTTCTAGTGGCAATAAAATGTTTTGCTTTGTAAAACAACTATTTAATGCCATCTACGCTTTGGCATGAAAATAGTTCAAAACTTTAAAAGAAAATCTAACTGTCTTTATGGTACTAATAGGGAGCAGACACGATAATGTCATTGAAAAATCGTTAACTGTTGCCCGCGACTCTGCTCTTCACTTTTTACTCTCATAGAAATTCTAGTTGCTAAATGTAGCTTTTAGATATAACAACATGGGACTTCTTTGCCTACTTTATCAAGAGTGAATACCTACAATTTAATACTACGATAAAACTTTCACTTCTCTTCTAATTTTTACTTACATAAAACTTTATGCAAGTTAACAAAAAGTTAAATTACATATTTCTCACAATACTCGTCTCTCATAAAACATCGTTTTGTGAGAAGTTAAAAGTAAAAAAACAAAATCCTTTTAACAACATAATGGATATTTTATCTAAATATTTTATCAAAACAAAGTGTGACGTGGCAATAAGAACGGTTCCCGGCCGGCACCCGTTACCTGCTCAAATTGGGAATGCCTGGAATGCGCCTGTTCATTCACAATTTACGAGTGTATAGCCTCTTACAATCCCTAATGAAGGGATGTACCAGCCAGCATTTAGAAGCGATTGTTTTCCGTTGTTCTAATTTCGAAAATCATTTAATTTTAATTAAATTAAGGACATTGTGTATGTATTAACAAAATCATTTGCCATTATGCTAGGAATAGCCTATGGGAATAGCAATATTGTTTTAAGTAATATATAGTATGAAAAGTACCGACTGGCACTTTTGAGGCGTCGATCCATCGCAGTAAGTAAGCAATAAAAGTAATTTTAAATATTATAGTAGTTTATGATTTTTAATGTGCACAATAATCATAGAGTAAACTGAAAAAATAAATTGATAAATTTAATACAAAAACGAAATTTTAGAATAAGTAGGTAATTAAAAGTAATGATAAAAATAATTATGAATCGTAGAATTCCGCCAAAATATCAACCAACAAAAATGAGCACAGAAGGCTATTTTTTTAGGAAAATTGTAAAGCGATCCAAATCTATGTAAGTATTTGTTTTGGCCAGAAATGACTTTGATTTCAGAAGTTTATTAATATATAGTTTAATATTAATATTTTTCTTAATTGCCATAAAGTAATTGTTTAAGCAATATGCTACCTATTTACACGATAAAATCAGTCTTATATAAGCATTTTATAACAGCAATTTGATTTTCTTAATACATATAAATATTTGTTTGCGATTTTGTCTTCAAATGAATTTATTCATTCGTAATTTAAAAATCGGCTCGAGTAAGTAATAAATCACACTGTATACCTATATTGATATATCGATTACATTGCTAAGTTGGCTAAACCAAAACAAAACATTAACACACAAATTATGCAATCACACATTACAATATTTGATTAATCCAAATATTTCACAACTGTATATATTTTATAGTGTAAAGGAAATGGGGGATACCTTTGCCCAGCAGTGGGACAATACCTAAAGGTTAATAAAAAAAATATAGTGTTGTACTTCTTAGTTTTAATTTATTTAACTTTATTTATTTATTTATTTGGGACTCTGTGCTATCGCGCCCAAGAGTACCTACTGTTTGACTCCTGGTCCTTAACTATATCCATACCAAATTTCATTAAAATCGGTACATAACCGTGAAAGCGTAACAGATAGATAGATAGATAGACAGATTGACTTTTGCATTTAAATTATTAGTATTGATATCGAAGTATGGATAAATCTATTTCGTAGGGCAAGATGTTCTAGTCACTATTAAAAATAGCATACTTTTATATCCAATAGCTTGAGTTGTACGTGATTCTATTTACCAAATTATTAAAAATACCAACATAGTTGACTTTAACATTTGGAACCTGAGTGGATGAGTATATGTAATTTAGTGATGTACGTACATAATAGTGAAAAACGTTTTAGGTTAATATATTTTTGTTGATAAGTAATTAGTGCGGAATCTGCAACGGCTAAACAAACCTCTTTGCTTTAGGCGTCTATATAGTTATTGTATTTTTATGTATTATAATAAAAATAATAAAAACCATTTTTTGCACCATACAATATATGCATTTTTACAAAATATAAGAAAATTTTATGTACAAAGGCGACTGTATCACAAAAGCAATTTCTCACAGGCAACCTTATTAGGCTAGTGGGATAAATAACTATATTACTAGCGACCAACCCCGGCTTCGCACGAGCATAAAAACCTTACTCTTGAATCACCCTTTTTTAAAAAAAAAACGCATCAAAATCCGTTGCGTAGTTTTAAAGATTTAAGCATACAAAGGGACATAGGGACAGAGAAAGCGGCTTTGTTTTATACTATGTAGTAATTTTACGTAACTAAAAAAAATAATTTAAAAATAAATTACCTCATTAGTAAGTTATAAGTTAAGTAATTATGTGATATTAAATAAAAACATAATTGGGATTTTATTAAAAAAAGTAACCAAAAAATCTAAGCATTTGTTCATTTTATGCCAAAAACGTTACAAGTTCTAAGACTAGTTGTCCTGCCTCTGCTGCTGTTTGGTATCCTACAACGAGGCCCGTTGAACTCCTTTCAAGGCGCGTCCGTTCTCGCGGTAAATCTATCGTTAATATATTATACTTTTACACTTACAACTTATATTTTATTCCCGTGGGAATTCCGACAAATATATTATCTTGTTTTCTTTTTGTTTTGTTTTTTCTCCGGAACTATTTACTAGACGTATTGAAAAAAAAAACAACATTTTTTTAGCTTTACTTTTTAATTCTTAAACTCCAAAGCACCGGCTAATTGTATATTTTTAACCAGGAAAACCCTAAGACCAATACCAAGACATACCCTGTTTAGAATTCCTATCCCATTGTCTTGAACGACATATAAACACGTCCGCGCGGGAAGTATATAAAAGTAGACGTACATGAATACGGTATTTTAATACCATAAGATTACAATTGATATTTAAATAACCAAGTTTATTAGGTATATTCATGGAGTTTCAAGCCTACTTTCCTAAAATAACATAGGTGTGGTGTGGGCGTCCGTATAGCCTGTAGACGATTAGGTGTCAGTGACACATGACATTAAACTGGAGTTAGTATTTCATCAATGACTAGACTACTGATATTTTTAAACCATATACGAATTAAAAAGATCATTCAATGAAAGATGACAATGAAAAAAGAGAAGAAAAGCGGTACAGTTCCGCTAGTAAATTCACACATTTATGATAAGTATGGCAAAAGCTTGGGACCCGTGGCCAGCAATGGACTTTTTTATTGAAAGTGATGAATAACTAAAATACTCAACATAAACATTGCAAATCCTTACCTTATTAATAATATTTCCGCCCGGCAAATACTTAATCTGTTTCTAAAAAATCTGACAATTACATTTTTTTGTGTGAAATACCAATACTATCGCAACCGAAAAGCAACCTTGACTCGAGGGGTCACAGTACATTTTCCGATCTCTCCATCACATCATTACTTCACCTAAAAATGCTTACAAAAACAACATTGAGATGCCGTTACATAGAACTATTAGTACATACCCTTTAGTTGAAGATCACGAATCAACCTGGGCTACACTTAACACAAAATCACTTTCACAAACTGACATCCAAGTAGGCTTCACTACACAATCTTCTATAGCACTGAAGCTGGGTTGCAATCAGCATCCGAGATGAAGGCTGTATATCCACATGAAAGTCACTTAACTTCACATACACTCCACTTAAACACTTTATAAAGCGACACTAAAACCGTTGTTAATTCAAACTTTGTGTTTTGAATAACATTTCCAAAATTCCAAGTCGTGTCGCGCAAAACACACGCTTGTCGGCGGTGTTAAGTTGAAACTAAGTTAAACCCGCTATGAACGACCGTTGGTCCAGTTTGGAGTCGGTTAAGCAGCATACTGCTTTACCGACGTCGACTAGTATGCATATCTCGCTCAAACCTTCCACGTGAGACAGAGATATCGATATGTTGTAGGGTTACAACCTGCGTCTGCGCAAAGCCTCTCATACATCCATAGCAACAGGTGAATCGTGCCATTGTGTGCGTGTGACGAAACGCAATTTTTTTACTTGTGTGTCTTGATTGTAGTATAATGATAACGTAGTATTTTGTGCGTTGCTATTTTTATTTAAATCTCGGAGTGAATTTATAGTGTAGGTAATTTAGAAACCATATATCAGTATACTACTTTGAAACTCGTGTAAGAATGTAAAGTTTTTTTGCTCCTTTCATATTTAAATGCATATCCGTTCAGTATATCATTATATTCTATTTATTTTCCTTTTGCTCATAATAAAAATGTGCAAATGGTGAACCTTATGCTATATGGCATTCTCTACCAGTCAACCATTAGGCTCAATCACTGGTGTAAGAAAGTAAAGCAGACTCTGGCCTATAAAGCAACCTACTGAGGATACAATTGGGAAACCTCATCAAAGTTCTAAGAATAGAGAGAGAGACTTTAGTGTAAATAATTCAAAACCGCAACTTGCGCCTGTTATATGTACTCATCATCACCCGAACGTATCTCATGGTTGCATCTACAGTTTACTCCAGACTTAAGGAAATTCGAAAAAATTAATGAATATAAAATTCTATTGAACCATTAACATAAATTATATTACTGGGTCAGAAATTAAATGAGTACAAAAACGGACTTATCGCTAATACAATTTAATTTTCAGTTGCAGATCTTCCAGTTAACCTTAACGTAAAAAAAAAACATGAAAAATTGGAGCTGCAGAAAGAAAAGAACCGGGGGGAACAATATAAACTAGATTTAATACGACAGCCGGCTGTTGCTTAGATCTTTAGGCAATAAAAATTATTATATCAGCCTGATTTCGATCCTCATTACTATTATATTATTAGATACCTACATATTCTTCTTCTCCAGTGATAATGGCTAAATGGTTTTTAATTGACAAAGACAGTATTTGGCCACCATCATCGCCAGGTCGTCGGCCTTGTTTAGTTGTCGTATTTTTGAAAATGTATTACTAACGCAAAATCGGTGAGACGAATGTTTTTCATTAACATTACCGGTGAACCGAACGATAAACATTCGACTCACCGATTTTGAATATGTCATACATCTCAAAAATAGCACTTCAGGTTCTCTATTGTGAAAGTAACAGACCTTATAAATATCGTCCATAATAGAAAGCACACTCATCTTCAAATAAAACCTCTTACTCGCTAAGTAATTGCTTGCCACTATCGTCACAAGATTAATGACGTCACTTCCCCGGATGGGGACCCCGGATTATTAGTTTTTCTCTCCCTTCAAATGTCACTGGTAATAGATACCCGTTGAATCTAATTTGGTGCGATATTTGTTAGCCGAATTCCAAATGACTGTAGGGGATTTCTCGAAGGCGTCTTCCATTGGCATTTACGCTACAAATAATAATATCTTTTGTTTCTGTTATAAATAATAATAATTTTGAATGTGGACAGTGATTAAATTTTACATCGTAATAATATGAGGTAAACATATAACAATATACACATATATACAATACAATATACTTATACCAAAGAAAGGAAATATGTCAAAGAATTTGGAATCGCGCTCTCTACATTCATTTTTTTTTATCTATGTAATATGTGGTATTATTAATCATGTGTGTTTTTTTTTTTCTCAAAACCATTAAATAATTACTGTAAACTGGTAAGCCATCGCTCATAATAGAACGTTGGTGCTCTCATTTCGAAGACCAAGATCCACTTCAGGTCGCTGAGCCAGCGGAGTAGTATAATTTATTTAAATGATACTCACCCGAGTCCACATATTTGAGCACGAACTGCACGTCCGGTCCCAATGCCAGAGCCACCTCCAGCGGCAGCTCCGTGTCTCGCAACACGTGAACTGGAACAAAATACAATCATCATCAATTCATGTAGGTGCCATAGTCAATCGTCTCTGCACAACCTGGTGTCAGAGTTCTTCGGCACCACCGGCATGTGACGTGGTTCATTTAACGACTACCAGATGGCAGCCGGAACCAACGGCTTAACGTGCCTTCCGAAGCACGGAATCATCTTTATTATCAGACTATCAGGGCGTCGATTCTGCTAACCTTAAGTCACAATCGTGTGTTTCAATTGTAGTGCTTTTTACACACTATTTACATGAATTATTACAGTATGATGCGATGTGTATGTAGTGTGGGGGGTGTGACCATCAGAAGTGATATACCGACAAATGTTTTTTTTTTTTTTTTATACTACCTAGTGTGTAAATAAAGCAATTGAAACACTATTTTGACACGATTGTGACTTAACGTTAGCAGAATCGACGCCCAGGTGATTCACGCCTGCAATGTACTAACCAAACCGGAAACCACTAAACAAAGTATGCTTGCTATGGGAATCGAACTCCCTATCCCCGGGTCTACAGTCAAACGTCTTAACCACTGGACCACGGATGCAATTACAAGATACGATCAAAAATGAAGCCCTTCAGCATCATCGTTTATCCGCTTAAGTTCCGAACCATATGGAATGGAACTCGAGGTCCAACAACAAAAAAAACTATACCAAAAATACTCGCACCAAAAAGTAAAATAGGTCAACTCTGTTTTAGATAGAAATAGTTTTAGTAGTTAGCATTATCTTTATAACCGGCTACTTGCCTGACTAACTGTCATCTATGCTTATCTCATTCAAGCTTCACGTAGGCTACGGCAACCGCTTTCCATTAGGTAGGCAGTAATACTAATTTACCTAATTGTCTATCAGTGGAAAGTTAGTTGTCAGATAAAAGATAAAATTATATTACGACATTGCATCCTCGAGATTTATTTATTCACTAGGTAGTACACTTCTTAATGTACTAGGCATCGCGCACAAATAGTTCAGATACATATATATATATAAAGGAAATCTGAAATAAAGAGTAATGAAATGATTAAACCCTCCCCACCCCGCAGCACCCGAGCCGCTGCGTCCGATTTTGCCAAACTTCATTCGCTTCTTTGTGCGGGCATCGCAACATTGTATTATTGTAAAGTAACTTATTTTGTTTCTTGCATATAAGTTTCGTTTTATTTTTTTTATTACAAAAAAGTGTTTTTTAAAGTGAAGTGAACGATGGGGAAAAGAAAACATAGCCATTCAAGGAAAAGACGGGAGAAGCGTCGGCGACATTCAGATTGGTCGTCATCTTCAACCGAAGGTCAGTGAATTTCAATAATGTTTATTTTAATTTCAATTGCAATTGTTTTTTATTTATTTTTTTCATAGCATACCTAATAAATTCATTAGTGTTAAAACCACATAATTGAGGTAGACTCCAATCAGATAAATTCACCTCATTTATATTTTTCTTCTACCGTCAAATTCAGAACATTTTTTCTTTTATTCTTTACCCACTGTTCACGCGATAACTGTTACGTAAACAAGTAAGATTACTTAAATGCATGCATAGGAAATTCACCTTTATTTCAAGGACAAGGGTTCGCTTCATATCACCATTTTTAATTAATTATGGGTTATAATACCTCGTGACGCGCGCACGAGTATAACTCCTACGTAGTCTAGCGGCGTAACGGGCTTACGTTCCATGACTTTTTTATCTAATTTTGCTACACACCATGACGTGCTCATGGAAGACACCATTCAGTCCAGCGTCATAACGTGCTTATGGCCAGAGACTTAAAATATATATATATATATTATTTCTGTATTATTACAGATGGGCATGGTCAAAACCATCATAGTTCAAATTACTATGAACGATACTATCCGGGACAGGAACCATCCCGGTCCCCAGATATAGAATATGAGTGCCACAATGTGGACGACTCCGATGCCTCATCAGGAGTAGCTCACGGGTCTGTCGTGGACTACATAGTGCCTACTGCTGGCAACGAACCGTCAACTAATATTTCTGGAGAGCCGCAACCAGGCCCCAGTTCCATCTTGGTCGCTACAACGCCGAGTGGAAATACGGACACAAATCCGCTACCCCCGGAAATTTTAGAAGCTCTTGGAGATCCTAAAAGTAAAGAAGAGGTATTTGGTCCAAAAATACCAGAAGATATCTCCAAACGCTGGGGACGGATTTTGGTAGATGGCCTCACCAAAGACCAAAAACAAAGTATCTTAGAGAAGTCGTTAATACCTGATAATTTTCGGTTAGCAAAGGCACCGATATTAAATCCGGAACTGATTCCCGTATTAAATAAACAAGCTCGCAATCGGGATAAGGCCCTAGAAAGATCTCAAAAACAATTAGGTGTCGGTATATCTCGGCTAACAAACCTTGCCGCCAGTATCATTGAAGGAAATAATGATAAAATAGAATTATTACGTCAAGTATCTGAAGCAATTCAAATATTTTTAGACTTACACTACGAAGATACTAAAAGAAGGAGGAAATTGGTAGCGTCGTCGTTAGACAAAAAATTTCTTAACATGATTACTGACGTCAAAAGGGACACATTCCTGTTCGGGACCAATTTGGGTGATAAAATTAAGGCCTCGAAAACAGCAGAGAGATCTGGTCTTCAAATCAAACGTAATGATGCTGCATCATCATCCTACAAGAGGAACAATAATCAGGGAAATGCGAGAGGCCCACCCCGCTCGACAAGTCAACGTACGTACCGGCAGGGTGGGCAGAAGAACCGTTATCAAACATCGAATCGGCGAGCCCCGCCACCAGCCCGGGACCGGCAGCCACGAGCTCCAGCCAAATCGACCGACAAGAATTCCAAGGCTCAGTAGAGGTACTAAACCTTGCAATATCTCATGCAGGTAGATTACGTCACTTTTATACGAAATGGGTATCTATCACAAATGACCCTACCATTTTAAAATATATATCAGAAGGTTACCTCATACACTTTGACGGTCCTGTTGTCCAGAAATCTGCACCAATTAATAATAACTTTAGCCTAACCGAAATAAAGCAACTAAACTTAGAAATTCACAAATTAAAAGAATTAGGAGCTATTGTCGAATGTCACCCACATCCGAAACAATTTTTATCAAAAATATTTCTTACTCCGAAACCGGATGGCTCATTTCGCTTTATTCTTAATCTAAAGAGCCTCAATAAATTTATTCCTTATACACATTTTAAAATGGAGGACATTCGAACAGTTACAAAATTAATGACCCCGCAGTGTTTCATGGCTACAGTTGACCTCAAAGACGCATATTTTTTGGTACCTATAAATAACAAGAGTAAAATTTTTCTCAGATTCAATTTTGACAAAACATACGAATTCCAATGTCTTCCATTTGGTCTATCTACTGCGCCACTGGTTTTCACAAAACTATTAAAACCTGTAGTCACTAATTTGCGATCTCAAGGTCTAATTATAGTTATATACATAGATGACATTATTTGTATAGGATCCACATACAATGAATGCGTCGACTGTGTCACAAAAACAGTAGGATTGCTTGAGTCATAAGGGTTTATTATAAACATGAAAAAGAGTAAACTAAAACCATCACAAAAACAAACATATTTAGGTTTCGATTTAGATTCTACAACTATGAGTTTAATATTACCCCCGAAAAAACGTAAAACCATTAAAGATCTAGTACTTAAAGTACAACATCAAAAATCAATTGTTATAAGAGATTTCTCTAAACTGTTGGGATTACTATGCTCAGCCTGCCCAGCTGTCGCGTATGGATGGCTCTATACAAAGTGTTTCGAAAGAGAAAAATTCCTTGCATTGCTTAAATGTAATAATGATTATGACAGCGTCATGTCTTTAAAACCTCAATTAAATTCAGACTTCTCTTGGTGGATCAGCAACATAATGAGTTCCAGTAATCCTATTCGCGAAGGAAAATATGCGATAGAAATTTATTCTGACGCCTCATTAACGGGTTGGGGAGCTGTTTGTAACAACGAGAAAACTAGTGGTTTTTGGGACACAGACGAAGCAAAACAACATATAAACCTTTTAGAATTGTTAGCCGCTTTTAATGGTCTTAAATGCTTTGCGAACTCCTTAAGTAATACCGAAATACTATTACGCATTGACAATACAACCGCAATATCATACATTAACAGATATGGCGGTGTCCAATATAAACACTTGAATGATCTTACACGAAAAATTTGGCAATGGTGCGAACAACGACATCTATTTATATTTGCATCGTATGTCAAATCGAAAGATAATGAAGCAGATGAAGAATCGCGACGAAGTAACATTGACACAGAGTGGAGTTTGTCCCACTCAGCGTTCAATAAAATCAAACGAAGCTTAGGCTGCCCTGAAATAGACTTATTCGCGACTAGGTTAAACGCAAAACTCCATAAATATATTTCATGGAAGCGTGATCCAGACGCATTTAATATAGATGCGTTTACGATTAACTGGGGTGAATATTTTTTCTATGCTTTCCCACCTTTTTCTCTTATATTAAAAAGCTTACGAAAAATAGAGAATGAAAAAGCAGTGGGCATCATGGTAGTCCCATACTGGCCTAGCCAACCTTGGTACCCGCTGTTTTTAAAACTTTCATGCTCTCAATTGGTATTCTTAGGCCCAAGCTCTGAGCTACTTATCTCTCCTTTCAGGACACGACACCCTTTATGGAAGCGTCTTACCCTGGTATCATCAATATTATCAGGGGCGCCTTCATAAGAGAATCCCTCTCGGAGTCTACAATAGACGTCATGATATCTTCCCTAGCGGAAAGTTCGATTAAGCAGTACAACAAAAAATGGTGGCTCTATTGTTTACGACACAATAGTGATTGTTATAATAAAAATATACCATTCATCTTAAATTGTCTTACGGAACAATTTAGAAGTGCAGATCTGCGTTGGGTCTTATTTTAGGTAAAGAAATAAGCGAACATGACCGCATTTCTAGATTTTTAAAGGGAGTTTTTAAAATAAAACCATGTTTACCTAAATATCAATCAACATGGAACCCAAATTTAGTATTCGATCAAGTTAGCAGTTGGTTCCCTAACGAGAATTTGAGCTTAACTCAAATAACAAAGAAGTTGGTAGCTCTCTTAGCGTTGTCAACCGCACAACGCGTCCAGACGCTATCTTTGATACAGTTGTCTAATATAAGGATCATCGCAGAACTAAATAATATCGAAATTGTTATCAATAACCTCATTAAAACATCAGGACCTGGTAAACCCATGCCGCGACTAATAATACCTTTTTTCTCAAATAAAGAATCAATTTGCCCCGCAAAAACTTTAGTCTCGTATATCGAAATGACGCGTCAGTTTAGACAATTCCCACAAACTGATAGACTTATTTTAACCACAAAAAAGCCTATCCATAATGCCAGTGCTTCAACAATAAGCCGGTGGATAAAGGCAGTGCTCTCTGATAGTGGCGTAGATGTTACTATCTTTTCTGCTCATAGCACACGTCACGCTTCGACGTCGGCGGCTAAAAGAAAAGGCGTATCAATAGATTCAATAAAAAGAACAGCCGGATGGACCGGTAATTCATTAGTTTTCGCAAAATTTTATAATCAACCGGTCATCGAAAACGAGACTTACGCATTTGCGGAGGCAGTATATGAATAATAACTAATTATCTGATGAGGTTCATATACAAGTGTATCTATGTATTAAGAATGTCAAATAACTTAAATTTGTTGATTGGTAAAAATAATAAAAGTACCTAAATAAAAATACAATCTGGTTGCATTACATTAACCATATACCTAGTTCCCTCTCTGAATAATCTATTTCGCGTTTAGCGCTAAACATCTACCTAGTGAATAAATAAATCTCGAGGATGCAATGTCGTAATATAATTGATGGTTAAACAAACTTACCTTAAGTGACGTTTGACCATAATTATATGAGACGTTGCATCCGAAGAGATTTATCACCCGCCCTACCCGAAGATTCTTTAATTTACCACTACTAGAATCACGCCCTTTTATATAAACGCGAAATAGCCAGACTCTGAAAATAATGAAGTTTGGCACAATCGGACGCAGCGGCTCGGGTGCTGCGGGGTGGGGAGGGTTTAATCATTTCATTACTCTTTATTTCAGATTTCCTTTATATATATATGTATCTGAACTATTTGTGCGCGATGCCTAGTACATTAAGAAGTGTACTACCTAGTGAATAAATAAATCTCTTCGGATGCAACGTCTCATATAATTATGGTCAAACGTCACTTAAGGTAAGTTTGTTTAACCATCAATTATATACCTAGCATTAACATTCCGTACGAGACTTTAAAAATGTTGGATTCACTTCAAAACAATTCAAAATGTTTAAAAACCGTTTGCCCAAAGTTATCGTCAAAACAATCACCTTTGTGCCAACGTCGAAAATTCTTTAGCTTAATACCCAAAGAAAAATAACTTGACTTAAAAAGTCTAGTCCCATTGACTCTTTTGATTTGATTCTCATTACAATAGATGCTTACATAAATGTTGATGAATTGGCTTTTACAAATTGATGGATTTAAAAAAAGAAACAGGACTTTTTTTATTTATCTTTTTTCTTTTAAATACATTGAATATGTTTCGGATTTAACACAAATAAATGTACTTTTAGTTTATTATTTACGAGAAGACCAAATAAAAAGGTTTGTTGGAGAACAATTATATCTTGTTATAAGTTGTTTACTAATACTTTGACACATTACATTAACTGGACAAAAAAAACTATTTAATGTGAATTTCTGCAGCTGTCCCTTTACCTTATATTTATTTTTAAGTAGAATCACATGTGTATAATAAATAAATAATTATAATAAATAAATAAACAGTAAGGACAAATCAATTGGCGTAATAGGAATACTTCTTAAGGCATTTAAATAAGGTCCATTATGAAGGACACAACAACGCCACCTTTGTGAAAGAAAAAGGATCTCGTATCGCACAATCAAAAAAGGGGGGAACGCCCAAACAGTATTGTGGCAAAACAATACCCCTTAAGAAATGGTGACAAAGTCGATTTTTACAATCATTTTGATTTCATTTTCGCTATGAATGAAGGTAACAACAGAATTCTGGTATATGAAGATTTTAATTTGATGGTTATCTGGTATTTGTGACTCGAAGGTTCAGGAAGTATCTTTTTTTACCCGACTGCCCGAAGATGGTGGTATGAGTTTTGAGCAAATGTTTGTATGTAGGCTATTAATTTGTTACACTTTGTAGCCTACAAGCCTGGATGAATATTAATATATTAATATATTATAATGATATAAGTAATTATCATTAGATTCATACTATTTGTAAGAGTAACACTGAATATAGGATATTAAAATTAAAATGCAGTCAGTTTTTTTGACGTGACAACGTCTTAAATTAGGTTGCGGCTGGGAGTCACTTATGAAAAAGTGTAACGCTCGGTAACGTTACGATGCGCTCACAATGAGAGCGAGTGAGAGGCACGCGTCCCCTAAGAGCGAGAGAGACAGACTCAAAGTCGTTGTCACGTAAAACTTTCGCCCGTATACCGACTTTACAGGCAACCAATTTTTTTTTTTTTAATAGTTTATTTTAATTTTACAGCAAATATTTCCGTACCGATTGTTGGCGAAACACGCTTTTTAATCGAATTCGCAATTAAAAATACCGTGTTTGCTTGTAAATAAATGTATTATTTTTTTAAATCAAAGTCGGCCACGTCGGTTAATATCGCAGGAATTAAATCTATCTGAATACCAAATTTCATGTAAATCGGCATGAAGAGAAGTAAACTGAGACCTCATTTATTCGCTAAGTCTTCTCTTTCGACACCCACATAAACAGAGAAAGTGAAATTACCCTTTAGCCAGACTCTACATGGCAAGTGGATCTACGCCTTTATAGTAGCTAAATCACCCTTGTTCAGTAAACACCGAGTTGATTTATCATCTGCGACTGCAAGGAATTTAATATTAACTATTGTACCGTTTGTGTTTAACAAGAAGCCTGTATTAAACACAAACAATATAAATTAGCGCCCTGTTTTGTTAAGGGGTTGTAACTATTATATAATCTGTTGTTAGATCCTTGCTTTTGTATGTTATAGGTAAGCATAGAATTTGGTATTGCGCGTTACCAGGCAATTTTTTTTAAATCTATTATATATAAAATATAGTGTCAAAGTTTTTTTCCAAACCGCTTCTGCAATTTGATAATTGGCAGTAAAAAAATATAATTACGCTTGATAGAAATAAGGTTGTATAACTAAAACCAAAATATATGTTGAGAAACTCGAAAATTAGTAGGTAATACAGTTTCAACATAGAAGTAAGAAATCAGGCGTTTTTTAAATCTATGAGTTTAAATAAATTTTAATTAAGTAACAAGTGACACTTGTTTTTTGATCGCAATGTACATAAAATACTAGTAATAGTTTTTCTAATAATTTCACCATATGATACAAGTACTTACGCAATGGTAATAATATGAAATCCGCAGTAACATGCTTACGAGCGAATAATGATGCCTTACTCCGAAAACCTAGGGTTGTCTTTAGGATATTTCTATATATTTATTTATTTTACTATTCTAAAATATGTAAATTGCGGATATCTTTTGTTTTCAACCCAATAAGATCAACTTGTAAATAAACTGAACAGCCCTGCAGTCACATAAGCTCTCAGCGCTCTCGGTTGAAATACACTATAGGGGATGATTAACAGGGACTATTCAATATCCATAAGGGAAGGAGATTATAAGAAATAAAAGCGTGCGCGTGTGTTGACTGTGCTTTAATGCGGCGCAGTGCCAACTGACTCCAATTCACAATAGTAACAATAAGTACATATATGTAGATGCATTATGTGTCCCTATAGTAGCCCCCCTTTTTTAAACAAACATTAAAATGTTGACCCTATAACACCATTTAACTCTGTTTTCTTGGCATCCTCCAACACCAGCCCGGAATCTATTTTAAAACTTATTGGCTTTTAAATACCAACTTTGTAAAGATTTTTAAGAATTTTAAGAATTTTGTAAAGATGTAGGCAACCCAAAGATAAAAAATGGCCTCTTTATAGCTGCGCGCGATTCCAAATTGTTTGAGGCAACCCTATAATAACAAACGCAGGATATACCTATATGTTTGTGTTATTCATGACCACATAAACATTTTACTGCCTCGCTATAAAACGTCTAACTAATGATTAAGACACCATGGCTTGTGTGATAATCACAATTGAAGAATAAAGGATAGTCATCGCCATCCAGCGCGGGATAGCTGCTTGCGTGAGGGGAACTCTGCCCAGAGAACCAGATTTAGATTATCTTTAGTATATAAGTATTTTTGTTTTGTTTTTAAGGTTCCGTACAAAAATGTAAAATCGGAACCCTTATAGGATCACTCGTGCGTCTGTGTCCGTCCGTCCGTCTGTCACAGCCAAGTTTTTTTCAAACCTACTGGACCAAAACAGATGAAATTGGTAGGATGGCGTAATCCTGTGACTCAAATCAGATGTGCAAACTATATAAATAATTTTATAAATAAGGGTCGTTTTCGGGGGCCATCTTAGGTTTTTAAAAAATGTATTGCAAACCTTGCCGTGTTATAATATCAAATGAAAGGTCTCGTTGTGAGGATCTCAAATATATTTTTGTTATTATTGTAACATAAATAGTTCTGATTTTATTTATGAAAGAAGACGAAACTTGACTATTCCCCCTAAAATTTTGAAAAAAATACAAAATATAGTTCTTTGCCTGTAGACAGGAAAGCCTACAAGAATTCCATCAATTGACAATTAAGTAGTAAATTCAATATAAAACCTTCACTTACGGAAAATAGTTCACTATAACACCACTAACATTGGCAATATACGGAACCCTCTTCATGCGAGTTCAACTCGCACTTGACCGGTTTTTTTAGATGTAATTAGTGATTATATATTTGTTGTTAAGTGTTTAGTTGTATTAAATAATAATGTTTATTTTGACATATTTATTTCGAGACATAAACATTATTAATTTTATATAAGGTTATAATAACCTTATATAAAATTTAATTATTTATTGACTTAGTTCTTCATTGGTAGTGCCCAGAGTAGAAATTATCCAAACCCTGGTACAACCTACCCATTTTTGCTCATCTAACATCCAAGCCAATTATATCTTCCACTTATTTGCTTACTTTTCAACACCCAGGACCTCACCGGATAGTCCTGACCACCACTTTTTACGGGAAAACCTTATTGCTGATTTTACAAACTGACTAAAAGCATTTGATACAGCCCACAATGATTGCCATCTGGCGATAACAGCAGAGATCAAAGGCTTAACGTGTCTTTCCAAGCACGGGAGCTCAAGATCATATGTAGCTAGTGGCAACTAATCCAAGTCATGTCACTGTTGCTGTCGCTTGACAAACACTATCCTTACAAACACGCCTACCCCATACCCCGCTATGCTATCGAACTCTACATTTCGCTCTATGACCAGATTGCTTTAGGCTGTAAACTTGACTCTTATTCGCACATATAAAAACAACAATCGAACCTAGGTCTTACTTATATCTCTTTTCCATAAGAACATTAAAAAGAACAACTAACAAAGTATGCAAAGATGCCCCAAATAATAACTCTACGAATAAAAACGCCTGCAAAATACATAGTAGCAAATAATTATAGCGACGTAATAAAATTATGCGATTTATATTCACTGCATTGGGAACTTTGTTGCATACAGATTTTTAATGATAAAATTAAAAAACAAAAAAAAATGCACACTTAATTGGAAAGGGAAACAGTGAAAGGTTCTCACGCGAATAACATAGTATTAGCAACCCTTTGCTGCCGTCGCGTGCTACTTTTAGGCCGACAGTTCGAGCAAACAGTTCATTATTGACCAAATTATAGTTATTATGAAGTAATTTGCAGACTAGCAGAAAGTCATTAAGGGGATACAATTCCGTTTCTATGTGATATCAAGGAATTAAACTAATTTAACACTGTTGTAAATTATTGTAGTGATTGTACATTTGTTTAATTAAACCAAGCCATACTTAGATACAAGCAGGGTTTTGGCGGGTATATGATTACATAAATCGTAAAGAATAATGATATCACGCAAATTCGCCTACAGACCCTATTAATCATTTTTATTTTAAAATTTGCCTCAAAGCTTATTATGGTCAGGCCACTATTGCAGATTGAGCTTAAGAATACTTACATAAATATCATTTTACTAGCTGTTCCCCACGGTTTCACTCGCCATTAGTGTGTATGTACTATAAACTATAATCTTCCCCAAGAATCAGGTTTGCATATACAAAAAGAATTTTGCAAATCCGACCAGTAGTTTTCAAGTTATAAGCGTTCAAATATACAAACAATATCTTCAGGTTTTTTTAAAAATTATTGTATAGATTATTTTGTAAAATCAATTTCTCAATCACCTATTCAAGTAGGTTTTTAACGATTCAATCTCCTGTTACACAATACTTTTAATTTTGTTTTTAAAGATATGTCATCATACCGCTCAAGGAATCCAAATTATGTTTGACAAATTAGTTGGAATAAGTACGTCATTAAGTGGTATGTTCCTTAAGTTCCAGTTCCCATGGGTACTGGTCGGACATCGGTCGGAGGGCGCACAGATAGCAATCTTGATTAATTTCACGCAAAAACATGACCAGTTTGTTATTAAATGCCGTTGTTTATTGCAATTTTCCTTCATAATCAAAGCGCTACATGACTACTGTATGTTAATATCAGCACGACCGATGACAATAGTTTGTCTCTTTTCTTAAAATTTTTCTTTACCAGCCCAAAATCTGTTTATGGACATGCTTGCTTCTTTTAAGAAATTTTTAATCTTGGAATTAAGTTTTACAATTGATTGTAACTACCTAGTACCACGTAGATACCACGGAAGCGCTGGAGTGATGATCTGATAAAGTTCGAGAGCAAATTCCTGCAGGAGGCGAAACAAAGAGAGGTTTAGAAAGAGATGGGGGAAACCTTTGCTCAGTAGTAGGACAATATAGGTAAATAAAAAAAGTTAAAACAATGAGGGCCACAATCGGCCACATAAATTAGTTATGGAGATGTCGACCTCGGGCCTCTCAGTGCAGGGTCAGACAAAAACGACAGTAAGTGCCCTCAAGTCTCCTCCGTCACTGTATAAATAGGACACAGGGCTGGACTCAAATGTATTTCCGGTTTGTTTTTACATTAACAGAAATATACATATACATTGTATAATTTTCTAATTTGTGATGTTTAAAACTCCCACTCGTACCTTTTATAACATAATTTCCTTTTTTTAATTTTAAAAGATGAACAAAGTATACATTTTCCTATCTATATAGGTCACTCCGGTGACGGAGTGGAGTCCACTAAATAAATCTATTTCTAATGTTAAGTGTTTGGTCATCAGAATAATGCCCAAAATATTATTTTATATCATGATCGTGGACAAAAACATTGCACCCTTTAAAACTGTGAACCTGTGTGTGTGAAATTATTCTGTGTCAAAATCAAATAATATATTGTAACAATAAATTCCTTAATCCATCTCTGTTGAGGCCTTTTGCAGTGTTGTACACGCACTGTAAATATTTATGAGGGCTCAATAATATTCCCCTTGCGAAATTGGGGCCAGACAACCCTGAGAGATACCATTATAGGCTTCTACACACTACACACTTCATTACGGTTATCGACATTATCGCTTAGTATTTCTTGTTTTCAGTGAGAATTAATTTAGTTCCATTCTGTGATACTTATTACTTTTTTTATCTGCTAAATAGCTAGACTAACTTTTCCCTCCCTATTGAGATATTTGTCACACTTTATGTATGTTTATTTGTTATCTTTGTGCTTTGTTGATTTTTATGTGTGATAAATTTCTAAATGTCTATTCTATTCTATCTGTACATTAACCAGGCGAACGCGATCTTAATGTTAGCGCCCGAAATTATTAAGTGATATGCTGAAGCTACAATAACAGCGCACCCATCTCACCTGGGCCATATGTTTTATTGCGAAGCTAATCTTATGAAAAAAAAAAATCATTTGGGGGAATACATGGAAACTACGTAATCGCGCACGGCTCGACTTAGGTGACAATGACGTCAGGCAATTTTGTTTAATCTATGAGGGAATGGAATGAATGTACTTTAGCTTCGCTGCCACTATGGCACGAGCTTTATTATTTACTTTTACTACCGAATCGTAACGAGAGCGTCCGCACTATGAAAATAATGAGGGAATATTTTAACAACCGTTTTTATACTGTGGGCTATTAAAATCCTTGATACGCATATAAACATTTAATTTTTACTTAAGTTTTCTAGAGTATTTTTTTATAGTTTATAGGATTCCCTGTCTTTCTGAAATGTGTAATGTTTGTAAGTATTTGTAGAGTTTGTGTATACACATACACAAAATCACGTCTCCATACGGGGTAGACAGAACCTAGAGCCATAAGACCTTAGGCCACGTTTAGCATAATGGTAGTTGAAACAGGAAATCAATAGTGATGGGTTGCTAGCCGCATCGCCTATGTCATGATTTCCCCATTCGGCGATTCCCTCAGACGACTTTTACGGCTTGCACGGGAAGAGAAGCAGCTGGTACATTCTATGTTTTTCTTTTTCTCCCAGACCAGCATGGAAGAGTTTGTGTATATGTATGTAAAAACTTTATTGTACAGAAAGAACATTAAATACACAACATAGAACACAACAAATGGCGGATTTATTTATTAGGGTCTGTGGGTCTAAAATCGCCACTTTAGCAATTCATCTAATGGAATTCATATTACGAATTCCTTAGCTATTCTTTAGCAATTCCTATTTCTTTCATTTTTTTTGAAGAGGAATTGCAAAGTTTAGTTGGCCAGTTTACAAAAAATAGAAGAATTGCTAAGGAATTCGTAATATGAATTGATTCGATGAATTGCTCAAAGTGGCGTTTTTAGACCCCCTGTTCCAGTCAACCTATTATAATAAAGGAAAACTAGTACATATGCATTGAAATGGTACATCACAAAGGATTTTTATGAAAAAAATAAACAAGGGGATGACCATACTATTTATATATATTCTGACCTCGGTATTTGCAACTTGTTAATTGAGAGAAATTCCCAATGTATATAATTAAATCATTTCATAGATCGCTGTGCTCAAGTATTATTATTGTTCTAATAAATTACACGAATGGCTATAAAAGTACAACAGTTGAAAAGTATGACGATCATCCCATAATGGTTGCAAGGAACATTTACATTTATGTGCACGCCGATTAATTTGATTGCTCAGATTAAAGTTATAAACTGATTTTAATTGCCATTGTCAATAGCCACCTACAAGAGTACAGTCGTCGACAGAGTGTGCGAATTGTTCTTAATTATTTTAAGGGAGGAACCACAAAGTGCCTATTTTCCCTTGTAACTTTTTTGCGCCGCACAGTTTTTCTGTTTCTCCCAATGGTTGACTGGTAGAGAATGCTTTTAGCATTAAGTCCGCCAATTGTATAAGTATTTTGTACTTATGGAACAATAAAGTTTTAATAAATAAATAAATAAAAGTGCCTGTTACTATAACTTACGAAAATTGGTACTATGTTAAGAAAATAGAGGATTTGAATGAATTTATGCCTCTGATATAATAAATGAATGAATGAAATAAGTAATGTGACATCGGATATAATAAAATATGTAAGGCATATGCTATTTAAATTTTAGAGTTTTATTTCTCTAAAATTCTAGATAGGTCAGTAGTAGTCGCATAATTCATTCTTCAAATTTCTGAAAAATCGGATACATTCAGAACCACCTGTTTTTTGTAACAAGAGCTAGCTAATGTATATATTCTGTGCAACTACTACAGAGCTAGGCTTAACTTATTGATGTCTGAGATTAATAAATATATGAGCTATAGATATAAATATTGTCGGAGAGAAGAGAGATAAGTACTCCAATTAAAATTTAAACACTAAAAAAACGAAAAAAGGTAAACTATCTGAAAAATTAATCCTTAAGCCAACAACACTTATTATTAGATATTTAGATAATTCTGTAGTGAAAGATGACGGCTGGACATATGTTCAGAAGCGAAAATCAAATAGCGGCTATGCTGGCAAAATTGGGAAGGCAATATGCGACAATAATTTGAATTTTAAAGCGGCAGAGAAAAAGCTACCTATGTACATCACCAATGTTCACAAAGAAACCTCCATTAAGGATATTTCTGACTATATTATGGAAAAAACTGGAGAACTAGTGACACTTATAAAGTTATCCATTAAAAATGAAGACAAATATAACGCCTATAAATTTTTTATTCCGAGCTTTAAGTTGCGAATGTTTTTAGATGAATCATTGTGGCCCAGGGGGATTGTCTTTCGTCGGTTTGTACACAACAAGTACCGAACCGCGGACGGACGCCCAGATAAGGCAGTAAACAAACAATAATATGGTTGACACAAATACATGTAGTAAGATGATTAGTTTTAATTGCAAAGGCTTGAAACGTTCACTTGAATGTGTACGGTCGTTGTGTAACACATCAGATTTAGTTATGCTACAGGAATTATGGCTGTTGCCCCACGACATCCCCCTCCTGGGTACAATAAGTGAAGATTTTGCATATGTCGGCAAGTCGGCGGTGGACACATCATTGGGAGTATTAGCAGGAAGGCCATACGGTGGCGTGGCTATTTTGTGGCGGAAAAATGCATTTGTCTCGGTCAGTATTATACCCTGTGATAATGACCGGTTGATTGCATGTAGGATTGTTGTAAATAGTGAGGTTACCGTATTAGTGATTTGCGCATATATGCCTACGGAATCGGTTGTTAACTTGACGGAGTATACTGAGTGTTTAAGTGAAATCAATGCGATAATAGAGTGCAATGATGGCGAATGTGTTTTCGTATGCGGCGATTTTAATGCAAATCCCGGTGGCAAATTCTTTGGTGAGTTAATGAATTTCTGTACGGAGCAAAAGTGGCGGTGCGCCGACGTCGAGCGGTTAGGACTGGACTCAGGTACCTATACTTTTATCAGTGACGTTCATGGTTGTTGTCGTTGGCTCGATCATTGCATTGTTACAGAGGCGAGCAGTAAAATGATAAACAATATAAAAGTGCACAACAATGTATTTTGGTCTGACCATTTTCCCATAGAAATTGAGTGTAATTTTAATTTAACTAGATGTAATAAAGTGCAGGGCTTGAGTAAAAATAATAAAATTATATGGGGTGAAAGAACACCTAAACAAATTGAACATTATTCGAACTTATGTAACAGTAAATTAAAATGTATAGATTTCCCTTCGGACTTTCATTCCTGTGCTGATAAAAATTGTAGCAATTTAAAACATAGACAATTAATTGATGACATGTATCATAATATTATTAATGCATTGCAAGAGTCTGCTATTTTAAGCAATACATATATTTTAAAAAATATAAGAAAGAGACCAATAGTAGGCTGGAATAAACATGTTAGGGAGGCGCATACGAAAGCCAAGGCGAGTTATCATAACTGGGTTATGCATAACAAACCATCCTCTGGTCATGTTCATGAGGATATGCGCCTCACTAGGAGAATCTTCAAGTCTAAGCTGAAGTGGTGTCAAGATAACTCCGAGCAGATTAAAATGGATATATTGGCCACATATCGTGCAAATAAAAATTTTAATAAATTCTGGAAATGTACAGATAAGCTAAATATTAAGCAAAATCACGCTGAGTGCATTGACTCGGAAAGAGATCCTCAAAAAATTGCCAGTTTATTCAAAACAAATTTTAAACTAAGTCCGCTTCTAGACCCACCGGTTTTAAAAGAAGGTACTTTTGGGGATTCTCTTACTATGCGTATTAAATCATCTGAAATTAGGCATGTGATCGAGCGTATGACCAGAGGAAAGTCGCCAGGTTTTGATAGCTTAAGTGTGGAGCATCTTCAGTACGCGGGCTGTCACCTACACAGAGTGCTGTCAATGTTCTTTTCTTTATGCTTGGGACATAAGTATCTGCCACAGGATCTCATGAGGACTGTCGTTGTGCCGATTGTAAAGTGTAAGACTGGTGATATTGGCAACATTAACAACTACCGACCAATATCTCTGGCTACAATTGTAGCAAAAGTCTTTGATAGTCTATTAAACTTACATCTTTGCAAAAATCTGAAATTGCAACATGCGCAATTCGGATTCCAACCAGGCCTTTCTACTGAAACCGCTATATATAGTATGAAAGAGACTGTCAGATACTATTTGAATAGGAAAACGCCAGTCTATGGTTGCTTTCTTGATTTATCGCGAGCATTCGATTTAGTTTGTTATGAGATCCTGTGGGAGAAACTACGCAGACGGAATGTTTCAGATGAGGTTGTAGGAATTTTTGAGTTTTGGTATGCTAATCAGATAAATGTTGTCAAATGGGCAGACCATTTTTCTGAGGAGTATAAGCTTGAATGTGGTGTAAGTATAACAAGTTTTCATTAAATTTTATAAGCCTTTCTTTAGCGACTGTACCGAGTCTGAAGATAGCGATTTATGCCCGATACGTGTAAGAGTGAAAATGACATTTCGGCTGAGTTCCCACGGCAGTGAAGGGCAATCTGGGCAATTACAGATGCCACGTTTTTGCGTCCCGGCGACCGAAGGATTAAAGGCTCAGTAACAGATCCGCTTAACCATAGTAGTTGCGAAATATTTTTAAAGTCGCGAAACGTTTTTTTTATACAATCACTTTAGTAGACAAGCATAAGGTAATCGAAAGATGAGTGCGATGTAAACGTAGCCTGTTTACGCTTGTGGGCCAACATTATTAAATAGGATTTCTTTGAGTATACCAATTTGAAATTGCAATATGTGGATCATCATCTATGGTATCTACAAAGAAGTTCGAATCACGCGCGGTCTCAATTTTTTTTTTTAAACCTATGGATATCTAGGTATTTGACATATGTTTGCTGCTATTATATTGTTAAAATTGGTTTTCAGGGTACTGTGCTCAAAGATTAAACATGGAACCCCATTACCAAGCGATTTAACGGATCCATAAGCCGTACTTGAAACACTGCAATAAGCAATTTTCCACACTTTGACACTGGCATGCCTAACGTTGACATAATGGCCAGTACTGTTGTATTGTATAACAAGAAAGATTATAATTTTTTAGAATGCCAACATTATAATAAATCTAAACAGAGACATATGTAACAAACATTTAATTGAGAACCTCCTTATTTGAAGTCGGTTGACAAAAGCGGCAAATCAAACTAAGACGGCGATCTTATACGACGTACTAAACTTGTTGACATTTAGTAACAAATGGAAGCAGTTTTTGGAAACCATAAACTGTAAATAAGGAAACACATTCAGTAGTATTTCAATGAAGAGGATGTTATCCGTGATTGGCAATATGTTTTTGGAATCGGGCGTTGATGTTCTTCTGTAAGTATTCATAATTATTTATATGTTTAGTAGGACGATATCTATATATATAAAAGAAAGTCGTGTTAGTTACTCCACTTATAACTCAAGAACGGCTGAACCGATTTAGCTGAAAATTGTCAAGGAGGTAGTTTAGAGCCTGGAGAAGGACATAGGGTACCTTTCATCCCGGGAAAAAGCACTGTTCCCGAGGGAAGTACACGCGGGCGAAGCCGCGGGCAAAAGCTAGTTTTTTATATACACAGACAAATACTGGATATAAAGCAGTTTCCATAGCATGAGAGACGCCTGCAGAACTACGAGCCTATGAATTATAAGAAATACGTGGGGAAGAAGTACGCTTTTTATAAAATTCAAATTATATGAGTTATAAAACACTGTAGGACATGTCAGATTGTTTTATACTAGTAATCCACCCCGGCTTCGCCCGTGGTATCCACATAGCCTATGTCACTTGGGGATAGCGTGGCTTTCAAACGGTGAAAGAATTTCCAAATCGGTCCTGTAGTTTCGAAGCCTATTTGATGCAAACAAACAAACAAGCAATCAAATCTTTTCTCTTTATAATATTAGTATAGATGGGTTTAGTAGTATCGAGACTGTGAAATACGAGTTTTTAAGATGTGATAATTATATCAGCCATTTGCTCTTGAACCTTCTCAAGGTCGTCACTCCAGCGCATCCGTGGTCTTCTCCTCCTTCGGCTTCTAGATGTGGCGGAACACTTCCCTCCACCTCCCATGGCTCTACCAACCTCTCGGTTATACGAGCCGAATCTCAGGAGAGTGCGCTGTACTAGCATTTCGCATCTCTTTCCAGTCGCACCTGCTTGATCTCCCTACAAGTTCTCTATAGTGTCGCCTATCTATGCAATCATTGCATTTTAATAACTCTCCCCCATCCTTAGGGGGCTTACGTTCACAAGTACGCCTCGCTTGCCTTCTCGGCCAGAGGCCAGCTTCTGTCTTCTAGGTCTTTGAGTTTGTTACAGTTTCAGTTTTTCTCTTCGTCTTCTTTGTCTGCTTGTGGCAGTATTCTTGATGTGCTCCTACTTTCAAGTTATGCCCCTCTCGAGGCCGCTTCGAATTTTATGCCACCGATGCGAGAATTCTTTTAGCCGCTTAAAGTTCGCCTCAGATCCCACGAGATCGCAATAGTAGACCGGGCCCACCCCGAGCGGAACAACATTATTTAATAGTTCCCTACGCGCCTCCTCATAAATCGGGCATTCCCAAAGTACGTGATGGACGTCCTTAGTGACCGCTTCCTCGCAGAAGCAGGCGAGGTGTCCGAAAGCTTCATGCGATGGAGCCTACCACTGAAGCAGCCGTGTCCGGATAAGATCTGCGAGGTCTCATAGTCCGGTTCGACCCAAGTTGCCTTGAGCCGACCCGCCACGTCCGGGAAAAATCGATATGTTTCCCTACCATCGGTCGACGCGTCCCAACGCGATTGCCATGTGGCCAGTGCGGTCTCCGCAATGCTACGTTTCGCGCGCTGTAGCTCCTCCCGGGTAACCGCGGATTCGCGTACTTCCCCTAACCTACCAGCACGGCCCACCTCGATGTCGGCCGGCAGAACACCACCCAATACTGGTAGAGCGGCAGTACTTGTCGAACGATACGCCTTGGTCAGAAGGATCAAGGCGGGTCTCTGGGTGCGCAAGAGCGTGCTCCGCACAACGTGCAGTGACGCACGATGGAACCAGCTCGCCGCAGCATACGTTACCGTGGCGATGTAAGTGCCTTTGTACAGGACCCGGAGTGCCCTGTACCGAATACCCCATGAGGTTGCCGATACCCGTGACATCTTGCCGAAGCAATTTGCCGCGCGCATCCCTATCGACAACGCATGCCGCGCGAACGAGAGACTCGAGTCGACCACCACTCCCAAGATCGTAGCCGACGTGACGTTCTTGATAGAAGCTCCACCGAACCTGATGACAGGTGGCCGCTGGAATTTTCCCTTGATTGTCATAGTGGCGGACTTACTCGACGAGAACTCCAGTCGGTTCCTCTCCCCCCATTGGCCAACGAGCTTCAAAGTAGCAGAGGCAGAGGTCTCTATGCTCGCTCGGGATTGAGCTTCGATCAAGATAGTCACGTCGTCGGCATACGCCACAATCCTAACCCCCGCCGGAAGCGGGAGCCGAAGCAAGTCGTCCATGAGCAGGTTCCATAACATGGGCCCCAGCACCGATCCCTGCGGGCAACCCATTGTTGCTGTCTTCCACAAGGCCCTTCCTCCAACGAACATGCCGATACGGCGTCCAGTGAAGTAGTCCACCAGCATCTTATAGATGTTTGGTGGGCACCCTCCCCTTTTTGCCTTCAGCAGGATCATCGGCCACCAGGCGTTGTCAAAGGCACCAGAGATGTCTAAGAAGATCACTTGAACGTACTTAGACGAGCTATCCCGAGCCGCGCCAAAGATGGAATTTAGCGCGGTTACCGTCGACCGACCTCGTGTGAAGCCATGCTGACATTCTGAAAGACCTCTGGTCATCTGCGGAGCGCATTTTATCAAGATACGTTCTAAAACCTTACCTAGAATCGGCAACAGCGCGATGGGGCGGTACGCTTTCGGGTCAGTAAGCCGCTTGCCGTTGCCCTTGGGCAAGACAATTAGCCTACCATCCTTCCATACATTCGGAAAGCAGCCCTCCTTGACACATCGCCTATACATTTCCGAGAACTCTACGGACGCGGCTTTCCAGACATGCTGGATAATACGAGCGCTGATCCCATCGATCCCCGTAGCAGTGCTGGGAAGTTCTTTAACTATGTCCCCTATGTCCTCATCCGATGGCGAAGGCGCATCTTCTCCTGACGGTATGAACGAAGCCCCACGACGCACCTGTCTGTGGTACGCGGAGTCCTTAGACACGTCGTCATCCGGGTTCAGCGCACACATGAGACCGTGCATGGTCCCGTCCACATCCTCAGCATAACCTTGTGCGTATTCCGTACCATTAATAACATTACTGGGCGGTCTGTGCCGCCCGCTCGCGACCCGGTACGCTTGTCCCCAGAGGTCCAAGTCACCGGAGTCAGCGATCTTCCTGAAATGCAAAAGCTGCGCCTCCTCCATGGCCGCCCTATACCTACTCCTATGCGCATGGAATTCGTCTCGTGTAGTTTCCTCTCTATGCCCCCCCACCCTACGGAGGGACTGCCAACGTTTCCGTAATTTATTGTTCTTCGCGCGCAGACCGCTTAGCGTCGGAGTCCACCATTCATACCCCTTGCCTGTCTTTCTTGATTTAACCACGCCTAACGTCTCTCTCGCTGCGCGTAGTATAAAATTAGTAAATTGCTCGCAGACCTCTCCCGCTGGGCAATTCCATTTTATATCTCCTACACGCCCATGTATGACACGCTCGAAGCGCTCCCAGCACACACCACGATCCCGTAGTCTTATGGGCTCTTATAATAATTCCGCACTTAGCACACACCTTATCGCCTTTGCAGCGTTTCTCTGGGTGGCCGTATTGTTGGCACCTATGGCACCTTATCGCCGTTGTGAAGTCATCGACTGTGCACACATCCCAGCCTATGGCTAGTTTGCCCATCACCTTCAGCGTAGAGCGCAGGGCCGGGGAGCATGCATGGACGAACGTCGTCATCCTGCCTCCGAGTTTGCTCTTCTTGAAGGCCAGGCGGCAGTTGTCCTTCAACTTTTGAAGGGTCCAAGTGGAGTCGTTCCTAAAGTTTTGGTCATGAACCATCGGAAGCAACTCGTTGAGTGTCAGATCCTTCCTGTCAACATTCCTGATACACAGGAGCGGGGTCTGCTCTGCTTGGGCTGCCCTTTGTTTCTCGCGCTCTCGCGCTTCATCAATGGCCTTCTTCTCCGTTTGGGCCACCTTGATGTCCTTCTTGCCCTCTTCAGCTACGAGCGCCAGGTGGGCAACGATTTCCAGAATGGTGCTTACAATATAGGTTAATTAAAAAAGGTTACCAAGTCAAAGGCCGGTGCTGCTGCAGCTGAGGCAGAGAACCTCAAAAGGCGTAAATATGTAGGTAAAAGTACATATTTGAGCCTTTTGGGGTAGAAACTCTTGGCCCGTGGGGTCGATCAGCTTTTTCGTCTTATGTCGAAAAAGCTGATAGGCGTATCTCGTGACCAGAAGGCTGGAATCTACCTGGCACAGAGGTTTAGTATCGCCATACAACTCGGCAATGCTGCCAGCCTTCTGGGTACGTTACCACGGTGTGAAACTTTGGCGGGACTGTACAATTTGTAAATATATAATCATTATTTTAGTTATATTTATGTTAGTTTATTTATTTTAAGATATAATGCAAATTTAAATATATCCTTATTTTAAATAAAAAACATCCCTTCCTCCACATAGATCAGCTCGGATCTTCATGTGAATACTTAGCTATGTTTATCTCTCCTTCAATCCGCTGTTCAGTGGATTCAAATACACTCAAAAATATAAATGCAACTTCAATCCAAAATGAGGGGTAAAATCGAGAGATCGAGAGGGACGTTACTAGTAACTTCCTTAAACCTAGGTTTAAGGTACGACTATGAAAATAAATTGTGAAAAAGAAGTTGGTCCAGTCCCGTTCATAAATATCAAAAAAGAAGGCGTTGAAATGAACGTGGGAGCGCGGCCCCTGCCTCACGTAAATGAGAGCTATATTATTGTCGCTAAAACGTTTAAAACTTAAATTAAGTTTGAAACTGCACTGAAAAAGCAGCACAACAAAGTCCAACTTAACATTTTCTAAATAAACGTCCCATGGTAAAAAATATTGAGATCACGGAAGGTTACACTGCAAATCTGCATACTTCGCAACTAGTGCATACTGGTAACACAATTTTACATAAAATAAATTCCTATATAACAATAATTTAAAAATTTTGGATTAGTATACAAAGTGTATAAATTTACTTTAGTTACGAACCTAAACACTAAGCATTCTTCCGTCCATCAGTGATACATATAGGTTCAGCGGGCTTGAATATATCATAAATTAGGCTAATGCATGTTTTTCCACAAAATACAACTACATACTAAACAACTAAATAAATTTAAAATTAGGCAGTGAATGTTTTATGCAACAAAATACTAAAACAGTAATTAAATATTTATTACGAAACAATTGACGCGGAAATCTGATATTTTGCTATTTATATTCAAACTAGCTTTTGCCCGCGGCTTCGCCCACGTGTACTTCCCTCGGGAACAGTGCTTTTTCCCGGGATGAAAGGTACCCTATGTCCTTCTCCTGGCTGTAAACTATTTCCCTGACAATTTTCAGCTAAATCGGTTCAGCCGTTCTTGAGTTATAAGTGGAGTAACTAACACGACTTTCTTTTATATATATAGATTTAAATTCAATTCGAACTGTTTATTTTCAATACAGGACATTCTTATCACTTATTGACTTCAATCATTACTTAAATTAAATTTACCACCTTCTCCACTTTCAAAGCGCAAGTGGAGAAGAAGCGGCGCCACAAACTCCACTGCAGCATTTTCTCCAGAACGTCAATTTACAAAATTTGAGTCAGAACAGACGAATTTACATTGGCGTGAATATTTTTATCATTAAAATATGTTTGTATTAAAGATTATTAAAATAGTTATAAAATGTCAAATAATAAAATATATTTATTTATGTATTTATTGTATATTAAATACAACGGTTTTTCAACCAATTACAGTATTTAGAATGCTAGGTAGAAATAGCTAAATATACTTAATGTAATTTTTTCGGTAATTCATTATCTTTTATATTATATTACATTACCTTTTTTTGCATGTCACATGTTGTGTAAAGAATGTTATTCTATAGCCTCAACATTTTGTATCCCTCGGGCAGGGTTAAGCCCATCAAGTACTGTTACTGAATTAAAGTGACATCCAGTGTAACGGAGACGAGTTTTTGTGGCCGTGGCCAGTCGAGGCGCCTGTTTATTGGGTCGAGTAATAATAGACTTTACGAAGACGTGTAATCACTGATCATTTGAGGTTAAATATGCTTTTTGTTATATACAAACGATCATCAATGATTATCAGTTTTTGAAATACAAAAAAAAAAACAGCTCATTTTCCCGTCCTTAAATTTTTTAAGCAACCATTAGTCAACCTTATGGTTCCGCTTAACCGATATTTACCCAAATATAAGTATACCTATGGTTTTAACAACATACTTATAAAAATTCCAGACGTTGTCTCACATACAACACAAGTGAAGCCTGTAAACTATGGCCGTTTCGTTTTACACATACGGCTTTCATTCACACAAATAAACTATCTAGTGACGCTGGCACCAATCGTGTTAATTCGCAGACTATCAGTCAGAAGTTCTTTTAAGTATTTTAAAGCAGGTTATTTTTGGGTATATCACGGTTCCTATTCTTGTAGTTAATACTGGTCTTACCTTCGTGGTTAGGGTGCACGCTCAAGGGGGTTACCACCATCTCTTAAAACCATGCAATATCTAGTGAGTAAGGGGGATGTCGCTCTACATCATGTATCGCGCTGTCTCCCTTATTCACTGGATCTTGCATGGTTTTAAGAGAAGGTGGTAAGCCACCTGCAGCCAACAAGGCTTGTCTCCTGGCTCGCGGCAGCACTCGACCACGTCGAAAAATAGTATTTTTCTGATTGGCCTGGGACTTGGATGTTTATATATATTTGTTATATAATAAAGTATCGTTGAGTTAGTATAACACAAGTCTTGAACTTACTTCGGGGCTAGCTCAACACTGAAAAAAATACTTACTTATATACAATCAAACTTTCTTCAATCTATAGTACAAAAAAGTGACTACATAACTCTTTGCAGTATGTAACCAAACATTTTGTCTTTTTTTGTATCACTTTTGTTAAATCAAGTTAACTTTTATAGTATCTTGCCAAACTTTGGTTATTTCTCAAATAGCCGAAGTAGTTAGGGAAAACATTCTTTTCAGTGAATCTGAATGATTTGTCCATATATACCTATATTTATTTATTTACCTCCGTGGTTAGGGTGCACGCTCAGCAGCAAGCAGGGCTCGTCTCCTGGCTCGCGGCAGCACTCGAGGACATCTTGGCACGTCGTCTGCGGAGTGACCGGCACGTGCGTGGGTGCCCAGCCTGTGCCGCTCTCGCACCACACTCGCACTATCATCTGAAAATAAATATTATCTATTTATACATACACACATATAATCACGTCTTTATCCCATACGGGGTAGACAGAGCCTAGAGCCATAAGACCTTAGGCCACGTTTAGCATAATGGTAGTTGAAACAGATAATCAATAGTGATGGGTTGCTAGCCGCATCGCCTATGTCATGATTTCCCCATTCGGCGATTCCCTCAGTCGACTTTTTTATCTATTTATAATAATATATAAAAATCAATTGTTGTTCGTTAGTCACGCTAAAATTAAAGAATGGCTGAAATTACAAACCAAAACTAATACTTCTAAAATTTTAAATAAAACTTTAACATCTAATTGTCACTATGCTAAACATGATACACAGCACAAATATATATCTACAATTTCATATTCATAAAATACATGTAACTCAAAAATGTATTTTGTTTTATGTTGACGTAGTAACAGATTGTTAAATGGCGGCTTAAATGGAATAATTGCTATTGTTCAGAAGTTTCCCAAACTAACCGTTGTCAGAGCCCGTAACTCTCTATAATAATAGAGGCGGGTTAAAATGTATGGTTTTGTCATTCATCTTCATGTACAAATAACGTTAAACAACATTTATTAGCAGCGGTTATAGACAATGTCTACCAAAATAGACTAGTCTCTGTCTACCCCTACGGGAGATATGTACGTATAGACTGTGTATGTATAGATTTTAATTTCCTGGTTATCTATACCAATATTATTAAACTGAAGAGTTTTCTTGTTTGTTTGAACGCGTTAAACTCTAGAACTATTCGTATTTGAAAAATTATTTTTGTTCTTGGTATCTCTAATATTGAGGAAGGTTGTACTCATGTTATAAATTAACACTGTACCTAATAGTGGCATAGTTTATTTATCTATACATATAAAAATCCCATGATTTTATTCCATCCCACTTCCCACTAATATTATAGTAAAATCATATTAAAATGAACTAAACTGAAAATGACTTATTACAAGGGCGAAAGTTTGTGAGTATGTTACATAACTACTTCTTTACGTTCAAACAGCTGGGTAAATTTTTATGAAATTTGGTTTAAAGGTAGTCAAAGTAAAGTAAATGTCCCAAAAAGTACATTATTCCTATATATTTTGTCAATTTTTATAGTCAATGGCTGTTTATAACGAAGATGGCGCTATTGTGTATGATAAACGGTGGGTGTAAGTTTATACAATACAACTACATAAAACTAAGTAGTAAAATATGAAGATGATGCAATCACAGATTAAAGAAATTTGCCCCGCGCGCGATTCCAAATTCTTTGGTTGCATTGCAGCAAAATTAAATTTGAAATTTTACTTTCTATACATTCAATTTACTCCTTTTAGTTCCCCCATCCGCCATCCAGGTGGCGCGGCGCTTGTGTGTTAGTTTCCAACTCGTTAGAATGCAGCACCTACCCTCTTTCTTGCAAATTGCTCGGCCCCCGCAGTTTTCTTCACAATTCTCGTTGTGTTTAAACTTTTGCGAGATTTTTCATACTATTGTACAAGTATTGTGCAATATTCTTTTTGTAGACATCGACATTTTATGACTTTCTTTACTCAGTCAGTTTATTTTACAGATAGTATAGTTTTTCCTGACAAAGGTTTTTCTTACACAGATACAAAAAAAAAACACGTTTTTTTCTATAAGATTCGTCGATATTTTTTAAAATGGTTGGTTGTTGATAGAGTCTAGCACCAGTAGAGAAGTAAATTGAGGCCATAAGCTCTTAGTAGCCTCTTACGAAACCCACGGTAAAAGAAAGAGTAATTCTGAAAGATATTTCTTAGGCGATAAGGTCGCCTCTTATGCCTTCTTGTTTATATTTTGTTTATTTTTTCTAACCGTATGTATGTGTCCCACTGCTGGGCAACAGCTTCTCCTCTTTTCTTCCATACGTCCCTGACCTGTTTGTATTAATCCTAGAATATTACATCTTTGTAAAATTTTGGTGCACTAAACAGTTATGTATTGTATCCAGCTCAAACGTCTAACCTCTGTTGCCTGAAATGATTTCAAAGAAAATTAATTCACTACTCCACTTTCCAACGCTCATTAACTCCAGATTATACGGTACAATAACTGATATCATCCGACATGCGCCTCCCATGAAATATGCAATTAGATATAGAAAATCACTGCACTAATTAAAAGATCTCACGAATAAAGCCAGGAATGTAAATTACTTTCTTCCTACATTCGTTTATTCAAACGACCTTAAAATTGCGATTTTATCTTGAGCGTGACGCGAAAGTTTAACTTTATCTAGATAACTTTAACCAATATACCAAAAATATAAAAATTATGATAACATCTTTTATTTTTATTCTTTCTTGCTTTCTCTCTTTCCTTCTATTTTTATTATTTATGCTTTATAGCATTCTATAATCTATGTTATTGGAATCCGCCACCAGTCGGAGAAAGGGCACCAATACATTGAGACCTCTGTAATTGATTGCCTTATTACATAGATTAAAAAAAATTGCCTTGAGACCGCGCGCGGTTCCAATTTCTATCATTCCTTGAATATAAGTCAACAAGTCAACAATAACATTTTTCAGTAGTCATTTATTAGAAGCGAGTTACAAGAACGCCTTAAGATAAAAAGGTTACGTTGAGTTTATTATAATGCAATTCATTCATTTCGTGTAGGTGTCATGGTCAATCGACCATGCACACCCTGGTGTCAGAGTTCTTCGGAACCGCCTCTCGGCCTCTGACATGGTTCCTTTAACGACTACCAGATGGCAGCCGGGACCAACGGCTTAACGTGCCTTCCGAAGCACGGAATCATCTTTTTTGTCAGACAATCAGGTGATTCAAACCTGCAATGTCCTAACCAAACTGGAAACAACTAAACAAAGTATGCTTCCCGTGAGAATTGAACCCTCGACCCCCGGGTCTACAGGCAAACGCCTTAACCACTGGACCACGGAGGCAGTTATTATAATGCAATAAATTGATTTTAAATAATCTAATCGAAGTGAGAAGGAAATTCCTATTAAAGCGTGACGCATGACGGAAATTCCCCCCTATCTGCAGTGACGTGCACAGACATTTTCCTTAGGGTAGGCAAAAACCTACCTAGGCCAGAACTATTTCTATTTCAATCTATACTTATAATTTAGGTATAGGTATTTGAGTTACAACTAAAACAGTAACGAGCAAGAAGATAATAAAATTAAAATATATGAATCATGTACCTACTTAGGCTCTAAAAATTTTTAAAAGATGACCGCCTTATCCTACGATCCCGTGGGAGTTTTGGAAAAGTATAGCAAATATATTAATTTGAAAATGATATTAAATAATGTTGTTGTTAGCTTACCCTTCACTTCAACTAAATCCGATCAATCCCGGTTGATAACGTCCATTTATTATTATTGCCATTTTTTCGTCAAATGAAAGATTACTTAGCGCGTCATTTTATAGTTTTTGTAAACAAACACTCGGTTTACAACAATCACATGAAAATTTTACAATTTTAAACTACAACTGTGTAAATTTGTTAAAAATAAAAGTGCTATTTTTTCACTTCATTGTAAACAATGCACATTGCAATTATCAATTAATTAAACATTCAAAACAAACAAATGCATGCAAGCAAAGCAAACATATTGTTGATTTGATTTCGATACGGAAATAAAAATATAACCCTACGGAATTGGGAATGTCATCTTGTTTATATAAAGTCTTCAAGCCTATGCGTTTTTAAATTTGCAGCATTACTCGTTTAATATCCAATAGACAACAGTTATCATGTTGCTGCAATCGATCGTAATATTCGTAATCACTAATCAGATTTAAGTATGTGTAACGCGTAATTCTAATTGGCCGTAACAAAAGTGAGAGCGAGATGAAATGTCATCTCATAGCATTTTGTTTCATCTATAGTGGAGGTCTGAAATTCACTCACACAGGCGTGATTTAGCGCATATGTGTCTGTTCATGTAAGTTTTTTACTTGCACTACTACACGAGCAAAAGCACATCTATACATAGTGATTTCTTAGTGAGAGTAGTAAACTTCAGACGATTTAGTAAAAAGCTGGCCTGGCCTAGCTAGCTAGCAGCGCGTATGGGGCGGCGCGGCGGCGGTGCGCCGCGTGTTCGCGCGCATTCATAGATGGCGTTGTTAAGACAATTCGATATCTTGTGTGAAAAAATATTTATTATTTATATGTATTGATTAAATATTTTTTTTATTATTTATTACAAAAGTACAGGGTAGGCAACGTCTAAACGTCTTTATGATATGCACGCCACTCCCTATCTGTGACGTTTCCAATTAAAATTATATCATATAGTTTCCGCAAAAGCTTGACTAAGTATAATAGTAAGCAAAAAGTATTGCAGTCCAACTTTGGGATGAGCAAAATATAATCAATGATTAAAGATTACGTTTACTATTTGTAATCATCAACCATGGTTACAGATTAAAGAAATAAAAAGGAACAGAAAAAAATTAAAAATACTTGAACTTTTGACTTTTTTCTCTTTAAATTTATATGCAGATTTTAATTATTTTAAAAAATCAGCGACCACATCTTGACAAAACGAATAGGTACAATATTCATTATAGAGTGTACAAAATAGGTGTCCTGATTTCCACTGATACATGCGCCATGTTTAGACTTCCTCACAACCTTTTCTTAACAGCGGGAAGCTTGTTAGAGCTACCATAGACTTTTTATAACACTTTATAAACTCCCTACGGTGCCGTAAAGAGTAAGTATATGATTTTCCGCCATTTAAACATGCATTCGTGATCACTAATGTACCATATGTGTTTACTAATTGATAGTTATTCAAGATCTAGATGCTTTTTCCCACAACACCTTGTTAGCTGTTACGTACAAGTATGCTATTACAGGCTCTATATTCAGACTACCCGCACAACATAAGTCGCTTACTCTGTTTGGTTAGTTGTTTACATATTTCGTCTTATATACAAGGTGGACACAAATCAACTGCAAATATTTTAAGGGCAGATACAGACCACTATAATACTGAACAACTTTTCCAAATAAACTTATATCGAAATATGAAATTTTATTTTTCACTTTCCATACTAAACTAGATCAGCTGATTCTCAATTTATATGGGAGGTCAAAAATTTTTTTTTCGTATTTCGACATAAGTTTATTTAGGAAAGTTGTTCAGTTTAGTGGTCTGAATCTGCCCTTTAAATATTTGGTGGTGGATGTCAAGCCATCAATATGTTGCAAAAAACATTTTTTTATTTTTATTTTTACATCAGAGACAGAAATGCTTAATTTACATCAGCCGGAATAGTTAGTAATATTTGAAAAAAATGATGAATTTTAATGTAGCGATTGTAACTATTTTTGCGGCGCACGGATTTTGGCTTCGTACACCTTCATACCACAAGTTGTATCTACATGTGTATCCCTATATACCTTTATCGGAGGCCTATGTCCAAAAGTAGACCGATATGAAACGAACCGCAACCAGCGTTTCTCCGCGACCTAAATATGGTCGTTTATCTATCAGTAGGTCGACCGCCTATCTCGATTCTCTCCCCTCGTAATGGCTACTTGTATCGCTATCGCCACATTTCGCTTAAATAAAAATTGTTTTTATGTTTACATTGTCGAATGCGTTGTCACTAACAAAATAAAAATATTTTTTAAAGCGTTTTGTGTGTTAGGCGGAGCGAAATGTGGCGATAGCGATACAAGTAGCCATTACGAGAGGAGAGAATCGAGATATGCGGTCAAACTATTGGTGTTGTATATTACCGCTGTTCGGTGAAATCTCACTTAAAACCAATTTTGCTGTCAATCGGGTAATCTTTCAATATTTGTTACCTATTATGCAACCAGTCACAAGCCTGATCAATCACACTTGACATCGACATGTCACGCTGTACGCTCCCAATTATCTCTCTAACTAGTCATTAGCGCATTATTAATTCGTCGAGAGCCTCCAATACACGTTTTGGCAACAGCTTTTGGCGGACTAAGTGAATAAACATAGGTACAGGCCACATATAAGAGTATATAATTTTTTTATACATACTTAAACCTAAGACTTAAACATAAGGTAGTTTACTTTGCTTTATGCGTATTATTTGTATGTGGCCCACTGTACATGAAATACTGACGAAGGAAAATCATCTGACTCATCATTTTTAAGTAAACCATGCATCTCAAAAACAGCACTCCTGGTCAGGCTGGTTGACTCGCAAGCTTGTTACATCACATATAGGTACCTACCACGCTAGACTATCGAGAAGAAAATTTAGACCTCTTTGTCCCTTAGTCGCCTTTTACAACATCTACGGGAAAAAGAAAAGTGGCATAAACCGGATACGACACAGCTCTTTTGCAAGAAAAGACAATAAGGAGGTAATATCTATCTAAACAGAAATGTCCTCGAATGGTGACCACGCACCGGCAAGCGCAGCATCAGACACCCACCGAGCAAATGTTCAGATGACCTAAAGAAGGTCGCGGGCAACCGCTGAATTCAGGTCGCTTCCAACCCGTGTATTCTGGATATCCTTGGGAAAGGCCTATGTGCATTGTCCAGCAGTGGACAGCCTGAGGCTTAAATAATGATCTGTATAGCACTACATAACTATTTTATTCTTGATACTAAATAGTTACTCTCACATTCAATCCGTATCCGAGTTATCTAATATGCAAATTCAAGAACCTTTCCATTTCCACACAATAACACTACAATGGACTTCGTAACTATAAATATTCAACTATTAAATTATATAAAACGGTTCTCCGTTTTCCGAGGCGCAATTTTTAGCATAAATTAAAAGTTTGGCGCGGTCCAGCGATCCGATTTAACGTTATTAGTTTTGAGATGAGTCCCTCGTCCAACACTGGTTGGAGGTTTACTCCTAATGGAACTCTATTTTAAAATAATTCTGATCCCACCAGAAACATAAATGTAAAAAACGAGAGCCAAGTTCAATACAAAAATTATGCTTGGCGGTGAGCTTCGCCGCAAAAAGAATGGCGATCTAAATGAGTGCCAAGTTCTATGCAAAATCGAAATATGTTTTTATAGGAACAAAATAACATTATGAACAAGTATTAAACTCTATTTCTTTGCTTTATTGGATACCTATAACAATTGCTGTTATTTAAAAATGTGAGATCTTGAAGTAGGTCAGATTTGACTTGGCCAGTTTTTAACACAATTAAAATGTTGAATAACTTTATAAAATGACTTATGTAATGAAAACTGGCCAAGTCAAATCTGACCTACTTCAAGATCTCACATTTTTAAATAACAGCAATTGTTATAGGTATCTAATAAGGCAAAGAAATAGAGTTTAATACTTGTTCATAATGTTATTTTGTTCCTATAAAAACATATTTCGATTTTGCATAGAACTTGGCACTCATTTAGATCGCCATTCTTTTTGCGGCGAAGCTCACCGCCAAGCATAATTTTTGTATTGAACTTGGCTCTCGTTTTTTACATTTATGTTTCTGGTGGGATATCATTACTTTTTGTAAAGAAAACTAGGCAAGTATTCCTATTTAATGTTTTTTTTTGCGTGACAAATTAACCTAAAAGAGCTACAAAAAAATGAGGTTTTGAAAGTAACGATTTACGTAATATTAAATAACTCACAAATGCCGTTAAAGTACAATAGGTACTAAAAAGGAATAATTTATATCTGGACTATTCCAGCTATAACTCAAATAAATTTAGTCGAACGACGCAGCATTAAACGCAATCTAATAGGTGGGTTTCCGCTAAACAACCGAGCGCCGCTAAGAGCATACTTTGGTTCGTTCGCATTTTAAGTCGTATAGCGCTGTGAGCCGCGCACAAGTGCAAGGCGCGAGCGAGTTCAAGCAGCATTCTAAGACTAGTCAATACATACATATATCGGTACCAATAAGACTTCGCTATTGCCTTGACCTTGGTATACATACACATTGGAGTTTCTTTTAGGGTACAAAGAGTTCGAACTAACAAATTTATACCTTAAAATATTATTTCTTATTTTCAAAAGAAATCAGAGAAACGAACCTTGGGCACTGATCTTTGTTAATTTAGTGAGCCGTGGACTATAAGATAACTACTATGCAGGTATAAACCAACCGACCCGCTAAATTTTAAGTAAATCGCTACCGCTTATAATTTTGTACCATAAGTCAAAGCGTGACGCTGATTGGCTGGTGTGCTGCCGCGCGCCGTTGACGACACACCGTTGTTGGCCGGTTGTTTAGCGCTTAGGTATTACAAGTTTTTTGTATGGGGACCCCACTTATTTTTTGACTTTTTTTTATTTTTTGATTTTTTCCTACGCTTACACACAATTTCTGAGCTGGATTCCAAATTTCATCCTTCTAGGTCATCTGGAAGTAGGTTAGGTTTAGGTACTATAAGTCAGTCAGTCAGTGCTAAAATTTACAACTTTTTGACCTTCATATCTTTATAACCGTTTGAGCTAGCTTCATGAAATTTGGGCTTCTACATGTCCTGATGGATCTTATCAAACACACGTATTTTTATTTGTTTACATTAAAGAGGTTTCGAGTTATAGAAGGGTCAAAAGTGGCACCAAGTGGTTCGTGTAATATTACACTCGGCGCTGGCTAGCCAGTTCCTTTGCTTGAACTTGGCTTGACACGCTGCCGCGTGTCTAGATTGCATCTTCAGCGATATTGTTTTTGTAATGTAATCTGTGAAACAATACTTGTTATATATACAAATATTCTATTATATACAAAGCAAGATCAACAAAAAATAGGGCCTAATATAATCATCACATGCTAAAATAAACAGTGCTGGCGTTAATTTCACGTTTAATAGCCAATATACTCGTAGTCGGGCTTATATACCATCAATTGTAATGAAAAATATATTCAAATACAATGAATACAGAAATGAATGAATTCCATACTAATATTAAAAATGCGAAAAGTCTGTCAGTAACGCTTTCACGGCTAAGCCGCTGAACTTATTTTGATGAAATTTGGCAACTTTTGGGCGCGATATAACCGAGTCCCACGCGGGCGGAGCCGCGGTCAACGGCTAATATTGAATAAAAGTTGTAAACAGTATCATCTAAACTCATCTTACTTCAAAAAACAGAGCCAAAGCAGATGCGGATAAAGGAGATACAACATTAAATGCTGAAAATCCCGTCCACCAGTAAAAAAATATTTAACTGCAAATGTGGACGCCACTTGATAATTATCTCAGGCAGCGGCGCGAAATATTGCACGCTGAAATTAAATGGTGGAAATTTTTCTGTAAATTCATATTTTATATTTTTTTGCAAAATGCTCTATATTTCTCTATAGGTGAAGCGAACCTGTAGCATTTACCTCTATGAGGTTTTGTAAACGCAGTTGTTTGAGATGGATGACTAGATGCTGCGATTAGATTTTGTATACAGTGTTGCCATATATACAGATTCATTGTATCTATACAGATTATTCATCACCAATACAGATAACAGATTTAGCATAACTTTTATACAGATTTTCGTAACTTTCGCAATTTTCGTATTTTTTTGGATTGTATAATAATTTAGTGTTTATTTTTTGCCTTTAACATTTTTTTCACTGTGTTCTGTTTAAATCGTTGTCCCTGGCAACATTCATAGCGTACTGAAGGGATTCCCCGAAACTTTTTTCAACTCTAAGTTGATAAAAAAATCATTGTTAAAATGAATAAAAATATGTAAAAAAAATAATAAATATTGTTTTCTTAAACAGGTTTTGTACTGATTTTATTACAGTTTTACAGATTTTATACAGATTTTAGCGTTTTGTGTTCATACAGATTTTGTACAGATTTTTCGACCGTTCTATCCAGATTACTTGATCTGGCGTGTGGCAACACTGTTTGTATAAACTTTTTTTAGTTATCTTACTATCCGCAGGTTATTTTACCATCACTAAAAATTAAATAGTTTAATAAAATCTGACCTACTTCAAGATCTCACATTTTTAAATAACAGCAATTGTTATAGGTATCTAATAAGGCAAAGAAATAGAGTTTAATACTTGTTCATAATGTTATTTTGTTCCTATAAAAACATATTTCGATTTTGCATAGAACTTGGCACTCATTTAGATCGCCATTCTTTTTGCGGCGAAGCTCACCGCCAAGCATAATTTTTGTATTGAACTTGGCTCTCGTTTTTTACATTTATGTTTCTGGTGGGATATCATTACTTTTTGTAAAGAAAACTAGGCAAGTATTCCTATTTAATGTTTTTTTTTGCGTGACAAATTAACCTAAAAGAGCTACAAAAAAATGAGGTTTTGAAAGTAACGATTTACGTAATATTAAATAACTCACAAATGCCGTTAAAGTACAATAGGTACTAAAAAGGAATAATTTATATCTGGACTATTCCAGCTATAACTCAAATAAATTTAGTCGAACGACGCAGCATTAAACGCAATCTAATAGGTGGGTTTCCGCTAAACAACCGAGCGCCGCTAAGAGCATACTTTGGTTCGTTCGCATTTTAAGTCGTATAGCGCTGTGAGCCGCGCACAAGTGCAAGGCGCGAGCGAGTTCAAGCAGCATTCTAAGACTAGTCAATACATACATATATCGGTACCAATAAGACTTCGCTATTGCCTTGACCTTGGTATACATACACATTGGAGTTTCTTTTAGGGTACAAAGAGTTCGAACTAACAAATTTATACCTTAAAATATTATTTCTTATTTTCAAAAGAAATCAGAGAAACGAACCTTGGGCACTGATCTTTGTTAATTTAGTGAGCCGTGGACTATAAGATAACTACTATGCAGGTATAAACCAACCGACCCGCTAAATTTTAAGTAAATCGCTACCGCTTATAATTTTGTACCATAAGTCAAAGCGTGACGCTGATTGGCTGGTGTGCTGCCGCGCGCCGTTGACGACACACCGTTGTTGGCCGGTTGTTTAGCGCTTAGGTATTACAAGTTTTTTGTATGGGGACCCCACTTATTTTTTGACTTTTTTTTATTTTTTGATTTTTTCCTACGCTTACACACAATTTCTGAGCTGGATTCCAAATTTCATCCTTCTAGGTCATCTGGAAGTAGGTTAGGTTTAGGTACTATAAGTCAGTCAGTCAGTGCTAAAATTTACAACTTTTTGACCTTCATATCTTTATAACCGTTTGAGCTAGCTTCATGAAATTTGGGCTTCTACATGTTATTTCTATTCTACATTAACTGCAAATGTGGACGCCACTTGATAATTATCTCAGGCAGCGGCGCGAAATATTGCACGCTGAAATTAAATGGTGGAAATTTTTCTGTAAATTCATATTTTATATTTTTTTGCAAAATGCTCTATATTTCTCTATAGGTGAAGCGAACCTGTAGCATTTACCTCTATGAGGTTTTGTAAACGCAGTTGTTTGAGATGGATGACTAGATGCTGCGATTAGATTTTGTATACAGTGTTGCCATATATACAGATTCATTGTATCTATACAGATTATTCATCACCAATACAGATAACAGATTTAGCATAACTTTTATACAGATTTTCGTAACTTTCGCAATTTTCGTATTTTTTTGGATTGTATAATAATTTAGTGTTTATTTTTTGCCTTTAACATTTTTTTCACTGTGTTCTGTTTAAATCGTTGTCCCTGGCAACATTCATAGCGTACTGAAGGGATTCCCCGAAACTTTTTTCAACTCTAAGTTGATAAAAAAATCATTGTTAAAATGAATAAAAATATGTAAAAAAAATAATAAATATTGTTTTCTTAAACAGGTTTTGTACTGATTTTATTACAGTTTTACAGATTTTATACAGATTTTAGCGTTTTGTGTTCATACAGATTTTGTACAGATTTTTCGACCGTTCTATCCAGATTACTTGATCTGGCGTGTGGCAACACTGTTTGTATAAACTTTTTTTAGTTATCTTACTATCCGCAGGTTATTTTACCATCACTAAAAATTAAATAGTTTAATGTTCATATAATAGCCAAAATGGCTATGAATACACATACATGTCTTTACCAGACTACGGACTATAATAAAAACAGAAGGTGGGTTGTTATATTGCAAACAAACACATATTTCAAATGCATGCTAGCTTTTATCATTTGCAGTTTCTTGCACCATCTGAAAATTTGTATTCACTTTGGCGAATCTTGGAAAAGCTTGTAAAACATATGACATGTCTTGAATATAAACATGGTAGGTTTGCCCTCGAAATCGTATAAATCTTACAAACTGCCCAATACGTAATACAATGAAATTATTTATACTGGTCTAGTGGTTGGGTAAGTCGAGAGAGGGGCAAGTATAAAATGTACTGGCTGGACGTAGCAGTGGAGGTTGTGCGAGCTAATGGTCTCACAATCAAGGATGTCAAAGATCGGACGAAATAGAAAAGAAGTAAAAAAGCGGACCCTGACCTCCGTAATAATAAGCCGTATAAAAACAACGACATCCATAACAAACGAATTAGTTTTTAATTTCGGAATGTATAGAATAAGAATAAATATTTAAATTTGTATTCACTTTTGATTTAGTACAATAAAGTTATAGCGAACAAACAAACAAATATTTAAATTTGTTAATGATTTTAAAAAATAATAATATATAAAGCCATTCGAGTGGAGAAAGAATGTCTTTGCTAGCATTGGGCCAAAATAACCAAAAACTAAACAAATTAATCTTTATTCTAATAAAAATAAAGCTAAAAAATTAATTAAAAGACCCTTTGACGCAAACCACTAGCCAGCCCCCTAAACTACATCCCAGTCAACTAGCACAATGTACACTTTGCCGAGTATTCCTCATTGCAAAACGCATAATATTACTGTCATCTGTGCTGCATACGGAGTCCAAGTATCCATCAGATAGAATTATGTTAGATACTGTATCTAACTTTAAATTATACTCTCAAATAAACATTTTATGAGAAAATTTGCTTGTTCGTTGCGTATAAGCATGTCTGCTTGTCTTTGAATAGTAAAGAGAAGCCGTTTCTATTATTATATATTCTTAGGTTAAGCTTAGGTCAGTTTTGTTTGTGGTGTTATTGGAAATGCGAAAGTAAGTTGGAAAATTCTCTTCTAAGCAGAGTCGTAAAATTTTGTCTTCCTATTATTCTGCTACGCCCAAGTAGCCAATTAGATTACTTCTACAGCATTTTGCATAACCGGCACAAATTTTGTGAAAGTCTATATTTTATTTTAGGTAGTTGGAGGTCGTGGGTTCGATTTAGCATACCTTGCTTAGTTGTTTCTAATCTGCTTGCAGGCTTAAATCACCTGATTGTCATATTAATAAAGATTATTCCGAGCTTCAGAAGGCCCTTAAACCGTTTTGGTCTGCCATCTAGGAACCACGTCAGACTAAGAGGGGATTTGGAAGAACTTTTTTACTAGGATGTGCAAGGTCAATCGATCGTGTAGCCCTACATGATACGAAGATGATGAATTCAATCTTGGAAAATTGTAAGAATGACAAAGGCTGTTGTAAACATCATTTCCCTGTATTTACATAGTCTGCTTTCACAATACCTCCTATAGCAAAAGTGTTATCCGCTGAGTACACACTGCCTTATTCAATAACGGTTCCTTTATTAGAAGCCCCAGCTGCGCCAGATGTATGCCTTATAATTGTAGGCAGTAATTTGCTAAGGGGCTACCGGGGAACAAACGTCTTTGTGTATTGTAATAATAATAATTTCGGGCCAATTCGTTTGGTATTCATATTTTTTTACACCTTAATGAGAGATTTGTATTGTAGAGATTTTTTTCTTTTAAATATACAAACTAGTCAACGCTTCGTCCAATGGGTAGAGTTCCAACATATAGAATTAGAAATCACGCGCTGTCTACAGGCATTTTTTTTTTATCTATGGGTATAGGTACATACCTAAAGAGAAATTACATTGACTCTATTAAATCCTCCGTGATCATAACCTATAGATGCCTGCAATACTGGTAGTTGGTTGTAAAAACAATGTCATGCTTATGATACTAATAGGACAAAGCGAAAAAATGCTGAGGTGATGATTATTTTTGATTTGTTTATATTTTGTTTTACTATTCCCCCTACGGTTGACTGGAAGAGATTGCGATAAGTCCGCATTTGTATCTTACCTAGTTTAAAAATATATGTACCTATACATACATTTTTTTGGTTCAATCAAGAGTTTTTCTATTCTAGTCTATTTTATAATAAGATTGAAAAGTAACATTCGTGACATTAGAGAAGGTATTATTTAAATTAATCTTTATGAAATCGATGTCCCATTGTGATTGAGCCCTGTAATCTAGTTATCATTTAAGAAACCATGTCAGATGGTAAAAGGTAGTTTTTTAAAACCAGCCTGCAGTCAAATGATATGAAAAATGTTTCTAACAAGCTGAAGAAAATTTTCTAAACAAGATTGTTTGATTAGAAAAAACAACCCAACATTACATACCAGTATACTACAACTACCAAACAATGCACAATTACTCTGCCCACTCACCGGTATCATTTCTGGCACACATGTGTGGACGCACCTTTACGCCGCGCCTTCTGTAACAAAGGAATTACTCCATTAACATAAAACTATCGTGAACAATGAACATTGTAGGTCACCGTTATATAAAGTGGGGACACCTACGATACTATTTGTACTCCCGCGCAGATCTATGGCTCTAGCAAAAGTTTCGTGATCAATTTGAAAAACAAAACTACAAACTAAAATAACTAATATTAATAAAATTAAAACTAAAATATGGAATAATTTTTTTTTTACTTATTAAATACTAGCTGTTCCCCGCGGCTTCGCCCCGCGTGGGTTTCGGTTATATCGCGCCCAAAAGTAGCCTATGTTTGACCTCAGGTCATTAACTACATCCCTACCAAATTTCATCACAATCGGTTCAGCAGTTTAGCCGTGAAGAGGTGACAGACAGACAGACAGACAGACAGACTTTCGCATTTATAATATTAGTATGGATTATATTGTATTACACTTAAACAAATAAAAAAAAAATTGCAAATAGTAAAGGCAATAATTGTTTTTGCCAAAAAAACGAAACCGACTCCAATTCCTGAACTAAAAAGGATGAAATAATCAATACATTGTTGTTTAAATATGCTTCATATCAAAAAATTTAATAAATCTGAAGTCGGTGCCGAATCTTTTAATAATAAAATATGCTTATTAACGAGCCAGCAGCTAGTCAACGAATTCGTAAAACTGGCACCAACTTCAAATTTATTAAAATTTTTGATATGAAGCATATTTAAACAACAATGTATTGATTATTTCATCCTTTTTAGTTCAGGAATTGGAGGCGGTTTCGTTTTTTTGGCAAAAACAATTATTTTTTACTATTTAGTTTTGAATACGCAATACCTTACAACTAAAAAGATGTAAACACGTTGCATCTTAGAAAGTCGGGTAAACGTCATCAGCGTCGTCTCACCTTATTGACAAGGAATATATAAAAAATACCCAAATCGCAATAAAACTTGAAGAGTTCCCTCGATAACTTCATGATTCCATCATCAGATCCTAATCTGGTGACTATGAAACTATCTAGAAAGTATACCCTTTCTAACAAAAAAAGAATTTTACAAATCGATTCAGTGGTCTTCGAGTAATCGAGCAAGATATATTGTAATCAAAAAGTTGTGAATACCTTGCATTTTTGAAAGTGATGAAAATTTTCCAGCGTTGTCTCACCTACGTCTCACCTTACTAACATGGAATATATCAAAAAATACCCATGCCCAATACAAAACTTGAAGAGTTCCCTCGATTTCTCCATGATTCCATCATCAGATCCTGACCTGCTGAATATGGGACCAATTGGAAAGTAAACCCTCTCGAACTAAAAAAAAAAAATTTTCAAATCGGTCCAGCCGTCTTCGAGAAATCCGGTAACATACATAAAAAATGATAATAAAAAAAAAAAACATAAAACATACCGACGAATTGAGAACCTCCTCCTTTTTTTTGAAGTCGGTTAAAAATATGTAAAGCACTTCTGGTGAATAGTAGGTAAGTTAACTTGGGATACGTATAATGTTTATACAAAATCCTAAAGTTGTGGGCCATTTAAATCTCGTAGTAGGCGCACAGAAAAAGGTATGGGTTTAGTCTCATAATTTCTAGACGTGACTATATAAAAATTTTGTTTTGTTTATATTCAAAACTGAGTATTCCAATGTTTAAAAATATTTACATTACACCTAGAACAACCTAAAATCAAACATTAAAACTTTATTAATTATTATTAAAATACTAACTCACTGTTGTTGTTGTAGCGTGCTAACAAAAATATGCCATCAAAAACAAAACTTGTAAAAAATCCAAGTCGCTTAGTCGTTCTACAGTTAAAAGTTGTGAGATCCATGTAATAGCAAGTTGGTTAATTTATTTAGTCCCTTCTTAAGGGACGTTCTGTCTTTGGTTATTACGTAATAAGCTAACTAAACAACGTCTTATGTGACCATATCAACATTAAAACATGTTGTTTAAAATAAACAGTTCGACTTGGCAATGTATGTTATTTTTGTTATTACTAATTTTCCCCTTTTTAGTTGTTTATTTTTATTTATAATTTTTTTGTGATTATTGGAGAATATAAAAACATTTATACTTTTACTTTTTTTTAAATTTATTTCTTAATATGTAACATGAAAACACAAGCATAGTTATACAAAGAGATCGTACAAAAATGTAAATTAACCGATCAAAAATCTCATAGAAGCGGAGCCTGATGCAAAAGCTATGCAGGTTAAAATACATGACCAACTGACCACCCGAGTGAAATCGATAAAGAGCCTTTTATGAAATTGTAGTCTGAGATTAGCTACATTAAAGGAAAGTAATACCGGAGGCCGAAGCGGTGAATGGACGGCTTATGGCTACTGTGTGATTTGACTGATTTGCTTAGGCTCTATTCACATTTTACGCTTCTCATCTGACAGTGTTGCCCACTAACACAACCGAATCATGTTCCTATTAGTCTGTTTTCCCTGTAGAAAGGGTTACGGAGATCAGACAGCATGCAGTCACGCCATCGTTATCATCATTTCGTGTAGGTGTCACGGTCAATCGACCATGCACACCCAGGTGTCGGAACTGCCTCTCAGCCTCTAACGTTTTTAACGACTACCAGATGGCAGACGGGACCAACGGCTTGACGTGCCTTCCGAAACACGGAATCATTTTTATTATCAGACAATCAGTAATTCATGCTTGCATTATCCTAGACAAACTAGAAACATCTAAACAAAGTATGCTTTCCATGGGAATCGAACTCATTTCTCCCAGGTCTACAGGCAAACGCCTTAACCGCTGGACCACGGAGCGCCATTATAAAATAACCAGTACTGCCAAATCAAGGACATGATTAAAAGTAAACCCTAGGCTCTGGAGCGTAAGCTGAAAATGCAACAAAATAAACTGCATGAATATGATTTAACAAGATTAAAAAACTATGCAAATATTAATAAAAAACAGACTACCTATTTTATAATTGAATAGCTTTAGCTTAAAATAGAAGCCTATGTTCTTTATAAAACTATTCCCATAAAAATAGAGTTATTTCATATTTATAGTTTTAGCAGAGATTAAATTGATTCGTTTACCTAAATATACCGCAAAAGCTTCTAAGTTCAAGTGGGTATATTCAATGGACGTTACTTTATTCAAAGCGATAAAAACGTTTTAGAAAATTGCAGACTATGCAATGAGGAGAAATAACAGGGAAGAGAAGACAGCAGGGCAGTAGCCAGAGGGCAGTTCGTATTAACTAGTAATACACAGATAGGAATTAGCTACTGGTCTACGGTACACTAAAAACACTTTTTGGATATTCTGAATGCGACTTTTTTATTTGTTTATTAAAACTCTTAACCATCAAAAACATAAATGTAAAAAAATATTAAAGTACATTATGAGGGAGAAAAGAAAATAAGATCATCGTGTTTAGCAAATACCGAATTCAAAGGCAAACGGTTTGGAATGCAACCGGAATCACGCTTAGATGGTGATTATGGAAGGTTTATGGAAGATGAAATTAGCGGGAATAACGTAATACGTCTCGTTAACATGGGTACGTAATGCCCGTATCGGTCAATATTTGGGAAACGAATTGGTATGTTGTAGTGTGGCGCCCGCATTATTGACACAAGCCGCTGTATTTGACGTACTGTTGAGTTTTGGACAGTTATTATATTTTTTACAAAGACCGCTAATGATTGAAATGTTGTGTTTATTCCTCCTTTTTGTTGCTTACAGCTCTTTCCTCATCATCATCATCATTTCAGCCTTAGACTGTCCACAGTTGGATATAGGCCTCCCCGCAAGGATATTCAAAATGACCGGTTAGAAGCGTCTGGTGACGTGACACCTCATTGAAACATGGATTAGCTTATTGCTCAATTTGAATGATACCCAGTTTTCTTTTTTATCACGGTCACGGTCTAATTTTCAATTTTTGGAGAAATTAATAAGCACTGTAAATTTTCATTGTGGTTTAATAAAATTTATATTGTACTAGCTGTTGCCCGCGGCTCCGCCCGCGTGTAGTTCGCTTTTCGCTTAACCTGTGGAAACTACAACTATCCAGACCTATAGTTAAATCTATAAGTAGTATCCTATTCCCGTGCCAATTTTATAAAGCCATTAGCCATTGCTACGATATCAAACTAAAAATATTAACATTCATACTATCACATCTTTTTCTCTAAAAGAGTAGACGCAGCCTATTACAGGGTCATTAGAACCTAACTCAATAAATAGTGTTATGTTAGTTAAATTAGACCTTACGACACGACCGTATGTTCCGTCGAAAAACAACTGAACTGACTTGCTGGTTTGATTATTTTTTAAACCAAAGCCAAACCAACCAACTAATCAATTCAAATAGCTTACAATACAATACAACAAACGACCGATAAACAAACCAACCAATAGAACTAAATAAACAACCAAATTTTTTTTGAAATAATTAGAATTAATTACTGGAAAAATTTCAATCTGCTATAATACCATATGAGAAAAAAATAATTAAATTAACTTCAGCGCCATCTATTGATATTTTATGTAACTAAATTATACGCCCACACACATTCAATGTGTTAATTTTTTAAAATTTAATAGAGATTGCAGTGTGTTTTTGTCTTCATTGATATCGATAAAACAAAGTAGAAATTGTAGCTTTATCTATATTAAATACGTTTATGTAAACCGGATTCAACTCTGTAAAAGTTTTGAAACAGTGCTAGAAGTAAACTTCAATTGACCATAACTTCTTTTTCCCTTAACCGATTTTGACGAAAAAAAGTTTTGACAAAACTGTTGAACGTATATGTAATCCACCTGTGAAAACCGCGTTCGAATCTGTTGAGTAGTTTTGAAGTTATAACGTACCAGACATACAGAAAGACAGACAGACAAAAATTCCAAAAATTGTTTTTTTTGGTTTCTGTTACACGTCTTTCTTTAATCGCCCCGTATCAGTTTTTTAGAAAAATATTTAATGTACAGACATTCAATTTTTACTGTCCGATTATATGTAAAGATAGATAGATAAGTACAAAATCCATATCCATACTAATACTATAAATGCGAAAGTCTGTCTGTCTGTAACCTCTTCACGGCTAAACTGCTGGACCGATTGTGATGAAATTTGGTAGGGATGTAGTTAACGACCTGAGGTCAAACATAAACTTTTGGGCGCGATATAACCGATTCCCACGCGGGGCGGAGCCGCGGGGAACAGCTAGTACTTATATATTAACGGACTTAACGCTAAGAGCGTTCTCTACCAGTCAACCATTTGATTAATCTTATTTTTCAATGTCGTCAATGACAAACTATTAGATATGATTTGTAAGGGGTTGCGATATCGTTTATCCTGAAATAAATTTGCAAATGAATTTATTTGTTTCTTTTCAAAATTATAAAAAAAAGTAAGAAAATAATTCTAGAAAACAAATAAAACACGAAATCATAAAATTATTGTTTGTGACAGGATTCGATCCAGGTACTTTCTTGAAACATTTCTTTACTAAAGTATTAAAAAATTCTTAAAAATTAATACAAAATGAAAAAAAAAGTAAATAAAAAAAAGTAAGTAAAAAAAGCAAGTAAAAGAAAGTAAGTAAAAAAAAAGTAAGTAAAAAAAAAAGTCATCTATAGCAGGATTCGAACCCTCGACTTAAAAATATGATCTACGACCTCTACCGATAGGCCATCATACATTGCTAGACATTGGCGAAATTTCAAATGGGATTTGTCTATAGGTACGCAAATTCGCGCCATCTATTGAGATTTTATGTTACTAAATTTACGATCAAATTCAATGTGTTATTTTATTAAAATTAATAGGTGCAGTGCGTGTTTTCGTCTTTATTGATATGGATAATAAAAAGTAGAAATCCTAGCCTTATCTAAATTAAATTAAACGTAAGTAAACGCATTAAAAGTTTAGAAGCAGTGTTTGAAGTAAATTTTCAATCGACCATAACTTCTTTTTCCCTTAACCGATTTTGACGAAACAAAGTTTTGACAACGCTCCTAATCATATGTAATCCAACTGTGAAAACCGCGTTCAAATCCGTTGAGTATTTTCGAAGTTATAACGTACCAGACAGACATACATACATACATACAGACAGACAAAAATTCCAAAAACTGTTTTTTTGGTTTCTGTTACTCCTTTTTAATCGCACTCAATCAGTTTTTTTGAAAAATATTAAATGTACAGACACTCGCATTTTAGTGTCTTATTATATGTATTAATAATAAAAATTAGTACATTATGTAGAAGTGAAATCACGTAAAAAATTAAAATGTTTAACATTCCATGTTGTTGTGTGGTCCGTTGTGTAGTTGTGTTGTGTTGTTTGTACAAGGCCCGGTTCACACAATATTGCCATCAAAATTTTAACTATGACATTGTGCTTGGACCGCCAACATAGTAGGAGAAATTGCTATTTCTTTGTGTCCCTAAACCGACAAATGGTAATGGCGTGGGAATTGTGAAAACATACTTGTCCATACTAAAATATGAGGCGAAAGTGACTCTGTTTGTTAACTTAGATTTCCTAAACTATTGTATTGATTGTAGTGAAATTTGTTAAAAGAAAATATGAAACTTTGTAGAAGATGTTGAGTAAATTTAATGTGATACAGAGGAGCTTCAAGTGGAGAGAGCCAAGAACTAATCCGATCGGATTTACGAACTATATTTTATTAAAATTAGCAACAATTGGAATATTGGGCAAATTTGGGTAGTTGAAAAAATGTAGCAACGAAAATTTAGCTACATAAAACTTTATTTCATTAATCATTTAATGTGATCAGTTCTTTAGTCTTACAAAAAATTTGACTTTTTCTCGACAACAATTTCAAAAGTACGACAAACAAGTTCTTTACGTTAGCACTTCATTCTTATACTTGCAAATTGACCAGGCAGGTAATAAACTTGTTAAACTAACACTTCATTGTAGATAGCGTAGAGGTCGTCGCTATCTCGAGGACTGAGACGTTTGACTCCGTTGCAAATATTCAAATGCCTCTTTCAATTGAAGCTCCGTAAGGTGTAAAGCTAACGCTTAATTGCGAGCGAGTGACAGCATGAAATAATTTAGATATTTATGTGTATGGAGATACGTTCATTAACAAATATTAATCTTATATAATAAAGCTGAAAAATGCTTTGTTTTAATGCTTTTAACTCTAGTAAACTTATGTATTTAAAAACTGCTTATTTAAATAGGTTAGTCTGATTTTTGTCAAACGGGGGAAATGCGCGTTGGTATCATATAAGAATCTAAGAAAATTCCCATCTACATCAAATAGCGACTATTAGCGTTTTTAAAATGGACATGCACCGATCCACTTAACTCATAGAATTAGGAAATCACGCGCGGTCTCGGCAATTTTTTTATCTATGGCTGAACTAATGAACTGGATATAAAACTTATAATACAACAAATCTTGACGTTCTAACGCTCCAATTCCGATGCAGTCGGAGCTGTTCTAAAATGCTACATAAGCAAGCATAAGTGAATAATAGGTACTTGTCTTTACCCGCTATCAGAGTGGCCTTAGCTGCGGATTTCGTCGACTTCCACTGCTAAATATTCATAAGCGCAAACACTCATAAGCGTAGGCGGGTTATTATGACTTCAGTGCTTGTCATCATTGCGACCAACCTTATATTCCCACGTATGAGTTATACCTAACTTGAGTTCTGAACTATTTCATAATTTCTCAATCTACTGGTTTACACATAAGTGCAAATATAATGAGACCTGAGTGTTGTATATTATTACAGTTCTCTTGTCCAAATAACGTTTTTAGTGTCCTATCGCCAAACAAAGTCAATAAGATAAATATTGTATTATTATTTTTTGTCTTCTTTTAGCTTCTTCTTCTGTAGGTGCCATTATTACCACTTCATAACTGAATCCTATCCTACTAATATTATAAACGCGAAAAATTGTAAGAATGTTCACTTTCACTTTTACGGGAAAACGGCTGAACCGATTCGACAGAAATTTGGAATGAAGTTTGCTTAGACCCTGGAACAACATTGGGTATTTTATTTAACCCTTAAAGTAGCACGGAGCCCAAACTTTAAAAATCATAAAACTATATCTCTCCTTCACTCCAATAAACCCACGCATTTCTTTCCTAAATGCATTCCTACCCTGCTGGACCTTATTATTGTTTCATCTCCTGATCTTGTCGAAAATTATGGCCAGTACAGTGCAGAAATGTTTTCATACCATGACCTCCTATTTCTTTCCTTTAAACTTCGTCCCCCCAAACGTAACCCAAAAATCCTTTTGCAGCGTGATTTTAACTCCATCAATTTGGATGAACTTAGAGCTGATGCATCTAGCCGAGACTGGTTGGCTTTGGCAAGTCTTGGCTCGGTGGATGATCAGGTTGCTGGTTTTAACGACATGCTGATTGGTTTATATGATACCCATGCTCCCGTGCGTCCAGTTCGCGTTAAGCACCTGCCAGCACCATGGCTCACTGAGGAGATTAAGGCAGCAATTGCTAAAAAACATTATCTTAAGTCAAAATACAAAGCTGATCCTGACCGCTATCGAGATAGGTTTATTGACGCAAGAAACTCGTGTAATAGGAAGTGTAGGGATGCACAGCGCCGCCACATTCACAAGTCCGTCGAGAATGGAGACCCAGCTAAAGTCTGGAAGTTCCTTAGAACTATGGGAGTCGGGAAAAACAGTCGCAACATTCCCACTAATTTAGACATCAATTGTCTCAACAAGCATTTTGCTTCTTCCTCTTCTTCTTATGGTGGTAACGATGGTAAGTTCAGACTTTAAACTACCTTTCTTCAATTCCCACTCCCGATTATCCTAGTTTCTCTTTTAGTCCAATTGCTGAATGTGATGTTCAGAAGAGTGTATTTTCCCTGTCTTCCAACGCTGTAGGCACAGATGATATTAGTCGCAAAATGATCTTACCTATACTTGACATCATTATTTCTCCTCTCACCTTAATTCTGAATAATTCCTTGACTCAAGGTATCTATCCATCTGCCTGGAAAAGTGCCCACATTATCCCTTTACCAAAAAAGGCCAATCCATCTAATTTCTCTGACTTTCGACCAATTTCCATCCTTCCTTTCCTTTCAAAAATTCTTGAAAGAGCAGTTCAACTCCAGCTCAATACCTTTCTCAACAAAAATAACATTCTCAGCCCTTTTCAATCTGGTTTCCGCGCAGGCCATAGTACTCAAACGGCCCTTGTTAAAATTTCTGATGATATCCGTTCCGCAATGGATAGAACGGAGCTTACTGTTTTATGTCTCTTAGATTTTAGTAATGCTTTCAATACAGTCGATTTTGATGTGCTCCTGGGAATCCTCTGCTCTCTGAACATATCTCCATCAGTCATTAATTGGTTTCATTCTTACCTGCATGGACGGCAACATCGGGTACTTATTGAGGAGAATCTCTCCTCGTGGTGCTCGACGTCCTGTGGTGTTCCTCAAGGTGGTGTCCTATCTCCTCTCTTGTTTGCTTTATTCATAAACTCCATTACTTTTCATATCCGCACTTCCTATCACCTTTATGCTGACGACCTACAAATTTACTGTCACTCGTCGTTAGAAAATCTTTCCGTGGCCATATCCGATATTAACAGTGACCTATCTCGAATTGCGGAATGGAGTAAATCTTATGGACTAATAGTCAATCCCATTAAAACACAAGCTATTATTTTAGGTAGTTCTCGTCTTGTATCTAGAATCGATTGGCTATCTATCCCTTCTCTTGTTTTTGACAATACCTCTATTATATATAGTAAAAAGGTAAAAAATTTGGGATTAATGTTTGACTGTAATATGTCATGGGCGCCACAGCTGGCCGAGGTCAGTAAGAAAGTATTTGCTGCGGCTGGCGCTATGAGAAGAATAAGGAATTTTTTGCCTATCAAGACCAAAATCACGCTTGCACAATCTTTGCTTCATCCTATTCTGGACTATGCTGACTCCTGCTATTTAGCCCTCACTGAGGAGCAACTAAATAAACTTGAGCGTCTTCAAAACTTCTGTATCAGATTTATATTCGGTTTACGTAAATATGATCACGTTTCCTCTTTTCGCTCTCAACTCAAGTGGCTCCCCATTAGATATCGTCGTAATTTACATATTCTCTCGCTTTTATATACAATTCTATTTATTCCTTTTTCTCCTGGTTACCTCAGAGAACGTTTCAGGTTTTTCGGTGAGGTTAATAGTCGTGAGTTGCGTAGTACTGTCTCCCTCCGTCTCGTTACCCCTGCACATGTTACCCAGTTCTATTCCAATTCCTTTACCGTTCAGGCTGTTCGTTTGTGGAATGCACTGCCTGTTGAAATTTGTAAGGCTCAGACAATATCATCCTTTAAAAATCAGGTAAAAAATCATTATCTCTCATTAGTGGAAGCTGGTCACTGATAGTAGTATTTTCATTCACTAGGTTCTATATTATACTGGTAAATTTTTATATAAATCTTTATGTATATGTATGTATGTATGTGTATGTATGTATATGTATGTATATGCATTTATGTATGTATAAGTATGTATATGTATTTGTGTATGATTATTCGTGTATGTTTTTTTTTTTCATTCATAGTTTATTATATTATTTATTTCATACTTGTTTTGGTACCGCCTACCGCATTTTTTCCACGTTGTTCCTATCCACCCTAAGGTTGGCTGGAAGAAATTGCATCAGCGATAAGTCCGCCTTTGTACACATTGTTTGTATTTGTATTCAACATGTATAATTTGTATGATAATGGTACAATAAAGAGTATATCTATCTATCTATCTAGTACTTGGACGTGACATATAGACCTAAAATAAGGTTATAAAAAATGTTTTGAAAAATCCTGGTTTCGTGTATTTCGAAATATTTTATGTGAATCATAAGCACTATACATTGCACCTTTACGCCGTATGGTTCCGAATTCACGACAAAAATGACAAAATTGATGGTTGATGACGATTATTTCATTTTTACTTATTAAAGGAGCCTTCAGAAATTACATTTTGTGAATAATTAAACAGCAAAATATTTCAGTGTGTTTGGTAGATTTTTTTGTTCCAAGTGTATAGCATACTTAACAATATGACTTTAACGGTTAAGTTACATTTTTCGAAATAAGACAACGCATTTATTGAAAATCTCCCCAAAAATAAAGTGTATTTTTTTGAGTGAACATAATTTTGAGTTGTTGGGACACAGACGTCAATATTTAATAGAAAAAATAAATTCTAAAATAAAAGAAATACTGAATTATAAACAAACTATAACAATATTCTAATACTAGCTGTTGCCCGCGGCTCCCCCCGCGTGTAGGTCGCTTTTCGCGTAACCTGTGAAAACTACAACTATCCAGACCTATAGTTAATTCTATTGTATCCTTTTCCCGTGCCAATTTTATAAAGCCATTGCTACGATATCATTAAATATTAGGGCCACTTCTTTCTCAAATACCGTTTTTAAAATCAATAGGAATCAGTATTAAACAGTCGTAAAATTCTGAAAAAAATATATGTTTTTAGTTGAGTAATCTAGCAGAGTGAAATTCGCTTACAGTAACAATATCAGACAAAATTCGCTCGATAGAAAAATCTAAGTTGCCTCTTTTGGAAGTTTATTTTCAATACTATGCCTAAAGTAATAAACTTATTTTTTAGATAAAGTATTTATATAGTGAAAATCGCTGAAGTAGATTTTGTAGTGTTATTTTCCCAAATATGATGTCTAAATGCCTACAAAATGAGTGAGCGCCGCGACTACGCGACTTACGGACAACGGACCTTCAGAAGAAGAGCCCTTAACATTCATACTATCAATCTTTGTCTCTAAAAGAGTAGACGCAGCCTATTACAGAGTCATTAGGACCTAAAATCCACTCCCAAAGTTTTAGTGGGCGTGAAAAGTGGAGAAAATCTCAATAAATAGTGATAAGTCAGATAAATTAGTCCTTACGACACGACCGTATGTTCCGTCAAACACTGATTTGATTATTTTTTAAACCAAAGCCAAACCAAACCAACCAATCAATTCAAATAGCTTACAATACAACACAACAAACGACCGATAAACAAACCAACCAATAGTACTAAATATACAGCCAAATTTTTTTTAAAATAATTTAAATTAATTGCTGCCGTAAGGAAAAATTTCAATCTGCTATTAAAATAAAGTCAGCGCCATCTATTGATATTTTATGTAACTAAATCATACGCCCACAAACATTCAATGTGTTATTTTATTAAAATTTAATAGAGACTGCAGTGTGTTTTTGTCTTTATTGATATAAGTAGAAATTCTAGCTTTATCTAAATTAAATACGTTTATGTAAATCGCATTCAACTGTTTAAAAGTTTTGAAGCAGTGCTTGTAGTAAACTTTAAATGGTCATAACTTCTATTTCCCTTAACCGATTTTGATGAAACAAAGATTTTACAACGCTCCTAATTATATGTAATTCACCTGTGAAAACAGCGTTCAAATCTGTTGAGTAGTTTTGAAATTATAACGCACCACAAAGACAGAAAGACAGACAGACAAAACTTGCAAAAATTGTTTTTTTTTGTTTTTATTACTCTTCTGTAATTACAGAATATAATATTTTATAATATTTTTAATTAATTATTATTAATATTTTTCTAAAAAACCTCTACGGGGCAATTGCCCCGTAGAGGTTTTTTAGAAAAATATTTAATGTACAGACACTCGATTTTTACTGTCTTATTATATGTATAGATAGATAAGTACAAAATACTTTTATATTAAAGGAATTAACGCTAAGAGCTTTCTCTAAGTAACAAATAATTCTAGAAAACAAATAAAAAACGAAAACAGAAAATTCCAGCTACTTTCTAGAAACATTTCTTTACTAAAATATTAAAAAAAATAGACTTCTAAAAAATTAATACAAAACAAAAAAAGGGTAAAAACAAAAGAAGTGATGTCTAGCAGGATTCGAACCCTCTACTTAAAAATATAATCCGCTACCTCTACCGATAGGCCAACATGCTTTGCTTGTTACTGCCGAAATTTCAAATGGGTTTTGTCTATAAGTTTTAAAGCAGTTTAAAGTAAATTTTCAGTCGACCATAACTTCTTTTTCCCTTAACCGATTTTGACGAAACAAAGTTTTAACAACGCTCCTAATTATATGTAATCCAACTGTAAAAACCGCGTTTAAATCCGTTGAGTATTTTCGAAGTTATAACGTACCAGATATACATACAGACAGACAAAAATTCCAAAAACTGTCTTTTTGGTTTCTGTTACTCTTTTTTAATCGCACTCAATCAGTTTTTTTGAAAAATATTAAATGTACAGACACTCGATTTTTAGTGTCTTATTATATGTATAGAATAGATGTGCTCTCTATTTATGAAATTGATTCAGATCGAGGGAAAAATTGTGCATACATGACAACAGGCAACAAAAGCTCTTTTAGGACTAATTTAAAAGGCAAATGCTACTCTTGTAGCGTCAACGTTCAGTGACTCGACGCTTATTTAGGGTTGTCAACTTTGGAAACATAATGGGAATAAACTTCACGAGCCCTTGAAATCTTTGAAAGTATTGAACGGATAAAAAAACCTTTTTTGGATATTGATGGTCTGTTTTTGAGAATCACAGGAAAAATCTAGTGTGATATATGACAAAATGATTATAATATAAGCATTTGCCACATTATTGAAAGCTATGACTTACTATTAGAGTTTGATTGAAAAATCAATTTCTCAAAATATTTTACTATACTTGTCAATATATCACAAATTTGGGTAGACACTTATCCTAATACAGGCAACCCTAGCTTACATACACAATGATGTTTAGAATTTCCCGACGCGTCATTTGTCCCGTGTTTTACTTAAGAGATATGGTAATTATGACTTCATTAACCGACTTCAAAAAAGGAGGTTCTCAATTCGTCGGGATGTTTTTTTTTCATTGAGCTACAGATTATGGAATGTAGTCTAGTGTACTAGCAATTGAGCTTAGTTTCTTATTGTAATTGCCGAGTTGAGTGTCACATTATTTTATCATTTTCATCATTATTATCTTCTTCTGGTTATGTTTCAGACCCTACATTGTCACTTTTTAATCATGGTCCCAGATTTTGCGGTATTGGTTTCTTACAATGGAGCGCCCGCCATCTGACCTCCGTAACCCATTTCACAAGAAAACAAAATCAAAAAATGCAAATCATCAGATACCGAAAGATATAATAATAAATATAACTCAAAAATTACTATAATTATTATTACTACTTTCTTATCATTTTGTTTTAATTTATTGTATATTCCTAATTTCGCAAATAAAAAAATATATAATACAATACAATACAATACAAATACTCTTTATTGCACCACAAAATAATAAAATTACATAAAACAGCTAAACTAAAAGAATGAGGCGTAAAGGCGGACTTGTCGCTAAAGCAATCTCTTCTAGTCAATCTTAGGGTGGATGGATTAGTAAAAGGCGTTGGCGCAGTATAAATATATATGATTTTTGAAAAATGACTTGATTAACGAAACGTCAATTCAACGGATTTTAAGGGTATGATAATAAAGCACTTACATGTATGTAAATAAATACATATACATACTAACACAAGGTGAAAATCGGATGGCATCAAACATCAATCTGCGGTCGAGAGTCAGAGACGTGGAATGGGCAAATTTGTGGCGGGTTAGGTTAGTGGAATGTTTGGATGCGACTGCGATGTAAGTAGATTTTTGCATTTTGATTTAATGTACAATTACCTACTTATAAGATAAATTATTAAAAATAAATATCCGACTGAATTTTTTGCCAAACATTTAAATCCGAATCCATATCCATACTAATATTATAAATGCGAAAGTCTGTCTGTCTGTCTGTCTGTCTGTCTGTCTGTCTGTCTGTCATCTCTTCACGGCTAAACTGCTGCACCGATTGTGATGAAATTTGGTAGGGATGTAGTTAACGACCTGAGGTCAAACAAAGGCTACTTTTGGGTGCGATATAACCGAGTCCCACGCGGGCGGAGCCGCGGGAAACAGCTAGTATTTTATATATACAAAGTGTCACTCTAACAGTAAATACGAAGCTAAAATCCATCAAGCTATTATAAAAAAATATTCTCGATCTCTCAACATTTTTTGTCATATTTTTACTAAGGCAGAGATTTGACATTTAATCTTGTATGTTTAATACTTTGTTTTTGCAAAAGATACTAATTTTCCCTTAGCTTCCAATAGCTCCGAGACCGGCTGAATGCTGGCTTCAGACACAGACTACTTAATAGTACTGCTTCAGGTTTGTACTCTGATAAGATTTACTATAAGAAATATAATTTCCGAGGTACGATTTCTTTATTTACGTGTATAAAAGAAAAAAAAATTACGCGGTCTTTACCATGAGATTTTACAAACTAGAATCATCTACAGTGTCTTCAATTAGGTTTCTGTATACATGCAAAAGAAAAACTGCCAGGGAGTACTTTACTAGAGCATATTTTACAGAACACCTTAGGATTTCCATACCAAATTCTAACTATATACACATACTCATGAAAGTACAAGAATCAAGATTCGCATATCCTTTCTCCCCTCATTATGCGCAAAAATAAAATACATGAACATCGGTAACCAGTGACGTGGAATGGACAAATTGGGGTGAGGAACCGTTTACGAAGAGTAGCAATTTTCGGCAGCGGGTCTAAATTGATTATCTATAGAATCGGCCCCACCGCGCACCGCCTTGTAATTAATTTTGGTGGGGTCTTAGTCGTGCCATTAGTGTTACCTTGACCTTGAGATTCTGATTCTAAATCGGGATGGTGTAAAATAGACTGTTTTGGCAAAAGTTTGTATGGTAGGAATCGAAACATTTATAGCGTAAAAAGCAAAGAATTTGAAAATCGCGCGTGACCCCAAGCAATTTTTTTTTAATTTATAGTAAAACGACTATGGAGTCCGTCCGTCCGACGGACCCATTTCGTGCGATTGCAAACGTAATCGTAAAAAAAAACTTACTTACGCCTTTTGGTACAGAGAAATTCAATAAAATTCAAAATTGTAAGACTATGTCTTGTTTAAAATAGATTTTACCCGAGATTTTACTCAAAAGAAAATTTAGAAATTACAAGTAGGTATCTATTCTACCTCATTATGTGTCCCAGGTTCTTTATAAGAGCCGGAATTCGGGGTGAAAGCCAAGTATGAATGATTCTATTTATGACCTCTATCCTGGTTTTCACAAGAGTATTACATTAAGAGGCTCCTGCGGCGTGAAAAGATTGCTTCAAATTCAACAACGTGCATATAATACTCCTAATATTGCTGGCTGGTTCATAGCAATCTCGTTTCATCTTGAGCCGAAAGCCTGCGTTTTTCTCCTTTCTAACGTAGTCTCCCCATTTCTCGATGGAAGATAAAATATCCATAAAGCATACATTTAAATTGTTAAAAATAAATCGTACGTGCCATAAATCACAACACTACCATCCTGCCTCGGACAAGACCGTAAAATATTTGGTAGTACATTACCATACAATGGCAGGGAGGGACTTAGGAGTGGCACAGATTCTAGATCGCTACAATTTAGATGCGTCCCTGTCTTTTTGACGATTGATGGCCTAATAAACGAATAGTAAATTGTATAGGCGTTTGTGAAATGTAATGAAAGTGGTACAGTGAGCCACATACAATTGTATACTTCGTAGGTAAGTGAAAAAGGTAAACAGGTATACTTTTCTATGTGGCCCACTATACAATGGAAGATATATTTTATTTCGCCTCATTGAGTGCCTTCTTTTGTTGACATTTGCTATGCTTTTTGCGTACGAAGTGCGTCATTATTTGTCTGTTGAAAAGCCCTTTTTTTGTGTGTGCTTAAGCTTGAATAAAAATATAAATACGAGTTAATAATATTAAGACATAGATACATAGATTTGAAGCACGCTTAATTTATTGTGTACCCGTCCCGGCTTCACACGGATCAAAACTATATAGATATATTAAGCTTCCAGAAAAAACAATCTAAATGATACTGAAAACCGCAATAATAAATAAGTGTAAATAAAAAGTCATCGTTCAGTTTTAAAAAGTTAGCGAATTCAATTTAAGTATGCTGTTTATTGATTTATTGATTAGGTACTTTATTTGATGTTTAAAAATTAACTAACATTAATTGGATATATTTTTAGAAACCTTAATCTCTTTTATTCCATAGAAATGGTATATAGAAGTCTAATACTTGTATATTTAGAAAATAAGAGCTTATAGTTTATCTTAATTATTTACTGTATTGTATAACATATGCATACGGCATATAAATTATTCTGATACTTAATTATGTGCACCGCAATATACACACACAGTAATAAAAGAATCTTTACTACAACGAAACTGCTTAATGTGTATTCAAAATTAGGAACCTATAAATGAACAAACACAAACAAATCTTATCATAATCAGAAGTATCAAAAATCTATTTCATTACCCGTCGTCTGTCACTCAATTAGGACCTCCCAGGAGTCCTCGGGGATCAGGTCCGCAGTCCTAAAGTGGGATTAAGAGTGGAATTAACGTCACTTAGCTGCTGTTTACCGCCCACAGTGTCTGTCAGCTGACCGAACAGGAGGGATCAAATCATTAGTTTTTAGGGTTCAGTACTAACAGAATGCCAGAGAAACTTTAAGCTTCCTTTAACTGTCCTTCAATGTGTAAATTGTAAAATGATAATGCGTACTAAGTAGATATTACATTTTAAGGTGTGTTGTATAGTAAAAAGGGCTATGCGCGATCCAGTCATACCAGCAGTTTGGGATCCTTACTGTAAGTAAAAAATGTGCACTTGTGACCCACACAATCCTATAATGACAACAACAGACAGCTGCGTGGAAGGCGAAATCACCAACAATTAAAGTTAAAATCTTTTGCAGTTAAAATGTCGACTTAAACTGTTCCTTTTTTAAAATATTTTGAAAATAGAACAAAAGTTCTTCCTTGTAATGAATGTAAACTCACGTCACGACCACCGCGCTCTCACGAATGTAACAGATGAAAACTGCACTTTGCAGTACACAGGGCGGCGTTTAAAAACAGAGTAGGTATAGAAGTAATACATAAGCAACGTTCCTTTTTTGTTTTTTCTTTTGTTTCTCTTAGTGACAATTAGTACCTAGTCAGTATTGTTTTTTTTATATAAACTGACCACCAATCAGGCTACTAATTGGTAGCTGAGTGTCATTAAGATATACGAAAAAAAGTCTTTAATTTTGTAATAAAATAAAACCTTTTTAATAGCTTTTTAAGCGATAAAAAATCCAGTCAACAAAAGTCGACCAATTCTTTCGTTAATTTCCACTTAATAAAACATCATTACTGCTTAAGTACTAACTAACTATTATTAAAAATATTCTCCACATAATTTAAGCGTACAACAAATAATACACATATTATTACTTCTTAATTGTTTTCTGGACACTCCATATTCTGTGATCACACAAACCGACAAACTCAGTCGGAGCACAATCAAGCTGTCAATCCGTCCGTCAGTGTACTTGCAATACGTCAATACTAGAATCCTGCGCTTTTTCTGCAAATTATACTTATTATGTATAATATAGTAATCACATCGTATGGCCGTGTCTGGCTTAAGAATATAGCACTTCTTCTATTCTTCTTCTTTATTTATTAAAACTTTATTGTTTTATAACCACGACGGGCCGCTCCGACGTCCGCCCGCTCAAGTAATTGTTACCTCAACGTCCCGGCGAGCGCAAAAAAAATCGAGAAATTTCTCGATTTTTTTTTTAAATGTTCAACATTATATACTTCTCACACCCTTCAAACCGGAACACAAAAATCTACTTATTATATACAGAAACTAGCGGACCCGACGAACTTCGTACCGCCTTAGAATTATTAGTATATATATAAAACTCCATAATATGGAGTATATACATATTATGTATTATATGTTTTGTGCGCATAGACAGACAGACAGACACAGTGCAGGCGTCTTCATTATATACTATGTATACCTATAGATATAAATAGGTGAGAGAGAGGTACCCAATCAGACGACCTTTGTACAAAGGCTTACCTCTGGTTTTGTATTTTAACAAACAAATAATTACCTATATAATCCTGTATTGCGTATCTAATTTAGTATGCAAACGTTTGAACTGAATGTTTGGGTGATATATTGTCCGAAAAGTTCACATCTAGCTTTAAGCGAAATATGTAGGTGCGTCTTGAAACAATGTGGGGTCGTGACCTTTGCTAAATTCGCCGAGAGGTGAGTATAGAGGTAATTTCTCTATTTATAGAAGCAGACATTCTATACTTTATGATAAATAGTTTTCAGTCTAAATTCGCTTATCATTTAGATAGCTTTGAATGAAATATTAGCAGAGAAATAAAATTTGGAAATACTTATTTCGCTTTTAAAATTATACAATTTACTTACTGTAAGAAGGTCATAATTAACACAGATGAAGAAAATTCAAAACTACTTACCCAAACGTAATTTCAAAAATTCACAATTTAACTAATAAAGAAAAATCTCTCATTCTCTATTATTTAGTTAATTTCTACATAACTCTAACAAAAGAGTTCAACAAATTTCAGAAAATCAATCAATTCATCTGTAGCCTTTTCCGATATGAATATAATATAACATTGTAAACAAATTTTGAAGTGTTACCTCAATTTGTTGAGGCTTAGTTTTTCAAGGTTCTAGTACTGACTCACGAGTACCTTGACCCCAGTTTTTGTTTATTGGCTAATGGCCTTGGGTCAACCTTAGCAGTTTCCTCAATTATCTACACGAATACATACCAATCTATGTGCTTATTTGCTTTGAGACTGTTTTTTGCTTGAGCGTACTTAAATTTAGGCTCTATTGCACGATTTGTGTTCATGTAATTGCCAGTCTTCTATCTTACATGTTGGAAATCTTTCTTATTTTTAAAACTACCAAGTACGGTCGGGGGCAAATAAAAGTGACCCCCCTACTTACATATCATACTGGGGTTTTAGATTTAATCTGCTCCCGAATGTACATCGTGCTTTTCTGTGCTAAGTCTATTATATTTATATATATTTATTTATTATATTTTTATATATTTATCACCACACCATATCCGAACGTGTTCCATAGTTACTTCTGCTACTTAAGCTTTACTGCTTTTAATCATGGTCCTAAATAGGGCGGTACCCCTATTATTTTTAGCAAAGAAACCAGATCAATAGGAATATGACCCACGTGTGTTAGTGGCCATCACTGTCAGATTATTCTGGCTGCGTAAAGGGATAATACAGCCTAACGACTGCCATCTAGCGAAAAAAGCCCGGGTCAATGGCTCACGTGCCTTCCGAAGCACGGAGGAGCTCAAGATAGAAAAGCCACTAGTGACGACCAATTCAAGCTATACCGCGCATGCCGTTGCTTAACACACGCTATCGCTACAAACACGCATGCCCTGCTTTGCTATCGAGCTCCTCTCATCAATCATAACTATTTCCTCCTAATTGTAAGGCTTTTTTGCGTTATTATTAGTCATATATTATTACTCATAAATCTCTAATATGTCAATTATGTTTCATTTATTCGATTTGGCGAATCGATTTATTGGAGTTAGATGAATTGGCATTTTCGAGGCATTAGTCGTATTGCCATGGTGGGTGAATTATCTGAGAACATTGTAGAACTTTTATACTGAAATTAAACCTTCCACTTTCAAATACTATTTTAAAGACTATTGAGGTTAGATTATACTTTTTTATTATTTTGGAAATCACATAAGGACTAAATTTTGAATTCTTACTTACAAATAATCTGCATAATACCCTAACTGAAACTCAAAGACAGAGGTAACAATATACACGGGGTACATCTGGCTGGTATCGGGATATATTAAATCGTAGTATGATTGATTAATATTTTACAAATAAATAACTTTATTCTTTATTATTTAAAAAAGAGAATTCACACCTTGACCTAAGTTGATCAATCAATTTTTAAATCCGCTTTATGTTCATCAAAACTTTAGCCTTAGATCTGATTTCCATAAATCTTTCCCATTTGAATTGCGTCCGTGTTTTACGTGTGAGCCACTGATTCGATTTGCATTTATGATCTTGTATTAGCCTGATATTAGCTCACGGCTGAGCACGGTACATTTGTATTGAGATTTGAGATTTGCCTGTGTTTACGCCTACCTATATACCTAATCTACACTTGTTCCCGTATTCAATTTTTATGTGGATCAACTAGATTATGCCTCTCTTGATGAATTCTAAGAATATATATGAATATACTAATATATGAATTCTATGGTAGACCCACTATTCTGATCCTAGCGAGGTCAGTAGGCGCTACGAACCGGTCTTCAGAGGCTCAGTATATCTATATATGGAAGGCCACGTGCAAACATTTTAATTGATGATATGCGGAAGACAAAAACATACCGACTATGTTTAGGGTTCAGTTGACCAAATATGTATTTTGCTAGCCTACAGATGTTTTATTCCTATTGGGCAAAGACTTGCCCCTTTATCCCTTCTCATCTCTATCCAGGGCTTTCCCTTTTCTTGAAGTTGGTGATGGCGAGGTCGTCACGCCGCCACCTGTATGGCTTTAAATCATAGATTTTAAAAAAAATTGCGTCACTTAAAAGAGACCGCGCGCGATTCGAACTTCTTTGCTTTAAATAAATAAATTTTCTTTATTTATTTAACAAAGTTCACTTAAACTTGTCAATAAAAAAAAGGTGATTAGCTTTGCCTACATTTATTGCCGCCAACGGATATAAAATATTTGAAAAAAGAGAACACTTTATCTGTAGTAAGTTTTTTGTTTGTTTAATTTCGAAATTCCATATTGATTTATAAAATTATTTTAGCTTGTGATAGGTTGATTCTCGAGAAAGGTACATACATATCATAATATACATATATACATCGAACATTACTCTGTTTCGGTTCTGTCTCCTTATGCATGTCTGAAGTCTCTATTAAATAAACTTAATAATCCAAGCACGAAAGTTACAGGAGTCTAAACTCACATACGGAACTCTTTCTACGCAAGTGGAATGGCACTTGAACAGTTTTTTCTAGTTTCTATAAGCCATTATCCGAGAATGAATTAATTTATTATTGTATTTTAGATAAAGTTTTTGCAAAGTTTTTATTCACATTCTCGAATATGGTGTCCCACATATTCAGTGTTACATAATAGTGATATATTGATGTATCAACATACATTTTATATTAATTGATTTCACTTTATTAAATCATTGATTGTCTCATTTATTCATTTGCCAATGGACCAAATAAATAGTTCACTTCAAACAAAAAGATCAAAGAAATTATCAGTCTCTATACAGATAGCGATCCCTACCGCGGGTCTGCTGGAAGAAATTTCTTTACAATTAAGTACTTAGCAACCTTGTACCAATATATCTTAAGACATAACATTGACTTTTATTTATCCAAAACAACACACAATTGTACAATATTAATACTAATAATATAATATTAATACCTATCGGATTTCCCGTTTTGAAAAAGTGCTTCATTCCTTAAGACATTTCCTGATTCCTGACATTGTTGTTTGGAGGTTGTGATTGATTTTAGTGGTTATATCGCAATCGAGCAATAATTATGAACGAGTACATCTTTATTATTTGTGATTTCTATGAACTTAATTTTATTTTTAATTTCAATATTTTGTCTTTTTTATGTAGGTAATATGTTTCCATTTATTTAATTTATTTGTTTACAACTTAAAATATTTTATTATGGATGTAGATGTAAGTACTTCTCAGCCCTGCCCGCACTGTCCCTCTGAGTCTCATTGCCACTTTACCAAACGTGGATTGGCTATCCATTTTACCCGCAAACACCGTTCAATCTTGTCTGATCTACCTTTTTCCCGACCAGTAAGTGAACCCCCTTTGTCACCAGCTGGTTTCGACGGTCAGTCGAGGATGCCATCTCCCCCTTTCTTAGACAGAGACTTAGGGACTTACAGATCTGACATTAAAGTTTTAAAACATATTCCTAAAGGTGCCAGAAACATGGTCGCTAAACAAATGCCTCCAGACTAATACAGTTGACGACTGGTACAGTTTACTTTCATTTTCTTATGTCGCTCTCAAGGTTCCAGAGACTAAAACTGAAACTAAATCTTTGACATATAAAGTAAAGAAAAACTTAGAGGACTACTCTCTCAATTATCTCCCCAGCGATAGACCTAATAAACCTTTTCCAGTGTTTAAAGCTATCGAAACAAAGGTGTATGACGGAGATCTTCGAGGAGCTATCAGACTCCTCACTTCAGATTGTAGTCTGGCACCCGCAAATTCTACGACCTTCGAGAGCCTGCTCGAGAAACATCCGGCTCCTTTACGACCCTTGTCTGGAAACACAGAGAGGTATGATAATATTCAAAATCTAACAGTTACTACAGAAGATGTTGTGGGTGCCATCGGCTCTTTCCACGCCAATACAGCAGCTGGTTTGGATGGTTTACGCCCGCAGCATTTAAAAGAATTGATTTCGATTTCGGCAGGAGATAATGGACGACTCTTATTGGAATCCCTGACTAAGTTATGCAACTTTCTCCTTGAGGGCAAGTTATGTGATGCCATTTGCCCTTTCTTCTATGGGGCCTCCCTTTGTGCGCTTACAAAGAAGGATGGTAGCATTAGGCCGATAGCTGTGGGTAGTGTTTTACGCCGCCTAGTAGCAAAGTTAGAGTGCCGCGCTATGGTTAAAGAAATGGCCGACCACCTGCGTCCATATCAGCTCGGATTTGGCACGCCTCTTGGTTGTGAAGCTGCAATTCACTCTGTTCGCACCTTCGCTTTGGACCCAGACCATTGCAATGACGTTATACTAAAAATTGATATTAAAAACGCGTTTAACAGTGTTGAGAGAGATGTGATGTTGGCTGAAGTAAGGGATAGAATACCTACATTATGGCCTTTTCTTAGTCAATGTTACGCCTCCCCCACCAATCTATTTTATAATGGAATAAATATATTGTCACAGGTCGGTGCACAACAAAGCGACCCACTTGGCCCTCGATTGTTTAGTTTAGCTATACATAAAGTTATAGTTTCGCTGGAGTCACCACTAAATTTGTGGTATTTAGATGATGGCACAATTGGTGGAGCTCCCAATGTTGTTGCCAAAGATTTGGGTCTTTTGATTCCAAGCTTCCGTGATTTAGGGCTATCTATTCACAGCTCAAAGTGTGAGCTATTCCCATGTGGAGAAGCAGCCTCTCAAAGCATTGAGACGTTCCGTGAGTTACTGCCTAATATAAAAATTTTGAATCCCCAGTCGTTTTCACTCCTCGGAACCCCCGTCTTTGAGGACGCGATTTCTTTGGCTCTGCAAAAAAAGCGCATCGTACTCGATTTGGCCCGCCAAAATTTACGTCTATTACCAGCACATGTTGCCCTCACACTCCTGCGTTTTTGTTTATCCTCACCAAAGTTAACGTACATTATGAGAACATGTCCAACTTGGCTATATAACGACATTTTACAGATAGATAACGATTTAAAATCAATGTTGGAAACAATTCTTAATGTACAACTGGATGAGGCACAATGGTTACAGGCTTCTCTCCCGGTACGTCACGGTGGACTCGGTATACGACGTATGCAGGACACCAATATTTTGGCTTTCTTGGCATCCTTCCACGGGGTTCGAGGATTAGTCGCTAATATTCTCCATATTCATGGCGACAACATCCGCGTCCCTTATATGGAGGATGCCTTGATTGCTTGGTCATTGGTTTGTCCTGTCACTGAGCTTCCCAAGGACAGATGCATTCAGCGTGGTTGGGACGACCAGTTTTGTAGAGCAAGATATGAACAGTTGCTCGGAGCTGTCGCAGGCGTCGATGTTGCTCGACTCAAGGCAGTAGTTTCTCCTGAGTCTGGAGCTTGGCTCCATGCTCTTCCATTGCCCTACCTGGGTACGTTTCTGGATGACGGTTCGCTTAGAGTGGCTGTAGCCCTCAGACTTGGGTGCACTGTATGTGAACCACACACTTGCGTATGTGGTGCGTGCGCGGACTCCAAAGGCCACCATGGGTTAAGCTGCAGTTAATCAGCGGGCCGCTTTCCTCGACACCACATGCTCAATGAGATTATCCGGCGAGCTTTGGTGTCGGCTAGCGTGCCCTGTACTCTGGAGCCCCCTGGTTTAAGCCGTTCGGACGGCAAGAGACCCGACGGCTTAACCTTAATACCTTGGGAGAGAGGCCGTTGCTTATTGTGGGACGCAACATGTGTCAGCACTTTTGCAGCCTCTCATCTAGGGCGTACTACCCGCGCGGCTGGTGCGGCTGCTGAATGGGCAGCCACCCAAAAACATAATAAATATGCAGCTCTTAATTCATATCTGTTTGTTCCTTTCGCTGTCGAGGTAAGCGGTGTATGGTGCAAAGAGGCTAAGGATTTTGTGCGGGAGCTAGGAACACGCCTCAGAAATAATGGAGCAGACCACCGCGTTGAGTCTTATCTGGTGCAACGCATTTCCCTCGCAATACAGCGAGGGAACGCAGCTAGTGTGTTGGGCACTTTCGTTCATGATACGTTGCGGCGTGATGGTCTGCTCGATTAGGTCCTTTTTATAATTATTATTTGTTTATTTTTATTTATTAAGTTAAATTGTAAAATAATATTTATTTAAATAAACATAAATATTTTAGTATAAAAAAAAATATACAAAAATTTAACTAATTAACCAAAATTTCACCCGTATTATACCCGTTATCATAGAATGTTTTATCAACTTATGCAATAAGTACAAACGCTCGGCCAAGCTACATGTTAGGTTTTATTTTCGTTACGGAATTTCTGGATTCGGTCGCCGCGCTCAAAGCCCGCGATAAAAGCTATGCAATTACTTAAAAAATGTTTTCGCTGAACACCAAAACTCGACAGATGATATTATTTGATTGTGGTATATGTCCATCCAAACAAATCAGACAGCTAGTATATTATGTCATCTATGATTTCTAGCATCCAATCTATCATAGAATTTGGAATCGCGCGAGGCTCAGGCATTTTTTTTGTAATCTATGCTATCTGTAGTTTAAAAAAAAAATTTGCCAGACAACGCGCTATTCCAACTTCTATGCATCCGCAATAACAATCCAATCACTACTATAATCCGTTCTAATAACACACAACATAAATCTGTCAGTCAGTACACATATTGCAATTTGACATCGACACTGCGGTATCAGTATTATGTTAAGGTGCGAAAGTATGTGAGCATGGATGGATGTTTGTATGGTAACTCTTCACGCTCTAACCACTCAACGGAATTGGTTTATTTTACACGTTCAAGAGTATGATTTGGATTATATAATGTTATTACAGAGTATTAGTTATACCAGTAAATATATTATCAAAGAATAGTTTTGATTCTCAGGTTATGCGAGATTCGAAGGTGAAAGAAAAGTGATCTTATCATTCAACAGAAATTGTATAAAGTACAACAAAGTTTAAATAAATAAACAAATAAATATTAAAGAATGATGAATAAATAAATGAGTATAATGAATATGTATATATTATAATATTTGACGACCTCCGTGGCGTAATGGTTAACATGCCTGACCGCTACTCAGGAGGTCCCGGGTTCGATCCCCGGTCAGGTCAAGATGACAAATGATCTTTTTCAGATTGGCCTGGGTCTTGGATGTTTGTATATATATATGTATTTGTTATTTGTAATAAATTATAGAATCGTCGAGTTAGTATCCCATAACACAAGTCTCGAACTTACTTTGGGGCTAACTCAATCTGTGTGATTTGTCCCTATATATTTATTATTATTTTATTAATATGACACAATAAACCTCATGAATATCTGAACTTTAACGAGGTACTCGCGTATTCAGTTTTCAAAGGCCTCAACTGAGCAGTTCAATGACTCAATACACATACAAATTAAGCCTCATAATTTGCCTTCCCATTACAATCGCAATTCAGTCGGTTTAGTCCAAGATCCTAGAGCCAGACATAACTTATTTTCTGAAGGACAAACCTGGAAAAACAATTTTCTATATACGCCAGCATAAAAGCTAATAAGTTGTGTAAACAGATACAATAAAGATTTGTTTCTCATTTGGTTGACTGGTAGATAAAGCCTCAGGCTTTAAGTCCGCCGTTTACAATTGTGTGTTAAAGTAAAATAAATAAATAAAATAAATTTGTCTGGCTGTTCAGATATAGCTCGAAACAATCACATAAATATATAATTATCAAGGTTCATAAAATAAGTTAAGTTCAATTATTTTTTAAGAGCTCTAAAATGTCTTGTGTAGCTATGTTTTGGTTGGCGGGAAGTGTCTAGCAATATTGAAACCTTTTTATGCAAGAGCATTTTACACCATAAATTGTGCTACACAGTTTTATTCTATGCAAAGTTTCCTTTAAATAAGTAAATTCATCTAAAAATTTGCCATCTGAATATAAGTGAAGTGTTTTTGTACTGTGAGTTTTCCATAATAATAATTCTTTAGAAAATAATGTATGTATGTCTGTGGGCTTTTGGATCTTACTCTATTTGAACGGCGACAACTTGTCGACGGTAATGTCATAATTTGTCAAGCAAACATGAACGCTCGTGAGTCAATACGAATGTCGGATTATGTTCGCGATTCAATGTCACTTTGTATTCTGATTGTTTGCAAAATCTTGCATGCACTATATCGCACTTTATATGTACTGATAACATAGATTAAAAAAAAAATTGCGTCACTTAAGATAGATGTAACATATGACATTAAATGTATGGGAACCTAGCGCGCCGTTTGCGGGGGGTAAGGGCTGAAGTAAGGGAGGACAGGAGGGGGGGTCCGTCATCAAATACACACATTATGGAATGAGTTGACATACTTTTCTTATTGCAAAATCAAACAAAAAAGACTTTATGACACAGGATTAAGGCTTAGTACAAATGCACTGTATTTCCACTCCGACCAACTAAGCAGTCTGAGCCTGTTAAACCCAGGGGTCGTGGGAGCTTATTTAGTTGTTTCCAGTTTGGTTAGGACATTGCAGGCTTGAATCACCTGACTGTGTGATAATAAAGATGATTCTGTGCTTCGGAATGCACGTTAAGCCGTTGGTCCCTGCTGCCCTCTGGTAGTCGTTAAAGGAACCATGTCAGAGGCCGGGAAAGCCTTCCGACGAACTCTGACCGATTGACCGTGTCACCTACACAAAAAGATGAGTCTGAGCAGGAAAAGTTTCCATGTATATTCTCGAGCAATAGAAAAAAGTTCACATTCGTAAAAAAGTTCGAAGTGTACGTACGGTATTGCCGTTTGTAATGTTTGAGCGTAGGTTTTGTTCTGGTCTGGAGATAAAGATACCTTCTCGTTCTCAATACGACTGTTATTTACCAAGTACATACTATTTTTTTATTTATAATATAAATAAATATGACACATAGGTCAGACGTCAATCGCTTCATTGAACCATGATTAATAGCGTACCCTGGGCTCTGAAGCGTAAGCTGAAGACGCAACCGGGAAAAACACGCTAGAGCGAAGATATAAAAATAAATATATAGTATATAATCATAATATAAAATAAGGCCGGGAAAGATGAGCGCACAGTTACTTTAGCCTATTTACGCTCGTGATACCACAGAATAGATAATAGTACAGATACATGGAGTATCACTAGCGTGATATTACTTGTAATTACTATTATTTATTGTTATGTTTGAATACATGATCTAATTAAATAGATAGACAGGAAAACGAAGCCATTTCATCCTCGACTTTATATGCACCTACTTATAGATGAGTGTACTTACAATAAAATTCTCTTTTGAAATTCTGACTGGAAAATTGGTATAAATTTATGCCCGATATATGTCTTATCTATTGGTCACAGTTTACTTAATTTCCATAAACTAGAGCAACATTATAAAATTATTTTTACTCGCTCTTTCAAATAACAGCACTGAATATGATAAACTGAACTAATCTTAATGAGCTGATATCCATAGGTCATCTAGGCTATTGCCAAATGTTAAGTATCAAATCTGTTAATAGATTTGCAGTTATATCAGAAAATTGCGTTGTTGTAGTCAGAGCAAGAATCTTGGAGCGCGGTAGTGGCACTGCAGTATATACATAAGCTTCAAATTTAGAATGTAACTAATGTTTAGTATATAACCCAAGGGAAAACTAAAATATTTTGCAATTTCGGACCCGTTTTCTAGATACACCAACTGCATAAATAACTTTGTAATCCCATATAAATATATAGGATAATAATAATAATAAATAATAAATAATTTCTTTATTTTTCTCTTCACAAATAAGTTTTATGTAAAACTTAAAGCTATAGGCAAAACATTTATTGTTAACAATTTTGGCATTACTTTGTGAAGAGACTAGTTCCTGAAATAGGTCCCATGAGGAACCTGTGCTACAGGTAACTAGGCCCTCCCTTCGAAAACCTAATTATTAGTTGGTGCAGTAAGTAAGTGGAATGTGTTTTGGTACTATAGGTAGTTACTTAACTTCAACTTCAAACAGATACAAACTAACGTACTAGAAATTAAAAAAATAAATAAATAAATAAATAAATAATAATAATAGGATAAAAAAGTTACATTCGCAGTGAACGAATCAGTGTACCTGCATACTTATACTTCGCCCGCGTTATCAAGAGGCAATATGTATGTCGTAAAGTAGTTCTCTGTAATCTACAAAAAGAAATGAGATACCATCAAAAACAAATCTTATAAAAAGTCTCGCTTAGTTGTTCTACCGTCAAAAGTTATGAGATCCATGTAATACCAAGCCGGTTAATTTATTCAGTCCCTTCTTAAGCGGACCTCTTGTCTTCGGTTATCACTGTCCTATATCCCTTTGTAAGCTTAAATCTTTAAAACTTCGCAACGGATTTTGATGCGTTTTTTTAATAGATAGAGTGATTTAAGGTTATTATGCCCATGCAAAGCCGGGCGGGTCGCTAGTTGCATAATAAGCTAACCTAATAACATCTTATAGTTACTATATCCATATTAAAAATCTGTTATGTTTTAAATAACCAGGACGACTTGCCAATCGCACGAAACCATATAATTAATTATAATTAATAGGTATGTATCATTAGTGAGATAATAATGTGTTTTCACGCGATGGCCATATATATATTTTTCAGTGACAGAGACACGATGTTCAATGCTTATCGTCACTCTAAAAAGTAATAACTCATTCCATTCGTAAAATTATTACGTCTATTTGTTGCCATTCTGACATGACAGCAGGCAAAATTAGTGAAGTAACAGATTCGCGTAGCATCGATATATCGAGAATACGTTGAATTATTATTTTTATTTTTTTATTGGTTTTTATTAATATTTGATTTCATTTCACTATTTAAATTTAATCATAATGTAAGGTTTATATCTGTATGGGCTAGCATGGTCTGACTTGAAGAATTCTATTTATTAAACTATTAAATCACAAACGATGCAATGTCAGTTCCGGAGTACTAGTTTTGGCGGTGGTGGTAATTAGCCAGACTCGACACGATAAGTATATAATGAAACAATATGAAAAAATAACCAGAAGTCGAAGCAAACAGGAGCATGAGCAAAATAGCCTGAGATGGCTGGTTTCACTTGTGATTCCAGAATGCCGGTCAAGTTCAAGAGTCAGGTCTATAAAACCATCATTAGAACTGTCCGCCGCACTGGATGTGTGAAATATCGCGGAAAGACCGCGTTAGAAACTCCCACCACGTTCGGGACAGCCTTCATGTCCATGACATAGCAGATAGATAGCTTCTAAAGAGTAGTCTGCGATGGTACATTCACGTCTCGTGGAAACAGGTGTCTTGACCATGCCACCTCCCTCGAGGCTTGGTATGGTAGAAGGGGCAAACCCTACGCGTGGCGGTTTGACGTCGTGGGGCATATTAGTCATGCTTGATTTAACGTTTTCAAGTTGCTTGCATAATGTATTAGTGGCTTCTATAGTCAATATACTGTAGAGCTAATATTTAATAGCTGCTGTAATGTTTTATTTGGCGTCCGTTTCCTTTTTTGATTATTAATTCATATCAAATGGCTAAAAGCTCAATTCACCCTGCACACTCTTGCGTCACAGGGGTCATTGGACCCTCTAAGGCCTGGCATCATTGTTTTGATTTCTTTTTTTTTATATATCAATTTTGTCTGTAGTTAGACTTATTTCTCCTCCTCTACCCCTCACCCATATATTTTCCAGGCATTAGGTGTTTTCCCTACTAATACCTCTAGAGCTTTTTCACAGCTTAACCTATTTTCATTGAACATTTTATTTTGTACTGTGGACGTGATGCGTTTTCATTTCAGACCCCACTCGAGTATATATTTGCAGGCATGCGGTTATTCTTTTCCCTTTTCACCCCCACAAGTTACAAACGACTCAACCGATTTTCATCAAACATATATCTAAAAACACTCGCACATAAGTCACCGTTAATACAAAAAAAAAACTAAACTGAAATCGCTTTATCCATTACTACAGACAGATACGTCAAACTTATAATACCCCTCTTTTTGGGTTAAAAATAGCGTGAATGCCACTATTATGATTTTGTAGACCATTGGACTTTGAAAATCCAATTATCTGATTTTTCTTAACCATCTCTCTGGGTTTGACGTTAAAACTCACGTCTAGTTTTACATCAACAGATGTCACAGGGAGACAAGAAAACCAGGCATTTCGTTTTTTCTTTTCGAACCCGAAGATTGTCATATAATAAGTAAACATTTTTAGTAAGACGTTACAAACAAGAATAATTGGCATCTTCCGGAATTTAATGGTAACACTAGCCAATTTCGGAAACTGGTTTCTTCATTCATTTCCCATTGACATTTATAATTAAACCCGAATTTTACTCCAAACTTGCCTTCTAACTTCGTTTATCGATACTTGACGAAAGAAACGTAAGAGCAACAACACTATGCTTAGCACATGTTCTTGACTGAATAATATTTTTTTCATTCAAAATGGCGTTGAATTTGCTGTAGTTTTTCACATAATATAAGGCTTTAACTTGTATAAAACCTAAAAAGAAGTATCAGGAGAACTCATATTTGGATTTATACAATTATTTTTACATATTGTGAAGGCATAAATCGGCATTAATACCCAAAATTGTTTTTTTTTTTGTTGTCCTTGTATATACTCCGCAATAGACATTAGTAGACTGTGAACCCAAGGATGGCATATACGTAAATATAGTGTATGAGTGGTAAGACAGTTTAGCTTGTCATGCTACTTCTATTAGAGCCGCGTTCCTAGTTCTATGACTGATAAGTAATGACTGATGTGTGATGAGTGTGAAGAAAGCAAGGATCGTAGTCAATGGAAATCTCTAGTCTCTGCCTATCTACGGGAGAAAGGTGATAATATGTATGTATGTGAAAGTATACTTCGGTAATAATTGATCTATCACAAATATAATAAAGCCAAAAAGATTCTTTGCTTGAACGCCATTAGGTATATCTGAATCTACTTATATAGTAGAATCTATTTACTTATTGTGCCTCAAGTTTCAGCCAAATGATTAGGTATTATGCGAGTAAACACATTCAAGAGGATAATAAATTTAGGTATTTAATTCACGCAAGGCTCATATCCTGGTTTGACGCTTATTTTATGCTCTTGTTTCGTAGTCGAATTAAGTCAATTAGTGGAATTAGCAGTGTGAAGCTTGTCTAAAACAACATCGAAGGTAATCTGTACATCACGTCTAACTACTAAAATTCATTGCAAAATAGCAACTATGACCTTGACATAAAACTCCATGTGGCTTGATATTGTATTGTCTGTACTGAGTCAGAACAAAACCACACGGAATGGACGAATGGACCGAATGGACACTATTTTCACACAGCTACTGTGAAGCGAATTCAATTTGTGTAATTACTTTGGCTTTTTGTTTGCCATGTAATTTTATTTGGTTTTATTGCGACTGGGAATTTTCGTGAGTTAGAAACTTAATTGTCTTAGTTACTAATGAATATAAATGAATACACATATTTTATTGTATGTTCATATTATTTAACGTGTGTATTTTGGGTTTTTCGAACTAGTAGTAAGCATGTAAAAAATTAAACTACCAAATAACGATAGAAAAAAACTACACCGTCTATAACAAATATAATAATTGCAACTGAATCTGAACTGAAACCGCTGAACGGGCGGTTGAACCTAGGACCACGGCTCAGGAGGACTCATACACGACGTCGTTGGCAACAATAGCGGCTAAAAATAATTTGAGGTTATTTTTACTAACTTAATTTTTTAAACTAGTATTAGTATCATATTCTAATACATACACTAGCCGGTAAACTAACTTACATTGAAAAGGAAATGTATCTACTACTTTATGTACTCGCACCTACTAGAAAATGCTCTTTGACTTTTGGCTTTACAAGTGCTCTGAAAATAGGTAACTTTTTTTTAAACCACTGATTTTTATAAACCATGACAAGGACATACTGACATGAATTATGCTTGGAATAAAAACAAGAACAAAAAAAAAGGTATTTTGGAGTTTAAAGCAGAGAGAGTCACGGTCATGAGTATGCCATGTAAAAATGAAATAAATAGTAAAGTTACATCGTGTTTTACATTGAATGCAATGTTTGTTGTATATTTGTGTACTTAAATAAATAAATGAATACCGATTTTAAAAGTAGGGCCCGACAGCATATGCCAGTGATTTAGTAACCTTGACTTTCTTGGAAATTAATTCTAAGATATTTTGCGGATACCTAACGTATTTTCTTCTCTAAGAAGATCATTAGTCCCATATGTACTCATTAGCGAGACAGAAATCACAGATTGATCCAATCCAAATACCAAACGCTGGGAATTCGCTTCTAATTCCAGCGTTTAATTTATTTATCTAACAATTTATCTTCTAATCTTCCTCACTATGTTCTTAAACAAAATAAATTATATCTTCATTTCATTTGAAAATTTGGCTTACAATTTTTTTTAATGGATTTATTTTTCGAGATGAGCGCAAAGCAAACAATTTTAATAATTTGCAGCCAAACCTTGTTTAATTTTAATACTTGTTTTGTAGAATTTACAGATGTTACTATATTTTATTATGATTTATATCGTATTGAATATCCCTACAATAAAGAAAGGTGCCATTTTATATTCGTTGTCTAAAGACTACTGTAAAAAAGAGTTACTGAAGCTCAGACGACGGTAGCTCCGTTGTAATAATCAGCCAGATCCTAAACCATGATTAAAAGATTACCCAGGGTTCTGAAGCGTAAGTAAACCACGCTCGAATAAAGATGAAGATTTTGTATCTTAAAATCGAGTTCTATTTCCAAAAAAAAAAACATTATTTTTAGGTTTCCATCGGTGGCACTATATGTATGTTGACGTTGAGGCGTGACACTATCACTTTAACTTTTTAATATTGTTTTTAACTCCCGACAGGTGTCGTGGCGTGCGGCTGCAGTGTCACATGACTCGCCATGATCGAATTACCCTGTGGTTAGGGCACAAGGGGTTTAAATACACGTTAAATATAACTTGGCATTGATTACTTGCAAAAACTTGTCAGCTTTACTAATGGCGTGTTCCCATTGCCTAAGAAAAAAATTTACGCCCGTATCATGCTTTCGAGCTGATCGTCAACAATATGACAGTGACAGCATGATTCTTGAACAGCTCTCAAAATTGAGTAGCTTTTGAGTATTGGGGAATTGTCCTATTTCTTGCTGAAAGGTGGAGCTACACGGATTGAGAGATCCGATATCATGATTAAAAGCATACCCTAGGCTCTAAATCATAAGCATATTACATACATAATTACATACATACTTACATACATACTTATAATCACGTCTTTATCCCATACGGGGTAGACAGAGCTAAGGGTCATAAGACCTTAGACCAAGTTTGGCATGATGGTAGTTGAAACAGGAAATCAATAGTGATGGGTTGCTAGCCGCATCGCCTAGGTCATGATTCCCCCATTCGCCGTTTCCCTCGGTCGACTTTTACGCCCTGCGCGGGAAGAGAAGCAGCTGATACATTCTATGTTTTTCTTTTTCTCCCAGACCAGAATGGTAGTGTGCAGCAGGGAAGCTGAACTTGCAACTAGGAAACACGCTGGGATGATGATAAATATGCCATTTTATTCTGTGTGTAAGAATAATGTTCTATCCAGCGTGTTCTAGTATTGATGTCGTAGTGATCATATACATTTTATTGTGGTATTCATTCAAATAAAATAGTTCTTTTCACCGGCCGACGACCCACGTTCAGGATATGGTCAGAGATAAAAGGAGAACGCACAAAGGGTCTTTGTTCATACACTTACTCTATGACATGGTCGGTAATCAATGCTAGTTTTGACTTTGTTGTATTACGTTACAGTACGTTGGAGGGGGGGGGGGGGGGGTCACAATGCTTTTTCCCGAGATGAAATGTGCATGTTGGTATCTACTTAATACTATGTCCATCTAGGTACTTCTAACTTTGTGTTTGCAAAATTACAGGAAGATTAGTTTAGTAGATTAAATAAGTAAAAAAACAAACAAACTCACTTTTGCAGTTTCTCTTCTACGTTACTATATATAGATAGTTATATGACGGAAAAACACTGCCTCAAAATTTTTCGTCACATCAAATATCTCCTTTTACTCTGTACAACCGAATTTAGATACGAATGCCCTAAATTTTTTACTGTTTGACCAATTCGCGGCCAGTGAAACGTTCAAAATAAATTACCCATTAACTTTGTCGATTGCCGCTATGAAGGCGTCCATAGTAAGTGCCACTTAAATTAAGTAAACGCCACTTAGTTGGCAATTGGGCGCACTTTACATTGAAATTATAGTGAAGCGCGTGCCGATGAACTATTAGGCACGGTGTATACTTAGACCGTTGGCAGTCAGGCAGGCTTGTCAAGCCGCAAGAAGGAAGGATCGGCTGGCTTATTGAAAAATTTACATCGTACAGGTTGCGTGTTCAAATCACGTCGGGGTCACCAATATAGGATTTGGGGCCGGATCGGCGTAAGAGCTCCCATTAGCTCGTCACTTAAGTACACTAAGGATCGTATTTCCACTCTTTGCGTAGCGTTCGGAAACGCTACAACATTGAATTTTATTCTAAACTAAAATTTTACTCTAGCTATTTTCAGTTTCATTAGCAAACTGTTTAAAATAGATCATTATTAGGTGAATTCAATTTTACTACCTACGCAATATTTAAATTGTATCTTATTTGATCGTGTAAAATTAAAAACAATTCTTGAATAAGTGAAAAATGATCACCCTACATAGTATTACGACCGTGGAGAACGTCGGGTGTATTGTAATTACATCCAGGTCTTTTGCAGGTCGTCGGCAGAAAACACAGTTTCTACATCCGGAGAGCTTGTGGTGTTATCTTACCACTTGAAATTTCTTCATCTGCCCCCGTGGTCTAGGGTTTAAGGCGTAGAACCGGGGATCGTGGGTTCGACTCCAACGGGAAGCATGCTTTGCTTAGTTGTTTCCAGTTTGGTTAGGACATTGCAGGTGATTCGAACCTGATTGTCTAATAAGATGATTCCGTACTTCGGAAGTCATGTTAAGCCGTTGTTCCGGCTGCCATCTGGTAGTCGTTAAAGGAACTTTTCAGTTCGTGAAAAGTAATAACATGATTTTTTATAGATACTACAGCACCTTTCAGTAAGGGCCTGAAAAGATTTTTTCATGTGTCGACAATGCGCACCGAAGCAATACAGTTATTTAGTACTATTATATATTCTGTGGCTTAAAATAAGATATTCTGATGAAGGAATTATTTATTGTAAGCAAAAATAGAAGTATCTGACGTATGTAAAGGATGGAGATTTGTTGTTGTATTTAATGTTAATACATACAAATTTCATTAATTTCTAATGTAATTACTAATGTGTGTAAACTGTAATGTAAACGAGAATGATTTTAATTATTTTAGGTTGTTTATAACTAGTAATTTTAAAATTATGTTGTACCTATTTGTATGCTATAGATATATGGTTGTATATATCTATAGCATGCAAATAGGTACGAGAGTATGAGGTTAATAATGATATCTGTATATCATCTTTTGTGTACCTTATGCAAACGCAAATAAAGACTTATTCTATTCTATAATTACCCTAACCGTGACAATATAATGGCATTATGTTACCGCATTACGTATATTGCATTACATGACGTTACTTCGCGGTGCAATTGCGCAGCCGCGGTGGAAGCCCCTGGCCGCCAGAGCCGCTAATCGGACTTGTAACACTATCACGGTACCTATGATAATAAAGTTTTTTTAGTAGCTTTTGCCCGCAGCTCCGCCCGCGTGGAACTTAGTCATATCGCCCTAAAAATGTTTGAGCCTCGGTCTATATATCCATACTAAATTTCAGCGAGTTAGCCGTAAAATCATAACAGACAGATAGACTAATAGACAGACTTTCGCAATTATAATTTACTAGCGACTCATCCCGGCTTCGCATGTACATAAAACCTTCCTCTTAAATCACTCTATCTATTAAAAACAACCGAACCAAATTCCATTGCGTAGTTTTAAAGATTTAAGCATACAAAGGGACATAGGGACAGAGAAAGCGACTATGTTTTATACTATGTACTGATAGTGAAGTATGGACTACCTGTGTACTTCATACTTACTTATTTCTGTCGCTAAGGCTAGAAAGAAATGGTCAATTCCTTAGCCAGAAACTTTTAATACTGAACGAGCAAATAAAACATCAAATAATGTATGATAATCTTTACTTACGCAAACCTTTATAAGCCTAACGCAGTTTTATTTTTCATTAGTAGTTCCAAATGAAGTACCTGGAATAATAAACACATTAATTAATAAAAAACTGTCAAAGAAAAGTTACTTTCATAGAACTCTTCGTTTATAATGCATACGGCCAAGGAGAAGAGTTGTTAACCATCTGACATATTTCCTGATACATATGAACCTGGGTCCTATTAAGGCTAGAGTGAATAGGCTATAATTGAACCAGCAAACTACCTTAGACCACATCTGCACTTAACATCAGGGGGCTTGCTTAGCCAAAAATTCGTACTTCATTGACGCAAAACGTCAATGAAGTACGAATAGAAAAAAATGTATGGGATTGACATATTGACCACGTCATTTAATCCCATACATTGTTGTCGACATTCGATTCGATAGCGTTTTGAAATTGTCATTTGGCTACGGGTGCAGGTGCTATCGTGGTTAATCGCTGGACATTAACAACTATAAAAAAAAACTAAAAGTTGACACTTTTTGTAAAAAAAATCGCTTTCTATATAAAACGCCAGTAGCTAGTAAATACATGGTTATCTATAAGTACATAATATTTAAATTTATATTTAAAGGCGAAGCCATTCAACATAGACATGACAATACTCAAACAATAATAAATAAAAGTATATAGATCTATGTAATTATATCTGTATACATACAAACTACCCTTACACACTGCAGACAAATTTCAACCTAAAGGGGTAAAGGCTGGCTTTTTGTTAAAAGGAATAAATATAAAGAAAACTTTTTAGCATGTTGACTTTTACAAAGAATACTTATAAAATCGGTTACCCTGCCTGATCATGGTGACCATCTGAACTAAACTAGGTAAATCTATTTAATTTTTAAGTATATCCCATTTTGAGGGAAAGTTTTACCCGAGTTCTCCTGCCTATTTACCTATGTATAAAAAACGATTAAAAGAAATATAATTATCATTAGATTCGTTTACATTGTTAGAGTAATAATCATTTTATAATGCAGTCGGGGATTCTTTTTAGTCCTTTTTTATATATACAGGTATATAACCATGGATGTAAAACCGCGTGTAAATCAAAATGCCAATATATAGGTGCACAGTCGAATGGAAATTAATCGAGTATTGGAATATCGGACAATCCGAGCCGTCACCTGAAGGACTTGGACTCTAGGGTTGTCAGACAATTGGGATATAGCTCAGATGAAATCTTTACTAATAGAGTTTGCTTGACATAAATTTAACAATGTATTGCTTAAGACTCATTCACATGCTCTATACCCTACGTGTAAAAAATCTTTGTTACAGAGAACGATTATATAAAATAACTAGCACCACCAGCGGTGTTACCCGCGATTTATCATACACAGCAGCGCCATCTGCTTATATAAAACGCCGCCGTTAGCAAAAAGTCTTTTTAACCAAACCTACAGGAATAGCGTACTTTTCAATATTAAAGAACCCTATTTTTTAATCGAAGGTATCAACTACCTCCATATCAAATTTCATAAAAATTGACCCATCCGCAGAACTTTCGCCTTTATAATATTAGTAGGATGTCATCAAGAGTCACAAGCATGAGTGTTGAAAAATCAAAAATGTTTCGAGGCAGCGGCAGCCCTACGTAGGCCGGCCTGCGGTCACACCTCGTTTTATGACGATTTAATAGCCCATTCGCTCGGGTACACGCTTTTGAAGTATGTCGCTTCCATGTGCCAAATTATTTTGTCCAGGAATGGTAAATTCTAAAAGGATAAACGCCTAAAATTCTTCAAATAATTGGTTTAGTAAAAAATTTGCCTGCAAATATATAGCAATTTAGAACGAATGCATCGGATAATCCTTTTTTTGTGTTGGTTATTGTCATGACAAACTCTGTATAAGAGTAAAGGGGGATTCCCGGGAAATTCCCGAGGGAATTTCGCGCATATAGTCGCGGGCTACAGCTAGTATTATTGCTAAATTTATTTGAATGCATTCATACATTTCACAACTGTGTTAACTGCCTTTATTTAGTAATTAGAAAAATTTTCCACTTGATTGATCATGTAGTTTTTTTATGAAATTTAAATTAAAAGAATAAACTAAGCAGTAATAATGGGAGGGTAATGATGTGATTGAAATTAAATAATTCACATCCTGTTGATATAATTTAAGCTCGAACAGCTGTTGCGGATCGTCGAGCAAATTTGCATCGAAAACGGCTTTGCATAAATATGGTACAGGCCTAAAGGTATAAATCCATAGATAAACATGAACACATTATAGCATGTTTAGCTAATACGTGATTATAATCTCATTATCATCGCTGTGTTTTTCAGCTGCCTTCCTTAGCCGCATAACTTTAGAGCCTGGGCTGGAGCCCACAAAGTTTAAGTGGACTTAAACTTTGTCTTTGTTTCCCTTTCTTTTTGAATGTTGAGTCTTTTAAACAAATAATTTGGAATCGCGCGCGGTCTTTTTTTTAATCTATGCTTTTGAAGGAATATCTGAATCATGTCTTAGAGAACTTTTCAATAGAACTTGGAACAGACTAGAAATGTAATTTTTGCATAGCAAAGAAAAGGAATATAAAGAAATATAAACAACTTATTATTTTGAACGTGTTAAAAAAATATAGAGCTTAAGACTCAGTCCAGCTCAAACAACTTCTAAAAGAACTCATAAGACTGAAAAGACTCGAAATGTTTAAGGATAGCAGGAATAAAGGTCATACAAAATGGTTTTACAGCTTTACTCCATGGCACGGTAATGTAATCATTTCTATGGTAGCGCGTATATAGCGTAGCATAGCTCACGCGTAACTATGGAAATTGGTCCCGCATACAGGCCTAATTGTAAGTCGTGTTTCAATACTCCCTTAAAGCTTAGTCATGTTATGATGGCGAACAATACATAGAACTAGATGTATTTAATTAAGCATATGAATGTGAAAATACTGTTTTTCGTCTTTCGTTTTTCGTTTTTGTCTGGTAATTCCAATCATAAGTTTTTAAGCTTCCTATGTTTGTATTTGAGTGTACATGAATTAAATAAATAAATAAATAAGTGTAAACAAAAGTCATGCAATTTTTTTTTTTTAAACCACGTCAGAGCCCATCGGGCGGCTTACTTAGAAATTCATAGTATGGGTGCAATGTCGATTGACTTTGAAACCTACTTAATACGATTTTTTTTTCCTACCTAGTTTTATTGTGATTTTAACGAAATCATTATAGACTATGGTCTATGGTCTATGGTCCGAGTCAAAACCAGTCAATCTCAATGGGTTTTGGACTATTTTATTTATTATTATTAGTATGTATGTACCCTTGTACTAAATTTTCTATTTTAGTTTTCTATGTTTGTATTTGAGTGTTCATGAATTCAATAAATTAAAAAAGAAAGAAAATTCGTTAGCTTACTCGGGACAAGATTATGGGAACGGCTTGAGGCACTTCTACGCGTGGGTGCGGGTCAGCCGAGGCGCCAAGTAAACGCACTTTCTGAATAAATTTGTAATCCTACACGCTATAGCCACAATTATGACAACTACCACCTAGATTAAAGAAATTGTGATAAAATTCCACGCAAGCGGAAAAGAAATGTCTTATTTATTTATTTAACTTAAAAAATACAAATAGATGGACTTATCTAATAAAAGTATATTGTACTTATGGAATAATACAAATTTGATAAACATATAAATGTTTCAGTTACGTCACGAGATGGACCCGAAATCATATTATCCATTTTGTACTTAATACTCACCTAATCCAATTGAAAATCAGCAATCACCTACCACTAAATCACCTTATCTATTTGCATTAAAGTTCAACCACAAAGTAATTATGCATGAGCGTTTGCGCGCCATTTTCGGAAATTCCAATTATGTGCACGTTGAAAGTAGATTTCACTACACGCTGTGGGCATTGTTCATGTTCACGCTTCTAGTTGATCTATGGTCCCTTGGAGAACGGTTCCCATACTAGACACATACTACAAATACTTTTAATCACTTTCCATTGTTGTATATTAACTAGCTGTCCCGCGGTTTTAGCCCAGATGTGCATGTACTTATACTTCACTATCACTACATAGTATAAAACAAAGTCGATTTCTCTGTCCCTAAGTCCCTTTATATGCTTCAATCTTTTAAAACTTCGCAACGGATTTTGATGCGGTTTTTTCAAGAGGAAGGTTTTTATGCCCATGCGAAGCCGGGGCGGGTCGCTGGTATATAATAAAGTAAACCCTAACAAAACAAACTTATAAAAAAAATGTCCTACAAATTATTGCCATCGGGAAATTTTTCCAAAAGCAGCACTGCCATATTGTATGGCAATGCTTATTCTCTGCGCAAATAAATAAATCACCAGAGTTTTGGTCACATGAAACCTCAGATTTATTTTATTTGTATGTATTTACAATGTAGATATAGATAACCACATCATGATTATACCAGTAGACTACAACCTAAAATATTGGAGAGTTCTAATGATATGAAAATATTTCTCCGGAGTCGGCAGTGAGCGCGTAATACGCATGCTGTTGCAGGCGGCCATAAGCTACGGTACCGGTTTTTCATCTGATAGGTCTCTATAATTGTCTATTTTTTACAAAAAAAAAATAAACATTTACATCAATATATATTGATGTGGCAATATAAGTCTTTGATCACATAATCTTATATTAGACCATTTTTTAATTGGATGATATAAAACATACACTATAATATAATAGTTTTTATAATAATTATTTAATAAAATATCAAAATTAATTAGCCAAAACGGCACAAGTTATACGTATGTCGACCATTTTGTTCTCAAGTTTATTACGCACAGTAATTTAAGACTGTCTTGGTACTAAACCCAGCCTTGGGTTAACGATAAATGTATGTACACATAATTCTCGCTTGTCTATTTTCCAATTTGCAAGATAATATTCAAGTTCGTTGACCTCAATTTCAATATCGGAGGAAAGACCACACCAAATAAAAAATATAAGACTGATAGCAGACGATGTATCGCCAATTTCTCATTATTTGTTTTAAGGTTGAAAGATTCTAATTTAGGGTTAACATTTGAATTCAAAAAATGCTAGATTTTTTTTAGATTTTTGGATCAGCCTCAGCATTGAATTAATTCAGAAAAAAACCTTCGTTTAAAAATAAACGTGTGCTGGAATCGGAAATTGAAGATACTCAAACACAAAAATTAAAATCGGAACACTAAACATTTTATATAGATATAACGCCAAAAACCGCATGTCTAAAATTTTAACGAAAAATAAGTTGATTATATCCAATTTTTTTTCTGCATATAATAACTCTAGTTTCCTGCAATGCGTCTTTATTTTTATCTCGGACTGAAAGGCCAGCGAGATTTTCAATTTTCTTAGAGCTAGACTCTTCCGTCTGATAATAGAATGTCGAAACCTATCGGCGTGTCACTTAGAGAAATCTCGCTGCCATTTGTTTTCACTGTTATCGCAAAATCTAGAGCTTTTATCCTATCACATCTTAGACGCACTGTGGTTCATCTTTGTTGAGGTATTAAGAGAGTATAAATCAGTTTAATTATGTCATTGATCAATGCATCGCTCATTTTCAATACTTGAAAACATCTGAACACTTTTTATTTATTTATTTTTATTTATTTAACTTTATTGTAAAAATACAATAGGCGGACTTAATGCTAAAAGCATTATCTAACAGTCAACCTTTGGGTCAAGCAGAGAACAGTTTGTGGGTGCAAAAATAACATTTACTTAAATAACAAATATAATAAACTTACATAACATACATAATAAATAGTTAATATATACATATATATATACATACATACATACATATTAATACATATATACCTATCATAAAATATATTAGCCATAGTAAAAAAAATATATTAAAAGCAAAATAAACAATAGCAGCAATTCTCAATTTCCCCTCCCTTTCCGCTTCCTATAATTTTGAGAGTAGGAACTTGTAGACAAGCTTTTTGAAAGTAGCACGACTGGAGGCCTGCCTAATCGATTCTGGAAGCCGATTCCAAAGTCTTACTGCGGTCACGGCGAAAGATTTGGAGAAAAATTCAGTATGATGAGAAGGCGTTGCAAGAGACATATTATTAGAAGAACGCAGGTTTCTATCATGATTGGAACTTAAAAGTTTGAAATCACATTTAAGGTAATTGGGAGTGAGTGGATTACTAAGAATATTATAGAGTTGACATAATATATGTAAATTCCTGCGTTGACGGATAGGCAGCCATTTCAGCTCAGAACGGTATTCGGAAATATGGTCATATTTCCGGAGACAAAAAATGAACCTGATACAATTGTTGACAAGGCGTTCCAATTTGTTCAGTTGTTGTTCAGTTACATCCAGATAACACACATCACCGTAATCAATAAGAGGAAGTACCAGTGCTTGAGCCAGCATAATTTTAGTTTTAATAGGAAGAAAGTTTTTTAGGCGATGCAAATAATGGAGAGTACCATACACCTTACGACTTACTTCAACGATGTGAGAATTCCAGGAGAGCTTTTCATCAATATGAAGACCAAGATCTTTCACTACTGGACTAAATGGAATCTCAGCACCGTCGAATAATAGTGGTTGTAGAGAATGTAGGTCAATGCTGTTAAGTTGATATGTGCTGCCCACCACTATTGCTTGACATTTTTTGGGGTTGACACGGATTCCGAAATTGTTGGACCATTCCAATATACTGCTCAAGTTACGGTTCAGCAAACAGATGGACTGGTCAATATCATCAGCATTGGCCCTTGTATAAAGCTGCAAGTCGTCTGCATAGAATTTTAATAGAGGTACATTTTTAACCGACTTTAAAAAAAAGGAGGAGGTTCTCAATTCGTCGGTATGTTTTTTATTTTATTTTTATGTATGTTACGGGATTACGCGAAGACGGCTGGACCAATTAAATTTTTTTTTTTTTTGTTAGAGAAGGTTTACATTCCAATTGGTCCCATATTCAGCAGTTCAGGATCTGATGATGGGATCATGGAGAAATCGAGGACACTCTTCAAGTTTTGCATTCGGCATGGGTATTTCATTTTAGTTTAGGAATTGGAGTCGGTTTCGTTTTTTTGGCAAAAGCAATTATACTTTTTACTATATTTTTTAAAATAAAACATTTTATTTTTATTTTGTTAAAAGAAATTCACAAATTCTTTATAAGGAATCCTTTATTAAATTTTAAGTATAAAAGCTCATCTGTATAAAAGCTGATTTGTAAGTATCTTCATTAAAGGATCTATAAAATATTCAACCCATTTGTTTTGTACAACAACCGAAGAGACTTCGAAAGGGGAAAAAATCTATTTTGACACAGCGTAAATTGATATTAGATGTAATTTTTAATAACTCATTGTACAGGTTGTATATTGTAATTAAAAGTGTCTGAGAAACTTGATAATTATATATTAATGGTTAATAGTAACTAAATAAATGAACGATAAATGGATATATATGAGAACGCGCTACTCTTTTAATGGTCGCTTGTGAACTATTTTCTTATTGTGAATAAACTAATTTGGGTCGGGACTACCGATACTCTTTTTATGTACATTATATTATTGTAAATTATTTTTTTTGTATTTTTTTTATGTCTATACAAGTTCGTACACCGATAATCATCATAGATTTAAAAGCTAGGGTCTGTCGATACAGTTTCTTCTTACTATAACCAGACCATAGCTGAACCACCCGTGGTTTCGCTCGCTTGTCAATTATAACAAACCTATGGCCGGACGTTTTCCAGAAATTCATATTGATAATTTCATCATCAACTTACAAAACAACTTTACAATATAAAAGCCAAATTAAAAATACCTAGTTAAAGCAAGTCCAGCCAAGCAATAAACTGTTCACTTCAGTTCAGTCGTTCATTTGAATTCGATTAGTCGTACACTGCGACAATTCTCAGATCGGCAGTTACATCAAAACAAGCTGCCTACGCCATACAAATCTCCCGTGGGTGGCGACTGTATTGTTCTAACATCAAACGGGATCATGTCTGTCCATATAACGCGGGCGTCACCATTCGCTCCCAATCACAACTTGCTTTGAATACAGAACCACAGAGAAACAATGAAATAGATGTCTGGTTCATTTAATTCATTTAAGTATTGCATATCACATTATACAACAGAAAAAGTCACTTAAGTTTAAGTTTTCGTAAGACTGAAGTCAAGTTTTCAAAATCGCCTTTCGACCTTGCTTTGTTTTTTTACCCATAATTGGTATATAAATTTACCTTGTCAACGTTTATTTTATACGTTTAATAATCTACTTAAATTAATTACTTAACGTTATTTTTAGTAAAAATAAGACAGACAAGGATAAGCCATATTTAATTTTAATTGGTTTAAAAATGTTTGTTATTTTAATAAAAGGAGCTTACATAAGATACTACATACTTATCAACATAATAAACTTATTATGTTTTGGAATTTTTAAACCAAAATAAAATTATAACACCTAATGGTGCGTGAATTGGCAAAATATTTTAAACCTGTTTGTTAACTAAAAAATACAATCAAGGAAATTGTACAAAAATATGATGTAATTTATAAACTCCTCTTTTTAAATCCGCCTAAAATATTCTGATTTTCTAAATACATATTCGTAACTTTCTAACTGATTACATTTTCAACGTCGATATAATATTTATTTTAATAGAAAATAAATATAAAATTTTCAACGTCTATTTATAATGTTGGTCTTTGGCACTTTATTGTAATGTAATTGAGATTATGACGCATGAACACGTGTTTGACAAAAATGGTAAAGTAAGTCCAGTGTGACTTATTAGCAAACCTACACTTGGTGGGACAATACTACATACAATTGTTTGGCAATGTTAGATTAATATAATAAAGCAATGCCAAAAAGTAGTTTCGAAAAACACTGACACCACACCAGAACAGAATAGATATTAATAGTAGACGTATATAACCAAAACCTCGCAACCTATACGATGATAACACCTGGAAATCCATTGACTTTGATTAAATACATAAAATCCTTTAAACAAAAGTAACAAAAAAATTCAGGCTTTGAAAGATTCATTTTTTCTTTAAAAGAGCATTTGCTGGGCATCCAATGTACTCTTCACCACAGTGTTAAAAGCTAAGTAAGTAATATTATTGTAGATTTAAAAAATGGCAGACTGGCGTCAAAAACAGCAGGGATTTGGTAATTTTATGTAGTTTAGTATATCATAGAAAATACTAAATAAATAATTTTATAGGCACAGTTCATAGATTTAAAGGAAATTATATCGAATAAAAGTGGATATAGAAATACTTACTCTTTCAAAGAATTTACATAGAACTCACGATAATAAAAACATATTTGAAGCCGCGGTTAAAGCTTCCAATATAATAAAAACATCTGTTTATAAAGGGAAGTAATATAATTCTTATTAAGATATTTCAAAGTATCACTACTCACGAACATAAGCATAAAACTTTTATCCTTCTTTACGTTCTAGCCTTTTAGTCGTCGCCGAGAAAATTTCCTACGAAACCACTTTAGAACAACTTCTAACGAGCTAAGACAAGTCTATCCTATATCCTCCAGCTATATGAAGCCAGCTTACGAGTACAACACATAATGACTTTATATTTACTAACTTCATTCGGCTTTAAATATTTTTATAAATACTTAATGTTATTAAAAAAAATGCAAACCTTAAATAAAGAAACAGTAAGAAAAAGACTAAAGTGGAATTGGGCGGGTCACGTGTGCCGCATGTGGATCACTAACAACCTTGGTCCCAGCGGATGGGTATAGAAAGAGCGGAAGGGCAAGAAAAAGATCATCAGATGACTTAAGGGTTTTTGAAAAGGATTGGAAAGAAGAGGCACAGGACAGGGAAGCATGGAAGAAAAGATGGGAGGAGTGGGACACATACAGCTAGAAAAAAATACTTTTGAGAATATAGCGACAATTTGGATCAAATATTTTAGTGCCCCATACTCGTGAATAAGGCATTAAATCTCAATAATTTATTAATACGTTTACGAGTTTCAATTCAATATCGCCAATCCGAATTAACAGTAAGTTTTTACGGTAGTTCTTTTAATGTCTTTTTGGTAATAAATATTTTTATAACCTACAGTCAGCAGTCCACCTGCCGTTTGTATTTTGTTACTTGTAAATCAAAATGTGCATAAAATTTATTAACAGACAAAGGTATTCATTCATGTCACTGAAGTTACTGCTTTTATGGTTGGATTTGAGACCTTCACGGAAGTACAATTTGTTAAATTATTTATTTTGGCTGTCACGCACTATTCTCAAAACAATTGATTTAGCAAATAATAAAATTCCAATTATTTTTTCAAAAATTCTTCCGCTAATGTATTTGTCACGCAATTCTACCTTGCCAATATACCTCACCTATACAATTCAATTAAACAAAGTGGTAATTCTAACAAAAAAATTATTATCCATATGGTCTCATTATATCAAAAATTTGTGCTTATTTTTACGGAATATGACAGAAAAGTTAAAACCTATTATAATCATCTGAAAAACTCACATAGCATTGCTCGTGCGAGATATAATCTATTTCTTCCAAGGCCCAATTAAGAGGCCCTAAGATACCTCCTTGAGGTGCTCCCATACAAATGCCAGTTTTGTAATACGCTACGTGGCTTGGCTTCATTACGTAAGTTTGAACTTAGATTTAATATTATCTCCAAAACGTAAGGTTAATTTGTGATATCTTTATTGCTTTGAGACACGGAGCATTTGCTAGTAGCAATCAAAAGTAATCAATCATGTTTATTTATTAGTATATAAAACAATATAGGAATAAATTATAATCCATACTTTCATACTAATATTATAATGCGAAAATCTGTCTGTCTGTTACGTTTTCACGGCTATATCGCGCGGTCCAGGCAATTTTTTTTATCTATGTCTGATATAAATTTTAGAACTACCACCATAATTTATCCTGTCTTCCACATCTCACGAGACTGTAAGCTACTTTTACAATATATGCTTTCCGTGGGATCCGAACATCGTTGGAACATAAAAAAAACGCCACGAAAGTATATATATAATAGTTAAAAGATGGTGTAACCTAAAAATTCCAAAATTGTCTATATCACGTGATGTTATATCAAAACGCGAAACCAATTGCTTTATTATATCTACATAACAATATATACACAGAATGTCGTTGACCTCTAAACTACTCGCGTTACAGTTACCTAATAAATTAATAAAACAACGGTATTCACTCAATAGCAGGCACGCGATCTCCAGTACGAAACACATACAAGCAAATAATGTGATAAGATTGTGCTATTACTGAGCACATGAATTGGATTTTAACATTTTCAATACACACTGGCATAGATTAAAAAAAAAAATTTGCCTGGCGTCAGACCGCGCGCGATTTCCAAATTCTTTGTATACTGGCATAGATTTAAAAAAAATAAATGTAATGTCAGAATTCTTTACTCATTCACTTAAATTTTTCTTAATTTTTTTCTTACCTAAATTAACTGCGCTTTTCACTTTGAATTTTTATAAAATATTTTTAAATAATGAAACCTGTGAAATTAACCCGCAAGATTGTATTCAATGATTACATAACATAATGATATGTCTGGATCTGAACCCTATTCCCTGGTGTGACAGTTCCTACTGTCGTAGTTCTCACTTTACTACAAAGGCTACGTAATAAAAAAAATACTACTACATCAATTTTATTTATTGCCCACATTCTTCATCACCGCCTAAGTCCTATCCTTCCCTATCGTCCAATCTAAATATAACTTGGCATTGGCAAAAATAAGCTGAAAAATTTGATTGCCACCCAGAGAAAAAAAAAACCTCTTCCTGGCAACTGCTGTAAAATGTAATTCAAAAGAAAAAAACATTCACTGATATTTCAAAGTGCAAAATCGTATACATAACGAACTGTTCGAACAAACATCGTGTGAATGATCTATCGAGAACTCTCAATCACATGCGATGCACCTAATTAGGCAGGATTCAAGTCTACAGTCAACACTGAATCGAATCGTTAATACCGTCAATATTTAAAGAGGACTCGGAGTCTTGATTATAAAATCGATGTGATTTTTATGGCACTACAATGATATCCAAGTGTTTTGAAGGATTATTTGCATTTTGTACATTTTATATTTTTATTAAACTTCTTTTAGATTGTTGGTGTGACTTACACAGTACAGGGTACTTAACACAATATGTAATTGATTTATTTTTTAACTTCTTTCTTAGCGGTTGTATTAATATATCAATTTATTTATCATCATCATTGCAGCCGCAGGCTTTCCACTGCTGGACATAGGCCTCTCCCAAGGATTTACAGAACGACCGGTTGGAAGCGACCTGTATCCAGTCTACCTGCGACCTTTCTTAGGACCCTATTTATTGAGACTGTCAATTGCAAATCGATAAATTATATTACTATTAAGAAATTTTTAAATTATTTTTATAGACTATAATAGAATTTAAAGAAACAAAATTTATTATGAGTAAACATGCATTCCTATCCTATTTTACGTATGTTTTTACGTACAGTCCGGTACACGCATGAGTGGCTTTGTTTTTTTTTTAAATAATATCAACAAAAGGGCCAAAACACGCTTTGTTGCATTGTGTTACAAATGTCCAACATAAAGTACACACAATCAAAATGAAAGTCACTGGCAAATAATTTGAATGATCCTTCCTCGCAGAATCGTTGTTGATATGGCATATTCACAAACAAACAGACAAGTTTTACAAATGGATGTGTATAAATAAAGACTAAAATCAGTGACTGGAGCATGATGAAACGATTTTTTATTTAATCGAGTTGCAAAGTGAAGATTTTTTTTCTTATGAAAAGTCTGGCCTAAAGATTATGTTTTGTCATTTTATAAGATTAATTTCGTTTTCCTTAAAATAAATTACCAAGAATTGGTAAGTTGGTGTGGCTACAGGTGTCCGGATTTATTTAATGAATAAAGTTAGTTAGATAAGTAAGATTTTTTATTGAATGAAGACACTGTCCTATTTTTAGAAATCTCGCCCCACTATATGTTCTCTACGGCTCCGTGTTCTTAATCTATCACTCTGTATTTTGACGTAAAAGAAGGACATATAAACAAACACTTTTACATTTATAAGTATGGATAGTATGGCGGACTTAAATCCGATTGCTTTTTCTACATATCAAACAAGGGGTGGCTGGTAAACTACAATTTTAAAGTAGTAGACACTAAAATAAAAATACATTTTGCCAACCCTGGTCGTCCAACGCAGCCTTGGAAAAAACTAAATCAGAATTCGCAAAATCGGTCTTGTAATTTGAGTCGGTATGTTAACCTTGTGGTATTGTCATGTTCACAAGGTAAAGTGATGTGTGGTTTTCTCAGACGGCCGTATCAAGTACCCACAGTATACCTCAAAGATTCTTGCCTTACTAGCTTATCCTTTATTAATATGTAAGTTTATACGTTTATACGAGAAGGTAGTCTCAATTTTAGACAAAATGTGAACATGAATTAGACTATTAAATTACTAGCTGTTCCCCGCGGCTTCGCCCCGCGTGGGACTCGGTTATATCGCGCCCTAAAGTCTATGTTTGACCTTAGGTCGTTATCTACATCCCTACCAAATTTCATCACAATCGGTCCAGCAGTTTAGCCGTGAAGAGGTGACAGACAGACAGACAGACAGACTTTCGCATTTATAATATTAGTATGGATTTAGTATAGGCAAGCGTTGCAGGAAGAAGTTACCAAAACCCAATAGCTTAGCGTGGCTTAATAAGGCTAAGGCCTTTTTGAATATGTGTACCAATTTGGCATAACTGACGATGGGCCCAATGATTTTAATTATGAGCAAAAAATGGGCTGTTATAATTAAATGATATACGAGTACATGTCATTATCATCATTTCATCCGCAGGCTGTCCTCTGCTGGACATAGGCCTTGCCCAAGGATTTCCAAAATGACCGGTTGGAAGCGGCCTACATCCAGCGCCTGACCGAGCTTCAGGATATACATGTATTTATTGGCTATAAAATTTATAGTTTTTAGGAAAACCTTCATAAATCTGCTCTATACAAATGTGCCAAAGGAAGAACAGTTAATCTATGCAAATATCAATATGTTATTTTCTAAGATTTTATATGTTTTTATTAAATCTAAACTGATTACTCTTAAAACTCTATCAACCTATATATCAACTTACTATAAAGCTATATACCTGCTGATCAGTAATCAAGAGTGAGAGATCACGAGCTGAGGTGTCATAGCCCTCATTAGCCGGCGCGTGAGTCGGTAATGAGACGATCCTATCGACGCACTTTCACTTAAGGGCGGCCACTGGAGGTGAAACTATGTAGGTCTCTGGTTCCTAGGAGTTGTATATGGACCGGTAGCTGAAAATTTATGTATTCTGAAAGTTAACCTTATTATCGGAGACTAAGAGTCACTTTGGGTCAATGCGTATTTTTATCATTTCTAAATGTACTTTCTCTTTCTCTCTTCATAGCTAAAAATTTTAGTATATAAACAGCAAAAAATATAGCATGTTTTAAAACTAATAAACTGACCGTCTACCTGATATCAATTAGTTTTATTATTATAACACATGTAATAAATCATGGCCTTTACTGATGTCTTTTAATACCATTTACGTGAAGAGAAGAATTTATTTAGAATAGACCTCTTTATCTCTCTACTTATAAAGTCAGTTAGATCATAAGCAGAAAACAACACGTTTTTATTATAACTACGCATTTTAGTTTATCAATAACATCTGATAAATATTTATTCATTCATTTTAACAAACTTTAGCTTACTTCACTAAGTTTTAAATACTATGGAAAACCAACCACCAGAAGTAATATCACTGGCAACTTAACTAGGCAGCCTGTAACTTAGGTCCCAGTTTCTTCCCATGACTTATCTAATTCATACTGTGATCAGAGACAGTGCACTCATCCATTGTAGTCATATTTATGTCTACCTACACGACATTAAACAAATCACTATAAGAGGACCTATGATCAGAATACAGTTTAGTATGTGAATGGGTAAACGCTATGATGACAAATATTATTTACACTTTCGCTGACAGTAACGTCTCTCGACGTAGATAACAATTAACTTTTATTGTTATCTCATTTACTGTCAACGAAAGTGTTAATGACAAGACTAATGTAATGGAAAGCGGAGTACAAACTACTGCGGTACACTCACCTTTTACCTAGATACAACGTAGGCTCAGCACATAACGTCAGACAATCCTTTGTTGTGGGTGTAGTACTTCTAAAAAGCTACATAATTGATATTTATTGCTATCGACTTAAAGGTTAAATTCTCTATCGAATTTTGCTAGCTCACTGTGGTTTCATCGCTGTTGATAATACGCAAAACATCTACATATAAAACACAATTACTGTTCGTTAGTTAGGGCTAAAACTCAAGAATAGCTGGAAATTTTGGTCGTGATATATTTGGGGAAGTTTAGGGAAGGTTTAGACGGTAAAAAACCGACGGTAAATCAAAAATCTGGACATGCTCGCCGTTGCTTGACACGCACGATCCCTAAGAACACGCATGTCCTGTTAGACTACCGAGCTCTCAAATAAAGAAGAGTTTGTATCTCTGATGACTGACGACTATGTTCCTATTGGTCTGGTTTCCCTTTAAAAAGGATTACGGAGGTCAGACGGCAGTCGCTTCATTATAATAACCAGTACCGCCAAATCAGGACCAAGATTATTAGAGTACTCTGGGCTCTGAAGCGTAAGCTGAAGATGCAACCAGGAAAAACAAACTAGGTTGAAGAAGACGCAATCAGACTAGCATTGTGCATTTAGAAATTTTCCAGGCAATATGAAAGACATGGTGACCCACTATCTACAAGACCGCAATGAAACTTTATGCTTCTTGTCAACTAAGTCCTGATATGTCAAGATGGTAGACCATATTTCATGTCGGTGTTGAATATATTACACCAACGATCGCGTAAAGCCTCGTTTAATACATGTTTTACCTTTTGTGGTTCTCACAATAGGTTATTGCTTCCTTTACTACTTGAACGGTTTATTTTCATGTGCCAGTTGAGTATACGTTGACGACTTGGAAAGCTTCATTCGACAAGGTCCGCGATATCAATATGTTTACCAGTGTCTTGGAGATCTCGATTACTGATTTACTTATGTGATACGATTGGCACAGGCTTTTTGCCTTAATATTTTTTTTTAACAAAATGTGTTGATTAATTCAAATATTAAAATTTTCAGAATTCGTCATAATTTAAGAGCAAGAAAACCTTAAATGCCATCATTTTATACTTTAAGTAGTTATCTAATGGAAAGTGGTTACCGTAGCCACTATCATGAAAGTTCATTATGATTTCTCTTTCCTTGATTACTATTGTGGTTTGAAGACAAGAATTTTACCTTTGCCTCAAAGTTGGCGGCAGCACCTCGAGTCAAATTCATTTTGACAAGCGAAATTGAACATTTCACCATCAACATTACCATGTCTCCATATTAACATGAACAACGACAGTTTATATTTGCATTGAAAACGTCACATATAATAAACCGATGCCGCCTTGCGACTTAATAACAGGCTGTCACTGGGACAATTATAGGTGCTTATGTAAATACTTGGAAACAACAATTATATTGCGTGTGATGTGAAAAGGACATTGTCGCACGCACCGGCATTGAGGCAGGGCAGTTGAAAGGATAATTGATGAGAAATATTTTGTCTTGAAGAATTGTAAAGATTGAACTATAGTTCCTGGCATGTAAGTTACAGTTACTGAAATCATTGAATGCTCAATACCGATTTCATTTAAATTTTAACGTGCGCAGCGTGCGTCCCATTTGTGGCCAACTTACTTGCCAGATATTATACCATGTTTGTATGTCCTAATGGCGTCCAGATTTCTACTAATTTCTACAAATATTTTTTTTGTAATTCTGGGCATCACGTGATTGGTTAGTGGACAACTCGCCTGAATTCTATTGTTTTCTATCAAATTCGGGCTAGTTGCCCCATATCCGCATGATTATGTCCCACGAGACAAGCTTATTAGACAAAGATTTTAAAAAAATCCCGCGCGTAGAAAAGTGTGTTTTATCAATGTCATTTCTTAATTATTTTTTTCTGGTGGCTTCACGTGAAATACTCATTTCCGCAAGAAGTCTACTATTTATTTATTAATACTTATCAAATTGCACTAGACATTAAATAACATGAAACATGGGGTTTAAACTTTAAAAGTAGAAGCTAAATTCCCTCGAGGCAACAAACGAAGGAATAAAAAGTTACAGTTCTATTTTCAAACAGTGATCAGTTACTGTAAAAAAAACCTAGATCTATGATCAATTACATAACAGCTGCGTGAACGGTGGCAATAGCGTGTAATTGGTGATGTCAGTAAACTACATAAAGATTGCTACACACCGATTGCTATAGACTACAAATTCCTACTGTTTATTTTTTTAAATACTTAAAATTTTTAACCACACTACTAAAACTTTTTTAATAATAAAATGTTCTCGTTAAAGTGAACCTGAACTGAATTGAACCTGGGTTTCGAAGGAGCCAGCTGAGGACGCAACCGGGAATGCTCTAAGATGAGAGAGTAAAAGAAATATTATCTTTGATGATACCAGTAAACAATTTAAGAGCTAGTATTTTCTTTGAATCTCTATTTCGTACTCGTGTGTAATCTTAGGAAAAAAGGTACTTACTAAGAAACGTCTCTTCTACCTTTTTTTATCTGCAAAATTTAAAACAAAAGAGCTAGATACCAATAGGTACAAAAAATATTACAATAAAAAAAACATAAATAGGCTACAAATTTTGCTATCATTTGTAACTTTATTCCTACGTTTTTCCCCGTTATAATCGATAGAAATAGAAAAACAATATTTCCTGGAAAATCAGTGAAGCTTTAAAAAATTGCTTATAACAAATACTAATAATGGGCTAGTTAATTTCTAAGAAAGATAACATATAGTGTGCTTTAAGGGCTTGACCTTTATCGCTCCCTCGCTGCCATTTCCATGTGTCCCACCCCTTAAACGGACCGTTGTGGCAGGTGCATGTATATCGAATTAAAGAAAAAAAAGTACCTTAGTCGACACCAGAGGGAGCGCGAAAATGGACACTTTGCTCCCATTGTGATTGAGACCTGTAGATAGGTTGTTGTTTTGTCGTGTAATGGATGAAAGTAGGAAATAGTAGTCGTAGTCTTTTTGTCAACTTACGTAACTTATATAAGCAATACCTAGTATGAGTTATTCCTTCGCTTTTCAGTCGCTAGGATATATTAATAGTTAGGATTTTGTATGGAATTTCTTAGTTGCCTTACTATCCGCCAGAGGCGCTGTACAAGTTTGCGCTGTCAAAATTGCTAACGCAGACGTTAGCGACTGCATTAGCGAAAAACTATTACTAGGGGCACTGTTATCTATTCTGTGGCAGCATTCAATGTGCGGAAGCCTCTCAACGCAAGTCGAACTCGCACTTGACTGGTATCGTCTACAACCAGCTCAGCAGTTACACTCTAAACTCAATTTTATTGTACTTTTGTTTTATTTGTGCAAACAAACAAACAACATTTGTCTTGAAGTTATCCTGCCAAAATTACAATAATTTAGTTCAAATGACCCAAAGGTTCGACTTGCTTCTTATAATTTAGGACCACGTCAAAAGATACCCTGACAAAATGTATAATGGCTTTAAATAACTCAAAATTTTAATAGAAAAGTATTTAAAGAAAGAATTTTTTTTTTGTTATTTCACATTACACGATAAGCTCAATATAAAACATTACTATCTTTAACATAAAAATTTAAGAACATGATATACGGTGCCTAGTTTTTACTCAGTTGTTTACTTATTGGAAGATTGGCTATACATGTTTGAATCAAACGATCGCATCTTTACAAAAACTCAAGAGGTGAATAAAAATTAGATAATGATGATCAAGTAGAAACTAGAAACGGTAAACGTGTGAGTGTATCATATAAATTATTGAGGCTGGTTAAAGTTCCTGATTCTATTAAAAAATAATTAATGAATTAACACTTCATTACACCACTTTCATAAAAAACATCATCGGATGGTACACATTCAGAAACAATATAATTGTGCAATAAACTAAGCGTAATCATAAAATATGTGGATCATTCAAAAAACGTAAATTAAGCCAATCGGGTCTTATAGAGCCCGCGCTGCACCGCCACAGAATATTATAATAGATGACCTCAGTGGTTCAATGGTTAACATGCCTGACCGCTACTCAGGAGGTCCCGGGTTCGATCCCCGGTCGGGTCAAGATGAAAAAATTATAATTTTCTGATTGACCTGGGGCTGGGATGTTTATCTATACATGTATTTGTTGTAAAATATAGTATCGTTGAGTTAGTATCCCATAACAAGTCTCGAACTTACTTTGGGGCTAACTCAATCTGTGTGATTTATCCCTATTTATATATTTATTTATTTATAGTTCTAACGCAACACTACAGTTTTATGGTAGTGTTGAACCAACTTTAAAAAATGCAGACAATAAAATTGTTTTTCCATTGGATTGCCTAGTGTAGAAGAGGTTTAATGTTACAACATAATTGGTAGTTGGCTAGAATAAATTACAGAACATTTTGTAGGGAAATCTTGTAGTTGTGCGGTCGAAGATGATTCTACAAGTCCACAACACAGTACAACGAGGGTCGAGAAAAAACGCTTGTGCGTGTGCTCCGTAGATAAAAAAAAGTCTGGGTAGAGTCAGCGCGCGATTTTCCAATTCTTTGACATTGGCAGTTATTTAGTCTTCTTTCTGTAAGTCGGTACAGGTGTACTAAAGCTCAGCGTATAAGCCTAGCAGTGCAGCGGGGAAATGCTGCTAGTATTCTGGGCACACTGCCTGGATATGGTGCGTTTGAGGAAGTGTTTTATTTATAAGATTATTTAAATATTGAATTTTTATAATTATGAAATAAACTGATTGTAATACTTCCAATAAGTTAGAACGTATACTAAAGTACTAAACAAACAAACACGAGTTTTAAAGTTGTGGTGAAAATTGCACACATCACACATTAAATTCACAAGCATAATAACAAAAACAATACCTTTCAGCCTTGTCGCGAAATAATACGACGTCATTAATATCCTAGGATACTATTTTTAAAACTCACTCAAAACCGGTGAACCGCCTAAACGAACGAAATTCATTCCATGATTTGCCGATTTATCCAGTCACAGATTTCAGAAATAGGTCATTGACTTCGCATCAATTCCGGATAGCAGTTTTAGTGACTGCAGTGTTCTGAATTTAGTGAGTAAATTTCTTGCAAGCGTTGTATACCTAATAAAATTAAAAAACTACCTACGGATTAAGTTATGGTTAAGTAAAGGATTTACTTCTGGACTTTTCATATTTCGTGATGCTGTATTCTAATGAATCGTATAATGGTGGCCAATTAACTGGTTTTGTGTAGTTTATTGCCGATAAATAAACAAGAGTAAGAAGAAGAATTTATGTGCGCATACGCAATATACAACATGTACAGAATACTCGTTATTGTAAAAAGAAACCTATACTTTTACTCATTTTATACATCGCTGTGGTCTCTGCACCGCGTTCCTAATGAGTTTATACTTACTACGTTTTCTCTCAACCAGATATTATGACTACTAAATACCAACTTAAGAATGTCTTATCCTGTACTATTAAACAAGCAATAAATTAATTTGTACTCGCGTTTTCTAAAATTGCAGTAACGATTTTTTTTTTAATTTTTAATTTAAGTTCTTACATAGTCAAAAGATAATCTAGCTAGGTTCCAAGTCTGGGAAAATTCATTTTCACGCAATAAGATTTTCTGCATGAGCAAACGCTCAAACGACCGTTTATAACCGCTTCAACTTGGTTATATCGCGCCTAAAAGTAGCCTATGTTTGCCCCTAGTCATTAACCCATTCCAAATTTCATCAAAGTCGGTCCAGTGGTGTAGCGTTGAAAGCGTAATAGAAAGACAAGCAGACAGACGGTTAGACAGACTTTTGCATATAATATTAGAATGGATGCCACGCCTGTTTATTTGTAGAAACTATAAAATATCTTAGATCACTATGCAGATAAAACAATTCAGAATTGCATCATAAAGAGGACATACATACGGATAAAAACACTAGTTAGTCTCCATATGGTCTGACATAGACGGACTCGCCGGTTTCGAGTCCTTTTTTGGAAAAGGCAATGACGACCCATCGGAGTACTCTGATACCTGTACAAGAGGGAGTGTTTATTTTGAACCACGGAGAGGTCGTTGACCCCGGTGCAAATGTACACATGTTATAGAAACTAGACGTTACGGGCGACTGGCTCCATCCGCAATTTTTTTTCTTAAATTTTGTTTGATTTTCATATGTTCGTTCCCCCACCCTCCATTGCAGCCACTTGAGGGTTGGTTTCTGAAAAAAGTAGCCAATGTTTGACTCTGGCTTTTCAACTATAACCAAACCAAACTTTATCAACATTAGTCCAGTGGCTAAGCCGTGTAAGTTAAGACTTTCGCATTAATTAATAAATATATAGGGATATAGTAGTATAGATAGATGCATGTTTTTGTTGATATCATCCCTATTTTTGCCCACTGCTGAGCATTGAGCCTCTTTTTATGAATACCAAATTAGTATAGGTACTATACTAATTTTTATAACATATTCGAAGAGGAATTAGCCTTGAAACAGAATGTTGGCTATTAAATTATGGCGAGTCAATTTGCGTTTGCATGCAACCGAGAAAGCGCTTAGATGAGAGAAAAGTAAAACATAACCAATAGTTTGAATATGATACGTACCATAAACGAATATTATATACAAGAAGACTAATTTAATCACAAATACACAGAATATTAACCCTGCAATTTTAATCAAATTAACTGTAAGGTGCTTAACCCAGGCAACCCATAATACGTGGCTTGCGTGCATTGACGCAGATCGAAATAGATGTCAAAAATAAATCATCATTCAGCCTAGAAGATGCCGACAAAGTCGGACTGGCAAGAGGTGGCGCCTCCAAAGACCATGATCCTCTTTAGGTCCCCGTCGTACCGTCACAATAAGAAAGTATTTTTATCTATGGTGTTTGGTGAAATCCACTTCCATGCAGAGATAGGTCTAAAGAAATTTAAACCTTGGTATGTAAATAAATTTCACATAAAAACACGATCTATAAATATCACACTATGATTGATTTTTAATCCAATAACTTATTAAGTTTTTGTTCCTTACTTAAAAAACTTAGGAACAAAAACAGCAAAACTGAAATGGGACTGGGCAAGACATGTTTGTCGTATGCGGCCAAAAAGATGGGCAGCAATAACCACTTTTTGGTTACCGGACGGCCGGCGAAATAGAGGCAGACCAAGGAGGAGGTGGCGTGACGATCTCGACAAATTTTTGGACAAGTGGCCAGAGGTTTTCATGGATAGGGATGAGTGGAGAAGGAGGGGGAGGCCTTTGCCCAGCAGTTGGACACATTAAAAATAGGCTAAAAAAAACTTATTAAATAAATAAAGTACTAAATCAGTTTGCGGTAGGATGACGTTACTTTAGAAAATCGTGTTTTCGCCAAAATAAGCGGGATCTTAACTAAATAGATATTTTTCAATCCATGTAGCGCCACTTGTTAGCAAGAAAAAAAACTAAACCTCTTTTTGTGCAATAAAGGGTAACTAAAAAAATCTAATAAGTAGAATTACTTATTCAAAGCTTTCTTTTTTGCTGGATATGAAGTGAAACTTTGAATTCAGTTAGTCTGAATTTTTCTAACCTTTTTCCTTCTTTGAATTACATTCAGTGTCTATTCAGATTTCAATAGTTAGTCTATGCTTACTCCACATCGTCATAACTCTGCCGTACATTTCTCATTAATCCGCATATAAACTTAATGATTGCAATTGTTGGTTGGACTACGCGTGATGTTTCCATTATATCATAGTTTTCAAATTACCAACTTCCATATACCTAAGTATATTTTTTTCATAAATTTAATAAAATCATTCTTTCACAGTAAAGGAAATAATTGATTAAGGAAATCAGTCGTGTACAAAATTCATGTTTTGTTTTATAAAAATAATAGAGAAATTTCAAAAATTATGTTTTAAATAAAAAAACTGGTTATATTTGTTCCAGCATAACATAGATAAAAAAAAAAATTTTTCCTTGCGTCAAAGACTGCGCGCGATTCGAAATTCTTTGCTGTTTAAGTTGTCTATCTTAATCGAACCAGTTTTGTATCAAAATCCGTATAACCAAACTGCAAGTAATCAGGAACTATAGTTTACCTCAATATAGGAAAGTATATAAATTGAATAAACAAAGCTCAACTGAAAGCTCTTATGTCTGTAAGTAATGGTGATTTCTTTGGAAATTTTTATGATTCCATCAATTTTCTAAGAACGATCAAGTCATTGCTAAATTACTACAATTTTGCGCACGCGAATATTCGAGACGACGACATTATCATTGTTATAGAATAATGAAGATACAGGATTATAACTACTACTAAGGGGCACTTTATTTCTTTTTTATCGAGTGTGTACGTGGCCAACACGATTTTTCCCCTTGGTCCCATTTCGTAGCTAGATTTCGTAGCTGGCTTCGAAATGGGAATAAATTAGTACCATTACGAAGCTGGCAACGGGAATTTTATTTCCCATTTCGAAACCAGCTACGAAATCTAGCTACGAAATGGGACTAAGGAGATTTTTCGAGCTGCCGAAAAGCTTATTTAGCTTAACGATTTCTATTTAGCAGAATATTGGGCATTGAGGTACTACCTCGTTGGTAAGTCATGGCTAATTGACTTTCTCCAGGATTTTAGTTAGCGAGTGATGTTGCAAATTAAGAAAGCTTGAAGTGTTAAGTCATAATGACCTAAAATCTTCAACTCTTGTACAATCGACAATATTGTACGAGTTTCGTGAGTTTTATTCCTTGAAGCAAAATAGCTATAGCATTATATTTTACTAGAACTGCTTTTGTAAATAATAAATTTTTGAATTTGTTCGGTTACTCTTTGAATCAATAGGAAATCTTTGAGGGATGCCTAAGTCCGTCTTGTGGCTGATATGATGATAATGATGAATGAAGTTATTTCCTAATTGTTTTGTTTGTTTTAAATTATATGAATAAATAGATACATATCATTCTATTCAATACTTTTTTTTAAGATTGCTCATGTAGAGGACCTTGAGTTGAAAAACGAAACAGACTGTCTTACAATGATTACTTACGTCAGTAAATCATTTTGGCAAACACAATACTTATTTCCCGAATACTCCTATTTCCTGCCTTTGTAATATTTTTAACACCAGACAAAGCATTAATTCCGAAGATAATAGAGCAAAAACAGTTACAGACCGAACCGAAGGTCATAATAATTTGGGTAACTATATGTCTTCCAAATTATCCACTGTTTTCTGAGCTCTATCAATCACTTTTAAAGAATCTTACTTTTACTTTGGTATAGAAACCGGCGGATATTGCCATTTAAAAAACTTGTGTAAAATTTACTGTGTTATTAAAGTTAATAAATAAGATTCATATATTTTTAATACTTTTAAAATAGTAATAAAATAATTTTAAATAAAATCTCTAAATTTCGTTGGCGAAAATTGACGGAAGTTGCCACCATTTCTACGACCATGTTAAAGTGTACTTTGAGCACTGAAACTTAAGTTGAGTTAATAAATAAGTGAACTAAAGGTTCCATGGAACTCCTTGCTAAGGAACCGCTGAAGAATTCCGTCGATGGAAGCCAATTCTGGCTGCATCATCAGGGTCTTGCGTGTTATAATATATTGCATTATCATCGGAACTAAAGCTATGTGTAAAATTTCGACTGTGTAGAACAAGCAGAAATAGATCAAATTTAACTTGCAAGATTCGACCCTAATGTGCTTAAGTTTGTTGAAAAACTTGTCATACACTGTGCATTGCCGCATTGTATGGCAAAAAAAGTTAAGGTAATTAAATAATAAAATCAAAGATAAAAATATGCTACTCGTAACTTTGTTTTGCGACATTGGCCTTCATGTGACAATGGTATGGCATGCAGCCATGTGTTTTATTTTTATTTTATTTTCAAATAAATAAATTAAAATCAAAGAAGTTCGAATCGCGCGCGGTCTTTTAAGTGACGCAATTTTTTTTAAATCTATGATTAAAATAAATCTTTGTTTTGTGAACCTCGGCCTTCATGCGACAATGGTATGGCATGCGTCCATGTCAATGTTTGCTATTCGAGCCAACCTGAGAGGCCTCAGCTACCATCGACACCCACGTGTTTGCTATAAACGTATACGTAATATAAGTGACAGCCGAAAACAATGCCGCCAATCTATCCTAGTAATGCGTTGGACTTTGAATATCTCAAAGGCTCGTTTTTGTCATCTAAGTCTGTAAGAAGTAAGTACTTATTTATTTCATGACACTTAAAAAATTTTAATTGTGAAGTGTCTTAATCCTATCTAACTTAGTCTTATCATCCACGAAATTTTTAGCTATAATTGTTAGCATGTGGCTAACAATTATAGAAAATTTCTGGTAGTTATATGTTGTGGAATGTAGGATAAGATTTTCATCTACCATCTTTATAGTTTGTAGTAAAGAATCCCCCACCTTTGGTATAGTAAGATATTTTTACATTGCTATTCTTTCAAGTCGTGTGTACATTTAGTTAGTTAGTAGTTACATTGCTATAAAAAATCCTAATTACCGAGTCTAAAGCAATCGTTGCTGGCTGTCGTAGAGACAGGCTTCAACTCGAAACACGTACGTACGTGCATTTAACAAAGCGTTTTCGAACACACATAAAAATGCGACGTAAACATGCAGTTGTACCCAAATTCTCACGTCAAGACTGATTTACGAGACGAACTGATGTCCAGTGGGTTCAACAATCTTTGTATGCAGATCAGTATGCGACTGTTTAAGTAGATAGCCGTTACTAAATATAGAACCTCCCTTTTCTCCTTTCTTAGTAAGACATAAAATTGGGCTCTATCAAATCTATTACTCCGAAACAACGTTTGAAGTAATTAGCAAAAGCTAAGTATTTTGAAAATAAATAAATAAATTTATTTCAGGTTACTATTTGACCCATATAAAACAAATTTTACATTCAGTCGCACAGAACAATAATCTATTATAAAAAAAAAAAAAGCAACAGTTCGCAACAGAACCGAAACTTATAATTTTTATATTCACCACCTCTATCGTATTTAGGTTTTGGTATCAATGGAACTTAGATTTATTAATATTAATATTATTGTAGCCCGAAATAAATGGATTTTATTTTTATTTTTTTATTAATGTTCAAAAGAATGAATCACTGTCGTTTATTTCAGATTAAGACCTAGTTAAAAGATTATATACATATCTATGTGTGTATGTATGTTACTAGATAAAAGAGTATCGAATGTAGTGTACTGGGAACTGTCACGCACTTGTTCGAAAAAAAGTGCAGAAAAGTTACTCGCGCACGCCCGATCCTATTAGAGAAGTGACGCCGACGGCCGAACTAGTTTTACAGTTACGGCATAGCAATCAATATCAACTGACAGTACGTCATTGCACCCGTATTTATTTATATCTTTGAGCACCACGGCCTCCATACCCGAAGGGAGAAGCCATATGCTGCCTTCCCCTCCGTCAAAGTATAAGCCGAATCCGCATATGCGTTGTAATAGTGTGTGTAATCTGTACACAAATTATTTGCTGTTTTGTTTAATTTTTTGTGTGTCAGTGTCATCATTACAGTATAAGTTTTATATGTACACTAGCTGTTCCCCGCGGCTTCGCCTCGCGTAGGACTTGGTTAAATCGCGCCCAAAAGTAGCCTATGTTTGACCTCAGGTCTTTAACTACATCCCTATTAAATTTCATCACAATCGGTCCAGCAGTTTAGCCGTGAAGAGGTGACAGACAGACAGACAGACAGACAGACAGACAGACTTTCGCATTTATAATATTAGTATGGATATGTGTGTACTATACTTGTGTGTATATTTCCTCCCGTAAAAAAAGGGCGCTTTTTTTACGGGAGGAAATATACAACTACTATTCCAATAGAACTGGCGAGTTCTATTGGAATAGTAAAATATTGTTAAGGCTACTCCCTTCCGGTATGGATGACGTGTTGCTTAAAGATTTTTATGTATATGGGCTATAATCTCACTAGATTGCATAAAAATTCAGCAGCTATAACACTACCTTCTATTACATAGTATATAACAAAGTCGCTTTCTCTGTCCCTATGTCCCTGTATGCTTAAATCTTTAAAACTACGCAACAGATTTTGATGCGGTTTTTTTAATAGATAGAGTGATTCAAGAGGAAGGTTTTTATGCCCATGCGAAGACGGGGCGGGTCGCTAGTTAGAGATAATATTCATTAATGTTTGCACCTTTACGAGGCATCAGAAATTATCTTTTTCTTTGAGATATTTGTCATTAACATGACAAATTATAATACATAATAATCTATATCCAGGACGGAAATCACACGGTCTAATCTCTGATCTTTTTGTGAGTTTGTACCATAGAGTTAGAAAATTGCAGCTGCCATTTCATATTTCTATGGCCTGTAACAATAATTTTGAAAATTATCTTAATGAAAATCAATACTTGGACAAAATAAAGATCACCTTCTGAGCTTACAGTAGTTAGTCAGTCGTCGCCGATATTTGATTCCGCGAGTACCTCAGCCTAGACGAAGGTCGCGAGATCTCGGCCGGTACTAATCAAGAATTCGTTCAACAAGATGGTAATGGTCACAGCCATAAATTAGGGCAGATACAGAGGTATACTTAAGTGAACTACGTGATGTATATAAAAAAATATACATTAGGGCAAATCATAGAAAAATATCAAGCCACAAAGAAAATGTGTTGCGGGATACGACGGAAGAAAGAAAGCGTGGGATACTACCTATATCAACGATATTATGTTTTTAAAATCAAATAAGTATAAACAATATAATACCAAAAGACCAAAAAAAGTCATTTTCCAACTGCTTAATACTGTGCAAAAGTAAAGAAGAAAAAACAAAAGAGAATTGGCTAAAATTCTTTTAAAAATAGTTAACAGTCCAATTAAGTTCGTGTGATAATTTAGACTAGAGATTGCCTAACTAGCTTGTCGAGCAACTAAAAAACTAAGACGACAAATAGGTACAAAAACCTACTTCCGCACTCTTCCGATTTTGTGCTCAATTCAATGCCAGAGACTGTTTTATTTACGTTGTCATTCTCTAGATAATCTTGACAATAATTGCGAAGGGCCTCCCGTCAAGCAAGCTAATTTTATTTCAATTATTCTTGATTTTTCATTCCCACACACTACTGGAAAATCAATTCTTTTGGCTCTTAATAAAGTTTTGTATCTATATGGAAAATCATGATATATTAGGTAACTTGCATATAATAAAGTCATAAAACTTCGGTATGGTATGCATTCGAACTTTATTAAATTAAATTGAACAAACAAAGAAGCTCGGTATCAAAAATATTCTTATACAAACAAGTGAGAAAACACGACTACACTTGGATAGAAGTATATCTAGTGTCACTCTCCTTTACAGCAAAATACAATATACTTTAAGCCCGTAAACCATAGATTAAAAAAATGACTCACTAGACCGCGCACGATTCGAACTTCTTTGCCGCAAACGAATATACATACATGCACTCGCCTATTGCTGACGCTGTAAAGTTTATGTCGCTGTAGTCATATTCTTCATCGGTCCCTTCCTGCTGAGTATCGTGGCGTGACCACATCATCACTATCACTACATAGTATAAAACAAAGTCGCTTTCTCTGTCCCTATGACCCTTTGTATGCTTTAATCTTTAAAACTACGCAACGGATTTTGATGTGTTTTTTTTAATAGATAGAGTGATTTAAGTGGAAGGTTTTATGCCCATGCGAAGCCGGGGCAGGTCGCTAGTAATTATGTATTTCCAAGTTATGCGATCATCATTGCTATATACCACTCTGTAAATGCCGCCCCCAGTTACTCAGTTAAGTAAAAACAAATGAAAAGTATTCAAGAAAACTAGATCAATTCCTGTTACACTCCTCCACCGTTTCTAATCCGTCCTATCTCGCTGGCCAATTCTAGATATTTTCCCTTCCTGAGCGAAAACCGCTAGATATCAGCATAGTAGCTAATTAAGTATGTAAGTGCTGAGTGCGGAATACGTAAAAGGCTTCGCCTACTCTGATTCTGACCTATTTTCTTATCAATGTAAATGCAGTGTGGATAACAAGTAGGACGGTATCTTAATTGCATTGCATATAGATGTAGTTTATGAAGTCACAGTGTTCTCTTTGTTTTATTTTACTTCTTGCGGAATATAGCGGCAATGACAATATGCCTGTTAAATACTAAATAATTATAGTTAATTAGAAACAGTCGACCTCAATTCTATAGTAATAGACCAGATTGCAAAAAAAAAGCGAGACAGGTCTGTACCCCTACCATGAGATTTTATAAACGCTGACGCTAGCGACTGCGTTAGCGATTTTGTATGACAAGCCTGTACAGTGGGACTGACCTGTAACTAAGAAATTCCATAAAAAAATCCTAACGCAGTCGCTAGCGTCTGCGTTTATGAAATCTCTTGTTAAAAGCACTGTAAGGAACGTATTGTAGTAATAAGTAGGAATTTTAATCTCTGCCTACCCCTGCGGGAGACAGACGTTATATGTACAAAATACATAAGAATTTGCACAAAAGGCCCAGCAAAAGAATTTTTGTGTTCGAAACGCAAAAATCTTTAGAGCTCATGAATATCTATAATCTTCTTCCGTGATAGGTACGAAAATTCTACTCACATGACTGTTTTTATTGCGTCGTTCTGCATTATAAATCAACATATAGTAAACTGGTTTAAGATATATTATATTTCTTATATAATCCACGTATCGGGCTTCGAATATATTTGACTATTCAAGCGTGAGTGATTGGCATAATACATTTTTCTAAAATTACATTCTAAACAGGTGTAGAGGTAGAGTAGTCAAATATACCTATAGTTAAAGATATACATACTAGTTGCAGCTCACGGTTTTGAGAATCCTTTTGTCGAATCTGTTATTAAAATGATCTTTGTATAGCTATGCTGTTTTTGATTTAGTAATATATATTTATTTACTATATGGAAATACTGCTGCTGTGCTTCTTTTAATTTAAGACAGATAGATATCTTACTTGAATTATTTACACAAAAACTATACAAAATACAAAATAATTTGTAAAAAGGCGGACTTATCGCTTTTGCAATTATTTTCAGCCAAATTACGGATGGATGGACAAAATGTTGTACAAATGTCAAATAAGTGGGCAAGAAAAGTATCTATTTGCGGATTACAGAATACCTACTGTATTAGTATAAGGGAAGTGTTATCCCATTGTATCTCCTTTAAGCGTTTAGCGGACTTATGTTAATTTTTTTGACGCGTTTATGTCTTTTGTACGACATAATTTTTAATATTTTTTTTTCGATATGCGATATGATAAACGTTAGTTAAAATCATTATGTTACGAGCATGTAGAATGCTAGATATTCATTTTGAATTCAGTGCTGTAAAGAACAATTTTCCCGAGTAATGAAAGTGGCGCCGAGCACCTTCGAGGTGACTTCTCAGGTTCTCAAGTCATTATTGTTTCGACTTTTTATGAATGAAACCAGAGCTGGTTTTCAAGTACAGTAAGCCGTTAATTAAACGCCATATACGATTTATATAATTGACGAATGATTGGCGAAACGGCCTGTGATCTTTGTGATTAGGGTAGCTTTTTAAAGTTGGAACGGTAGCATCAATACCTACTGATTAAATTTACTGTATACCTTCATTTTTTTATAAAACAGGCCCGTATTCTTGAATTTTTTTTATACGATAAGATATAGATTATAGATAAGATACTCCAATCAAAATAGAAATCTTTGTCGCCCAAAAACAAAAACAGCTATTGTATTATTGGTGTTATTGTACTCTCAGAATATCAAATTAGCCAGTTACAGAACAATTTGTCAAATTTTGAACAATAGAAAATATTTTTTGTTCCAAAATAATAGAAAATCGATCGATTTATCTGGTTTACCACTGATTTTTAATTACACTAGTAACTAAAACTCTAGATTCAATCTGTTATACTGGCTGAACAACTATAAAAAAGATCATTCAAAAAAATTAAAACTACTAAAGACTATACTTTATTTTAATAACAATTAACGAACCAATTTCAATAAACTTACAATTCCCTTAATTTATCTACATTACGTTAAGTAACTAAAATATATCTATTGCAATCACTCCTTGTTTTTTAAAATGTATAGTTGTTGCACACAAACGCCGCAGGAAACTTGTATTCCACAAAAAAGAGTCATTAACAAATCTGATTAATAAGATACGAAACTTCCGGCATTCAAAAATTGTTTTCCAACGTACCTGTGCTCCGTACTTAACGTCCAATTAGTTCAGAAATCCATAACAAGCATTTATCCAACTTGACACCCAATTTGTTACCGTTATCGTCAATCACAAACAGAATTGACAGATCAAAACAAAAGCACAATGAGGATTATATCAGGCACTTAAAAAAATAAAAATATACTTCAAGCTAGCACAAAAACACTGGCAGTTAAAAACGCATCACATTTTTTTTAAACACCAAAATTTTTCACTTTTCGGTCGTGTTCGTTCGCGCGAAAATCGTGAGCAACTGCGCGCGCGGCGCGCGTCCACTACGCACATGTGCCGACAGCTGACTGAATGGCAAATTGGCAATCCTCAATTCGAAACAACTACTATTCAGATCAATTTCATTAATAACCTTCTGTTCACGCACTTCCGAGGCTTCCACAGAAGGTCAAGTCATTATCATTTGAAATTTTATAAAAAGTCAATACCATACTTAGGTAACTACCTCTTCTACTTCATGGTCTAAACGGTAATGCAATAAGGTCAAGTTACACAAAGGTTGGCTGTAATTGGATATAATCAATTCAATAAAAAGAAGTTTAGTACTTATAATCGTTTCCTACCACATAATATTTCGCCACGTTAAATTAATTGAAGTGAAAACATCTAAATCTATGTACCAGCTGCTTCTCTTCCCGCGCAAGCCGTAAAAGTCGTCTGAGGGAATCGCCGAATGGGGAAATCATGACATAGGCGATGCGGCTAGCAACCCATCACTATTGATTTCCTGTTTCAACTACCATTATGCTAAACGTGGCCTAAGGTCTTATGGCTCTAGGCTCTGTCTACCCCGTATGGGATAAAGACGTAATTATATATATGTATGTATGTTATAGCAACAGACAACAAATTAGGTTTAGGTAATCTTCAAAACCTTCATTATCCTTTCAGCCACAGCAAGTCCATTGCTGGACGTAGACTCTCTCAGTTCTGATGTTCATTGTCGTTCTTTTGAAACTGTGGCTGGACTACAGGCTATAACGTCATTATCATGAAGGCTACAGGCTCGATTACATTTAACGCTTAGATAGTATTTATTTCTATAACTGGATATTTTTAGTCTCCTCCTTGTGCTATTGCTATTGTGTGCGACTATTTTTATTTTGTAAAAGCGGGCAATCCGTGCCATCTATGGTTTAAGACCAAGGGAGTCGCTTAGGGAGTTGTTTAAGGATATTAATGTTTCAACTCTCGCTTCTCAATATATATTTGAGGGTATTATGTATACCAGGAGAAATATTTCTTCTTTAAAAAAATTTGCGATTTTACGGATAGACCCTTACGGAATAAAAATAAATGATATCTCCCATCATATCGGCTAAGTAGAGTTAATGACTCATTTTTGGGTAACTGTATACACCATTACAATAAGCTTCCAGAGTCGGTCCTTAGTTTGCCTGACCGAAAATTCAAAGCACATGTTAAGAATTTACTTTGTAAAAAAGCCTATTATAGCGCTCATGATTTTCTCAATGACAAGGATGTGTAACTTAAGCTTGGCGCGGAGTCCTCCAAACTATAGCTAAAAATTGATCATATGTACATTCAGTACATTATTTTTTTTAATATATCATGACATCTTTTATTACTTGACATTTTTATTAAACTATTTCAATAATCCTCAATATTTAATAATTTAATAATAAACTTATTGTAATTATAAAAATATTCAAATGTAAACTCGTCTGATTTGACTCAAATTTTAGAAAATGCCGCTGTGGAGTTTGTGGCGCCACTTCTTCTCCACTTGCGCTTTGGAAGTGGTGGTAAACTTAAAATAAGTAACAATTGACGTCAATAAGTGATAAGAATATCCTTTATTGAAAATAAACAATTTGAATTTGAATTTTGTGCTTATAATGTTTGCGCATTGTTAGACAAGAAACATGTTAAAATAGTGAATAGCTTTGTGTTCATACAAAGAGTGAGATACCGGATACGCATACGGTACGGTATCATTAATCCAGACCGCCTTGCTGATCCAGATTCACTTCCTGTAGAGAATGCGGCGCCTACGCATAAAGTCGTGTACAGACAGAAGTCCATCTAATATCTCTCTTATCTTAGCGCTTTCCCGGTTACTTTCTCAACTTTTTTCAGGTTACTTCGACACTCGGAGTCCGCTTTCCTGCTTAAGTCCATCAAATCTCACTTAAATCATTTTCTGTTTACTCTACTATTTAATTAATGATCATAGACTGCTAGATTGATAACCCTTGTACGCATGTTCTTTTCTATGAAAAATCCTGTGTAGTGGGCCACATTGAAACGTATACCTATCTAAGAACCTACCACTTAACTTTTGGATACACTTTACTTTACACCTTAGGTCACTGAAAAGATATTAGCTGAAGATCAAACTATGAAACACGCTCGGGTAATGTTTATACCTTTAGTAGGATACTTTTTCTGTATGTACAACTGTACATATATTTAGTAAATTTTGCGCGTTACTGCAGAAATTTTGTAAGATTGAATCCATACTAATATAATTAATGAAAGTCTGTCTGTCTGTTACGCTTTCGCGGCTAAACCGCTGGACCGATTTTGGTTAAAGTTGGTATGAATATATAGTTTAGAATAAGGGGCCAAACATAGGCTTACTTTGGGCGCGATACAACCGAGTCATACGCGGGCGGAGCTGCGGTAAACAGCTTAAGTACTTATAAAAATTGCAACAAAAATGTAATATTCGGGTACGGGTACTTAATACGAATTAATAAAATGGTGTCATGATCTCTCAGCCGATAATGTTACAAATACTTAGCTGTCTCTTTCCCTACATAATCTCCATCTTCTACTACCTAATATTATGATGCTAATCTTTTCTGCTCGTCTGAATATCGCCTAACCCCAGATGATATACCGTAACGCATAATAAATCTGCGATCCTGCAACTAGATGTGATTTATGCACAGTGCGTCGAATTAACAATTACTACAAGAACAGCCATCGCGCCAACTCTGTAGCACTTTTAGATTATGGAAATGGGAGATATTGCAAATTGAGATAAACAGTCCACAGCAGTGTCGGAGGTGTGCGGTCTGATAGACAATGTCATTACCATCAATGGTTAAAGCACGGATTGGTCTTTTCCCATTAATTTCGTATGTGACTAAGGGAAATACAGATATCTGAATTTAAGTGTACTTATCTCTTGAGGCCTATAATATCGCCAACAACAACATTTTCAAAGCAGAGGAATCTAATAGCTGTATATTATGTAAAAAAACATTGCGTTTTAGCGGACCCCAGTCTCCAAACCAAAGAAGCCTGGGATGCTGTCGGAAAAGCGCTTAGAAAATGATGATGCAAAAAAGTAAGAGGCTCTTCTTACACTTTTTAAAATATTCAGCTGAGGTACCAGGAATGAAGGGTGTAAGCTGAAGATGTTACAGACATCAAAGTAGCAACTTTTATCTTGTGCAAGAAATCTTTTAAATTATGCATAATTTTCAAAAATTGCAACAAACAAACAATGACTTACCGACTTCTTTCTGTACAAGAACTGATTTCGGTCTGAAATACGTACTACGTAGTTTCAGCAAACACACATCTCCTCGTTTATTTGATCTACAGTAGCACCGTTATTGTGACGTGGGATGACATAGACGAATGTTCTGAAGGTATTTTGTATGGATTCGTATTGTACTCTGTACGTACAGGCTTTATTTATTCGCTGTGACTCAGAAGGCAGTTTGACGACCTCCAAGCAACACGATGCCTCCAAGACACGCTAAGATGCTGTAGACACAAAAACACAGTCAACCGAAATTTTTACTCAGCAGGCTAGATTTCATATCAGATTTGTGAGAATCCGTAGAAAGAATAGACTCATTTCTCCGAAATAATTTTAATACTTACATCCCGTTTGTATAATATGCTTGTACTCCTCTGTGTAGTTCTCCATCTTTGTATAACCATTTAATCAGACTTTACCTTTGCTACTTTTAAGCGAATTCTAAAAAATAAATGACTATTAAAATTTATGTTAAAAACACGAGATCCCCATTTTTTTTAAAGATCAGTGTAAGAGAATTCAAATGACTAAATATTTCCACTGTTTCCTATTTCAATAAATTTTAGTTATTAACTTTCAAACAAGCAAACAAACTCTTCAGCTTTAATATATAGAGATAACAGTAACAATGTTCTTTTTCAGTTGTAGGTTATACCTATTGTAGTAAACCTATAAATCCCTTAGAAATTACCATACAATTTACTAAGTATCACACAACAACAAAAATCGCTTTATATCACACAAAAGTGAATAAAACATCGTCCATTAGGAGAATAAAGGATTTATTCCACTAAAAAACAAGATAAAATACTAAACGCTGGTGTACATAAACCTAGATACACAATCTATAACCTATGTAAATCAGTCTCGGACATAATACACGAGACAAGTTGGAAGAATGCAAGGCTTAAACGAACTTATTTGCATGTAGTAATTCTATCATAGAGGGCGCCCAAGTCGGAATAGTACTTAAGTAGGCAGGCTACCTGGTAGAAAGCGGTCACCGTGAATCTAACGTTTCTTTCATTCACCGTCAAAGTATAGAATTTTAACAAATTCCAACAGTGCGGACATCACACTCTCTGTTTCTTTTCGCATCTCGTGTTTTGTCATATTAATTTTCCATACTGTCCATACAATATTTATTAGAGTAGAACCGCAGTCAAAAAGTAAAACCCATAGTTTGACCTATAAAAATCATTCAAATTCAACAACAAAAAGTCCATTGCTGGACACGTGGTCTCCCATAGATTATATATTAAATTTTGTTGCACAACTTAAAACGAAAGTCACAGGATAGAAATAGGTAAGTACTTGGTATAGTGTTTAAGACGATACCTTGGTGAATACTAGCGCCACCGTCATTTTAAAATCATTATTCCCTGAAAACACAAGTTATCAAAAATCCGTCTTCTGTATTTATTTATTTAAAACTTTATTGTACAAATTAAAAAAAGTGTACAAATGTTGGACTTAATGCCATATGGCATTCTCTACCAGTCAACCATTAGACCGAGCAGAAAATCTGATTGAGAAAGCAGAAATTGTCTGTAATTTAGGTTCTGGATCTGAAGTTAATTTAAAAACATATAAATTATAAAATGATAGTTCCCTATAGTTACAAATAGCAAAACTGTTAAAAGTGGCCGTTTTAAGCTTTAATAGGGAACCATAATTTAATATGTTTAAAATTAACTTCCGATCCAGAACCTTAATTACAGAAGACGGATTTTTGTGTTTTCAGTGAACAATGATTTTTTAATGATGGCGGCGCTAGTGTTTCAGAGGTATCATCTTAAAGGTAGACTTTTTTTAGCTTTACCATATTGACTGTGTTTAACTAACTTGCTGATTAATTGCGAGATGAGTTGTTTTACAATCAAACATACAGCCCACATACAGTGCACATCCAAAGCATAAGGAAAAATAAAATATGTATTGCTGAGAGCGAGTGAAAAAATTCAACACCAGTCCAATTTGTTTAATTATTTTATTTTGAGGTCGAGTCCAGCTTTTATAAAATACAGCCCACCTCTTTCCTTAAACGATACTTAACACTTTCGCGGACAGTAAGCGAGATAACAGTAACAGTTAATTGTTATCTACGTCGAGAGGCGTCACTGCCAGCGAAAGTGTAAAACAACTTGAACTAAGCTAAACAATTAGAAAAATGAATTATATTTCAAGACTATTACACAGGTTGTAACTGTTTAATAAATTAGATAGTTTGACCAAGAAGAACGTTAAAATTCCCCGTGGTCAAACTAGGAACGCTCCTCACATTGACACCGCACATTCACACTAGAAAAAAAAACAACGAATTGTTAACATTTAGTACGCCTGTCATTGTATAGAGACTTATTGAATTAATTGCAATAACACGGAGTTCTATTTAAATGCGCATTAAAATTTTACATAAATACAATAAGTACCTACCTAGTAAAATACATTTCAATTCCAATCGTAACTATTAAAACTAGTACTCATGACATTAAAGATAAAATATAGATAACTAAAAGTAATATTTTTAAAATATACTCAAAAAAAATTTAGTGCCTCAGTACACCCTAAAACAAATAACATTGTAATATTGGATTTCGAATTGTTAATATACGAGGATCGCCACTAGTTCAAAATAATGTAAGGGTCATTGCAGAGGCTAAGGCTATTGAAATATTGCCTTGACAGTGTATTTATTGCAAAAATCGCAAAAATTTCGATACTCGAATCTAAGCGTCTTAAAAACAAATTAACCTTAAGACAAGTATGATATGAAATCACATAAAATAATATCATTGCTCTAAAAAAATTAATATCTGAAAACTAAAACTGAATTTTAATGACCGGTTATATGGTATTAAAAATATATACTAGCTTTGGCCCGCGGCGTCGCCCGCATGAACTTCCCTCGGGAACTTTTCCCGGGATAAAAGGTACCGTATGTCATTTTCCTGGTTCTAAGCTCAGTCAGTTCATCTGTTTAGCCGTTCTTGAGTTATAAATAGTGTATCTTATCTTAAATATGGGTCCTAAATTAAAGGAAGCACGTCGAACCTTTGGGTCCTTTTGTACTTACCCCATCCCTTACTCACCCACACAGGGATTTCTGAAGAAGGACTGCATGAGCTTCAGAACATCACCTGGTGCGAAGTGCCTATAGTCCTCCAGGTCAGGGTACGCTGCTCCAAAGAGGTCCATTCGCTTGCTGGCCAGTGAGTCACAGCAACACAAAATGTGGCTCATGGACTCCTCTGCTGTATAAATATAAATAGTGTTACTAACACGACTTTCTTTTTTATATAAAGATAATGTACAAATCATATTTATATCATACCATATTAATGCTAATAACCATTAAATCAATATAATAATTGGTGGGTATTGAAAGCAGGGCTCTCAGTACACAACTCGCGGAAACCCAATATTAGAGAATTGAGTCAGTTGCTGGGACCAGCATCTATTTGTATCCCGAACAATGCACCTAGATGCGGCTGACACTGCTATAGGACGAAACCTCCAAACCATTGAAATAAACCAACTCACCGAAGCTGTTACTTTTCCTCCAGGTCTGGGTCATGCAGGTCATGGAGTCACTGTTGTAAGCTGTTCCTCTTCATAAAGTTCGAAAGCGGTAGATTGCACACAACACCACACAGCGATTGCGATATATAGTTTCTCAGTTCCAATACGAAAAATATGCACTAATAACTAATTAGCAAGCGATTAAGTCCACCAACATGCGTGCTAGCGTGCGCGCGCGCGGGATCGCAAGCTAAGCGATGCGTCACGACCGCCAAGCAAACAGCCTAAATGCAGACGACTGCACACCGTTGCGACGGGACGCGGAGAAGCGCATAGAAGAGAGCAGATGACCGCCCGTGACGAGTACCAAGCGTAGACCCGACAGACGACCGCCGGCGACGGATACTAAGTGTAGACTTCTATAGCGAAGCGATGTCCCAACGTTGGACAGACGCTTACGAATGAGCGGTTCATTCAAAAGTTAAGAGATATTGACCAATAGCGAGCGTCTATTTGCCGCACGTTCGGATATCCCCAAACAATATTAACCATTTCCCCCGGCTTGAAAGGTCCTACTTTCAAAACCCTAAAAGAAAGCTAAAGAAATAATAGCGAATAATAACTCTACAAGTTGCATATCATCACACACACTCTATCTACTGAAATTATATGATGACTCTACTTATAGAGATAGCGAAACAAAACTAAATCTAAATTGCGGTTTTCGAACCGTAGCGAAACTTATCTTAAAATAGAACTATTTCTAAATAATTAAGCTAAGTGTAAAACTAAACTATTGAGTTGGCAAAGGGCACAACTTTACTACAGGTCGGCTTTGTAAGACTCCATCCTTTGTCTTTACAGAAGCGACTCTTACAACCCCGTGCTTGTCCGGAAAGATTTCTATTATTAAACCTAACGGCCATTGCAAGGGCATAATATTGTCCTGCATAGAGACGACTACCATCCCTACTCTAACAGGATTAGAAGGCGTGTTCCATTTCTGTTTGGATTGCAGTGTGTGCAAGTATTCTTGACGCCACCTGTTCCAAAAAGAATGAACCAGTTTATCCATCAATTCATATCGCGAAACAAGATGTAAACGCGTTTCATTGACGTCGCGAAAAGGTAAAAACACGAGCGGCTTCGTATGTAAGAAGTGCGCCGGCGTAAGAGCGGATATCTCCGACGGGTCGGAACTAAGTTGATAGAGTGGCCTAGAATTCAGCAGAGCCTCGATCTGAGTCAACACCGTGTTGAGCTCATCGAACGTAAGAATTTGTTGACCAATTACTTTGAGTAAATGGGTCTTTACACACTTAATTTGGCTTTCCCAGCTACCTCCAAAATGAGGAGCTCTACATGGAATAGTTTTAAGCGTTATGCGGTGCTCTGCGAGTTCTGTTTCCCATACAGGTTTGTATTCCCTTGATAAGAACTTATAAAGATCGCGAAGATATGATCTCGCGCCGATAAAGTTAGTTGCGTTGTCAGTGTAGAGAAACTGAATCGGGCCCCTACGTGCCAGAAATCGTTTAAAGGCTGACAAGAAACTGGCCGTACTCAAATCGGAGGCAACTTCGAGATGTAGAGCTCGAGTTGTCATACAAGTGAATAGGCATATGTACGCCTTCCTGGACCTCTGACCTCTACCACGGAACGACGTGATATGTAAAGGTCCAGCATAATCACACCCAGTGTGTGAGAACGCTTTGGGAGCTGTCTCAACGCGACATTGAGGAAGATCAGCCATAATGGGAAATACAGGCCGCGGTTTTGCTCGAAAGCAAACGTTACAATTAAATGTAATTTGACGTGCAATACGTCTAGCGGATAAGATCCAGTAGCGTTGCCGCAATAAGGATACGAGCAACTAGGTCCTGTATGAAAGTTAGATGCATGATAGTGAGAGACCAAGAGCTCTACTATATGATCTTGACGCGGAAGAAGGATTTGATGTTGAGCATCAAAGGATAATTCCGAATTTGCCAAACGACCTCCAACGTGAATAAGTCCGTTATGGAGAAATGGACTTAATTTTTGTATCTGCTTGGAACAGAATTGATTGCGAGATAACTTATCTAAATCCGATTCAAAATGAACCTTTTGAACAATACGCCATATTAATTGTTCAGCGAAAGCCAAGTCAGATGCGGTGACTGGTCCCTTGGGAAGCAGTCTTAAAAAGTTATAAACGAAGCAAATTGTTTTCAAATATTTAGACCAAGAAGAAAACCTAGCGGCTCGTTCATACAAGATATTCTCGGACGAACTTTCATTCGAGCTTGCGGGCGTTGAAAGCACAGTTAAAGCGACTGGCTTCAACTCAGGAAGATCCTGTGATTCAGTGGATGTGAATGGTTTGATAGGCCATTCAGAGCGAGGTAGAGCAAGCCATGACGGGCCAGTTAACCACAAAGGATGATGAATTAACTGGGCCGGCGTCAGACCGCGCGAAAGACAATCACTGGGATTTTCTATCCCTTTCACATGAAAAAAGTGTTCTGCCGACAAATTCTCATGAATTTTAGCGATGCGGTTGGCCACGAAAGTGTGCCAGCGATGGGGTGCGGAATGAATCCAACTCAAAGTTACAGTTGAATCCGAAAAAGCAACGACTACCTCGATGGCGTGCCGAGCTGCATATAGCGAATATACTCGCTTTATCAAAGTTGATAGAAGCAAGGCGGCGCATAGCTCTAGGCGAGCTAGCGAAACTAATTTTAGCGGAGCGACTTTAGATTTCGCACAGACTAGCGATACGACAATACTGCCGTCTGGATTGACCACGTGGGTGTAGACAACTCCTCCGTAGGCTTTCTCACTGGCGTCAGCAAAACCTACGAGAGATATCTTACAGTTTTCTACGACACCGACGTGTCGCGGGAATTTCAATTGCGATATAAGGGGCAATTCAGATTGATATTGCTCCCATAAACGAACAATACGACTTGGTGGGGTCTCATCCCAGCCAATTTTAGCGAGCCAAAGCTCTTTAATCAAAAGCTTAGCGTACAAGAGCATGGGTGCTACGAGCCCCAGCACATCGAAAAATCTAGCGACGGACGAAAGAATATTTCGTTTAGTACACGGACGATTATCAGGGTTCACCTGGAAGGAAAAGCAATCCTCTTCTGGGTACCAACGAAGACCAAGAATTTTTTGTGTGAACTCTTTACTCAAATCCACACTTTGCGAGAGTCGAAGTGAATCTGGAATAGATTGAAGAACTTCAGCACAATTGCTTGACCACTTAGTGAGCTGAAAATCACCTAGCGAAAATAATTTGATCAACTGACTTGCGGACTCTATAGCAAGCTGAGGGCTAGATATAGAGCTAACTACGTCATCCATATATATGTCACGCTGCAATATATCTCTAGCGAGGGGAAACTGTTGACCTTCATCCAGGCATAATTGCTGAACGGTACGAATAGCTATAAACGGAGAACATTTAAGTCCAAATGGAAGAACAGAGAATTCATAGACCTTGAGGTCTTCATCCTCATTGAAACGATATAATATACGTTGCAGCGGACGATCTTCAGGACGAATGCCAATGCGAAGATACATAGCCTTAACGTCAGCTGAAATTGCGATACCAAAAAATCTAAAATTTAACAAAATGTTAAAAAGGTCTGACTGAAGGGCAGGACCTGCGTGTAAAATGTCATTAAGAGAGGTACCATTATCAGTACGCGAGCTTGCGTCCAGCACGACGCGAAGACGACAAGAAAGTTTATCCTCACGTATCACGGCGTGATGCGGAATATAATAGGCGACCTGTCTCTCATGACGATCTATTGCGTGGGAAGAATCAGTAAGATTATTTTCCCTTACTAGTGAAATGTAATTATTTTTTAAATAATCTTTAATTACGTCATCATACAATAATTTGACGTCAGGATGCGATTTAAGTTTTCGTTCGAGGCTATAAAACCTACGACGAGCGATATTTAACGAATTACCTAGCGATGAGGAGTCAGTCTTGAGCGGTAACGCGGCTACATACTTGCCAGACGGAGCACGTGTAGTGGTGGAACGATAGAACTCCTCACAATATTTGTCATCAATGTTCAATAAAGGAGGAGTGGGAATATCCTCGATTTCCCAGAATTTGCGCAAGTCAAAATCATCTGAAGCTGACGTGGCGAAAAATGACAATGTGTCAGTGGAAGGTTCCAATACCGGTGCGTCTCCCATGAGAATGTAGCCTAGTACGGTATTTAATGCATCTGGAGAACCGGAAACCCCGGTGATATGACCTGGTCGCAGTAACTTAGCGAACAGTGTCACCCCAAGCAAAATATCTATATCACCTGGCACCCCCCAAGTGTCATCGGCAAGTGACTTAGGATCAATGTGGGTGAGTTCACTCATATCTACACCGCACAAAGGAAGATGTCCTGTAATTTGATCCAGTACTAAAGCATTGACTCGGTACTTGGACTGCGAGCGCAGTCGCGAGCTAATAGTGACATTCACTGCACCTCTAATAGGTTGCGAAGTACCACCTATACCTCGGACAGTACTAATAGAATCACGCCGAATAGGCAAACCAAGTTTTCTACAAAAATCTAATGAGATATAGTTTTTCTGTGCCCCTGGGTCTAAGAGACATCTGCCTATCACACCCTTACCTTTTTTATTTACTACAATTACTTTAGCAGTAGCGAGTACTTCAGTAGTACATTTGGTATCAATAGGCGTGGTATGATTTAACAATGCTACTTGATTTGTATCGGACGGTGATAGCGGGGAGACCGCGGGGGTAGCCGGCGGCGCGGGGGCAACCGGTGTGCTGGGCGCACGTTGCATCTCAGACGCATTCGAACGCGATAACGAAGACGAACTATTATTATCAAAATGCAACCAAGTATGATGTTTAGCGGAACATTTCCTACATGTGGTTTGAGATTGACATTTAGATAAAAGATGCTGACTACTCAAACAATTAAGACACAATTTATTATCTTTTATAAATTTATATCTATCAGTAGAATTCATTTTCTTAAATGAATTACATTGAAATAAATGTTTATGTGCTGTATGACACAAAACACATTTAGCGGATGTAGCAACAAGCGCATGAGGCTTATATACCGACGTAGAAGACGGGCTGCTACTAGCGGGGCGCGCGGGCGCCGTACGATGCAGAATTTTAACCTGATCGCGAACAAACTTTACAAAATAATCGTAATCGACTTTCTGTGAGTCCTCATGATCACGAAGCGACATTTCAAAATATTTAGCGATGTCAGAGTCTAATAACTTAAGACCCAAATGCGTAAAAATAAAGTCAGCTAAGTTATCTATTTTTAATTGTTTAAGACCAGCTATAATGGCGGTAAATTTGTCAAATAATTTTTCTATATTGGCGGGATTAGAACCACTAATTGGTTTTAGCGCGAACAATTGATTTAAATAACTAACCGCGAGTGCCCGTTTGTCTAAGTATTTATCAATAAGGGCTTCCCAAATAACACGATAGTTATCTGCGGAGGGCGTAAGGCCTGCCGAAACGTTCCTAGCTTTGCCCTTAAGACAGCCCAACAAATAATGTATTCGATCACTATCCGACAAATCCGAGTTAGTGTGAATGATGCGCTTGAATGTCTCGTAAAAAAAGGGAAAGTTCTGAATATCACCATCAAAACTAGGAAGTTCTATTTTAGGAACCTTAATATGATGTACTTTAGAACCAGGGTTTACACTTGGTGACTCTGTAGACACCTGTGGTTCAATAAGCGAACTCAGCGTATTTTTAATTTCACTTGCCAAATCATCAAAAGAATTTAAAACGCTATAACTAACTTCATAAGACTCGTAAATCTCCATTGATAACAAATTAATATTATCAAGTACGTCACTAAGTTCTATACGCAAACTGTCTATCTGTTTGGCTCGTGCTATAAAATACTGACGTAACCTTTCTGTAGTCAGAGATTTCGAAGAGTCGTAAATCTCTTGAATGCGCGCGTAATATGCATCGCGTTTGCCTATATAAAGCTTAAGTTTCATTTCTTCACCCATAGTGAAAATATGCAAAATAAACTAAACAATTGCTAAGAAAGCAAAATTTCAATATTCAAAAAATATAAGAACCAAATTCTTATAATACTAAATGCATACGAGCATTAAAAAGGTCTAAAGAATAGAATAACTTAGTACTTTAATTTTATTTCAATAATTAATGCGTACGGAACCACTACCGATACGCGCGGTACCCTAACGTTGCGTCGTTAAGATCGAGTAAACAATAAAAAACTTATAAACAATTTATAAGTGCGGTAACCAACTAATGTAAGGCTCACGAGAGCGCGGAGAATGTTTACCTACTGTGTAAGGTAAGTTTCGGTTCGACACTACGACGAGTGTGTGTCTGTTTGGATGTCTATAACGCCGGAACGCAATTTCCGAAGTAACTGATCGAGAATGCGTCGAGTATATAGATACTCCTGGCCTAGCAATTATAGTTGCGGTTCGTAAATATACATACAACTAAAATGTATATCTACTAATTACCAAATCTAAAGAGATCGAGTACACTTTGAGAACTAGGTAACTGAGCGAGCGAAAAATAAGATGTCTGAATTATACTAATTCAAACAAATGCGGGTTATAGTTATCTAACTAAGGTCCTTTCAAGAAATCCAGGATACCGTTAGGTATAAATAAAAGCTATAAGTTGCGAGAATAAGATGTTTAAATTGCAATAATTTAAACAAATGCGGTTGAATCTACACTTAGTAACTAAACTACTCGTATAATAAATCTATGTTATTATGACGAGGCGATACCGAACAAAACAATCGATTGGAAACTGAGTAGTTGCGAACTATTTTTACTAAAATAGAATAATGTAAGTACCTATTTGTTTTATTACGCAGACAAAAAGGCGCCTACTTGCGAGCCGGCCACGAAGCCGGGGCGTGCGATCACCGAGTTCCTACCCGCAATACGCGGCATGCGCGCATGAAAAAAGTTAATTTCTATGAAATAACGATTATAAACGCAAAAAAACCTATTTAGCGATATGAATGATAGCAACCATTGATATGAATGTACAAATTATTATAGTACAATGCGATATAAAGAAATTAACTCAATAAATTTCTGACGGTAGGTGAAATCGGTACAAAGCACTATAGCCCTTACGACTATAGTCATAAGGTCGAGATTTGTGTGACGATATGCAACAATCTAAATTAATACGATAATTTTTTCGAAACTTTTTTGATGAAATCTAGGTCTTTTTAGACACAAAATAGACACTAAATCCGGCTCGAAGGACCAGAAAATGGTGGGTATTGAAAGCAGGGCTCTCAGTGCACAACTCGCGGAAACCCAATATTAGAGAATTGAGTCAGTTGCTGGGACCAGCATCTATTTGTATCCCGAACAATGCACCTAGATGCGGCTGACACTGCTATAGGACGAAACCTCCAAACCATTGAAATAAACCAACTCACCGAAACTGTTACTTTTCCTCCAGGTCTGGGTCATGCAGGTCATGGAGTCACAGTTGTAAGCTGTTCCTCTTCATAAAGTTCGAAAGCGGTAGATTGCACACAACACCACACAGCGATTGCGATATATAGTTTCTCAGTTCCAATACGAAAAATATGCACTAATAACTAATTAGCAAGCGATTAAGTCCACCAACATGCGTGCTAGCGTGCGCGCGCGCGGGATCGCAAGCTAAGCGATGCGTCACGACCGTCAAGCAAACAGCCTAAATGCAGACGACTGCACACCGTTGCGACGGGACGCGGAGAAGCGCATAGAAGAGAGCAGATGACCGCCCGTGACGAGTACCAAGCGTAGACCCGACAGACGACCGCCGGCGACGGATACTAAGTGTAGACTTCTATAGCGAAGCGATGTCCCAACGTTGGACAGACGCTTACGAATGAGCGGTTCATTCAAAAGTTAAGAGATATTGACCAATAGCGAGCGTCTATTTGCCGCACGTTCGGATATCCCCAAACAATATTAACCAATAATATAAAATATATTTTACTTTTAGAGCAAGAATGTTAATTAATAAATTTGACGTACGCCTCTTGGAATATGTATGCCAACTTGACATACATGAGAAAAGGCCCAGTGCTCAAAAAAAGCCTAAAATGAGGTCGTTATTATATTTAATAATCCATAGTTTTTATAATCAAATCGTTAATATATTATATCCATATTTTATAATATTTGATCTTATTCTAAACAAACAGTTTTTTAGTGTTGAACATGTATTTGTCTCTATGCAAATATATTTTTGACATTAGATTTAGATTTTTTTTAAATATATGCATGTGAATGTATACACGGTACATATATAAAAAAAACATTTTATCACAATCTTTGTCTGTCTGTCTTTTCTGAAACAGCGGGATTTTCACTGGCAGATAGCTGATCTAATAAGTAAAAACTTAGGCTACTTTAATTTTATAAATATTAACTTTGCTTTTTGTTAAATTCCACGCAAGCGAAGTCACGGGCACAGCTAGTATAATGACTGGACATTTTTATCACTAGCTAAAATAGGTATTGAAAATATATTTTCTTTGCCATAATGTCTATTATTTGGCTTACACTGGTAAAATATTCATTCTACATTCCATTCGGACAGAGGTAGAATTATACAATTAGTTCAGTTAGAGCTATCCAATTCCTACTGCAAAATAATAACAGTCTTATATAAATAGCAACACTACATTATTAACTAGTGTATCTAGTATATAAAAATAAATTAAGTATATTTAATACAAATAAATAGTTGCATATTACTATTATTGTTTTTATACATTCTTTAAAGACAAGTGAGTAAAGACTAGTTTATACAGACAAGTGTGCAACGCAAAAATACAATTATTTCATTTGAGTCACTTATGACAAGTGATTCACCAACTATATATGTAAAATAAAAAATAAATTAGAATCAAAATCGGCTCGGACCGACTAAAAATTTATAACTTTTTTGTATTTATAATAAATTGTATTTATAGTAAATATAATAATAAAAAAATATATATATTTTATCATATGATATGGACTTATTATTGAGAAAGGTTATATAGGATTTAGTAGACACACTTCCCGAATGTGCGAAACTAGTATAAAATTATAATGCAATACTCGGCAATAAATTACTTTCATTAAATTTAAAAAAAAATGCTAAATAGGGATGGATTTACTGAAACTAAGTATCCAATATTTTTTATCTAACAGTAGACGTACAATTTGAACCAACATTAACCAGCCCATTCAGCATATTACTAGATGCTCCATTACTATACGTATTTCTATTGACAATCTCGTCTATACATTCGAACAAATGCTCAAAATAATTAGGAAAACTATCGTAACTCGGATAAACATTTATATCTATGATCGCGTGGTTACCAGTCTCATTCTCTATGACCACGTCAAAACCTGCTAACAATAAACCTATATCTCTCCTAAGAACCCTAATAACGTTTTTAATTTTCTCCTCATTTAGTGTCATTCTAATATCAGCCTTATCGTGAGGGTCTAAGATTGAAAGCGTTGATTGGCTATCGGCTTTGCAGACCTCTCCTGTGCTATAAAATATTGGTTCTTGATCCTTTGATGGGTAGAAGTTTTTCAGACTTGGTCTCTTGCAAATTTGATATCTGTAAAAATAATAAAAATACTTATCACTAAATAGTATAAAACAAAGTCGCTTTCTCTGTCCCTACGTCCCTTTGTATGCTTAAATCTTTAAAACTACGCGACGATATTTGATGCGGTTTTTTAAAAGATAGTGATTCAAGAGGAACGTTTTTATGCCCATGCGAAGCCGGGCGGGTCGCTAGTATGACATAGAAAGACCAGCATCTGTAATAAAGGTGCTATCCGGAAATCGTGGGTTTAAATTACACGGGAAGCATACTTTGTACCACCATTCCCTCCACCTCCCATTGCTCTACCAACCTCTCGGTTATACGCGCCGAATCTCGGGAGAGTGCGCTGTACTATCATTTCACATCTCTTTCCAGTCGCACCTGCTTGATCTCCCTACAAGTTCTCTATAGTGTCGCCTATCTATGCAATCATTGCATTTTAATAACTCTCCCCCATCTTTAGGGGTGTTTAGATAGTATTAGGAAATTAAATGAAACTCAGGTCTTGACGAGTGAAAGGTGAATGTAATAAAAAAAATCATTGATGGTGGTAGAAGATACATGCAAACGTCCTATCATAATTTTTATAGATGACAAATCATAATTAAATGCATTGCTATTTTAATGCGTCAGGCGTCATTTCCCAACATGCCCCCGGGCGTTGAAAGCTAGTCTTTCAACTGGCTTGAGTCGTCTTCGAATAAAGGGCAAATCTTGCTAAAGGCTCTTCTCACAACTCCTGTCGCAGTCTTTACATCCGCTACTCGGTTAATTCCATCTGATCCTGGATAAACCTTTACGATGCGACCCATTTTCCATCTCATTGGAGGGAGGTTGTCATCCTTTAGAACAACCATTGTGCCAGTCTTCAAGTCAGAGACATGTGAATGCCATTTTACGCGTTGTTGTAGTTCAGAAACAAATTCCTTGCTCCAACGGGACCAGAAGTACTGACGTAACTGCTCGATTCTCTGGTATCGAGTTAAGTGAGAGTAAGAACGATCGTCATAGTTTTGCGTCGGTAACGAAGTCAATGATCGTCCGATCAGAAAATGTGCGGGTGTAAGCGGCAGTAGGTCATCAGGATCCGATGACATGGGTATAAGCGGACGAGAATTAAGCAATGCTTCGATTTGAACTAGCACGGTGTTCAATTCCTCGTATGTAAGGTTACAATTGCCCAATACTCTGACTAAATGATACTTGGTAGACTTAACGCCCGCCTCCCAAAGGCCGCCAAAATGAGGAGTTTGTACAGGAATAGTACTAAATTTGATACTCTCATTAGCTAAATCCTCAGCAAGGGAATTACAATTAGATTTTAAAAATAAACCGATGTCATTATATGCGCCAACAAATGAAGTACCGTTGTCCGAAAATATGATTTTGGGTTTTCCACGTCGAGAGATAAATCTTCGCAGAGCTGACAAAAAATTATTGCTTGTCAAATCACCCACTAATTCAATGTGTATCGCCCTAGTGGCGAAACAAACGAAAAGGGCTATGTAAACTTTAACAAGTTTACATCCTCTCCCGACACGGTTAGCAGCGAATATTGGACCTGCGTAATCTATTCCTACGGTTTCGAATGGATAACTAGGTGTTAGTCGCTGTTTTGGTAAATTACCCATTATCGGTCTGGTAGTTTTACCTTTCATTCGATTACACAATACGCATCGATGAAAACTAGATTTGGCCAAATTACGACCACCGATTGGCCAAAACTGTTCTCGAATTGTAGCCAAAAGCAACTGTGGACCTGCATGCATCAATCGTTTGTGTTCAAAGGCAAATAATAATTTAGTAAAAGGATGAGTGGACTGTATTAGTAGAGGGTGTTTCTTATCATAAGGAAAGTCAGAGTTCTGTAGTCGACCACCTACACGAATTAGTTTATCATCATCTAAGAAAACGTTAAGTTTTAATAAGGGACTCTTATTAGGTAATGACTTTCCTTCAAGTAAAAAGTTGTATTCTAGAAAGGAATCCTTTTGACACAGCTTAACTAATAAATTTAAAGAAGTTTGTAATTCTTCATCATTCAAGTAATTAGTTTTAATAGGTATTTTTCTACATGTAGCAATGAATCTTAATACATAAGCAGCGGACCTTTTAAGTCTCAAAAAGTTTGAAAAGCGAGTAAAATCAATTAATTTGTTGTCATTGTCTTTTACCTCAAAGTGTAATGAAACTTCTGGCTTTATCTCAGGAAGTTGGACATTAGATCGTGAAACGGAAGGCCAGTGAGACATATCATATTTTAAAAATTCTGGGCCACACCACCACAGCTGATAGGCTTGAATCATTTTTGGTGAAACCCCTCGAGAAATTAAATCAGCTGGATTTTTATCAGTAGGTACGTGGTTCCAAACGCAATCATTGGTTTTTTCAATGATATCTGCTACCCGATTTCTTACAAAGATTTGTAATTTACCTGGATGCATTTTAAGCCAACCTAGCACTATCATGGAATCTGTCCAAAAATAGGTATTATTGATTTTAATGCGAAGGGAATCCACAATTTTCTCATATAAACGAACTCCTACTAATGCTCCACACAATTCAAGCCTAGGTATGGTTGTTGGTTTGATTGGAGCTACTCTACTTTTAGCTAAAAGCAAACGAGTTAAAACAGTACCATTGTTATCGTGGCTTCTAAGATAAGCACACGCACCATACGCGCTTTGTGAAGCATCAGTAAATATATGTAGTTCAACAGATGTATATGAGTCACAGAGAACTAATCTAGGAATACGAATATTATTAAGAACTGGAAGGTCTTGTATTTCTTTATGCCAGACTTTTATTATCTCAGGTGGCAGTTGCTCATCCCAAGAAACTTTGTGTAACCATAACTGCTGCATGATAATCTTTAGTGAAATAACACACGGCGATAAAAGACCCATGGGATCAAATATCTGACCAATTACCGAAAGAATACTTCTCTTTGTAATGATAGTATTTGACTGGGGCACATTTATTTTAAAACAGAGTTCATCCGATAATGTGTGCCAATCTATACCTAAAGTTTTGCTTGGTTCTTTAGAACCAATATTTAAATTTATAGGTGACTGTGAATCTGACACCAAATCAGGTAGATTAGAATTAAATTTTCTTAATGGCATGCAAGCCGAATCGAGAGCAATGGTTACCTTTTGTTTTATGTCTTTGACAATAGCGACAGAATCTCCACCCGTAAGTAAGTCATCAACATAAAAATCGTGTATTATAATGTGTGCTATATTAGGATCATTACATTCAAGTCCGATTTGCTTAAGACATCTTATGGCTAAAAATGGCGCACTAGCTGTGCCATAGGTTACGGTGTTCAACTGAAATGTCTTAATTGATTCTGACGGGCTCTCCCGCCAGAGAATCTGCTGCAAATGTCGATCATCTGGATGGACTACCACTTGCCTGTACATCTTTTCAATGTCAGCTGCCAAAACATATTTATATTGTCTAAAACGTAGGAGTATGGACAGCAGGTCATCCTGGATTGTGGGTCCTACCATCTGAATATTATTAAAGGATACTCCTGACGTAGAAGGTGCACTGGCATTAAAAACTACCCTCAATTTCGTGGTGGTACTACTTTCACGCACGACACCGTGATGGGGAATATAATAGGCTATTGCTTGTGAATTCAATTTGTATTCAGACATATGGCCTAATAACAGATACTCTGACATGAAATCACGATAGTTTTTAACAAATGAAGTTTGATTTTTTGTTCTACGCTCTAAAGACAACAAACAATGTCTAGCACGCTGAAATGAGTCGCCTAAAACATCCTGAGATTGTTTAAGTGGGATGCGTACACAGAACCGGCCGTCCTTAAGACGAGTTGTGTTGTCCACGAAATGATTTTCACATAGCTGTTCTTCTGTTGAATAATACGATGACTTATGGTTAACTTCTTCAAGTTGCCAAAATCGCGTAAGTTGGATTTGATTGTCATCGTTCAGAAGCTTATTAATATCGCTATCACCTATTTGACTAAAATGACATTGTATAGTGCGACATGAATTTAATGCTGAATCACAGGCTACAGGGCCAGAAACTATCCACCCTAATCTAGTTTCATATAGAATAGGGCAGTTATCTCCTAATTTAATACGGCGAGATCCCAATAAATCCCAGAAGACATCAGCTCCTATAATTAAGTCCACTGTAGATGGTGTATGAAAATTAGGATCTGCCAAACAAATATCAGTAGGTAGATTTAATAAAGACAAATTAATTTGTCTACTAGGCACTTTACTAGTAATTGAAGGCAAAACAAAACACTGTAATTTATTTGAATAATTTTCATTCAATGACTTAATCTGTATGTGAACCATTTTGCCTATATTGGACACCGAGTTATTAATACCTAGAATAGACTTTTCGACATTGAATTGTTGTAAATTTAGTTTTTGACATAAAGCCTCGGTGATAAGACATGAACTACTGCCACTATCAAGTATTGCTCTGGCAATATGTTGGCGATTCTGTCTATCATATAATTTTATTAATGCAGTTGACAACAGAACGTCAGCATCAGATCTGGATGTTGTCATGCAAGACAGAGCGATGGTTGCACTGGAATTTTCCATTGAAGTCGATGCTATATCAGATCTATTGTTACCAGAAGACACATTAAGCTTTGATTTAGGATCTGCAAGATGTACTAGAGTATTGTGTTTCCGTTTACATATTTTACAACCACTCTTTTTGCAAAGGTTAGCATAGTGGCCACTTTTAAAACAATTAAAACAAATCTTATATTTTGGCAAAGACTGCATTCTGTCTTCATTGCTTAAGGCTAAAAACTGAGAACAAGTTTGTAGGCTGTGCTCACCATTACACTTAGGGCAGGGTTTGACAGACGGTAGCACATTAGATACTTGCGAATTTGATTGTTGTTGCTCATTAGAAATTGAAATCATACTCTAATTTTTGGTTACTTTTATTATTTTGTAACGTGGGAGTATTATTACGCGACAACTCAATAGTTTCAAGCAAATCGGACCTGCTACGCAAGAAATCTAAAAATAAAATTAATGTTATCGGTTTGTCTTTATCTAACCTTACCTTGAGTTCTTCCCATTCACGATATGTCTTGGTGTCCAATTTATGTGTAATTATGTGTATGAGTAACGTATCCCAATGAGTAGTCGGCTCACCTAATGATTCTAAAGCTCTTAAGTTTTTGTTAACCTGATCAAGCAAGCGCTTAATACTACTTGACGACTCCTTGGTGATTAGCTCAATGTTAAACAAGGCTGTAACATGATTTTGTATAAGTAGACGTTTGTTGTCAAAACGATCACACAATAATTTCCATGCAACTTCGTAATTGTTAGAAGAAAACTCAATAGCTTGAATCACCAAAGCAGCCGTCCCTTCCAACGAGGCTCTGAGATAATGAAACTTATTTATGTTGTCTATTTCATCATTCGAATGTATTAGGCTGCTAAAAGTGTCGTGAAACTCCAACCAATTGTCGTACGATCCCTTGAATTTAGGCAATTGAATCGTAGGCAATTTGACAAGCTTGCGATTACTACTAGTATGTAATGAACATTTTTCGCTTACATTATCATCATTTTTTGAACGTGACAAAATATTTTGTGCTTCTGCGAGGCATTTATAATAAGTAGTCTCAAAGTTAACCCTTTCAGACAACTGTTCCTCAATGTCATCACAAATGCACTCCAATCTTAACTGCACATCATCGTATTGGCTGTATACCAATTCTAACTTATTTACACGCAATTGTAGTTCACATGCCTCAGGAGGTGTTAATGTTTTATTTAAACCTTCTAAGTAAGTGTAAAAAACAGTAAGACGACCCTTATAGCTACCACGCTTTCTTACTAGCTCTTTGATTTCCTCTTTATCGGTCATTTTGGGAGACGTGCGATTTGCCTGGAATTTATATAAATACTAGTTAAAAATAAAGTTTAAAGTAAATGTTAAAATGCTCTAGTTTATAAGTACCCTTTTCTTTAAGTAAACAAAATTTAACAAGTTAAATTTGTCAGTACATTTCATTAAATTACACTTGTATAATACAATTTTCTTTAAGTCAAATTATTAAAATGCACTTATGACTGCTAGGCAACTTAAAATTACAATCTATAACAGTTTAACATTAAATTAAGTGCATGAATTACCTATATTAAATTAAGTACTTTAGTATGTATGTAAAACAAGTTAAAAGACAATTTAAATATCAAATTAGGTACTTATTCAAATAATGAGTAAGTATGTACCTAAAGAACTGATTTGATAAAAGAATGAAATATGTAACTGTCTTTATTATAACAATTTAAAAGTACAATAGGCAATATTTAACTTAGCAGAAAATATACAATAGGGTTATGTACTGACCTTTAAAAACCGTCAAGATACACTGTATACTACCTGGTAAATAGAAGTAATGGGTATTTAAAGTGAACAAATACGAGGATTGAAATATATTCCGTAAAAACTTCTTTTGACCTTTGGACCCAGTCGTACCGCACCCAGTCACAATTGTAATTTTACGAAGTTCAGGTAATCTCGTATTTCCACTTGAATCTATTTTTTAAATATCCTTTGTCGCTGATTATAAACAATTTAATCACATCCGGCGTAGTCTAGGACCATGTTTAGATAGTATTAGGAAATTAAATGAAACTCAGGTCTTGACGAGTGAAAGGTGAATGTAATAAAAAAAATCATTGATGGTGGTAGAAGATACATGCAAACGTCCTATCATAATTTTTATAGATGACAAATCATAATTAAATGCATTGCTATTTTAATGCGTCAGGCGTCATTTCCCAACAAGGGGGCTTACGTTCACACGAACGCATCGCTTTACTTCTCGGCTAGAGGCCAGCTTCTGTCTTCTAGGTCTTTGAGTTTGTCTCAGTTTCAGTTTTTCTCTTCGTCTTCTTTGTCTTCTTGTAGCAGTATTCTTGATGTGCTCCTACTTTTCAAGTTATGCCCCTCTCGAGGCCGCTTCGAATTTTATGCCACCGATGCGAGAATTCTTTTAGCCGCTTAAAGTTCGCCTCAGATCCCACGAGATCGCCATAGTAGACCGGGCCCACCCCGAGCGGGACAACATTATCTAATAGTTCCCTACGCGCCTCCTCATAAATCGGGCATTCGCAAAGTACGTGATGGACGTCCTCAGTGACCGCTTCCTCGCAGAAGCAGACTGAGGTGTCCGAAAGCTTCATGCGATGGAGCCTAACCCTGAAGCAGCCGTGTCCGGACAAGATCTGAGAGGTCATAGTCCGGTTCGACCCAAGTTGCCTTGAGCCGACCCGCCACGTCCGGGAAAAATCGATATGTTTCCCTACCATCGGTCGACGCGTCCCAACGCGATTGCCATGTGGCCAGTGCGGTCACCGCAATGCTACGTTTCGCGCGCTGTAGCTCCTCCCAGGTAACCGCGGATTCGCGTGCTTCCCCTAACCTACCAGCACGGCCCACCGATGTCGGCCGGCAGAACACCAGCCAATACTGGTAGAGCGGCAGTACTTGTCGAACGATACGCCTCGGTCAGAAGAATCAAGGCGGGTCTCTGGGTGCGCAGGAGCGCGCTCCGCACAACGTGCAGTGACGCACGATGGAACCAGCTCGCCGCAGCATACGTTACCGTGGCGATGCAAGTGCCTTTGTACAGGACCCGGAGTGCCCTGTACCGAATACCCCATGAGGTTGCCGATACCCGTGACATCTTGCCGAAGCAATTTGCCGCGCGCGTCCCTATCGACAACGCATGCTGCGCGAACGAGAGACTCGAGTCGACCACCACTCCCAAGACCGTAGCCGACGTGACGTTCTTGATAGAAGCTCCACCGAACCTGATGACAGGTGGCCGCTGGAATTTCCCCTTGATTGTCATAGTGGCGGACTTACTCGACGAGAACTCCAGTCGGTTCCTCCCCCCCCATTGGCCAACGAGCTCCGAAGTAGCAGAGGCAGAGGTCTCTATGCTCGCTCGGGATTGAGCTTCGATCAAGATGGTCACGTCGTCGGCATACGCTACAATCCTAACCCCCGCCGAAAGCGGGAGCCGAAGCAAGTCGTCCATAAGCAGTTTCCATAACATGGGCCCCAGCACCGATCCCTGCGGGCAAACTTTGTACCACCAGTCTAATAGGATTGAAGTCTTGAATCACCTAATCGTCCGATATAAAAGATGACTATATTATGTGCGTCGTATATCGTTCGTCGATGGCCGCTAGGTCGTTGGTCTCGGCTGCCATCTAGTGGTGGTTAAAGATATCACGTCAGAAGCCGAGAGGCGATTAAAAAGCTCTGACACCAGGAAAGTTCATTGTAACCTATTAAACAATTTGACTGAAATAAAAGGTACATTGACATTGTAACCTACACAATAGTACTACAGAATGGATTGAAATTAAATAATACGAATAAGTACAAAAAAATATAATGCAACATACCTGTTCCCTATTAAATAAACTTTATGCAACACAGCATTATGATTCACGAAACTTTGAACAACACACGGCGGCCTACACACACTGAGGCCCCTCTCATTAAATATCACGATCATTTCGTGGGCAGACTTCGAGCCATGGGCTATCGAGGGCTTGCATATAACTGGGAACTCGACGCCTCGCTGCCTCATTATAGCTGCATTCAGTTCTATGTCGTTTGTGGTGAACTCTGCGAATGTGGGTGTGAAGATACCATGGCTCTGGAATGATGGCTCGTTCTGCAGTATTGAGTAGAAGCAGTTTCTGAAATAATTTGTATGTTTTATGTAAAGTTACATGGTGTTTATTTGAAAATTTGAGAATAAAAAATAAAGCACATCTCTAAGTGGGTCTGTACAAACAGTCAGAAAACTGCTGGAAAAATTTGATGGCCCTTAATCTATACTAATCCCAATTTAAGAGGAATGCTCAAAATATATATAACTAGCGACCCACCCCAGCTTCGCATGGGCATAAAAACCTTCCTCTTGAATCCCTCTATCTATTAAAAATAACCGCATCAAAATCCGTTACGTAGTTTTAAAGATTTAAGCATACATAGGGACAGAGAATGCGACTTTGTTTTATACTATGTAGTGAAGTGATGTAGTGACAGTGATAGTGATGATGGTGATAGTACAGTGGGCCACATAGAATAACTTATCTTAGGAGCAAGTTTAATGGTAAAGTGGTATACTATTTTATGTGGCCTACTGTATAAGTACAGGAGAAACACCTTGTGATAGATACGCGAATTTAAACCTACTTACTCGCGGACAAGGAATAAAATCGTATATACTACTAAAACATTTGACGTCAACAAATAGAGGAAGTCCTCCCCAATCCAAAATAAACCTTATGTATAACGACAATTGATCTGTCATCGTATAAACCTTTTTAGCTGGCGAGTATCAGATACAAAAACAAAATACGTTAAAATTCCTAGGTATTTTGTCGACTTTCAATGCAGGAAGCAACGAAGAAAACATTCGGAACAGCTATTGGTTTAAAAAAAGAAAAAGAAACGGAATTGAGGAGCTCAATAGCTAAGAGCAATGTTTGGATTGGTCGTAATTAGTGGCATTTGAGCTCCTCCGTGCTTCGGAAGGCACGTTAAGCCTTTGGTTCCGGCTGTTATCGACAGATGACAGTCGTTAGGCTATGTCTAATGCCTTTAGGCAGCCTGAAAAATCTGACAGTGTTGGCCACTAAAATACCCGGATCATGTTCCCATTGGTCTGGTTTCCCTGTAAAAAGGGTTAAGGAAGTCAAACGGCAGTCGCTCCATTGTAATAACAAGTACCGCCAAATTAAGACTAAAGCGCAAGCTGAAGATACAACCGGGAAAACAAGGTAGGGCGAAGAAATGGTTTAAAAAATATATATTTAAGAATATTTTATTTATTGTAGGTGATGAAAAAGTATACCTGTTAATCAATACCCTCACATTGTCCAGGGGGTCGATCACAGATATGTCCGGGTTATTCGATAAATACTGCTCTACTCTGTTGATGATGGCAGACGCCTGTGTAAAAATACAAAATAAATAAATTTAAAAGCTGAAGAGTGTTTGTTAGTTGAACAACTCTGGAAGAACCAGACGGATTTACAAAATTATTTTGCCCTAAACAAGCCTGGCGACGCACGGTGCTAGACGAGGCCAAGAAAATTGACAATATCTGGAGCAAAATCAAACTTGAAGCCACGTCGAGTGGGATGCGCTCTACCCCTGATAGGAGAAATAGGACTTCTTATTCTTTTCGTGTCATAATGGCTATATGGATAGACTCTATATTGACTTTGCCCTTATGCAGGAAACAGGGTAGCAAGGGCACACAGGCTGCTGTCAGAGAAACCCTTCCCGGCATCTTCCAACACCAACCCGAAGTCTAATGAGATACCTTCCAGAAATAGGACCGAGTCAAGTTTTTCTTGTCACGTCGAAACGTCGAGATTATACCCCGTATTAAGAAACGTTTATTAAGCCCATTTAAGCTAAAATGTGTTTCGCCTCGTTCTTTCACGCGAAATGTCAGTGTGGCGACACTAGCGCCACAACAATATCTACAAAGACGAACTACAGATGGCGTTAAAAGCAAGAATCTCAGAATTGCATACAAGATGGCAAATTACTATGAAAGTCTAAATCACGCTTGCATAGTTTCTACGGATTGGAGCATAAATACAACCTCCGACAAGACATCGTCGGTGCAGGCATAACACCCGGCCTGGCGGGAAGATCTTCCCTTTGTATAATATCATAGCATATCTCATATCCCTATCGCTCCCGTCACACTCTAAAAAATCAGTACGAAAGTTAAAATGGGCTTTTGCAGCCTCAAATACTACAACTTCCCATTGCACTAAGGCACACATTACATGCTCATGCACGCATGATGGTTTTCCATCAATCAAAGGGATGGTACTCGAAAGGTGAATTGAATCGACTGATTTCCAAACAAATCAATTTTTTTTTTTAATTTATATCAAGAATTATGTGATGATTTGTTTGGAAATCAGTTGATTTGATTGTTCCATCGTAAATCATCGCAAAATTCTTGATTTAAACTAAAAAATTTAGGATATTTTATTTGGAAATCAGTCGATTTAATTCACTTTTCGAGTACCATCCCTTTGATTGATTCATCCATTTCGTGTAGGTGTCATGGTCAATCGACCATGCACACCCTGGTGTCAGAGTTCTTCGGAACCGCCTCTCGGCCTCTGACATGGTTCCTTTAACAACTACCAGATGGCAGCCGGGACCAACGGCTTAACGTGCCTTCCGAAGCACGGAATCATCTTTTTGTCAGACAGTCAGGTGATTCAAGCCTGCAATGTCCTAACCAAACTGGAAACAACTAAACAAAGTATGCTTCCCGTGGGAATTGAACCCTCGACCCCCGGGTCTACAGGCAAACGCCTTAACCACTGGACCACGGAGGCAGTTGAGGCCTTTGATTGATGGAAAACCATCATGCGTGCATGAGCATGTAATGTGTGCCTAACACTAATTACACTGTTTATAATGAGTATCAAACCTCTAAAAAGCGTGCGTGACGTAGTAAAATGTTTAAAATTAAATAAAAATTAAATAAGTACAATTTTAATAATATTTTTGTTCTAATTGTATCTTTAAAATGGCCTATCAAATCGAAAAAACATAAAAATGACTAACATATTTTTTTGGACTAGCCTAGCTTTCAAAAGTTAAAAGACGTTACTTTCGCATTCACATACCCACCCACCTCTATGAAAAATTTGCCTGGGTCCTGTTCCAAACTCAAATCTGCTACTTTTGTTAGTCAAAATGGCGCTTTATAAAGTAGATGCCGCTGCTGTATTTGATAAAACCATAGGATAGAACGGGTCCAGCCGTTAGGCCCCCAATCCGCGACCCCGGCCGCCAGGCACCCGACTTTCCAAATTCGATTATCCGCGACGCCCCCGGCCGTAAGGCTTGTTGTAAAACAGTTTTTGTTTTTACTAGAAATTTTAGTTAGTACTGTTCAGAATAGAAGTGATTTTTATTAAATTAAATTTTCATTCAAACATTTTCTTATAGTCTTAAAAGTATTTGGATTTGAGGACTAATACATAAAATAAAGAATGTCGTTAAAAATTCTAAAAATATTACCAACATAGACAACACAGTTGAAAAAGTGACAAGGTGTAACACACTCTTTCTATATTGTGCCTTTTACTTGAACTGATAAATAAATGTTTGCACAACTGCATCGTCCGTTTTGTAGGAATCATATATGTTAGGTATCCATACTAATAATATAAATGCGAAAGTCTGTCTGTCTGTCTGTCACCTCTTCACGGCTAAACTGCTGGACCGATTGTGATGAAATTTGGTAGGGATGTAGTTAACGACCTGAGGTCAAACATAGGCTACTTTTGGGCGCGATATAACCGAGTCCCACGCGGGGCGAAGCCGCGGGGAACAGCTAGTATTTCTATATATTTCAAAATTATAGGTTTTCATGTCAACTTATTTTATACATAAAAACCCAAACTTACGTGATGTTAATTAAAATTTAATATTTCTTCTAAACAGTTCTGCTCTCAACATTACATACTCAATATTAGTGCAAAAAAAAAAAATTAAACGGGTGCCTCGCGGCCGGGGGCTTCACGGGTAATCAAATTTTGAAAGTCGGGTGCTTGGCGGCCGGGGTCGTCGCGGATTGGGGGCCTAACGGCCGGACCCGATAGAACCCGGGTAACAGCGCGGGGTCGGATAATTCAAATAACTGTCTATAAATAGACCAAAATTATACCTTGACGTCACCTTGATCGGCCGCAGCGATGATGTCGGTCAGCTTGTGTAGAAACACGTCTATGTGACCCTGCTCTTCTAAAGGCCTCTCAAGGTCCATCTGCAAAGTTAAGCACAGATAAAAAATAAGTAAAATAATAGTTTAAAATACACTTTACAACTACTATACTGCTTTTATATGTCACTTCACTAGCTATTCCCGTGCCCAGACTTCTAATTTAAAAATAAAAATAAATTTTGTCTGTGATTTTGGAAGGTAGTCAGCAACGAAAAATTTCAACAAAAAATAAATCTTGAAAATATATCAGCCAGTGTTAAAAAAAAAACTTATTTTTTCGGGTCAACACACATATTAACTGTACGAATATGGGCATACAGTGAAAAATAAACACATGTACAAACGCGATGGTCCTGAACACCTCCCCCCCCCCCACTGCAATGCTTCTTACATACATAAAACCAAAATTTTCTGGCTGGTGAAAATTAATTGGTTGAACAATTCTTACATACAATAGGTACATGAAATACTTACAATACCTATTATATTACGTACCATTACAACATTGTAACCGTGTTTCTTGCAAGCATGTATTATTGATTCCTTCCAATTAATTTTCTGACTTTTCCTTTCCGCAATCCATTCCGATATTTCGATTCCGATAGTTTTGCAACTTTCGGCCGTACTCATTTTGACGTAGAGCAGTAGGAAGTAGCGAAAGTGGAGACGGCGGGAATTAACTTTCTAATTAATGTCACAATAATCACAAGATAAAAATTTCATCTCCAACGCAACGAAATTTGAGTTAAGTATTGGTCCATTAGTTCGGCAGTACCTGTAGGCTCTGCTCTGTAACACTAATCAAATCAATAAACCAATTAAATTCATGAGAGGAAAAGTAGGCACAAGGATAGTGGTGGGATAGTGGTACGTGGTGGTACGTGGTATTTTTTTTTATAATACATTTTACGGCCGTGGAAACTAGTCCTTTAAGGCCTTTCTTGAATTAATCTTCTTCAGTCCTACTTTAGTCAAGACAGTAGTCTAGTCCAGTCCAGTCAAGTAAGTAAGTCTAGTCAGAGGGCTAAGTGAAGCGGTGGAAAAATTTCACTTAGCTATATAACTTGGAGATTTTGGTGACAAGGATAAAAAGTCACGTAATCGACACTCACGCTTGTTCACAAACCCTTTGCGAATAATAATCCATCAACATTATGCACAAATTCTCGAAAAAACCTAAGTTTTGGAAATTAAACACAGCGCGGATAAAGTGACAGTTCTTTCCCTCCAAAATCTGATATACTGTCAAAGCGTAAAGAAAGAGAAAGTATGGAGAGGAAGAGAGGTGACAGCATCCGCCATGTTTGTCGCCATTTTGTTTTCCCTAGAGGTAACTGCAAACTGCATACATTGGCACAAACTAAATAGAGATACTACGTACATTGGGTTATCTACTATGAAGTTTCGCCGCCCTGATGGTTCCGACTTTTGGAGTGTGTGACGGGAGCGATATGCCAGGCCGGGTGATATGCCTGGGGAACCGCGGCTCTGACGATGTCTTGTCATAAGTACAACTTTATGCTCCAATCCGTAGAAGCTTTGCAAGCGCGATTTAGACTTTCATAGTAATTTTGCTGGTTTGTATGCCAGCTCGATTTTCGTGCTTTTAACGCCATCTGTTGATTGTCTTCGTAGTTATTTTGTTGTGGCGCTGGTGTCGCCACAGAACTCCCCCCTTCCAATACCGAAGGTCTGATTATCTTGAATACCCAGTGAGTCGGGTGTGAGCGGTTTGCGTTGCGTGCTCGTAGTCTGCGGTGAGTCGAGACTGTGGTGAGCGATGTCGACTTGTTGGCGTCGGTAGATGTGCTGCAGAACTGCCACGCTGGAGTTTTGTTTGTGGCCGCCGATGAGTACCAGACGTGGGCTGCTGTGGTTGTGCCGGTCGCTGAAGTCATTTAGAGTGAGGGTGAGTTGGCAGGACAAGGAAGCTCGGTGAGTCGGCTGCGTTGGACCTGGAGATACCCCGTTGTTGTTGTTAGCATGCTGTGAGACTGCTTGCTGCTGACCTGATGATGAGGCTTGAGAGGTTGAGCGATGATGTTGGATTGGAGAATGATGAAGAAGGCTGCTCGGAGAGGAGAAGGTTGGTTTTCAATCACGTCGGGTCAGTTTGGAGTGTGTGACGTGCGGGAGCGATTAGGTTATGCTCGACCGCCACAAAGGGAAGCTCTTCCCTCCAGGCCGGGTGTTATGCCTGGGGAGCCGAGGTTGTATTTATGCTCCAATCCGTAAAAACTTTGCAAGCGCGATTTAGACTTTCATAGTAATTTTGCTGTTTTGTATGCAAGCTCGATTTTCGTGCTTTTAACGTCATCTGTTGATAGTCTTCGTAGTTATTTTGTTGTGGCGCTGGTGTCGCCACATACTTAAGGCGTCTGGTTTCTAGTTGTTTGCCAGAGATTCGTCCAGTGCCGGAACATTTCAGGTTTGGCAAGAAGGCGAAGGTCCCTAGGGCGATGGTTATAATTCACTTCAGAACCCATAGTGGCAGCTTTTGAAGCCCACAAATCAACTTTTTCATTTCCTCAGATGTCAGAATGACCAATGAACTAAAGTGAGTTGGAATGCCTAATAATACACTACTGCCATTGCACAGCGCTTCATTTATGTTTGAGTCCTATACTTCCAAATTAGCAAAGACTTCATGTCGGTGAATACGAAATAATCTTAAAACTCTGTTCTACTAATAACGTTCCGCCAAAAGCAGCATTACCAAGGAAAACAGGTGATCGGCCGATCATAAAAATAATTCAAATTTCTTTTTTATACCTTACTAACAGGCCACTCGGCTTCGCCCGTGTTTTGCCCTAACATAGCGTATCTCACTCGGGGATAGTGTGGCTTTCCAACAGTTAAATAATTTTGCAAATCAGTCCAGTAGTTTTGAAGCCTATTCGGTGCAAACAAACAATCAAATCTTTCCTTTTTATAATATTAGAATAGATGTACTTACACCATGATATAAATATGATTTGTTAATCATATTTATATCATACTAGCTGACCCGGCGAACTTTGTACCGCCTTTCTTAATATTTTTTTCCGTAAGAACCTTGTACAGAGTATTAGAAAACTACAAAAAAAAATCATCTAAATCGGTCAAGCCGTTTCCATGCTATGTCGTGGCAACGGAAAACGGGTTTCATTTTTATATATATAGACTATATTTATGCTAATAACCTTGTTACAAAACAATATGATTTTGAATATATTTTATTTTTAGAGCAAGAATGTAATGTTGCTTAAAGCATTTATAAATTTGACTACAACTTGACATGAGGAAAGGTCCAATTCTCAAAAGAAGCCAAAAATGAAGTCGTTATTATCCCAACTGATATTATAAACTAGCGACCCGCCCCGGCTTCGCATGGGCATAAAAAACCTTCCTCTTGAATCGCTCTTTCTGTTATAAAAATACGCATCAAAATCCGTTGCGTAGTTTCAAAGATTTAAGCATACATAGGGATATAGGGACAGAGAAAGCGACTTTGTTTCATACTATGTAGTGATGCGAAAGTGAGTTTGTATATTTGTTTGTTTGTTGCCTCTTCACGCCCTATCTACTGAACCAATCTTGCTGAAATTTCGCATACACATAGCTAGGAGTATTGAGAAGGACATAGAATCTTTAAAACTTTTCATCCCGGGAAACATCACTATTCCCGAGAAAAATACATGCAGGCGAAGCTGCTGGCGAAAGCTAGTATATTATAAAATAATATTAATTATAGTTAGAAGTACCTTTCATCCCGGGGGATGAACTAACTATAAAAATTAAAAACACTGTTCCTGAGGGAATCTCATGCGGGCGAAGCCGCGAGCGAAAGCTAGTATTTTATAATATAGACAAACAGTTATTCAGTGTCGAAAATGTACATTTACTCATAACTTTTGATGCAAATAATTTTTTGACATTAGATTTAGAATTGAAGAGGTATTTTTATTCTGTCATCTTATTCCTTTCATGCTGCTACCACACTGGTCTATTCGCGTATTTGCGCAAAATATTCGACGAAAAGGCAAATAGCGCAACTACCGCAAATACATGGAGGCAGATACCAAATACTCATACACATTCTGTATTTGCCCTGCGGAATAGGCCAATAACGCAAAAGTTTTGGCAAATATACCGACCACAGAGGTTATTTGTCAAATAGGCAAATATTCGAATACAAATTATACAAATAGCCAAGTATGGTAGCACCATCACGATTATAGCAAAATATGAATTTGAGATATATTTTTGTGAATAAGTAGCAGCGTAAACGTGTTATATACTGGACCATCTATACAATTAAATAAAATTAGAGTGTCTGATTGTAATATTTAAAAAAATAGTTTTTTGTTACTAAATGCATATGAATGTATACACGGTAGGTACATATATAAAATAGTATTTTTTACTATCTTTGTACAGACAAAGACACGCTCCGATTTTTATGTATGTCTGTTTATTTATTCCGCCTAATCTCCGGGATGGCTGAACCGACGTGACTTTCACTGGCAGATAGCTGATGTTATAAGGAGTAACTTAGGCTACTTTCATTTTAGAAATATTTTCATTAACTGACACACGCAGAGTAAGTCGCGGGCACAGCTAGTATACAATAAAATAACAGGTCATTTTTATCACTAGATAAAATACGTATTGAAAATATTTTTTCTTTGCCATAATGTCTAATTGGCCTACACTGGTAGAATGAATGAACAGAGGTAGAATTATACAATTAGTTCAGTAAGAGTCTATTCAATTCCTACTGCAAAATAGTAACAGTCTTAAATACGAGCAAATAGCGAATCTACACTACATTATTAACTATTGTATCTACTATATAAAAATAAATTAAGTATATTTAATACAAATAAATAGTTGCATATTGCTATTATTGTTTTTATACATTCTTTAAAGACAAGTGCGTAAAGTAAAGACTAATTTATACACACAAGTGTGTAACACAAAAATACAATTATTTCACTTGAGCCACTTAGGACAAGTGATCCACCAACTAAATTATCATATACATTGTTGTGTGTATAACTGTACATACATTAATATGTAAAATAAAAAATAAATAAGAATCAAAATCGGCTCGGTACTACTAAAAATTTATAACTTTTTTTGTCTTTTTTATGCTAATTTTAGTGATTAAATTGGAATCGCTGGTCAGATTAAAAAAAAAAATATTTTATCATAGGATATGGACTTATTATTGAGAAAGGATTATAGGGTTTAGTAGACACATATTCCGAATGTGCGAAACTAGTACAAATTATAATGCAATACTCGGCAATAAATTCTTTTCATTCTATAAAAAAAATGCAAAATAGGGATGGATTTACTGAAACTAACACCCATATTCTCAAACGTTTCCTCAAACTCCACTCATCCTCACTCGACCTCAATGGTATTTATAGTTGACACTAGCTTCCTCACCTTAAGGAAATTACTCAATGGAGGTGAGGAACGAACTGTCAAAATATAAGATTGGTCGAGAGGTACCTTAAGGAAGCCTCGAACGTTTCGTTTAACGAAAAGTAGATGCATTTATTGAGGACCAGATTTAAAAGAACTTGTACCTACTATAATAAGTTCTTTGAGTATTAAGTATTTGTTGTTTTATAATAAATCTATACCAGTAGGCTAAAATTGAAAAATAAACTTTGTCAAAAACTCTCTGTACGTCAAAAAGTTAAGCGGTTTACCAACATACAGAAATGAAACGGGACGTCATTCCTTGACTCATCCTCACTGGAGTTTCCTCAAGGAAACAATCAAGAATACCATTTTCAAGGAAAGTTGGAGGACTTCTTTGAGGCGTCCTCGAATGAGGTTGAGTGGAGGCGACCTATGATGAAACGTTTGAGAATATGGGTGTAAGTATCCAATCTTTTTATCTAACAGTAGACTTACAATTTGAACCAACATTAACCAGCCCATTCAGCATATTACTAGATGCTCCATTACTATACGTATTCCTATTGACAATTTCGTCTATACATTCTAACAAATGCTCAAAATAATTAGGAAAATTATCGTAACTCGGATAAACATTTATATCTATGATCGCGTGGTTACCAGTCTCATTCTCTATGACCACGTCAAAACCTGCTAACAATAAACCTATATCTCTCCTAAGAACCCTAATAACGTTTTTAATTTTCTCCTCATTTAGTGTCATTCTAATATCAGCCTTATCGTGAGGGTCTAAGATTGAAAGCGTTGATTGGCTATCGGCTTTGCAGACCTCTCCTGTGCTATAAAATATTGGTTCTTGGTCCTCTGATGCGTAGAAGTTTTTCAGACTTGGTCTCTTGCAAATGTGATATCTGTAAAAAAAATTAAGACTTTAAAAGAATTACATGGAAAGACCTGCATCTGTGCTCAAGCTGCTATCCGGAAATCGTGGGTTTGAATTCCACGGGAAGCATACTTTGTGTTACCAGTGTATAGAATTGAATTCTTGAATCACCTAATCGTCCGATATGAAAGATGATTTTGGGTTTCTGATGGCTGTTAGGTCGTTGGTCTCGGCTGCCATCTTGTGGTATTTTTTTTAATCTTTTTACGGCCATGGAATCAAGTCCTTTAAGGCCTTTCTTCAATTTATTAATCTTCTTCAGTCCTACTTTAGTCAAGTCAAGTCAAAATTGTCAAGTCAGTAGTCTTATCTAGTCAAGTGAGTAATTCTAGTCAGTCAGATGGCTAAGTGAAGCGGTGGAAAAAATTCACTTACCTATAACTTGGGAGATTTTGTTGACAAAGATAAAAGTCACGTAATCAACACTGTATCACTTCCCAACACACGCTTGTTCACGAACACTTTGCGAATAATAATCCACCAATATTAAGCACAAATAGTCGAAAAAACTTAAGTTTTGGAAATTAAATACAGCGCCGACATAGCGACAGTTTACTTTCCCTCCAAAAACTCGCCCCATCTTGTGGTAGTTGAAAATTTCACGTCAGAGCTCTGACAGCAAGATGTGAAAGGTTTGTAACTCACGCAATTTAGACAAAAGCAAAAGCTCCATTGACGTTGTAACCTACACAATAGTGTACCGAATGGATTGAAGATATGTACAATACAAATAAGTACAAAAAAATATAATGTAACATACCTGTTCCCTATTAAATAAACTTTATGCAACACAGCATTATGATTCACGAAACTTTGAACAACACACGGCGGCCTACACACACTGAGGCCCCTCTCATTAAATATCACGATCATTTCGTGGGCAGACTTCGAGCCATGGGCTATCGAGGGCTTGCATATAACTGGGAACTCGACGCCTCGCTGCCTCATTATAGCTGCATTCAGTTCTATGTCGTTTGTGGTGAACTCTGCGAATGTGGGTGTGAAGATACCATGGCTCTGGAATGATGGCTCGTTCTGCAGTATTGAGTAGTAGCAGTTTCTGAAAGATATTTTATGTTTTTAGATTTAGGTTAGAAGAAAATTACATAACGTTAATTTGAGAATAAAAAACATATCATCCTCGCAAACAATAAGAAAAGTGCTTGAAAACTTTATTGGCATTACTGGGGCCTTAATCTACACTAATCCCAATTCAAGAGCAATATACTCAGAATAGATAATAGTATACTATTATTCTATCTGTGATAGAATATACGCGAATTTAAGCCTACTTCTTACTTACGGACAAGAAATAAAATCGTATATACTACCAAAACATTTGACGTCAACAAATAGAGGAAGACATCCCCAATCAAAAATAAACCTTATGTATTATTTCTTATTGGTTATTTCACCCCTCATGATACACATACTCCTTTTTAGACGGCGAGTATCAAATACTAAGGAAAAATACGCCAACGTTGAAATTCCTAGGTAGTTTGTCGACCTCTAGTGCGGGGTTACCACACCAGGCTAAGACTACGACGGGGAAACCATTCGGCACAGCTAGTGGTTGTATAAAAAAAAGGAACATTTTGTTTATTGTAGGTGTTAATGTATGAAAAAGTATACCTGTTAAGTAATATCCTCACATTATCCAGGGGGTCGATCACAGATATTTTCGGGTTATTCGATAAATACTGCTCCACTCTGTTGATGATGGCAGACGCCTGTGTAGAAATACAAAATAAACAAATTTGAATTTAATAATTATAAAGCTAAAAGTGTTTGTTAGTTGAACAACTCTGGAAGTATCAGACGGATTCACAAAATTATTTTTGCCCTAAAGAACGAGGCCAAGAAAATTGACATGATCTGGAGAGAAATCAAACGTGAAGTCCAAGATATGGCCACGTGAAGTGAGATACTAACTACCCGTGATAGGAGAAATAGAACGTCAAGTTTTTGCATATGCCTGATTTTCAAAGAAGGCTAGAGGCTGTAGTACATACACATCACTGGCGGGTAAACCGCAGAATACAGTTAGTATGTACTATATTAAAAAAAAGTTTCAAAAGGTGAAAGACGAGTTTCTTTCACTTTTCAATACATGTTAACAAGGGTAAAGTGACAAGGGGACACGGGATTGAAGTTATTAATATGCAGGTTATTGTAAACAATACAACACTTGACATTGAGCGTTGATATTTTAAAGATCTTTTATGTCAAGAACATTTTCAACAATTAATCACTGCTTATTCATCCACGACAGTCTTTAAAGGTAAAAAATTGTGTAATCAGATGCTGAGACTATTCATGTTTCAGACGAACAAGTACAGTCATCAGCATAACAGCAAAGTCACTTGCTAAAGAAATAACGCTCATGAACGAAAGCAAAATTCTGCGACTTTTCGTTTCAAAAATTTCATAGTAAATATGCATAGTTTATTTTTTTCTCAAAATAATTTCATTTAAAAAATCTTCGCCTCTTCTAAGGTTACTTATCTAGTTACCCAATCATTCGAGCGTGTTTCCCAATTGTATCTGAGTCGCTTCAGAGATTTACGCTTTAATCATGGTCCTAAGTACATTAAGTGGTAAGAACTGATGCCACCTTTTTACTCCTACATATTATCTACATGAATCAAGTAGATTCTCAGAAGACCTAAAACTTATGAAAATCCGGTATATCAACGTATCAAGGGTGTTATTAGCTAATGCCATTCGCATCGGTTCGGTTCGGTCGACGCGATGCGAAAACGGCCGATGCGCGATGGAGAAGCGACCTTATTGCGTCGAAATAAAGATTTCTCTGACCGGCTGAAGCCGGATTCCGCGTCGAGTGTGGGTACTCCCTAAGCCGGATACCACACAATGATAATAGTTTGCCCATTGTCCACCATAGTCTTAAAACAAGGATTAATGTCGTGTTTGCTTATATAGACAGTAGATTGTGTGTCGTACGTTAAACGATAATAATCGCAAATATTGATTGTAGACACCGAAGATGACCAAACAATGATCTTACACAATGAAAGTTTTGTTTTGTTTCTTAATATTTCCAAAACCTGAAGATTTAGCTATATCACACCACACTTTTTCCTGTAGTCATAATGGCTATAATAGGCAGGACTATATTGATTTTTTTCAATCTTGACCATCTCTATATAAAAAAGTAATAATTAGTCTATGTCTCGTTCCAAATTCAAATCTTACTCTTCTTAAGAGCATGTTTCATAGTTGCATTCTCAGCTTACGCTTTCCATTCCAGGATAGATTTATTCCGCATCATGATATACAATGGAGCTACTGCCGTCTAACTTCTGTAACCTTTTTACAGGGAAACGAAGCTAAATAGGATCTTGATCGAGGTGTGTTATTAGTCAACACTAAAATTTTTCAGGCAATTTGTTATTTTTGAGTGTATGTATGTATATTTAGTGATGATGATTGAGTGACACTGGGTATATAGTACAGTCAAAGTTAGTTTTATAAATACATTTATTTGGTCCACCTTCATGCCAAAACACAAAAGTTTGCTTCTGGGTTTACGAACCTGAATTTAGAATCAAGTATTATGCCCTTAGCATCCCATTCCAGTAAACAGCCTGCAGCTGAAATGATTATGCCTTTATCAGCAAAAATTGCATTATATTTCATATGATAAAGTACATACAAACAGACACAGGACAACATCATCATCATCAGGGTCATTGACTTTTTAGCCCAAATGATATGGATATGTAAAAAACTACCAGCCGCCTGGGGCTTCCTTTTTTTCTTTTAAATTTAAAATAGTTACCTACCTACCAAATTTGGTTAGACCTTTCGCTACTGTATATTATTTGCCTAGTCTTGCTTTTGTATACTATATTTTATTTATTCAGTTTTAGGAAGATTTACAGCTATTACACGAGAGAATGGTAACTTAAATAGATGACAAAAAGCCAATTAAATTTAATCTATTATACAATAAATATATCTGTAAAAATAGATCATGATTATACCTTGGCGTCACCTTGATCGGCCGCGGCGATGATGTCGGTCAGCTTGTGGAGAAACACGTCTATGTGACCCTGCTCTTCTAAAGGCTTCTCAAGGTCCATCTGCAATGTCATGAACAGATAAAAAATGATTAAGATAATAGATTAGAATACACTTTATCTACTACACTGGTTATATATATATATATATATATATATATCTTCGCTAGCTATTCCCGTGCCCTTACTTTGTAATTGTTTGTTTATACAAAATAAGAGTGAATACAAAAGCGTAGAAATATAAAACAAAGGTACAATGGCGGACGTATCCCAGAAAGAAAACTCTACTATGAGGATGGAAACTGGTGTATTCTTAAGAAACAAAAATAAGTCTTTAACCTGGTAAATGCAATAACTCAAACTTAGAAATACTTCAACATTTTCAAAATTACATTTTGAAAACCCTGTGTAATGCGGCTTGCTTCATATGGAACATGGAAATGAATACTTGGAGATATGCACAATCAAAGAGGGAATAGAAAAGGCTTGCGAGGCACACAAACAGAGACTCGAAGAACACAGAAATCATCTGGCCACAACACTGTTGAACGCAAGTTCTGACTGAAAGAACAAGACTACATAGTGTAAAATTTAATGATTGTATTAAAATGAGGGATGACTCATCACTGGATGTGCAAATTGAAAATGACTAAACCTGCTTAAACATATCTGTGTCCCTAGTAAGAGTTTTTCTTAGTCGCTAGCGACTGCGTTAGGATTTTGTATGGACTTTCTTAGTTGCCTTACTATCTGCCAGAGGCGCTGTACAGGTTTGCCATACTAAATCGCTAACGCAGTCACTAGCGTCTGCGTTACGAAAAACTCATACTAGGGGCACTGATTAAAGTTTTATGGCAGATTGTAGTTAGAAGAGAAAAAAGGAATCAGTGGTTGATTTTAGGGAACTAAATACCTGGACGCTTTGAGAGCATTTTATAAATTAAACACTTAGGTACTTGTAGAAGACATATCAAATAAAAGAGGATTTGTTGTAGATTCAAATGAGCTGTTTAAATAGCAATAGATTATGCCAATCAATACCAATCCAGAGCCAATAATAAGTGTTTATTTGAACTCTTATAACTACTAATATAACTGTAACGTCATAGCCAGGTATGGATGAATAGTCTGACTTCCGTAAACACTTTTATAGGTAAACCAGAGTTGGAGTGTCGCTAAGGGTGCACAAGTCGAACGCTCGCTTGCTTATTTTGGGGGTCACAAGATAACCATTACCTAACCTTCGACCCTCCATAAAGTAGGATTTGTGAAAAATGCCACCATCCCCTCAACCCCTTTTGGGTCATCTAAAATACGGTACAACTCGAAAAATATGGGTCGCACGAAAATCTTCACATTACCAAAAGATATACTACTTAATGCTGTTATCTACAAGTACAACATGGGATAATAAAAAATTAATGTCAATATGACGAGCCAAATCACTCGACATTTTTTTATTGAAATTTTTGCGCACCTTTTGTTTACTCTTAACAGGATACCAGTGGGTCTAAAAATGCCACTTTGAGCAATTCATCGAATTGAATTCATATAACGAATTCCTTAGCAATTCTTTAGCAATTCCTATTTCTTTCAATTTTTTTGAAGAGGAATTGCAGTTTATTTGGCTATTTTACAAAATATAGAGGAATTGCTACAGAATTGAAATATATTTAGAAGTAAATATAGTATTAAAAAGTGAAGGGAACTTTACACAGGTATAAGTGTTAAGTCAGATGCTACACAGTCACTATATCTAGAAAATCCATAGTATAATTGTTTTAACAAATTCTTACATAAACAATACGTCAAATATTTACAATATTACGTACCATTACAACATTGTAACCGTGATTCGTGCAAGCATGCATTAATTCCTTCCAATTAATTTTCTGGCTTTTCTTCTCGGAAATCCATATTCCGATAGTTTTGCAACTTTCGGCCGTACTCATTTTGACGACGAGCAGTATGAAGTGTTAGAAGTAGAGACGGCGGGGATTAACTTTCTTGCTAATGAATGATTCACAAGATAAATAATTTCATTTCCAAGGCAACGAAATTGAGATAAGTATTGGTCGCATTCGTTCGGTAGCACCTGTACGCACTGTAGGTAACACTCATCAATTCAATACCAATTAAATTCACGAAAGTAGGAACAAACCACAAACTTTCCTAAAACTTTTTTTAATTTACTCACATTCATACAAAGACATATAGCATATTCACTGTTTAATTTGCCTATGCTATTGCTTACATCTACACATGTTCTTTACCAGCAAATTGAAGTCAGACAAGCACAAATCAAACAAAATAACAAATTAAAATATCAAATCGATCACAAAATAAATTGAAATTCAGTATCGTTCAAGGCATCACACACACACGACTCGACCAGAGCAGTGTGACCATTTCCAAAATGGTGAATCTGCCCGATACTAGCAAAAAATCTGCCAAACGCAACTTTAGAAAATAACAAAAATATGCCCTCATATAATTGCTTAAGGAGATTGGAGACGGGTATGAATAAATAAAATACTAGGTACAAAATTAAAGAAATTCTTTATTAATCAACTACTTGGGCCAGCGCAAACCGAGCGGCGCGCGGCGAAAATACTGAGAAGTTTTCAATTTAAATTAAACCCCTATTCCTGTATCATAAGATTGAAAATATCATGGCTTAAAAAAGGTCGCCTCACCGAGCTGCGCGCCGATTTTCATTTGTTTCGCCACGTGCCTCTTGGTGTGCGCTAGGTCTTATGTGTCTACATTTGCTTCAAACTTCATGTTTTTCATTTTCATTTATTCATTTGGAGGACATATTTTTAATCATATTTTTATACAAGTACAAAAGGACAAAAGTTGCCACTTCAGTAAATAATTTCCTACCAAATAAATGCATAATGAAGGAAAAAATATAGAAAATTATAAATAATCTATTCTATAAGCTTGCTTTTGTCTTCTTTTTTATACCTATAAGAGATCTATGTATAAAAAAATAAATAAAAAAGAAAACATTCTTTTGAAATCTGCCAAATTCTGCCACTTTTTTAAATCGTCAGCTTAGACTGCCAGGGTTAAAATTTAGGTGTCAAATCTGCCCAAATGGCAGAAATCTGCCACAAATGGTCACCCTGCACCAGAGACCAAACTGCTTTCTTGTCTGTCACTGTCACTGTGTCCTCAGCTAAGTTGACATTGACATTTTGAATATTTTTTTTGGCTGCAAACAGTTGGCAAGCAGCGGCAATTTGCAGTAGAGGAATTTCAAAAATATGATAGCCCTTGACTAACATGACTACTGACTTGACTTGACTCTGTCACTTTGACTAATGTTCTCTATTTAGTTTGTGACTGTGACTCTACTCGACAAAATGAAGAATTTTATATATAAAACTTGATAGGTACTGGCAAAAATAAGCTTTAAGTTTGATTGCCATATTGTGGATTATAGCTAAAACGTAATGATTATATAGAGCACACATTACATGCTCATGCACGCATGATGGTTTTCCATCAAACAAAGGGATGGTACTCAAAAGGTGAATTGAATCGACTGATTTCCAAACAAATAATTTTTTTTTTAATTTATTAATTTATAATTTTAATTTATAATATATTTTTTTTTATTTAATTTATATCAAGAATTTTGCGATGATTTGTTTGGAAATCAGTTGATTTAATTGTTCTATCGTACGTAAATCATCGCAAAATTCTTGATTTAAACTTAAAAATTTAGGATTTTTTGTTTGGAAATCAGTCGATTCAATTCACTTTTCGAGTACCATCCTTTTGTTTGATGGAAAACCATCATGCGTTTGCAGAGGAGTTTTTGGAGGGAAAGTAAACTGTTGCTATGTCCGCGCTGTATTTAATTTCCAAAACTTAAGTTTTTTTCTAGTATTTGTGCATAATATTGGCGGATTATTATTCGCAAAGTGTTCGTGAACAAGCGTGAGTGTTGGGAAGTGGTACAGTGTCGATTACGTGACTTTTTATCTTTGTCACCAAAATCTCCATGTAATAGGTGAAATTTTTCGACCGCTTCACTTAGTCATCTGACTCTGACTAGACTTACTTACTTGACTGTACTAGACTTCTGACTTGACTTTTTGATTTAACTGACAAAGTAGGACTGAAGAAGATTAATAAATTCAAAAAAGGCCTTAAAGGACTAGTTTCCATGGCCGTAAAAACTATTCAAAATAAAAATAAAAACAATTTTGTATTATTTTGTTTTGAAAAATTAGCGATTTTTTATACTTTTTTGTTTAGTTTCTCCTCTTACTTTCAATTTAAAATTTCTCTTATTTCATTTTGCCACATTTTTTTTGTAGAATGTCTGAAGATAGTATTGTAAGTGTAAAATGCCGTTTGCTAGAAATATTTTCCATGTTGGACAATGAAGAATTGGATCACATTGAAAAATGGATTAGTAGTCTATCATTTAAAAAAGGTATAAATTATACTGAATTCATAAATATATATCTCCAAGACGTGAGTGATTACATTGTACTGGCCGCATAACCTCAAAAAAAATATTTTGCAATTTCTTTCAGATTTGGATATTAAGAAATCACTCGTAAATTCTGAGAAAAGCTTGGTGAATATTGGTAACACCATAAAGAAATTGATTCCATTTGATGCTGAGCTTCCTTCTGAGAATATCGTGCCACCTACAGTTGGCGATCAGGCAGACGTCACCAAGGAGAGCTCCTGCCATATAGACGAATTTCTGTATGATGATAATGAACTTGACGAACTTACTAAACAAGGGAAACTTCAACGACATTATTGTTCAGATTGTAATTCCAGAAATATTAAAGTGAGTGTTACAATTAAAATGTTAAATAAAGAGACTAAGTTTTATAAAAATTTAGCTATATGTTCTTGCACTAATTCCTGATATCTTACCAGAGTAAACAATAGAAGCTATAAGGATACATAGTCTCATAATAAAATGCTGTATTAAGGGTTAATAAGAATTATTTAACTGTTCCAGGAGCTAATAATACTGTCGCACTCGACATCCAGAAAAGCGCTGATGTGCATATTCAAATTTCTTTTGCCAAAAGACTTAGAAGACAAACAAATACTGGATGTTGGTTCTAGACTAGGAGCGGTTTTATATGGTGTAAGTTGTATGGTTTTCTTTTGACACAATTATGTCCTATGGGCCACATAGAATAGTACTTAGACCACCTGGTGTGAATTTAAGGGTAAGGTGGTATAAGTTGTTCTGTGGCCCACTGTAGTTAACTAATTGGTGACCCTCAGACATGGGTAACTCCGGATGAGAATATTCAAATAAGCCATTTCATGAATAGGAGCCGGTTCCCTTAATGATTCTGAGCAATTTCTTTTGACTGTCATCCCGGTAACGGTTTCAGTATATTACAAAATTCAAAAAACTGTTATGTTTATAGTTGTATAAATAGATTTAATTAATAATTTTATTTTGTATCTCTTGATGTCTGTATTTGTGTTTATAAATACTGTACATAATAGTTTTATAATTATTTCAGGCATATTATTTATCAAATGTTGGAAGCATTGTAGGTGTGGAAATGAATAAGGAATGCTGTGAACTACAAGAGAGAATAATTGGACAATATTCAATGGACGCAGACAGGGTTAAAGTAGTCCATTCTGATATATTGGACCGAAGTGACATAGTCCACAATTCGGATATTATAATTGTTAACACATTGGACCACTTTGTAGATGCAGACAAACATAGAGAAATATGGTATTTCTTTAAGAAACACATCAAAAAGGGAAGTTATTTAATTACATGCAGAAGTATGGCTGATACTTTGAATGGACTGGAAATTTTTGATGAACTTATTAATTGGGTGACCATTTGCAGGCCAAATCAGATGGAAAACGAAGTCTATTTTAGCTCTGAAGATTGTGATGAAATGTTTTTATATACAGTAAATTAAAAATTTGTGTTAACATATTTTTATTTTATTTACATTGATACAGTAAAGTTTTAATGATAAGGGAGAGGTTTCAATTTCAATGAGGGCAAGATCACTTAGTTATATATCTTTTTAGTGTCTGTATTTGAAATAGACACAAATATGTGATTTTGATATTTTATGAGCCTGATTTTCTATGCCTAATCAAAATTTTTACAAAAAAGTGAAAACTTGGCTTAGGTACTGACACGGCGGCGGAGGGAAAGTAAACGGTCACTAGTTCCGCGCTGTATTTATTTTTCTACTTAGGTTTTTTCGAGTATTTGTACATAATAATATTGGTGGATTATTATTCGCAGTGTTCATGAACAAGCGTGTTGGGAAGTGGTACAGACAGACAGTGTCGATTATGTGACTTTTAGTTTTGTCACCAAAATCTCCAAGTTATAGCTAAGTGAATTTTTTTCCACTGCTTCACTTAGCCCTCTGACTCTGACTAGACCTTATTGACTGGACTAGACTACTGACTTGACTCTTTGAGTTGATTGACTAAAGTAGGACTGAAGAAGACTAATCAATTCAAAATAGGCCTTAAAGGACTAGTTTCCATAGCCGTAAAAAGTATTAAAAAAAATGACACATTTGTTTTTTTTTTCTTTTTTAAGGAGGCAGGACTCGTTCTTTGCGTGGTTTTAATACCCCATCCATCCACTTGCCGAACACTTCACAAACAACTGTTGTTTGCCGAGTGTTCGGCGTTGATGTCAGTTTTTAGTGACAACACAAATGAAAGGGTGTTTATTTGTATTTTCGGCAGTTGTGTTTGCCAAGCGTGTGGATGCCTCGCACCCTTTGATTTGTGAAAAAAATAACATCAATGCCGAACTTTCGGCCAACAACGTCACAAACAGCATCCACACGTCGGCACAGAATTAGTAATAGTACTACGACGATGTCGGTGAATGCTGTTTGTGTTGGCTGTTTGTGAAGAGTTCGGCAAGCGTGAGGATGAGGCATAAAAAGAATGGGTCATGGCAACACCATATCGTTTAAAATTTGATTGAAGTCACAAACTAAATAGAGATACTACGTATCAGACGGGCAAGCCTGAACATTAAAATTGGGCCATAGCAAATTAAATTTCATGGCAACACTGACTGCAAAAATACAAAATGACAAGTATTTTTTTTTATATCGTCGTGGCAGCTATAGTTTTAAAAAAGCTATTTAGGCAAAGGCGAATGAGTTTTAAGTTTTATACAGTATAACCACAGGTTTAACCGTTACTTTAATAGGTGATATTCCATGTTATCCTTCAGGATCTCCTGAAAGATAACATGGAATATCACCTCTTAATGAAAATGTTGTAATGACATACAAAATAAAAGACCGAATGAGTTTAACACATCATTTAATAAGTATATTATTTCTTATCTTTTTTAATTTATAAAAATATTAACACTAAGTAAAATTCACAACTTGTTTGAGCTTGATGTATTGCGTTACGAAGGAAACTCTCTTTCCATCAATATAGTAAACTGAAAAGGAAAATGTTGAAATTATTAAGGGCATTTGATAATCCCAAAATTAAAAAGTGATGCGATATCATCATGATCATTTGAGCCGCAAGCTGTCCACTGCTGGAAATGGGCTTTTCGCATGAATTTACAGCATGACCAATCAAAAGCGGCTTGCATCCAGTACATGCCTACGATATCAAAATAACATACAATATTAGCTAAAGAGTTTGTTCTAGTACTAAAACAACTTATTTTTGTAGACTATTATTTAATTAAGACTATTTATTGCAACATAAAAGTACAAAGATGAAATTATTGGTAGTTGAAAATATACAACAGCAATTCATTCATATCATGTGTTAAAAGGCCAATTGACTTTGTTATACCCGGGGTGAGAGTTCATTCGGAATGGCCTCTCTGTCTCTGACTTGATTCTTTTAACAACAACCAGAGGGCACCCAATACATGCATTCGAAAGCACATTAAAATATGCTTCCTGTGGGAATTGAACCCACGACCAGTAGGTCTGCCGGCAAACGCCTTAACCACTAGATTATTAAAGCAGTTACTGAAATAAAAGGTTTTCGCTTTTGTAACATTATAAAACTATTTAGGTAACTAGGTACCTACTTAGCATAATTACCATTACATTATCCAACTTACCAAGTCACAGAATGTGCTTGTGCTATGTACCCCAGTGTGGATATCAGTTATAGTAAATAAATTGGGATATGCCGATTGCCGTAGTAGCTTGCCAACATCTCTTAGTGATTGTGACACACATTAATACAGAAGCTTAGGTACAGCTTCTGTAGGTTAGTTAGGTTAGTTGGGTCCTGCATTGTTTTTAAGAAACTTAGGTATGTACTTAGTAAAACACTATTCCTTTTGCTTTCTTAACAAGGAATACAACACCACCAAAACATTATCAACACAATTTTCAAATATAATAAAGGCACTGTGAAAATGCTATTTTCCAGTCACCACATGGTCCAGTCAGTCAAAAATCATAGATAATAACGTATGGCGAACAAGGGGGTGAAGAATGAAGTACGGGAGGCAAGACAATTGTCAAAATGTATATTTGCGATTGTCTATGACGTTCTCTATCAATATTTTTTTTTCTTTGAGCTTTATCTGCCGTGATTGAAGTGAAAAAAAATGGCGTTCAACTGCATCTGTCTTTAAGATTTGATGTTGATTACGAGTTTTTGTACAGTATCGGCACTTTCATTCAAATATTTGTATGAAATAGTGGTAAAAAGATGTGGCACGAAGCAAGAAAACAAGAGCGACTGATACGAGGAATGATAGTGGACTATCGCCGACGCGCAGAACGTCGAAAGGATTTCTATGAGAAAATCGTTAGTTTTACTAGTTTCTTCTTTTGAAATGCGATAGCATAGAATAAAAACAAAAATTACAAATAAAATTGAAATCCCATCTTAAAAAATTCAAAGTTATCATTTTTTGTTCATATGATATTTCTATTGCGTTGTAGAAAGCTGAACCAACACAGTTCCTGCAGCTTCATGGTCGTCCTTGCAAAATACATCTGGATCCAGCAGTGGCAGCCGCCGGCGAAGGCCCAGCTATCATGTGTGTACTTTTCATATTTATAAACTTATTAGCTTTCGCCCGCATGAAATTTCCCTCGGGAACAGTGCTTTTTTCCGAGATGAAAGGTACCCTATGTCCTTCTTAATACTCCTAGCTATGTGTATGCGAAATTTCAGGAAGATTGGTTCAGTAGATAGGGCTTGAAGAGGTAACAAATAAACAAACAAATATACAAACTCACTTTCGCATTTATAATACCTATTAGTTGGGATAAAACCTAGAAGGTTTTCGTCAGAGGTTGATTTATATTTATTTTTAAAGTGGCCACCCTACAGAAGTATTTTTACCGTGTTGTCTGTTGTGTCTTAACAGGCGGCTAAGGGAATAAAGGGTCTTATTTTCCTTTACCCCTGTCTGAAAAGTGGCTGTTTCTGCCCCTGTACTCCCATTGGAGTACAGGGGCAGAAACGTAAGGCATTCCTTACGTTCGGGATATGATTAGGATAATGTTAAGATGGCGATGAAATTATTTTTATTTTTGTTTATACTAACTTACCTATCTAGGTTTAAAATTTGTCTATTATATTATTAACTAGCGACCCACCACGGCTTCACATGGGCATTAAAACCTTCCTCTTTAATCACTATTAAAAAAACTGCATCAAAATCTGTTGCATAGTTTTAAAGATTTAAGCATACAAAGGGACATAGGCATAGGTGATATTAGTTTCACATATTTCCTCCAGTGACAGTTTTTTTTACTTGTTTGGTAAGATTTTGAAATAATACTTTTTCTCGCTACTTTTCTTCAGGATGCAATGGCAAGGTGACCCTAACAATATGATTGATCGTTTTGATGTGCGAGCACATTTAGACTTCATTCCCGAGTTGAAGTATCCGGATATACCACCTGAAGAGCTAAGTACTGAAGAGAGGCAATGTAACTATGAAAGATTCAGAATTTTGGCTCAAAATGCATTTCTTGGCATAAGTGAGTATTGAAAGAATGTTTAATATGATATGGTCAGATCAGAATCATAAATCGATTGTTTGCTTGGGTACCTCTTCATTGGAGTGTGTTTCAAGGTTGCATCTTTAGCTTACACTTAAGAGCCCAAAGTACACACTATTGCTTATGGTTCTGATTTGGCAGAACTGGTTATTACAATGGAGCAACTGCCATTTGACCTCCGTAACCTTTTATACAAGAAAACCAGACCCACAGGAGCATGACCCGGGTGTGTTAGTGGTTAACTGTCAGATTTTACAGGCTATTATGTGTATGCGAAATTCCAGGAAGATTGGTAAAGTATATTGGGCACGAAGAGGACAAACAAACAAATATACAAACTCACTTTTGCATTTATAATATTAGTTTTGTTTGTAGATTTTGTTCTAAATGCAAAGGTTTCTTAGTGAATGGTTTGTGATGAAATAGGTGAGATAAAGAATTTCATATATCAACATCATTTTCGTCAGCTTCACTTACATCTAGGGTAACACTGAGGAATGCAATAGAGTGTTGTAGACAATTAACATGTTCGCGGACGTTTTAGAAAACACAATAGAAGTTTAATTGTTATAACGGCTATAGCAGTTGTGTGTCCGCTAATTTGTTAAATAACTGTTGTTATAAGTTGCGGCAGGGAATGTGTTATTAAAATGGTAAATTATTTTTGCATATTATAACCCATTCTTGGAGCGACTAATGAATTTATCAATTAGTAGGTATAAGGGAAAAGAATAACCTTAATTTTGAATTGTTGCAGGTGAGGATAAATTTCTCCAACAACTAGCAATCGAAGAGCAGTTTGGCGTTACATTAGAAGAGAAAGAGATGCAGAAAGAAAAACTTAACGAAAAGAAAGGGACCGGTGCAGCCATAGGCTACAATTATAATGATCCAGGCGCCATCCAACCCTCTAGCTCTAACGGTAGATTCAGCTTACCTTACAATGCTGCCAACTTGAAGGATTTAATATTTGTTTGGATGCGGGGTAGTTGTTTGTTAATTAGGATGATTTAGGAGTATTTTGATGGCTCTAGTGTTACGTTACAGGCTCTGAGGTCAAAAAAGTGGATCAAAAGGATTCGGATGACGAGTCTGATCTAGAAATCATTGATGTGGACCTCAGTATTGATGTGAACAAGATGGATTCTTCACAGGTAAGTTGTTTTACTTTGTGTTTTTTGTATCATCTCTTTGCATGTTAAAAATCAAGTCAAAACTATTACTAGAAGCTGTAATATCCGCCTCAGCTTTAACTATTTGGAATTTCATTGCACTAATTAAAAATGCAGCTTAACATACTTTCTTTACATAAGTATTGATTGATCATGGGACATTGTTATGATTTCATATACAATAAGACAACTGTGATTTGGACACTTGCATTTACCACAACTACATCCTAATCATAATAATGAGAAATCCCAATGACTCGCAACCCTTATTATTTCCCCCAACATGAGGTATAATTTTACTTTTATCACCGGGGTGGTGGAATTTTTTCTCCAATCAGATAGACATTACCTCTGCTATTCCCGTATTACCGTTACTAACGACATTATTGATGTATACCAGGGTCGTCCTAATAGAACGCGAATGCGCGATAGCAAAAACCGAGTGTCCTCCAATGATCATCGCGCGAATTTAAATTAGGACAGCCTATTCGAATACAATATGTTTGATCCATTTCGACGTTTAATACCACATACGAAAAATACTAACCATGAAATTTTGGATTGATCGCGCGTTCGTAGGAAATAAGTTGGCGCGAATAGATTTTAAAAATTTTATATGCGCGACTGCGTCTGGCGATTGTTAGTTAGGACCACAGAATTTAGAAGTGGCATAGCGCACGAAAAACGTGTCACTAGTTCGGCTTGCAAGCCAACGCTTCACACGGAAAAAATGGGCGGGGAATTTGATTGCGTCATTTATTGCCATTGTTATTGGTCGATAATATTAGGTGGCTTTGTTGTAAACTACGTATAAATTATAATAATAAAGTGTGATGTGGTTTACATAGGTTTACATGTATTAATTGAAGATAAGAAGAGCGAATACGCTGCCACACTGATCCTGGAACTAAATCCGCGTCAAAACATTTCTATTCGAATAATTTCTCTGTTTTGTGGATAGGACACCTATTTGAGTTCAATAGGTTTTATCTCGTAATTTTACTCGTACGAACGCGGTACGAACCTACGATGATCGCGCATTCGCGTTCTATTAGGACGATGCCTCAGAGATCATGAGGCTAGTTCAGCTCCGTTGCCTCCTTTCAACCAAACGCTCAAATATGTTCCTATACTAATCAACCTTTACGGAGGGCAGGCTCACGTACTGAACTTGGTGGGGCCCCAGTTCGGCATGGCCGGCTGCGATCTCTTCTCATTTCTTACGGGAGACGCGGACGATGCCGAACATCAGAAACAGTTGCTGAGGGAAGAGAAAGAGAAGGCGATGTTTTCTGGACGAAAAAGCAGGAGAGAGAGACGAGCACACCGGTGAGTGTTACTTGTTTAATATTTTCAAGAAATCCATACGAAAATGATAAAACCCTAAATAAGATCACTCGTGGCTCTGTCAAAATTTTCTCAGAATCTACTGGACCAAATCAGATGAAAGGTAATCCTTTGACCTAAACACAGATGTGCAAAGTAAATAAGTATTTTTTTTAATATGGCTAAATTTCGCGTGGCTAATTAGAAAATAAAAAAATAGTTTTGCGAACCTTACGGTTTCAAATGAAAGGGCTTATTATGAGGATCTCAAATATATTTTAGTGATTCCTATCCCAACTAATATTATAAATGCGAAAGTGAGTTTGTATATTTGTTTGTTTGTTACCTCTTCTCTCCATATCTACTGAACCAATCTTCCTGAAGTTTTCGCATAGACATAGCTAGGGAGTATTAAGAAGGACATAGGGTACCTTTCATCCCGGAAAAAAGCATTGTTCCCAACGGAAATTCATGCCGGCGAAGCTGCCAGCAAAAGCTAGTTTGTCAAATGATTGAATGAATGAGCTAGCAATGGTAATGAGTTTTGGAGGGAAAGTAAATTGTTGTTATGTCCGCGCTGTATTTAATTTCCAGAACTTAGGTTTTTTTCGAGTATTTGTGCATAATATTGGCGGATTATTATTTGCAAAGTGTTCGTGAACAAGCGTGAGTGTTGGGAAGTTGTACAGTGTCGATTACGTGACTTTTTATCTTTGTCACCAAAATCTCCAAATTATAGCTAAGTGAAAATTTTCCACCGCCATCCATTCATTTGACTAGCCTTACGTACTTGACTGGACCGAACTAGCCTACTGACTTGACTAAAGTAGGGCTGAAGAAGATTAATAAATTCAAGAAAGGCCTTATAAGACTAGATTCCATGGCCGTAAAAAGTCTTCTACTTTGTCCACCCCTTATCCCAGTTCATCTGGGGTCGGGTCTCGTGGATTTGCCCCAGAGATTTCTACTCCGGGTTGTCTTTACGTCTAGCTTCTCCTTGTGTATCTCTTTCTCCATGTTTTTCACCCATGTAGCTGGTGGCCTGCCCTTAGGTTTTTCAGGGATATTTAATACTTTGTTAATGGCCGTAAAAAGTATTTAAAAAAAAAAGCAATGGCAATTTTTCGCGATAGAATAGAATATTTCAGCGACAAGAAGCTGGCCACTCGCGTGGTGTCCCCTCCCTCGTACGCAGTGGGCGTGGCCGCTCCCCGCTCTCGCTCGGCCAGCGCCAGCCGCAGCAGCGCCAGCCCCGACCCGGGCTCCATACAGTTCATCACGTCATTCGGCGCTGACGAGCGTGAGTGAGACATTACAGCGATATTACGGCTCACAACAAGCGTAGGGATGTGTTTCCAAGCATTAGGTGCACCCTACACGCTAATGAGTGCATGATGGAAAACCATCAAACAAAGGGATGGTACTCGAAAGGTGAATTGAATCGACTGATTTCCAAACAGAAAATCCTAAATTTTTTAGTTTAAAGCAAGAATGATGATGATTTACGATGGAACAATTATTAATTCAACCGATTTCCGAACAAATCATCTCAAAATTTCTTGATATAAATTAAAAAAAATTAAATGATTTGTTTGGTAATCGGTCGATTCAATTCACCTTTCGATCTACCATCCGATTGTTTGATGGTTTTCCATCATGCACGCATGAACGTCTAGGGTGCGCCTTACACGACTGTTTGTTGTCATGAATAATACTCTGCCTCCGTGGTCCAGTGGTTAAGGCGTTGGCTTGTAGACCCGGGGGTCGTGGGTTCGATTCCCACGGGAAGCATACTTTGTTTAGTTGTTTCCAGATTGGCTAGGATATTGTTTGGCAGGCTTGAATCACCCGATTGTCTGATAATAAAGATGATTCCGTGCTTCGGAAGGCACGTTAAGCCGTTGGTCCCGACTGACATCTGGTAGATGTTAAAGGAACTACGTCAGAGGCTGAGAGGCGGTTCCGAAAAATTTTGATACCAGGGTGTGCATGGTCGATTGACTGTGCGCCTACTCGAAATGATGATGATGATGATTAAATAAAAAACATAGCAACAAATCGGAATCTGAATACCCAACAAAATCAACAATATAATGGTGTTTTCATGAACCCTAAGGTTGACTGAAAGAGATTGCTGTAGCAATAAGTCTCCTTTGTGCCTCATTGTTTTAAGTAAAGCTGTTTTATGTAATTTTATTATTTTGTGGTGCGATAAAGAGTATTTGTATTGTATTGTAACTATATTTTATGCTTCAATCAATGGGACATATTTGACAATGTGCGAAGGATAAAACAATGATAATGAAAATCTCTTGCAACTTCGTACTGCCAGAAGTAAAATGCTATAAAATGGATTCACTTCGATACATTTTTAGTTCAAAATCATGAGTAAGTCCATATATATCCGCAAGTAAGGACCAACTATTTTAGTTTTATTAATAGTGTAACTAACCTGCCTTATGTTTAATTTTTTTTTTCTTTATAGCTCCACCGCCTTCCAAACCGTTGTACTCTGAAAAACTGAAACAAAACTTGAAGAAAGAACCACTATATTCTGACGTTGTTCGCAAACCAAAACCCAGGTATTGTCACATAAACATTCACCTTAATACTATGAGTCATTTATATAAAATTCACTACTGTAAATTAAAAAATTCCTCATAGTCATACATTCTTGTAGGTAAAAACTGCGCAGTTAATAAATTCGGGAATCTATTTACAAATCGTATAACCAAAAATAACCAAGGTTTTTCTTCCGTCTCCATAACAACCAATCAACAAAATCAATAATAGATAATTTAAAGTTTTTTTTTTATTTGTTCTGTGCAATCGGCGGAGGTTTGACACCTTAACCGATTGCACAAAAACAGTGCATCCCCACATTCTCAAAATTATTATACTCATCATTCCATTCATTTTTCCAGTTTTCAGTCGCCAATTTTATTATTAACATTTTTAAATTTTATCAGGAGATCAAGTTCGTCCGAAAGGCCACAAATGGGTCCGCACTTCCCGTCAAGGTCACGATCTCGATCGGCCCGCTCAAAATCAAGGTCAAGGTCACCTACAAGATCCCGTTCCAGATCGAGAGGCTCGAGACGATCAAGATCCTATTCAAAAGCAAGATCGATCTCACCTTCGAGGGCCCGATCGATTTCTCGTTCGAGATCTCGGTCTTGGAGGAAGTCTCGATCGTATTCGAGGTCGAGGTCAAGGTCATACAGCCCGAGGAGATCGAGGTCGAGGTCAAGGTCACGTAACTACAGGAATAGACGTTCGCGGAGTCCTCAAAAGTTTGTATTATTGTATATTTATGCTTCAAGTTTTTTTTAGAGTTTGTATATATGAGAGTCATATAAACAAGCATTTTTTTATAATAATAATAATAATAAATCTTTATTGCAGCCATAAATTGCCATATTAACACAATATAAAAAAAATTATTATTAGAGATGATCCAAGTATTGATATAAAAAAAAAAACGCGTTGGCTGTGTGACTATTGTAAGTGACTATTAGTCATTACTGGTATCATTGAATGCTTTTGGCTATTTGACTGTTAGGTTTAATTAAATGTGACCTAAACCAATAAATTTTACTATTGAGTACTTTTGTACAAAAAAAAATTACCATTTTTTTACACTGATAATTTATCACAAAAAACTTTAAACTATAGTAACATTGAATAATTTATATTTGTTTACTATTTCCAGTCAAACTAGTGGCTATGACAAGCGTAATAACTCCAGGTCCAAATCATTTGAAAGGTAAGCCCATTTAATGTTTGTTATTTTTGAAGAATTGGAGACCAAACAATAAAATCTTGTTTTATCATGTTCTTAAAAGGAAAGGTAAGTTTTTATTGTAGGAAGAAGATTGTAGACCTTTTAGGTTATTATCTGTACGTCTGTAATATATAATACTTATTATTATTTATGTATTTATATATCTAGGTATACATGTAAGTATATACATATACTTACATGTATACCTAGATACATGTAAGTATATGTATATACATGTAAGTAGTTTATGTAAATTTATTACTATTATATTAAACCCACATTACGATCTTTGCTTGACCCAAAGGTTGACTGTTAGATAATGCTTTTAGCATTAAGTTCGCCTATTGTGCTATACAACTGTATATTGTAAAATAAAGTTTAATTAAATAAATAAATACTAGTTCTAGTGTATATAGCTGGTAAGTTAAATGATTAACTAAAGTCCATTAGGAGTACCCAAAATGGGCGAGCGTTTATGACAAGAGTAATGAGTGTGGAGGAAGCGAGGGAGGTATGTAAGGATCGTAGCCAATGGAAATCTCTAGTCTCTGCCTACTCCTTTTGCGGTCTATTCCTTTGCTTCGTTCGGTAAAAAAAACAAATGTCATTGTCATGTTGGTAAACATGGTTTTGGTTGTCATAAATGTCATTTATGACAACCAAAACCAACATGACAATGACATTCATGACAACCAAAACCAACAATGACATTTGTTTTTTTTACCGAACGAAGCAAAGGAATAAACCGCAAAAGCCGTAGCGACGCCATTAATTCGTCATTAAAAAATAATATTTTATTTAAAATAATTGGCTGATTCTAAAAATCTGACATTTTTTCTGGTATCAAGGAACCTTATTCCTACCGACAGAAAAAAATTCAAGCGTTTTAAAAATTTTCACTCCTACCCTATTGCTCGACTTTCTAAGACGAAGATATTTAACGTCCACACATTACCTAGACATAGCGTGTCTCTAAAATAGCTTCAACAATGAACACAAGGTTTGTTTGGTAGCTCGGAGCGCGCGGGGCAGACAGTGCCGCGGTACTACGGCCGCAGGGCTGCGGACAAGTCCTCCAGCGAACTGTCGCTAGACTCCGACAGCAGCGATGACAACCAAAACAAGTTAGTAGATTTTGTTTATTATTGTGTTTTTGTCTATTATTGTTGACTAGAATTTACTTATTATATTATATAATATTTAATTTTGAATAGACTTTGAACTAGCGACCCGCCCCGGCTTCGCATGGGCATAAAAACCTTCCTCTTGAATCATCTCTATCTATTAAAAAATCCGCATCAAAATCCGTTGCGTAGTTTTAAAGATTTAAGCATACAAAGGGACATAGGTACAGAGAACTTTGTTTTATACTATGTAGTGATTAGTTCAACCAAATTCGCCGAAAGGAAAGTTTAAGCTTACCTACTGAACTCTCTTGTATAGGCATAATACCCCACACATAAGTTGGACATAAACGGGACGTGCGGGGGTTGCGCACGTTAAAATTCGTATGAAAATCGGTTACTGCGCATTCAAGGTCATTACAGTTTATTGCCAACTTATATGCCGCGAACTATACCATCGTCAACATTACTCTATTTGCATTTGTATAAAACTATTGAGCCAAGAGCTAATAGGTAAACTAAAAAATATTTATAAAATATTCATCCTCTATTATCTAGAAAAAAGAAGATATCTATATTTATGTATCTAGGTTTAATTAAAAATTAAATCGAAATAGTTTATTTACCGTAAGTTTCTTTGCTGGTGTTCTTACAAGAAACCATGTCAAAGGCCATGATAAACATCCAAGACCCAGGTCTATCTGAAAAAGATAGTTTTCCATCCTGACCTGATTGGGGATCGACCCTGGGACCCCCGTTTTTAGAAACCCCCGGGTTAGAAACTACAATACACTGAAAATCTACAGAGTCAATTGACCTAGTAGTCCTTGCTTCAAAATGCATGTTAGGCAGTTGATTGGTTTTTTATATCGCTATAGATGGCAGATACTATTTCAGAGGCCTTAGGCAGCCTAAAAAATCTGTATCTATCGGTCAGTAAACTTTTCAAAACTAATGAAATGAATCCATTTTAATGAAAATTGTTCGATCTTAGGGAGGTTTGTCAAAAGCTTTTAAGACTCGGTGAACACTAGCGCCACCATCATTTAAAAATCATTATTCACTGAAAAAACAAGTTATCAAAAATCCGTGTTATGAAATTAAGGTTCTGGATCTGAAGTTAATTTTAATCATGTTAAATTATTAAATTATAGTTCCCTATAGTTATAATTTGCAAAACTGCTAAAAGTGGCCTTGACTAAACGAGGTTGTCCACCTTAAGCGCTATACTAATAGGAATTTCATAAATGTGTTTTATGTGCATTATTTTTAATCAAAACGTGTATAATTGACATTTGTTTTTTTTTTTCAATTTCCAGATCGGCAGGCAATAAACCGAACACAAACCAGAATCAGTTACGATTGTCTGGATCCAGCTCCAAAGTCAGTAAGAATCATTATTTACACCGTACGCTTATATTTAGCCGCTCAATACCTGTTTTGTTACCGAGTATAGTTCTATTGAAATTAACATTTTACTTCTTAAAAACTTTATACAGTAACCAAGAGGTATATGTTTGGAATTTTTGATTCGAAATCATTCGAAAACGAATAAAAATAAAAATAAATCACAGATTTCATATTTTTTATTCCCTGGTAGATTATTTTTGAAGACGAAGAATTTATGACGTTTCTAATTTTGCCCACTGTTGAGAATTAGACCTTTTCGTTAGAGGAGTTAAGCTTAAAACGCTACGAAGCTGTCAGTGCGTGTTGACAAGTTCTTTCTACCACTTTTGCATAACATGAACACTTTAATAGTGTTTTCTACACTATAAAATTGTTCAAATCAGTTTGCCATTAGTTCTATCTACCATAAATTGTTCGATAGAACAGGTGAGACTTAAGAGTTCCACTAGTTCTACTATTTTAAATCATAGGACTAGTTAGAATTAATTATAGGGGACAAATCACACAGATTGAGTCAGCCCCAAAGCAAGTTCGAGACCTGTGTTATGAGATACTAACGCAACGATACTATATTTTATAACAAATACATATATAGATAAACATCCAAGACCCAGGCCAATCGGAAAAAGATCATTTTTCATCTTGACCTGACCGGGGATCGAACCCGGGACCTTCTGAGTAGCGGTCAAGCATGTTAACCATTACGCCACTGAGGTCGTCAAAAAGTTAGAAAAATGTCCAATTAGTTCTATCATAGAACAATTCAATAGAAGTAATGGGAACAAAGGATTATTGATAGGTGCGGACTCGACAATTATTTTATTATTAGAGAAAACAAACAGTAATGCGTATAAATTTACTGCATAGACTATTATGTTATGATGTTTTAGCAAATTAATATTTCTATTAATAATGACCAATAATTCATAGCAGTCATAATAGATATACTCTTTATTGTACCATTATCATACAAATTATACATGTTGAATACAAATACAAACAATGTGAACAAAGGCGGACTTATCGCTAATGCAATTTCTTCCAGCCAACCTTAGGGTGGATAGGAACAACGTTAATTAACATAATGTTAAGCTTGTGCGCTTTATCTTGTACTAGCGACCCTCCTCGGCTTCGCATGGGCATAAAAACCTTCTTGAATCACTCATCTATTTAAAAATAAATATTTATTAAAAAACCGCATCAAAATCCGTTGCGTTAGTTTGCATGTGTTAATAATAATTATTATTGTACGTCCTTTTTGGGCAGATCACAGTGGTTCAACCATTTCTATTACATTATCCAATTTTTCACCTATGTTTCACAATAAAGTATTTTTGATTTGATTTGATTTTGCGTAGTTTTAAAGATTTAAGCATACAAAGGGAAGAAAAAGCGACTTTGTTTTATACTATGTAGTGATGTACGTACATACACTCGCACAACGATATCCTAACCCGTGTTTATTCTTACTAGATGTTATTTATCTACTTTACAAAATAGCATTTCTTGCTGTAATTAAATTATTTTGCAAAACTTTTGCATAAAAACATTTTATGCCACTAATATGAAAACCATTAGGCAATTCTAAGTGTGATAGAGGCAGACAGTACGTACTATTAGTCCCTATATAATACAGTTTTAAAGTTCACACATATGTAAACTAAAAACGCACAAGAAAAAGAAATTAATCCGTAAGAAATATACTGTGATTTACTATAGAAAGGAAAAGTCTTTATACACAAAAATCGCTTGTTTGACTCTTTTGGCGCCTAATTTCACTTAGTTTAGATCTGGAAGGCATTTCACTCTTTAAACAGGATATAAATATTAAATTGATTCATATTTGCAGGGTCCGTCGCGTGAGACACTTACGCTCAAGGAGAAGTTAAAGAGGAAAATGCAAGCACAGTTGTCAAGGCAACGTGAGTTTTAAACTTATGGAGATATGATTTATTATTCTTTTTTTATTGGAATGCATGCTATTTAATTAACACTAGGGGCTTACTATGACCTCTGTAATTCACAACATTTCAATTTTTTATAGGTACCTCAAATTGTTAACTATTTTGAAGTTAATGTTTTAATAATACCGTAAAAAAAATTCGATCATTTTTATCGCTTATTTATCGAAATATTTCCAAAAAACTTTGTGCAGTCTCAATGGCGGATTAACGCCGTGTATACATACCTTTGCGCATTTATACAGTACAATTAAAATATTGAGGTGTCAAATGTCATTGTCAAATCAAATAATGAGATAGTCTGTGGTTTGACCATTCCTATCATCCTCCTCCTATCACCTTAGATCATGTACCTATAGATGTACAAATAGCTTGGCGGCACATAAGACAGAAGATGGACTTTCCTATTTCGCCATCTCATTTTCGCAGGAAATGACAAATCATAACTACATCTATATTATTTCTAAATCTATGTTATCACCACTACCAACCGAAAACAAAAACAAACAAACGTCAAACGTCAATCGTGACAATGTCAATTTAATTATTTTATTTTTTTAGCCAAGGTAATGGGTTTATTTATCCTCTAAAGCATTTTTGGAATTTACAAAATTTAAAAATATTTAGATGCAACCAGGAAACACGCTTGGTCAATTTGGAGTGTGACGGGAGCGATAGGGATATGCTCGACAAACACGCCTACAAAGAGAAGATCTTCCCGCCATGCCGGGTGTTAGTTATCCTTGGGGAACCGCGTGATTAGACGATGTGTTTTCGGAGGTTTTATATAGTGATTTTAAGATGATACTTCGGTGAACACAAACACAAAAAGCAGATAGCGTGTGAAGTGCGAGTGAAGCTTTGCAGATGCCACGATTTTTTTTCTCAAGATTAAAGAAACTTGTAACTTGATTGTGGAAACATGCAAGCGCGATTTAAGACTCATAGTAATTTGCTGTCTTGTATGTGATTCTGAGATTCTTTTAACGCCATCTATTGTGCGATATGATATTTAATGTGGCGCTAGTGTCGCCACGGTCAAATAGTAAATTAGAGATGTCTATTTTGTTCAGTGAAGGCAGACAAGCTCGCGGAAGCAGCGCGTCTCGAGCGGGAGAGTCGGCGGCAAGCGAGACGAGACCACGAGATGAGGGAACTCGCCATCAAACTACGGCGGAGGTCAGTGACGTGACATTATAAGTCTCTTGATGGTCATAATGGTCCAAACATATTTACACCATGTCTTATTGGCTAGTCCAATCACTAAATAGTATAAAACAAAGTCGCTTTATCTGTCCCTATGTCCTTTTGTATGCTTAAATCTTTTAAACTACGCAACGGATTTTGATGCGGTTTTTTTATATAGATAGAGTGATTCAAGAGGAAGGTTTTTATGCCCATGCGAAGCAGGGGCGGGTCGCTAGTTATTTAAAAAAAGGTCTAATTCGAAAACCATTTCGATCGAGGAATAGACTTTGGAAACAGTTTGCGGTAGTTAGTGAAACAATCGACCAGTAAATTAATCATCGCGGTCGGATTTCGCGTTGTCAAAGCGTAGATGGCGCTAGGGAGAAGCATCAATTTCTTTCTTCATTGGCTGTACTCCTTGTTCTATTTCTCAATTGCAGAATATTTAATTTTGTAATTTTTTATCGTAGACAACGTGAAATGAGACATCAGCAGAACCGAAGATCCAGTGATGATTTCTCCGACGGCAGCCAGTCGCGGTCGTCTTCCAGGTATGTTGTATGAAAAGTTTTCTTGGTATTAAAAATAATACCTCATATATGCATTATTGTCGTCATAGACTTTAGAATCTTTCCTTTTATTTCACACTAACTTTTGTCCGCGTCTTCGTCCGCGTGGTTCTCAGTTATATCGAGCCAAGATTTGTCCAAATATAGCATCTCTTCACTAAATCGTAACATTAAAATTCCATTACAGAGAATCTCAACCTGACAAACCAAGAGAAAAACGGAGTCCTTCGAAAAGCCCGTCTCCAAAACCTATCCCCGTATGGGAAACCAATAGGAATTTCGCCACAGTACCTTACAAAAAACCAGACTCAAGCGAAAACAGCTCTTATGCCAACCCACGAAGGCGCAACCCCGATAATGAACACAACGATCAAAGAAATGAATATAGACAGAGTTATAATCCTAACAGATTCGAGAGGTACCCAAATAGAGATTTCAATAGCCGCCAAGGGGAAAATCACAATCGGTTTGAACATAATGATAACAAATGGGAACATGGTTATCCGAATAGAAGACGACCGTATGGTCATAGAGGGCACAGAGGTATGAGGCATGGTGGGGAGAGTTATGGTGATGGACCATCTAGGGAACACAGGCACCAGGATCATAGGGAAGAGTCTGAACCTAAGATTAAACTTGTAGATTATTAACCCCCTGACGACTGAGCGGTACCCGGCTACCACATAACAAGTTTTTCTATTGAGTCTGGATTTTCATAAGTCGAGGGATTAAGACGATGTAAGTGATATAGTTTTATTTATATAAATTTAACAAACATTTAAAATATGTTGACAGAAATTAAAACATTTTAATTAAAATGATTGTTTTTCATAGAAATTAGTGTATTTGCATTGTACACTAAAGTGTCAAACTGGCTTTGACCTACCCTTTTGTCATTGTTTATTATATGCACCTGTAATATATTTCCAGAAGGTTTAAATTCTAATTCCCAATATATTATTGTTCAACCTCCAGAAATAATATTTTTAAAGGTTTAATGTTTTTGTAAATAAGGAGTTATTAATCTATAAATAAAAGTTATTTTAAAACGTATTTAAGATGGTATTTCTGAATAAGATGCACTAGTTCGCAGCTCCTAGGACCTAGATTTAATTCTTCCAGATTTTTGTCCTTGATTATTGTACAATAATCGTGCAATTTATCAGAAGATTCGTTTACTACCTTATATATCTATCAACTGTCTTTTTGCACCCTTGTAATAAAGTTAGATTTTCGTTATAAATCTTTAAAATCTTGTTAATCTCTTAGATTTATATAAAATATGAACAAAGACAAACAAAATGATACATAATATCTTCCCTGTTCGACTGCCATATAAAAAGTAAATGTAATTATATGTATGTACATACCAGTACTGTTAATATTAGTTGAAGGCTTGTATCAAAGCAGCAGCTATTACTGTAAAGTAGGTTTTAATTCGATGAAATAAAGTACATTATATTAGAAGGATTGTTTTATTTTATAAATATTATCATTACTTTAGAACTATTTGTACATAATTAGATTAATGACTCGATCAACTCGCTCGATGGATTTATTTACAAAGTGAGTAAAAACTTTCTTGTTTTGTATAAAATTACACACATTAAATTACATATTTGATCTTTATGTTCCAATATAAGATTTACATCATTTCTAGTCAATACTAAACTACATTTACTTAAAAATAAATTAAACAAAAACAACGGGAAATAGCTAAAGTAGCCAAGTATTGGGCCAATCCAATATATATTGCAGTCTAATAGCCTTATTTTTGACTCAAAAATAAGAAAAAAAAGATACTTATTTAATATTAAAAGACTTCGTAACGTTTGCTCCTCTAGACTCTTTTTGACTTTTACCCTCCTCCAAATTTTGCAACGTTTCAGGCACGCTTTTTACTGAATATAGAAATGAGATTACGAGAACAGTTCTCCCTAGAGGTCCCATTAATGGGACAAAATCCTGGGACCACGAGAACAGCGGCTTTCTCAACCTCTGGTTATTAAACAATTTTCCATCATCATCAAAAATTATCTTACATCTTTCAATCGCTTAGCGTGTCCACATCAATGTCTTCGCTATCCTCATTGTCTTGTCTGGGCGGCAGGGGCGTAGCACCGGGCGCTCCGCTACGGCCCTCCTTAGTGTGTCGCCATTTCATGCGACGATTTTGGAACCATACTTTGACCTGAGAAAAAAATATTAAAAAGGACGTTTTTTAGAAATTAACCCAAAGTAAGTTTTTAAAGACCAAAGCTTTGCCCAAGCACAGTTTTGGGCACAGTACTCGTAGCACTGGCAGGACCTAGTTAAATCCCCGCCGGACCATCTGTACCATTATGGTGATACCTCGGTGAACACTAGCGCCACCGTCATTTAAAAATCATTACTCACTGAAAACACAAGTTATCAAAAATCCCTCTGCTGTAATTATGGTTCTGGATCTGAAGATAGTTTTAATCGTATTCAATTATTAAATTATAGTTCCATATAGTTACAAATTGCAAAACTGCCAAAAGTGGCCGTTTTAAGCAATAATGCAATTTGTAACTATAGGAAATTATAATTTAATAATTTAATTTGTTTAAAATTAACTTCAGATCCAGAACCATAATTTCAGCAGAGGGATTTTTGATAACTTGTGTTTTCAGTGAGTAATGATTTTTAAATGACGGTGGCGCTAGTGTTCACCGAGGTATCACCTTATGTGTGATTTGTCTTATACCTAATATAATAAAAATGTATTAAATCCATCTTCATAGGAACCTGTACTTGTGTATCATCTAAGCATTTTTCAGGTTGCATCCTAAGACGTATTACTACTATTTTGTCTTAGCTGAAGACCATACGCTACAGCTGAAATCCGCCACAGACCAAATAGTTGACATGATTGTTCTTTGTAACCAAAATCAGTGTCAAAGTGGTGTAACTAGATTCAGTCGGTGTTGTCGCCGCGTGGCCCCGAGACGAGACATATGGAGACAATATGGAGATTCCACTTCACACACACACACACACATGTCACATTTGTGTGCAGAGACCAGGATTATACTCTGATTATTAAAAAGGCTATTCGTATCCTTATACCTGAGCATCAGTAAGTCCCAGGGTAGCCGCCAGCTGTCGTCGGTCAGGTTTTGTAATGTACTTCTGTATCTGGAATCTCCTCTCCAGTCCTTTTCTCTGCAGATTGCTAAACACAGCTCTGGACCATGATCGCTTGCGTTTCCCGCTGGAGGTGACGTCACAGCGGGCCGTGGTTTGCTGCGGTGGTGATGTTGATGGCAAGGGCAGGCGGTACACTGTAAAAAAAAAATACGCAATCAGTTCCATCGAAAGCTCGGGAGCAGAACAATCACGCACATCTGGCCACTAAAAAGTATACCTAGCTTAGGCACAAAATCCATATCCATACTAATATTATAAATGCGAAAGTCAGTCTGTCTGTCTGTCTGTCTGTCTGTCACCTCTTCACGGCTAAACTGCTGGACCGATTGTGATGAAATTTTGTAGGGATGTAGTTAACGACCTGAGGTCAAACATAGGCTACTTTTGGGCGCGATATAACCTAATCCCACGCGAGGCGAAGCCGCGGGGAACAGCTAGGATATAATAACTTGTACTAACGGCTTAGGTGGCATACATTTATGTGGCCTACTGTACATTTGTCGATGGTCACCATACGAGTAATGCGAGTGTATAACTTTTTTTATAACTATTACATAAACATTAAAATAAAACTAAAATTAAAACTTAATTAACTAAATTTAAAACTAAAATAAAGCTAAAAAAAAAAAAAATTTAGCTATCAAACTTATATTTATTTTTATGATGTAAGTACCTAAACCAGAGTTTCGAGATATTAAGTACAATGTCTGTCAATACTGAGTTTATAGGTGGTCAAGAAACCTTTAATTTAAATTTACTATTGAGGATCCATACCTAACCTACTTGTGGAAAATTGCAAAATTTATTTATTTTTTAAATGGTGAAATAAATTATGTCCAAGACAGAATCTTCAAGGCACAAATAGCTGTTAGCCGTTGGATCACAGCAATAGTCTACACTGGTAATACCTTTCTGGTGTATTACTTTACTGGTTAGCTGGTGAATAAACGCAATTTTATAAACCTACATTTTATCAGAATCATTTATTTGCAGAATAAATTTACGCTAAAATGTTTCGATAGGAAAGATATTTATGTTACAAAGTTTCTTAGTTTGAGTACAGCTACGATACTCATTAGGTAAATATTATGTTATTTTTACTATTTAGACTACTTGGGAAGGTATATCTAGTAAGTACTTTGATCAATACATATAATAAGACACTAAAATCCGAGTGTCTGTACATTTGATATTTTTCAAAAAAACTGATAGATTGCGATTAAATAAGAGTAACAGAAACCAAAAAGACAGTTTTTGGAATTTTTGTCTGTCTGTATGTATGTATGTATGTATGTATGTCTGTCTGGTACGTTATAACTTCGGAAATACTCAACGGATTTAAACGCGGTTTTCACAGTTGGATTACATATAATTAGGAGCGTTGTCAAAACTTTGTTTCGTCAAAATCGGTTAAGGGAAAAAGAAGTTATGGTCGATTGAAAATTTACTTCAAACACTGTAAGTTGCGTACCTATAGACAAAACCCATTTGAAATTTCGGCAGTAACAAGGAAAGCAAGTTGGCCGATCGGTAGAGGTCGCGGATCATTTCTTTAAGTAGAGGGTTCGAATCCTGCTAGACATTACTTCTTTTGTTTTTACCCTTTTTTTGTATTGTATTAATTTTTTAGAAGTCTATTTTTTTAAATATTTTAGTAAAGAAATGTTTCTAGAAAGTAGCTGGATCGAATCCTGCCATAAACAATAATTTTCTGTTTTCGTTTTTTATTTGTTTTCTAGAATTATTTTCTTACTTAGAGAAAGCTCTTAGCGTTAACTCCGTTAATATAAAAGTATTTTGTACTTATCTATCTATACATATAATAAGACAGTAAAAATCGAGTGTCTGTACATTAAATATTTTTCTAAAAAACCTCTACGGGGCAATTAAAGAAGAGTAATAAAAACCAAAAAAACAATTTTTGTTTTCACAGGTGAATTACATATAATTAGGAGCGTTGTAAAATCTTTGTTTCATCAAAATCGGTTAAGGGAAATAGAAGTTATGGTCATTTAAAGTTTACTACAAGCACTGCTTCAAAACTTTTAAACAGTTGAATGCGATTTACATAAACGTATTTAATTTAGATAAAGCTAAAATTTCTACTTATATCAATAAAGACAGAAACACACTGCAGTCTCTATTAAATTTTAATAAAATAACACTATGAATGTTTGTGGGCGTATGATTTAGTTACATAAAATACCAATAGATGGCGCTGACTTTATTTTAATAGCAGATTGAAATTTTTGGTTGTTGATTTAGTACTATTGGTTGGTTTGTTTATCGGTCGTTTGTTGTGTTGTATTGTAAGCTATTTGAATTGATTGGTTGGTTTGGGTTGGCTTTGGTTTAAAAAATAATCAAATCAGTGTTTCACGGAACATACGGTCGTGTCGTAAGGACGAATTTATCTGACTTATCACTATTTATTGAGATTTTCTCCACTTTACACGCCTACTAAAACTTTGGGAGTGGATTTTAGGTCCTAATGACTCTGTAATAGGCTGCGTCTACTCTTTTAGAGACAAAGATTGATAGATGAATGTTAAGAGCTCCTTCTTCTGAAGGTCCGTTGTCCGTAAGCCGCGTAGTCGCGGCGCTCACTCATTTTGTAGGCATTTAGACATCATATTTGGGAAAATAACACTACAAAATCTACTTCAGCGATTTTCACTATATAAATACTTTATCTAAAGGCTATAACATAAAAGCAGGACAATAAGTTCATTATTTTAGGCATAGTATTGAAAATAAACTTCCAAAGGAGGCAACTTTGATTTTTCTATCGAGCGAATTTTGTCTGATATTGTTACTGGTACTGTAAGCGAATTTCACTCTGCTAGATCCTCAACTAAAAACATATATTTTTTTCAGAATTTTACGACTGTTTAATACTGATTCCTTTTGATTTTAAAAACGGTATTTGAGAAAGAAGTGGCCCTAATATTTAACGATATCGTAGCAATGTAATGGCTTTATAAAATTGGCACGGGAAAAGGATACAATAGAATTAACTATAGGTTAGGTCTGGATAGTTGTAGTTTCCACAGGTTTCGCGAAAAGTGACCTACACGCGGGCGGAGCCGCGGGCAACAGCTAGTAATAAATAAGTAATCTTTTTTCCCAAAAACAAAACCAGAGTTCCATTTGTTTACTAGTCTCTATAATACGCGTCAAGTTGCAAGAGTGCGCGGCCGTGTTTGGATTGGTCGCCATTAGTAGCATTTCTACCTTGAGTTCCTAAGTGCTACGGAAGGTACGTTAAGCCGTTGGTCCCGGCTGTTATCGGTAGATGGCAGTCGTTAGGCTATGTCAGATGCCTTTAGTCAGCCTGAAAAATCCGAAAAATCTGACAGTGTTGGCCACTATAACACATACGGGTCATGTTCCTGTGGGTCTGGTTTCCCTGTAAAAAGGGTTACGGAGGTCAGACGGCAGTCGCTCCATTGTACATTGATATGACTTGTATTTATTTCTTTTATCCACCTAAAAATTTGATTTTTTCACTCACGTTTTATTAATCAAGATGGAAACAAATTAATCAAAGTAGGTTTAATACTCGTATAAGGTATCTACCTACTTATTTTGCGAAAAGATTTGAATTGACCTAGAAACCCTTCCTATAAATTCACTAGAATAACTTTAGTAGGTAGTTCTGTGGTGGCGGTAAAAAGATTTAAAGTACCTAGACGACAATCGCAACACCCAATATTAGATAAGCGATTAGGTAGTTTTGCTTTATAAATATTTTGTTACTCTAAAGATTTGAAAATAAATATTCATGTACCAGTAGAAGGTCTCAAAGCGGGGTGCAAATGGCTGTAGGGCAGCGGCAGAGGAAGCTGCAGCAGTGGCTCATCTCTACAACACCTGTACAGCGCCGCCACGCACCCAGCACACGGCGGCTCCTGCCGAGCCTCACTCACTGCCACCGAATCGGACGCCAGAATACTCTCAACACTAAACTTCAATTTATTTCCACTTTGTTCACTATTCAATGTCGTCATTTTCACTTCAAAATCGTATACGACCATCCGAAGTGACAGCAATTCAAAAACTGAAACGCGCTTTCGGGTTTCCGTTCGGCGCAAGCGCAGTGGGCGTGGCTTGGTTATTGCTGGCTCGTGATTGGCCGAAATTAGATGGGCGGAGCCGGTTATGCTTTGTAATATAGTTTGTACAACATTGAGTGAACAGTTGTTTACAATAAAACGCCAATAAATTGGTATTATATGAGTTTGTGAGTTGTATTAAATTTAATTGCCGATTGATTTATGTCACTTCTTCTATAGATAGGTGTCCTGTATGGCATAGGTAGGTACCTATAAACAAGATAGATACCTGTGACTAACATAACTTAGATAAAAGTATAAGTAAGTCTACCTTATTTTACCAAAGCAGGTAAGTAGATATAAAAAATATGCATATAAAAACAAATAATAGATTACTATGTACATTCCTATTTTATAGACCTACCTACCTACACAGACATCTTGAATTTTAAAATGCCGTGAGATGTGCCGCCGTTCCTATATGCTTTGTCAATTTGTCAATAAGTTTAGCTAGGTACTTTCATAATATGTTACCTAATTTGAAATATTTTAAGTATAAGTAGATATTATATATACCTTTTAGTAATGGGCGGGGCACATAGCTTGACGAACCTGTGGCATATAGGGCAGAAAGGTTCTCGAATGGCGTAGGCTTAGTTAAAGGCCGGTGGTCAAACATACAATTGGGCACGAAATAATCTGTGTGTATCTACTTATATATTTATTTATCCGAGGCTCACGCGGGCAATGCCGCGAGCAACAGCTATATAGTGTGTTATAAGTAGGACATGTAGGAAAGTAAGTACGCACCTATGTGCGAGCAACGAAGAATATTCATTTATTTAAACTTATGGTTCCATAAGTGACAAATACTCATAAAATTCGCCCATTGCTGCTATAAGAGCTACCAGTGGGACCTTTGGAAGTAATTGAAAACGACTTAGTGCGGCGCTTAAAAATTTCGAAGGAAATTACCTACTATAAGTACCTATTTAAAAAAAAGACATTCCGATGAATTGAGAACCTCCTTTTTTTTTGAAGTCTGTTAAAAAATGCAATTTTCTTTTTCTTTTTCTTTACTTTTTTAATAAAAGCTACCGAAATATCCATATGGTTTTGAAAAATACTGACTTAGAGAACCTTCTGAAACAAGAGAGCGCCACGCCACAGCATAGATTCACAGAACCGGGCGTCGATTCTGCTAACGTTAAGTCAAAATCGTGTCAAAATAGTGTTTCAATTGTAGTGCTTTTTATACACTATTTACAAGAATTATGACAGTATGATGTGATGTGAATGTAGTGAGGGATGTGACCATCAGCAGTGATATAAAAAAATATACATTTCTTCTAACTAGTGTGTAAAAAAGCACTTCCATTGAAACACTATTTTGACACGATTGTGATTTAACGTTAGCAGAATCGACACCCTGGTGATTTATTTACTACGCAATGGTTCGCCAGTTTCACCTAAAATATTCCATTGAATTTAGTTTCAAAAGATCGCGCTCATTTTTGCCTACTCATATAAAAAAATAGAAGGCGTTCTATTGACTTTCTTAAGGAAAAATCGTCGTGATACCTATAATAATTTGCATAATACACGTGGAAAATCAAGAATAAGGGACAGTTGTGCTGCAATAATATAGTTATAATCGATAAGGCGGCATTTGTTAATAGGTACCATTAATCATAGAATCAAAGCAACCCAGTTGGTTGAATCAAAGCAACGACGCAATTTTTCCAGTTATAACTTAGATTTCACCAATATGGGTAAACCTAGAAAAATCAACAGGAAGAAGAGAAGATTGGCGATGACCAAGACGTAGGCAGAGCAAAAGATAGAAGACACATTTGAGAAGTAGGGAGATCAAGAAAGTGCGGCTGGAAAGAGCCAAGCAAGTACAGCGCACTCTCCCAATATTCGGCTCGTATAACCGACAGGGTAGAGCCATGGGAGGTGGAGGTCGCTCTTTGTTCTAACATGTTAGCTCTGCAGAGCTGTGCCCTTAGTATGAGTTTTTCTTAACGCAGACGCTAGCGACTGCGTTAGCGATTTAGTATGGCAAACCTGTACAGCGCCTCTGGCGGATAGTAAGGCAACTAACAAATTCCATACAAAATCCTAACGCAGTCGCTAGCGAAAACTTATACTAGGGGCACTGAAGAGGAATTGGGTTTACCGTCGGTACGATTTACACCACTCATTACACAATAAGCAGATCATATAAACACACCCGTCTGTCCGAGTGGTGCGATCATTCGATCTATATCGAGATATCGGAGGACGAACCGCAGGTGTTCTCGACAGGCAAAATAAACGAAGCCGTAATCGATTTTAAAGATTCACAGCCGATTAATAGCTATTCGAGTGCGTTTATAAACAAAGCGCTCTGATTTTTGTCGAGGAAAATATTAAATTAAAACATCAACTCTAGATAAGCTTAGCTAAAATATTTTTTTATGACAATTAAGCACTTATAAATGTGTGTACCTACCTACATGCGGTATTCACAGTTGCAATCTAAAAAACAATTCAATCTTTACAACAGTAGCGAGAGTAACGGAACGGCTGGACCGATTTGTTCAATTTTGGTCTTGAAATGTCTGTGGAAGTTCATGGAATGTTTAAACGGTGAGAAAAGTGCGTTCAGGTTCTTCCACCTGAACGCACTTTTCGAGCTCTAAATAAAAATACATACCTATAATAATAAGAATCTAGCGAGGGTACCTAATAAAAGTAAAACAAAATTATCTCAGCGTTTTTCCGGGTAAGACAAATAAGACAAATAAAATTTATGACGTGAAATATAATAAAGAAGAATAAGATTTAAACTAATATCAGTATACTTAGACAAAATTATTAAAACAAAAATAAACACAATTTAAAATCGAACATCACCCAAGAGGCCAATAAACCATGCTATTGAGTCACCATAAATATCGAATGCTAATAATCGATTAATATTTATACATCGAGTATCGAGTATACGTTCATTACCGCATAAAGACGAGTTGTAAATCAAGCTCATGCTTGGCCGTAAGTCACTTTGCTAGGTGCTAAGGACCATGTCGTTAGCAGGATTGTGGGGCAAAGCCGAGTGTGGAGATTTGTTGCGACGTCTAAGGGGAATGATACACTAAGTACCTATACCTAATTGATTAGTGGCGGGCATAAAATAAAATAAAAAAAATACCTTTTTATTTGAAATGATCTACATAAATGTTAGTACAACTTAGCCTTTGTTAGTAACAGAACGATACTACGGAAGGAGTTTTTGGAGGGAAAGTAAACTGTCGCTATGTCCGCGCTGTATTTAATTTCCAAAACTTAGGTTTTTTCGAGTGTTTGTGCATAATATTGGTGGATTATTATTCGCAAAGTGTTCGTGAACAAGCATGAGTGTTGGGAAGTGATACAGTGTCGATTACGTGATTTTTTATCTTTGTCACCAAAATCTCCATGATATAGCTAAGTGAAATTTTTCCACCGCTTCACTTAGCCATCTGACTCAGACTAGACTTACTTGACTGGACTTGACTATTTACTTGAATTTTTGACTCGACTGACTTAAGTAGGACTGAAGAAGATTAATAAATTCAAGAAAGGCCTTAAAGGACTAGATTCCATGGCCGTAAAAACTATTCAAAAAAAAAAAAGATACTACGGAAAAAAGAAGATACCAAGGAAAGTGATCAGATTGGATTATAAGTATTTTGTCTCACAGATCACCCTCCTCACAAAACAACGAGAGCCTATCTGCCAGCGTTATCTCCATAACGGAGATGAGAGCCTATCTGCCAGCGTTTTCAGATTGCTGTTGGGACTGTGACGTATTCAAAAAATTTGTGAGGAAGTCTTTTAGCGGCAGAACCATCGACTTTTATTCTGAATAATAGCTGAGACTCTAAAGACGTACCGTAAAATGTTGCAACTTTGCCAGGAAAGCCCAACTTTGCCTTTTTCGTTTCGATTGTGATATTTCGCGTTTGCTTCGTTTTTTCCTTTTTTTTACCATTTGATAGTAATTTCACATTATTAGGGCAACATATTTTTATTTTTTTACAATAAAAACTCCATTGTTACTCTGTCAGTTGTGCGACAAAAACCGGCCCGTGAGGGTGAAAAATTGTAGTGTCCTGTAACTTTTGCAGTTTTACGAAGAGAAAAGGTGATTTTAATCAGAAATAACGTCCCAAGGTAAGACAACATTGTCTATTTTCCGTATTATTTAATATTTTTATGAAAAGGACACCATTTCATCAAAATAACTTAGTAGGCAATGTTGTGCACTGTTTTGGAAACTTGAGTGACACAACTTTGCCTGGGTCTAGGGTTATCACTTGTCGGATTTCATTAATTATAAATTTTTAATGTGATTTCATGGAACTGTATTGTTCACTACATTAATACTATTATATTCTTATTAGGTACTATAATATATGCTATATTTCATAGCTGATATTGTAATTTGGACAAAGCATATTTAAGTATTTTTTTAATATAGCAGTCCGGAGTTTGGAATTGTGCCCGGAATAATATAATAGAGTTCCAATTTATAACCCTGACCCTTCAATCAGGAGTGTAGCCACTAAGTTTCATTTTTTTTTGTAGTTATATGAAAAATGGCAAGTATTAAAAAGAGAAGCAGGAGAAAACCAGGAGCTCATTGAAAAATTACTTATAAATTAGTATTGTTACGTTATCTACATAATTAACGTTGTTTTTTATTTTTATTTAATTTAATGACACTCAAGTATTTTGTTTCATTTGTAATTTAAACTTACGCAGCAAACTGTTAAATTTTTGAAAAATATATAAAAATAGTTAAAATATATACTGCTTTTATTTAGGACAACCCTGGAGTCAACGATATTTTTGTATGGAAAGTTTGTGGAACCTGCTACAACTTTGCCTATTAGCTGTGAAAAAAAAAATATTACCTATAGGGCAATAGTGTAACTGCCGAGACCAACAATGTGCCCTCAGTATCCGGATAAAAAAATCCTGCAAATTATCGACATTTTATTTATTGAGATATCCTTCTAGGCAAAGTTGCGTCTTTTACCTACAACTTTGCCTACGACTTTGAGTTCTTGTTATTCAGAAAAACAGCATGTTTTTAACGTATTTGGGCCCTACCTGGCAAGATATAAAGTCTGTTTTCCGTCTTAAACTCATGAAAAGTCGTAATAATAAGAAGGTTCAGTTGTACGAACAAAAAACCTCAAAATCCAGGCAAAGTTGCAGCATTTTACGGTAATGTCTTTTTGCTTTGCCCTACAATCCTGCTACCGAAATGGTCCTATTAAAGTGTTCTTTTTTGACAAGTTTAATTTTAATACTTAGAGACTCAAAACCTTTAATATTTTTACCATAAAACAACAAACATTTCTACTATACGAAAACAATAGACTACAACGTTTGCTCAACCCGTGGCCCGTGCCCTTTACAAGTTAAAATAGCATCGATTGATTTGAAAAACACATGAAAATAGATGACTAGTGTACTACTCCCCTATGACTCACCACACCAATAACCAACGCGTACTATCAAGCTGAAAGCTAAATCATAACTTTAGGGTTTATTTTTCAATCGCGTTTTATATTAAATCGTAATTTGTTGATACGTTTTCAATCATTTTTACTAGCCTGATTTATTCCTATAGCCTACAGAGCATACCTGAAGATGAGATTTATGGAATGGTGCTGCAAAAATTTGAGTAAGCTGCTACTTTTAAATCTTGTATATTTCTTTCATACCTCTTAATATAATTTTTTCAATCGAAACACGAACACGTCAGCTGGGTAATAATAGCTAATTAGCTGGAATTAGAAAATATGTTCTATTAGTTGTTGAATTTTAAATTTTATAAAATGGTTAAATTTAATTTAATCAATTTATAATAAACTGGCGAGCCATCGCACAGAATCGTCATACACGCTCGCCGATTTCAGAACAAACAAAGTAGTTGAAACAATGTTTAGTAATCTATTTTGACTTGAAAAGAAGAAGATATATTTTATATGATCTATGCCTTCCACGTGATTTACGAGCGCAATCAAATGTTTTTGGACTTCCGTGTTAATTGTTTCCTGGGAATCACTCGGGAGATTTATTAAGTCTGCTGATGTTTATTCGATAGTAAAGTATTCGATTGTAAATCTCGATCGTCCACCGAATTACGCTGTCCCTTATGAATTAAGTAAGTACAATAACTAGATGTGTCAAGTTTTTACTAACTTTGCTTAACAATAAAATAAAAGACGTTAGTAAGTAACTACTTACCCTTATTTTAGAAATGCACAAAGTTTGAGATTTTTGTATAAGAAGACTCAAATTAAAATTTCAAATTATTTATTTTCATTATTGGATATTCTTATCACTTAATGACGTCAAATGACTGTCGTATAAGTATAGGTACTGTAAGTTTTCTTTTGTGACACATTATGGTCATGTTCCTTAGGTCTGGTTTCCCTGTAAAAAGGGAAGAAGAAGAAGAGGAAAGAAGAGAAGAAGAGGTCAGAGAGCAGTCGTTCCATTGTAATAACCAGTTCTGCCAATTCGGGACCATGATTAATAGCGTACCCTGGACTCTGAAGCGAAGCTAAAGATGCAACCAGAAAACACGCTCGAACGAAGACCTACTATGTAGAGCACTGTCCCCAGAATAACAAAATAGCAGTGGAAAGGTGACTGGTAGTAGTAATGTTTTTTTTTAATATCATTGAGTTATTTACAGAATACGACATTCATTTAAACTAAACAATTAATCCATTTTATTATTTTTTTAAAAACGCATGGGCAGCATAATTTCACACTTACTAACTATTTAAGTATTTAGTTTTTATATTAATTATTATAAACCTTAATTATTAAATTTTCAGTATAAACTTACTAACTAAATATTGTCATATTTTCTTCTAAAATACTGTCGTATCTAGTACCACGCGATCGTTGTCGAGAGCCAGTGACCATCCGGAGTGAGATAACAAACAGAGGAACCCCCTTCGAGGGCACTGCTCTCTGTCTAAATCCGTGCTAATCATTTGTTTTCATTTCCTTAGCATTACGACTCATTGAGAATTGACAGCTGCGGTGTACGAGGTTACAGAGGTTAAGTAACTTTGAAAGGTTTTGTTTCAGATTATAATTAAGTATGAAATGCTTTTTGCTGCATTATATTTGAAATACTTGAACTGCGAATGTTTGATTGAAATGTTTATAAGTATATCTATATATATATAAGAAAGTCGTGTTAGTAACACTATTTATAACTAAAAAGCGGCTGAACTGATTTGGCTGAAAATTGGTGGGGAGGTAGCTTAGAACCAGGAGAAGGACAAAGGGTATCTTTCATCCCGGGAAAAAGGCACTGTTCACGCGGGCAAAGCCGCGGGCGACGGTTGTATTACATATTATAGAATGCTATACTAGCAGTTGTATTTAAAAAATGACTTTTCTATATACATACCCTTATCATTTTGACGACCTCCGTAGCGTAATAGTTAACATGCCTGACCGCTATTCAGGAGGTCCCGGGTTCGATCCCCGGTCAGGTCATGGTGAAAAAATGATAATTTTCTGATTTACCTGGGTCTTGGATGTTTATCTATATATGAATTTGTTATAAAATATAGTATCGTTGAGTTAGTACTTATCCCATAACACAAGTCTCGAACTTACTTTGGGGCTAACTCAATCTGTGTGATTTGTCCCTATATGTATATAAGTATATTATTATCGTAAATACTATGTAGATACCTATTTCTTATTTTTCAATCTTTCGTAACTGATAATCTGTATAATTCCAACAGACTTTACTGTCATTTTTGCATTAAAGATAATGGAAGGATTGTACAAGAGTTCAAATGGATGATAAACAGTGAAGATCAAAGCATATTATATATTTCTCGCACCTGTTTAAATTTTTTGTTAGTAAACGTTACAATTTTTTTCTAATACACAAGATTCTATTTTCGTCTTAAGCATTATATTTAATTTTCCACCGAATTTGAAGGTTCCGACTCTTCGTTCCGACTTTTTGTTTTATACCTACTATGGTGTTTTGTTTTGTAGATGGTATAAATCGCTTGAGCTGCTAAACTCAGTATAGGATAATATTTTTTTCTTTACATTTAAGATCGTTTAGTATAGATCGTCGATTATCTGGTATCATATTAGGAATTTAGGATAAAGTTAACAAAATCTCATAAAAATCTATATTTAGATAAATTAAGTATGCAAAAAAAATCCACTCATGGCTACATTATTTTAAATACATTTTTATTATGTTTATTATTTTTTCATCTTCTTTAATAATATATTTAGTACGAGCAATACTAATATTAATAACAAACTGTAGTACCGACCTAAAATTCAATTACTTACGTTTTATCAGACCAAATCATTACCCCATACATAATCACGCAAGTAAATCTCTACACTACAACCGTATCAAAGAGGGAGTATCAATACAAGCGATTATTTATACAAATGGCCGCTTATATTGGGTGTCTCAATAAATATTAAATATCGGACATTAAAAATATCCGCTTACACTTTACGGGGACGACTGCCGACAAGTTTACGTGCGGGGGCGGCAATACGTTATTTTTTTTTCGATGCCCTCTCACGAATCGGTTTGGGATACACGCATGCTTTCTCTGAATATGCATACTGTATTTGAAATAAGGAAAATCTTAATTTGCCTGACACTACATACAACTAGTAATGGAAAGAATAAATACTTAATTATTCAGTGGATACTAACTACTACGCTTTTCGACGTAGGTAAAAATGAATATTATAAAACTGCTATTGTTTTCTTTTATTGTCCAGCATAGAGTTCATTTTCTCAATGTTTTGAAGATATTAAATTGTTATATTTTGAGACTGTAACTACACAAAAGAAAGCAATTCAGTACAAAAAAAGTTTATGTACAATTCTACAATTAGAATTATGAAGTCGCGGTCGGCATTTCATATTTTTTTAATTTAATTGACTACATTTTTTTCAACACCATACAATTACTTTTAGAGGTAATGGCAAAACAAACAAACTATATGAAATCTAATAAATTAGGTGCAAATTGCACATAATTAACTCGATTGAATAAGATATCATGATGACCTGGTGCAATTTGGGGTAGATTATTTTAATATTTTTTTTTTAATTATAGCTTTCTAGTTATTGTGATTTAATATCTACGTAGCAGTTAGATATATGACTGACTTCCCATTCCACCTGCAACATTTATACTCGCGAAATGCGACGTGGTAATACTCGGCAGAAACTAATTATATGAAGCTGCTAATTAAAACAGTTTAAAGAGCAGAATCGATAATATTGATAATGTCGACTTCTTACAGAAATTATGTATATATAAATAGTTATAGGTGTCTTTATTTAAAAAAATAGAGTTATTTATTAGTAAACTTTATGATTGGAACGTAAAGCAGATACTGATTTAATTAATTTTAATTTTTGAAATACGTTTTGATATGTACAGTAGACCAAATGGGATACCACCTTAGGTTTAAGTATAAAGGTACCTACCCTGAAAAAAACATTATACACAACCACAACCAAACTTTGGTCAATCTGTAGTACAAAAAAGTGACCAAATAAATCTTTGCAATATGTAATCAAACCTTTTGTCTAACTTCATTAGTTATTTCTCAAATAGCCGAAGTAGTAAAGTTAAAAAAAAATTCAGTGTCTCTACTAACCAAACCATAACATAAATTGTACGTAGTTACCAAACATCGAGTACGGCGATAACTCCCACATTGTCGAACGATCAGGGCCTCGTTAAAGGGCAATATAAATCGAATCGAACACATATTAATATTTAATTGTATAGGCGCGATATCATCACGGCAGACATAACTAACTGTTAATAAAGTGTATTGTTGACGGGAATTATTGTCGTAACTTCGGACGAGCGAACGAGGCGAGCCTTGCGGGGTCTATTCTCGAATTCAGAGGAACTGATAAATTTTGTCATCGAATTTCCCTATTTGAAATATCTGATGGATCACTCCCGCTGTAAAGATAACCTAGAATACTATAAACTTCATTATATAATCAATTCGTACTTTATATTCTTTATCTATTATTTACGAGTCACCCAAAAAATAAAGGTCTAAAAGTTTAAACGTTTGCCTGACGACGATTCCCACTGAAAATGTTGCGGGCGGAAGAGGTAAGCCTACTCTTCGTTGATCCCCTCCTGGGGTCCCGATACCGTTCCAGTAATTGTCAGCACCTATAGGTATTCCACAGATGCTGACACGGCAATGAGGTCAACACGTAACCCTCTGGTGTTATTCATATGGGTCATCAACTCAGTCGGATGCTAGATGCTGTTTGAAGACGAAGACGAAGACGAAGACGTTGCTACTAACACTTCAATAAATTTCTAAAACTTGAGTTCACTTTTATTTCAATAGCGTACATACCAATAGGAGTTCATACTTGTGAACAGCTGACCGAAGGTGCTCGATGGAACAGCTGACTTTTGATGGCAAAAGTCAATGACCTTTGACCTTTCACTGCACTTCTTTTAACACTGTTTCCAGTTACGCACTGGAGAAACACTTGCTTATAAACTTGTAGACGTTTTTCACTGATTCTAGGTATAGATTTAAACACTGAAGCTATATACTTATACTTGGCAAGCACTGGCTTTAGGTAAAGGTTCAAACACTGAAGCTATATATACTTATACTTTGCGAGCACTGACTCTAGGTAAAAGTTCAAACACTGAAGTTATGTACTTATATTTTGCAAACATTGAGCACTATTTATTTTTAGCTTAAATTTAAATGAATATTTCGGAGAAAATTAAAAACAATTTAAAATTGAAATAATACCTGAATTATCACTGAAACTACTTTCTAGGCAATTCACTACTGGGCACTTCGAACTGGGATCTTCTCACTATTATTCTTGATTTATTTTCTTGATTTATGAACTACTTTTCGATTGTTATGCAATGGCCTTTAGACCTTGCTTCTACTGTAACGAGAACCGCGTATTTTTAATACTTTGGCCCTTGATATTTTCAGTGTCAATTTTGAGTATTCTCGTATATTTTTAAATCATTTCAGCACTTACATTTGTTATTGCTTATTCTTTAGATAAGTTTAAGTGACAGTTTTACATATTAACATTAGTTTCACTGATAAAAGCTACATTATGCTGAGTTATTCCAACAATTATCTAAATATTTTACGTTTTCATGAAAATTTAAGTTACAAATCTAATTATTGTTGGCTTTCTTTAAAAGTCAACATTAAAGTATTATTGTGATTACATTCCCCTTTTTACCTACTCTTGGGCATATGAGGTTTCAAACAATTATTCTCATTGATTATTACAAAAAACGAATTAAGATTAACATTATCATAAAACGTTCAAAATCAGGTAATTTTAGTTACAAAAAATGCAGGATGCATAGATGTCGCTGTTGTGTTTCGTCGTATTTTTCCATGGTATCCTTGGGATTAAAATAAAATAAAAATGAATTAAGATGAAATAAAATGAGTCGCTAACAGAAAACATACTTTGTTAATAAAGATTTGTGTTACGGAAAGGCGAATTAAACTGTTTGCCTCGGCTACTACCTGGTGGGCGTTAAAGAAACCACGTCAGAGGCCAAGAGGCGGTTTCGAAAAACTCTAACATCAGTGTGAACAGGGTCAATTGAGGTTGAGTTGAGACCCACACAATATGAAGAAACAAACAAAATTCCATCGACACCAAATAATATTTTTGATAATTTCCGCTGTATGTATTTGAAAATACCCGCCCAGTGAGAGGAGCGACGCAGAGTGTGTCGCCTCAGGAAATGCTTTATATTGTCGATGCCCAATAAACGCATAAATATCGAGCTCGTGTGAGCTTGCCACGTTATGAGATATCGCAGTACACTGAGATGTACAGCGTGGTTTATGGTTCCTTACAATTTTTAAATGCATCTTTTACTATTACTTACATACGAGTCTTCTGGAAGATATTTATAAAGAAAAATGTAGCACTCTTGTACTGTAATTTCGAAAGATTGAATTTTCAATGTTTTTGTTTGAATGAAGTAAGTATATTTAGTAGAATTTAAATTTTTCCCAACATAAAATAATTTAATCTGTTTAGTAGTTACATTTGTAGAGAAAAGTTTGAATATACAGGTCAAATATACAACCATGATTTTTAGCTTTGCGGTTGTCCGGATAAAAGAGGGGAAAAGTTATACATAAGTGTATCCTGGGCTCTGTAGCTACTAGATGAGGATGCGACCGGAAAATCGCTTAGATGAGAGAGAGTAACTAAAAAGAATACATGAAAATGTCACCTGGCGCTGCTACAAATTGAAGCAATTTGTAGTAATTATTAAAAAAATATATGTAGTCGTTTACTACTATAAATAAATCGACTGAGTCTCTTAAAAACAATAAAAACGTATCGATTTCGAGCACCCCGCGTGGAACGGAACGCTAAAATACAAATCGGCGGCGATAACCGTACGTCACCTTTATTAGTTTCGATAAATAACTGGAATATTTTCACATTTGATCGATTCTAATGCCTCGATATATTTATTGTAATTAACCACGGCCTGGTGGGCCGGCCGTCCGACTCTAGCTACAATTTATTAACTGTTTATTAATAACCAATAATATTTGCATAATCGTATTTTAAAACATTAGTTCGAATGAAATTCAATCTTAATCGCCCATTAATAATAGGAATTAGATATTATGAACGGTTTTTTCAAATATTATATGTCAATAAAAATACAAGAACACAAATTAATTGAGCTAATCATTAATATGTTTCATTGGTTTTATTCGTATTATGGCCGCTGAATATTATTTTAAATTATTGACGAAAAATTAAATGACTGATATGGATATTTAAATATTTAACTGTCTTATTTGTAGTTGCCGTCTTTTCACTAACATATGTATTCACTAGTAAGTACCTCTTTTTATTGATAGGCGGTTTTCTACTTACACAACAACAGTATTCCTTAATCAATTTAAGATATGTCAATTTACATCATCATCTATCCTAGCCTCTTCCAATTTTAATTGAGGTCGTCTCTCATCTTTTTGCACTCCATGCTATTAGAGACGAGCACAGGGGTTCTTGCAGGGGTTACTCCTATGAGTAACCCCTGAAAGAACCCCTGTGCTCGGCAAACTAAACGCACATACATGTATTGCCACATTTACACTCAGCCTTGTAGGGCAGGGAGCAGGGAAGTGGGCAGCGCGCGAATGTAAATAGGTTACTCGCGTTGTCACTGCCCATGCCGCTGCCGCTGTCCGGCGATCCCTCGATTGTCGGTTTGTCGCGCGGAAGTCAAAGGACGGGCAGCGCGAGCGCGAGTGAGTGTTTACATTCAGCTTAAAACCATGCAAGATCAAGTGAGTAAGGGAGATGTCACCTTACATCATGTATTGCGCTGTCTCGCTTACTCACTGGAACTTGCATGTGATAGTAGGCCACTAGATGAGCAGTAAAGAAGTATGAAGGCTGAGTGTGAACGCTCACTCGCGTCGTTATTGCCGCAGAAGTATTTAGGGAAATATTTCCGGCAGCGACAGGAGCAGTGGCAGGAGCAGTGGCAGGGGCTGAGTGTAAATGTGCGGTATAACACTTACTATAAATGCTTATAGTGTAGTAGGTACAGTTAAAGCACTTACTAGATATACACGCTCATCGACTACCTACTAATTATATCTTAAGACAACATATGACAACATTTGAAGTTAAATTGGTATCTACGTTAGCGAAAGGATTAATTCAAATATAAAAGATCTTAATATCAAAAAATTCATAGGAATCTACTTCTTTCATGTCATTGTATTAAATTCATGAACTCATGCAATGAAAACAACTAATGACGGGATAAGCCAATCGAATGCGTTGAGCAAAACCTAAGTGTCATGAGAGGGAATATGCAACCGCAGCTACGCTAAGACGAGTGAGAGAGACAGACTAGGCAATATGCTAATAACCCATGTTACCTCACACTCCGCCAATAAATCCTGGTTGCCAAAGACACGGTGTCACATTTGTAAGGCTCGAAGCATAAATTATAATGTTCCCGTAGAGCTTGTATGAAACACGCGAGTCTCCTTCGATTTACGATGGCTCGAAATATCATAAGGAACTTTAAGTTGGCATATATAGTATGGGACGTTTATGAAATATGAACATTTAAACTATATATTTAATCGTCTTGTACCCGAGATCGCACCCTGGGCTCCGAAGTGACCAGTTGTGAATGAAACCGGGATGCTAGGATGAAGAAGTATTTTTGATCCAACACAAAGAGGCCAATTGGAGACTTTGGAGAGGATAATGTTATCCCGTTAAATCCCGTTCTCGGCTATATCAATAGATAATGATCAATGAAGAGGTCTCTTCCAGAGTAACTATTTCTCATTAATGAAATAAATATTATATTATGGAGAGTAAGTCTAAGATTAGTGAAAAACTCGACACCTGCCATTTTATTTACTTATTATTATTTCGGTTTATATATGAGTAAACAAAAGACATCAACGAGTCAAAAACAAATTAATATGAAATTTACGTACTGGTTAACAACAGTGGGATTCTAACCTTTAATCTTCATATGGTTTGCTGCCTATTTATGTGACAACTCGGTAAGTATAGTATTCTATAATCTGTCCTACGCATAGTACGCATAAGCTTTGTTAGAAATCTATAGGTATTGCGACTTTCAGGGAAGACATGTTACTAAAAGGTTTGTTTTATACTACCTTTTTAGTAAGCAAACAGAACACGGCCCGCTTGAAGAGAAGTGGTTACCGCAGGCGTCCATACGCCTGCAACATCAGGGATGTCATGCCACTACAGGGGTGACATCGACTATTAACACTTTTCACACTTTTATACAGTTTTTATTAAGGCTCTTAATATATTTTATGCCTAATCGCCTACTCTCACTAATTATTAAAAAAAAATTTGCATTTAAAAAAATCGTAAGGTTTTTTCTCAGTATGGCTTATAAAGGTATAAGTTTTCATAACCAAGTCTTATTTGTCAAAACATCAAATAGGCCATAAAGAAGGTTCAGATTAGCGCAGGGTCGTGCAAAAAGTAGAGATTATGTGCTTGTAAATCACAATAAAAGTCGGGGCCGCGCCTGCGCCCGCGCCGGCAAGAGTTATGACGCCAGGCGTGATGGAAGTGCAGCATGCTGCTAGGGCGCGCACCAGGAGAATGGGGTTGATTATATTCTTACTAATTTTTATAATGTTCATGAATAGTGACATATTGTGGCAAAGGCTTTGGAGACTTTACCACTGCTTTATTAAATGTAGATTTGGAAAAATCTCTTCCTTCATCATAGTTTCCTTGTACCATAAGCTAAATCACTACATACACTACAAAGTATGGGATTCAGCTGGAAGTATATTTTCTTCCTCTTGCTCGGAAATAGCTTCATTATTTAAAAAACATGTCTTGTTGTTGACGCCATTGTAAAATTTGCTACGAACAAGTATTATGTTTCGTCTCAAGAGGGATTCAGAGGAAGAAAAGTACCGTGCAAGCCTCGGCCGAAATTGCAATTTACGTCCTTGTATACTTCGTCGCCCAACGGCCTTAAAAATATTTAGTTACCTCTTCTAAACTTCGTAGTAAAACGGTTTTTGGTGGTACACGACACTTGTCGGAATTAGGTTGAAATTCTAAGGGAAGAGTGACAATGCGGGCTTTTCTAAAGCTGAAAACGAGTCTTACACTCGAGCGGTGTGGCCTGTGTTGCAAGGCTTACATTACCTATTTTGATAAAATGTATTGTAACCTTTAAATGTAGGTAATAATTGACCCAGGTGCTCAACGCGGCATTTTTCGTAATATGTGGTGCCCCTACGCGGAGGTGCGCGAGTGCGAGGTGTCCGGCGCAGCGTGCGATAAAGCATGCGCCGCGGGGCCCGGTCAGGGCGGTCGGGGAGGCTTAGAGTGGACATGCCCATTTTATTGATAAGCTAGCTGTTCCCCGCGGTTTCACTCACCATTAGTTGTATGTACTATAGCCTATAACCTTTTTGTTTTCAAGTTATAAGCGTTCAAACAAACTCTTCAGCTTTATTATTTAAGTATAGATACAGTTTAAAATCTAGTTTCGTTTATTTTTATTTTCGTGTGTGTTAGTTGTCAACAATAGTAACATATTCATAGCTGCCTGGAAACAAAATCTGTATAAGAATTAAACAAGTGTGGTGCTAAATGTAAAAATATGGCGCCCCTACGAAGAGTTGTGCTAATGCAAGGCCGCGGGGTATGGACAGGGCGACCTGGGACTTATATATAGAGGTGATGTTATTGTTTTAATCATAATAAGTATCCATTAGATGTAAGTGAATTATTAATTATGATGTACGATACATGAATAAAGTCCATGGATCAGCTTGTACATATAGGCAAATATGTAAGGAAATAAATAATACTTAAAGATAGCCTTTATTTCTAGGTTATCTTTAAGTATTATTTATTTCCTTATTATTTATTTATTAAGGATAAATAATACTTACTAAAAAATAATCTAAGGTATTTTAAGGCATATATTTATTATCTTAGCTAGCTACGGAGAAAAACTACAGAATGTATTATTATTTTATAATTGGTAAAAGACAAAAATTAAGCTGATGTCAACTCTTCATTAACAGTTCCGCTGTTGGTGGAAGAAGTACTTATAAGAAAATTCAGAACTCCATATTGTGCCTTAGTTGTATTTGACGACATCTAACGGAAATTAAGAATTAAAAGCAGCTGTTTTTTAATTAGTGTCTTAATACATTTTTGTATAAGTATATATGTTACTATTATTATTTCTATCAGAGAAGAATAGATTTGTCTTTTGAAGTACTATTAGTACGAAATTAATAATGACTAAATAACGCTATTAGGATCTTTGGAGTCCTATCCACACTAATCTACCGGCGGCGATCGCCCACAGCGCCATGTAAATAATAATTAATTTTATTGTAAATGCTTATATTTTATTGCGGGATTTGTCAACAGAGCGCGATGTATTTTGTCGGCTAATATTTATTGCGGTTACCCAATGCTAAGTGGCTTGCTATGTGCTCATATGTGTGCTCAATAGCCATAACTCTACATCATGAAAGCTATACTGTACTAACTTATACCGTTTAATTTTATTTAAAGAAAATCGCTATATAAGAGTATTTTACACTCTCATATGTTTGGTAGAGACAAGACAAAAATTCTTTATTGCACCATTAAAATTATACAATAAATAATATAAATAAATAGAGAACACTGAGGCCATTTTTAATTCAATTTTTTTTTATTAAAGTGTTAATTTTAAGGATAACTTTAGTATAAAAGAAAAGTCCATCTAATTGTCAATAGTTATAAGAAAGTACCATAAAATGTATTGTGTTTAATCGATCGATACCAGCTTATATCCTGATGAGATAATTTAAAGAAAGCAAGAAACTTATAAGAATCCACAAATAGTGCCAAATTACTATTAATGCCACAATAAAAAAAACAGGTTATTTTGGAACTAATAATATTTTTGAAATCCACTTCAATTGATCAGACTTAGGCATTTTACATACGAGTATATACTACGTCAGTGTTCAGAAAAATCATACGTTTGTACAATCTTTTAAACCATAGAGCGCGCGATTCCAAATTCTTTGTTTTAATAAATAATCCTATGAAATGTTTGAACTCTCGTCTCCGAACGTTTTTACAATCGTTTTGAGGTTCAAAAATTCCCGTAAGTAGTCTTATACCCCATCCAGACTCACGCCGAGAACATCCGAGAACCGATCGTCTGTCTCGCTTTGAACTATAGCTAGAGAGAGAGGTACTTTCTCGGGTGTTCTCGACGTGAGTCTGGATGGGGTATTACACTAACCAGGACCGTTTGATGAAAACGTAACTTATAAATTTTATTTGGACCATTACTTTTACTACTACCGATTTTTCCTCACATTAATCAATTGCACCATAAGTATATATTAATTATTTCCAAAGGAACGGTTTATGTGTCCTTCTTTACCCTACAAGACAACGTTATTTACCTTAGTTGCAGTACAATCAAAACCAAAAGTATTTTTTTTTTACAAAAAGTTTTATTTTCTAATTAAAAGCAATCTGTAATCTATGCTAACCACAGGTGCTTATATTAAACCCTACACTAGATCATTAAATTTTAGATCATATAACTACTAAACCATACAGTAATTAGATTAAATAGAATCTTCAGACTAATATTTAAGAGCCTACATCCGACATTAATTACTAAAAAGGTATTTAATACTACCCGATTGGTATGTGGTAAACGATCTCATAATTTAAGAAAATAATTCTTATTGGATTTTATGAGGCGTGTTGATGAGTCTATCAACAAAGTACAATAGGTACATAACTTTTAAAGTTTACAACAAAGATATAGAAGATAGAAAGCGGTTGCCATGACCTATGAAACGCCTGCATTATCAGCGATGTCGAGGTGGAGCGATATTGCCTTTTTAACTGCCACTTTCTATGCGCCTCATATTTCAGAACCTTAAATGTTAAAATAAAAATTCTGGAGATTAATATACAGTTCTTTAAAACGAAATGTACTTGAATCCTTTTTCAGGATCTAATCAGATGATCCGCTCTCATTTCTTTAAATATTTTGAAATCATAGTGATTTCAAAATATTAAAATTATAAATATAAACATACTGTTCTATAGAAATTTTACAATAATAAGAATTAAATTATGTCCACAAATGTACTTTTACTATCGTGTACCCTTTATCTACGTAACATATGAATATAACAGCCTGAATTAAATATATAGCCTTATAAACATGTCTTTTAAGATCCCATACAATGCCTAGCAATGTTTATACGAGCAGTAATTCAGGAAAATTGGAAATAAATAGTCTTAAACGGTCGCTGTTAAACACTTATCGGTAATTTTCGTTACTATTAAGTGATTTTAATGCTAGGAATATTTAATGTAGTATTTTACATAACTTTGGCATAAATAAATTATATTTGTACTCTTATATATACAGAATTTAGAAATATGTATTAACAAGAAGTGGCATAGCGACCGAAAAACGTTTCACAAAAAAAAATGGGCGGGAAATTTATTGCGTCATTTATTGCCACTGTTATTGGTCGGTAATATTAGGTGGCTTTGTTAATAAAAACTACGTAATAAGTTTTTAATAAGGTTGGGTTAACATGTATTAATTGAAGATAAGAAGAGAGAATACGCTGCCACACTTAACTCTGGAACTAAATCCGCGTCAAAACATTTCTAATCGGATACTTTATCTGTTCTGTGCTTATTTAATGCGCTTTTTGAAGATAATGAGAATGAAAACATTTTTACTAGTTTTTCTCGAGTTCAATTAAGAAACGATAAATTCTCAAAATCACTTAGCTATCTAAGGAAAAGCAATAGAAAAGTACAATCATGTACTATCGACAGACTTAATCTAAAGTTAAGTGATTACTTGCATCGATTATATATGAGACCCTTACTTTGATTGGAATTAGCTAAAGTCGCATTAAGTGCTGAAGACATTTCATTTATAGGCTCATGCACTATGGAGTACTAAAGTGTTTTTGTTGTTGAAGTATTTCATTAAGCAGGTAGACAGATCTTTTAAATATTTTTTATATCTAGTATATCGACCCACCCCGGCTTCGCATGGGCATAAAAACCTTCCTCTTGAATCACTCTATCTATTCATCAAAATCCGTTGCTTAGTTTTAAAGATTTAAGTATACAAAGGGACATAGGAACGGAGAAAGCGACTTTGTTTTATACTATGTAGTGATAGTGATTGAGTAATATCTAGTATTAAGTAGACAATATGTGTACCTACGACACTACGTTTTTTCAAATATAGTTACCTTATATTAAAATCGCGCATTGCCGACCATGAAAAAATTTCTTTGTAGTCTCCAGGCAAATCTATGCCTGAGGTTCATTTCGAATATGTTATGTCCGATATATATTTTTAAGTGTATAAAAGTTTTTAAACGACTTTATTTATTGAGAAAATATAATAGTTTGTTGTGTAGGTACATTTTCCATTTAGATATAACTTAAACAATCTGAACTAACCTCTAAACAACCTATACATTTAACACATCTCATGCACTTTCCCGTATCCACCATAAAATCAAATGCGAATGCCTACCTATTTTTTGTTTTACGAGTCTTCATATCGAGTCGAGAGAATCGATTCCTGACTCACCTCGTTTACGAGTTACGAGTCGAATTCAATTTAGTTTAGAGGTTTCTTGATGTAAACGGCTGACCTAAACACCCCGATGGCTTTCATTCGAATGTTAGCGAATAAATCGAGAATCGTCGAGAAAAGGCAATAAACTATTTTCAATTGTTTCGGTTATTAGCCTGAAGTTATGAGAAATAAATAAATAAAAATAAAATAAAAAACAAAAAACAAGAAATTTAAAAATATTTAATTACAGTTTAACGGGTTTTTTTTAAAAAGTATTTTAGTTTTATAGGATCCCTGATAAAAATACTTATGTAGCTACTTTTGTACTTATAAAGGTACCTTTATATAACGTTACGTTGCGACATATTTTTAATGTTAAAAAATTCAATCCTGAGTCACCATCCCCTGTTTATGTAAAAGCCTAACCCTGCAGGAGCAATAAAAAGTGATAAAACCCCGATAACCGTTATTACTGGGTTCCCAGTGTGCACGCACTGTCATCACCCGGACATGTGCTCAAGCTACCACACGCCTAACCACCAACGTCGCGGACGGATTACACAATTTAGGTTTAACTTTTTTAACACGTGATTAAATTAAAACAGTGACGGAGAGATAAACAATCATAGGTTAAAAAAATAACTATGCAGACTGCACAATTAAAAAAAACTATGCAGTATGCATCAGAGTATTGTGTACTTAAATTAAAATTTAAAAGTATGTTTTATAATTAACTAGCCGTACTTAATATATTTGTACTTTCTAATCTTTCTTAAAAACTGGGCAATCAATGTATTTTTTTTCCCAAGTTCTAGTTAAAGGCGTTCAAAAATGCAAACAATTCTTAAACTTTACTAATACACATATATTACATAAAATATATAAAAAAACTACTATAGTAATATTGCCCAAGCTTTTGAGTGTCGGTTTTTAATAATTAAAACAATATATATTAATCGATTATTGTAGTTATTTCTTAATATCATCAATAAAATTCAACGGAATCTTACATTATTTTGATCTAAATAAATATTATTTTTATAGGTCGTATAGGTACTACAAAGGAAATAGCTTAATTAACATGTTACTTAAATGTTTCTCTGTAAGTTCTTAAAAATATTTAACGTTAGATTAAATTAAGATAACCACGTGTTAAAATATATTTATCCTCGATGTTGAGTCACCGGCCTGTAAACAGTAGAGCACTCGATGACAGACCGAAGCCAACCGCCTCATTACCAGCCTCATACAAACAAAACCAAGCACTTGCTACTTACATCTTAAAATATCATAAAAACTATACAAAATTCACTGCACAATAAACTCTAAAGTTGTACGAGTAAAGTTTAAAATAAAAAGACTGAAATATTTGTAAATTGGCCTTTAATACAAGCACAATAAGAATCTTTTAGCTATTATTAGGTGTTACCGTGATTATTTGACAGGTTGAAAACGTTTACAGATATTGCGGGCAATCTGGTTTCCTGCTTTTGGTGTAAACAGCGTTTGAGTAGCTGCTGGTTGTAATATCTTCATAACTTCTTATTTTAATACAAGAATAATAAATTTATATATTACGAGCGACCCGCCCCGGCTTCGCATAAAAATCTTCCTATTGAATCATTCTTATCAAACCGCATCAAAATCCGTTGCGTAGTTTTAAAGATGTAAGCATACAAAGGGACATAGGGACAGAGATAGCGTCTTTATTTTATACTATGTAGTGATAATTCTAAAGCTTTAATTTAAAAGGGCTAATCATGGGCTAACAAATTTATTAAAATATTTTTTTTCGCATATCAAATATGAATCCATTACTTATTATAATTGGAAATTGTCATCAATAAAATACAAAATAAAATTTACAACAAGTTTTTTATTACAATTTTTCAATGCTTAACCAATTGCTGGGGTTACAATCGAAAATAGATGTCAAACAGAGCTTTCTCTGTTTCTTTACTGCGGCATTTGTTCATACATATATTATTTCAATTCTTATAAATTATGGTGGAAAGCCTCCTTCACACATTATCCTACTAGTTTTAGTAATTTAATATTGATTATAGCTAAGAGCTCAACTAAATATTCCTATTATGTTTATGTATCAATTGATTATATAAATAAAATAGAGGTATTAAACTTACTTATTCTATCTTTAGTTTAGTTGACTCTCTAAGTTTGATCAAATATTTATAACATGAAATATTAATTATACATTATTAACACAGCTTGGTATGTACAAAATTCGAGCGTGTCTTGGGTTTAAGAGGCTTAATTCTTAATTATGAGATTATTAGTATTGTAACAAAATAATAAATACGAAGTACTAAATCATCATCATCATTTGAGCCGTAGACTTTCCACAGCTGGACATAGGCCTCCTGCATTAATAAATACTATTTTAAATAAGCACTAGGTACAATATCACTTAAAGTCGATCCACACCCTCACTCCACTTAGCGTAACCTTCACAAAAGTGCACCAACGCAGTAAACAGCTGATCAGGCGTGAGGTCCAACTTCTCCAAACTTCTCCGATTTCTGTTATCCCTCCTCTTTCTTCCGTAAGACGCAAACTGTGCTTGGGGTTGATGAGGCCTCTTCTTTATTGCTGAGTTTACCACCAGGGTTGTCGTCTGGGACCCAGCAGCAGCGGCGTACTGCTCCTTCGCCTTCACAGCTTGCACTATCAAACACAACAAATAGCCTCCGAAAGCCAAGAAGGCCAGCGTCGTAACAGACATTGAGAATATATTGCTTATCTTTGATTCCTTTTTCCAAACGCTTTCTTCATAATCCGTTCTTTTGATTGGAGTCCCTTTCATAGCCAGAGCTTGAGCTCCAAATGTCTGTATATACGTAGGTGTGGTTACCGTTACATTTTCTATGTCATCTGTCACAAAATCTTGTAGCGAATCCTTTAGTTTGAGTAGTTTCTCCAAAGACAATTCATTAAGAAATTGAAGGTCTTTGTTAGGTATTTCAGCGTTTGTAGCCTTGAATATGAGTATTACAAAAATTATCATCTTGAGACGTTTGCTCGGTGGCTTGGTGGCTGTCACAATGGTGCTCGTTACCGTGGTCTGCCGAGCACATCTCAAGTTAAACATGCAGGTCACTGAGTTAAGTTGGTTAAGCTGGATAGATAAACGGGTGACACTACTAGCTTTGTCTTTGTATTTAGTCCAGAATTCATTATAATCAGACCGAGATGGTAGAGTCTTCAAACCTCATTTGTAATTAAACTTAGTTATATCATCATTGAATACTAAAATACATAGAAAAAATATTATTTTTTTATAAAAGTTTAAATAAATAATTAAAAAAATTTTTTTTGTGTATATACTTTGATTGGATTCCAATTTTGAATTCCACTTTAATATTTTTGGCGTTAGATACCTACCACAAACACAATATGGTAATAGATGTTAGTAAAATCCTTTACATTTTCTGTAGTAATCTTTCTGCACATTTCCGCGGCTATTGTTTTATCCGGTAAATGTCTTTGTTCATATACAGTGTGTTCCAATTTAGTTAGTATATCTACAATATTTACAAGGTATAGGTAACGGTTCTCATACATATTCTCACCTAAGTTTCTGGTTTATATGTCACAATTTTAATTAATAATTGGACCACGAACCCTGGAAAAAAAAACGAATGCGACTAGGACATTATTGGGGGGCCATGAGTCAAAAATCAAATGTGTATTATAACAATCAATATTTAAATGACAGCCTTTTGTCTGCCCACTATAGATCTTCAAAATTTTCGTGTAGGTACGATAATTGGTAAACATAATAATAAAATAATAATATTTATTTGCCAACTAAGTGTTATTTTGGTCTTAGAATAGAACTAGTACTTGGACTTTAATACTTAGTCATACTTATCTATGGAGGCGCAATCGAATTGTCTTAAAAAATACACAATCCGTGTGAACCGACGAATAGCTAAAAATTAAGAACATTTGTTTGACCATGGACTGAAGCATTTAACATGTTTACAAACTGAATTATTGAGCTCAACCATATAAAACATGGGTAATAGTGTACAAGCATATTTATATAAGCTTAATTAAATAAAACTTCCTTCAAACCTTAATTTACAGACTACTAGCGCCATCTACACACTTACATGTAAATTAGATGCTTTATAACATAAACTTAATTAAAACCAAATATCAGGTAATTTTAAACATCGAACAATACATGAAAATAAAACCTAAGACATTTTCAAACATCCCCTAACATAAGAAAGACGATCATTATAAAGCCATGGTCCACGACAGTTGCGCAGGCGCTTGTTACCTCGCCCAGCAGAGCGCGTCGCTTCTCTTCGTCTCTGATGTAGTCTCGTGATAGTTCTCAAGATGGCGACTCATGTCTTGGTGGTGGTTTTAGCTTTGAATGCGGTGTGTGCCAGTGATTTTGATAGAGAGGGCAGGAATAGCTTAATTGATAGATTGAGTGGAGGGATGAAAATAGCTTCGGATTTTTTAGGTAAGTCAAGTTATAATGTTATAGTAAGCTTAGTCTAAACTGCAGTAATACAGTATTGCTTTGCTCTTTATAAAATAACCATAGAAGCTTGCTGTCGTTGTTGGTTTTGAGTTATCCTTCCCCGAGATAGCTAGCTATCTGTATATCAAATTACATCATAATCCGCTTAGTTGTTTGGACATCACATCATAAGGTAGAGTAATAAAGAGTCATTTATTCCCATCTGACTTACTAAATGGGTCAAATAGTTGTTCGTTACAAATGGTTTATAATCGACGAGGCCTTGATGAACACTATATAGCGCCACCATCAAATAAAAATCATTATTCACTGAAAACACAAGTTATCAAAATTCCCTGTTATGTAATTAAGGTTCTGGTTCTCAAATTAAATTGATTCATATTAAATTATAGTTCCATATAGTTACAAATTGCAAATCTGCTAAAAGTGGCCGTTTTAAGCAATAATGCAATTTGCAACTATAGGAAACTATAGTTTAATATGTTTAAAATTAACTTCAGACCCAGAACCATAATTACATAAGACGGATTTTTGATAACTTGTGTTTTCAGTGAATAATGATTTTTAAATGATTTTGGCGCTAGTGTTCGCCGAGGTATCATCTTAAAATGATGATGTGATTAACCTGGGTATTATAAAAGTAAAGTCTATAGAGTCTTCTTTATTGTTGAGAAAATATTAAGGTGAAGATGGAAATAGCTGATCACAACCCAAGAAGTAAGTAAATATTTTCCTCTGTGATTCTTCGATATTGATTACTTATATTAAACTTTATTTCAATAAACGTTTAAGAACACTATTATTTCGTTAGTCCCAGGTATGTTCTTATTACTACCACAGAATATCTAATAGTATTAGTATATGGTTCCTATATAAAATGGCTTAGGCTAAGCCAAGGCTATGTAGCTTGAAGGTTTTCTTCTCTTATCTAAGCGTCTTCTCAGGATTCGATTCTAGAAAAACCTCAAATATTTTTTTCACTGATGAAGTTTTTCTTATTTCAATGTTTTGTAAAATGTATACCTCTTTTTTATACAATTATACGTTGACAGTCAAAGCTACGACCCGTGAAAGATGGACAGCCACCTATTTACGGTGATATCTTAAGGTAGTAGAGAGTAAAAGAGAACTCTATATTAATTTTTCCCTAGAACTCATACTTCCAGCAAATAAGATAAATCAAAATATATATTCCACAGCCTCTGAATCTGTTGCATCAAAAGTAGCCGAATTCGTGGTTCGAGCCTTCAAAACAGCCAATACGCCAACCCAGCACCAACACACGCCAACACCAAACCGGCGGCGACCAGGTTTCAGTGAAGCTTACGAGGAGGCGAACTCGGAGAACATTGCAGAGGAACATAGACCGGATTACCAGGTCAATGAGGTTCCAAGTCCTATGACGCCGTTGAAGTATTTGGTCAAGCTGATTGGATTACAGCCCAATCAAATAAGTGCGGTGGCTGTAAATGCGCTAGTGTTTGTGGCACAAATGGTGAGTATTATTTAGAAAGATGAGATATCAAAGGTAAAAAACGATAAAAATAAAATTGTTTACCCAAAGTGTTCCAAAAAAATAAAAACTACCAGCAACTAAAATTAGTAATTTTTGTTTTCTATAAAATACTAAGATTTTTAAAACTATGCGCAATACACCACCATTACAATGGCAAGTCGGGTGTGAAGAATGTATATGTACTATAATTGTTCAAAGTTTCCATTTTCCGCTATCACATTTATTTTTATTCGTTTGCATTTCAGATATCAACGTTCCTGGCCGGACCTCCACGTCCTTCAAAACCATTTCGATCCGAAGACCCTACAGCCTGGATCCTAAACAAGAATTCCAGAAGCCTGCAGGATCTGCTATCAAGAGCACAAAATGAATCTATCTTACATGACATTGACGAAGTAATTGAACAACAGGGAGAAGACACCAGTTGCATAAGACTATTAGTTTGTAAAATAACTCCTTTTGTTCATAAAATGCAGAATGCTGTGTTCGGTAAGGATAATAGCACGGATGATTTGAAGAGCTTGCGCGGAGCAGACATCATGTACCGCCATCTACCGACAGCGGAGGAAATTAGAGAAAGTGGCGACACCTGTGAACATAAGCATAAAGATTGTGATCTTTATGAATGATGTGATATTATCGGTTGAAACGTACGGAAAATTGGGTCACATATAAATTAAAAAAAAAAAACATTAAAACAATTAACAGTTAATGTCGTCTGTGGACGTAAATGACAATTGTAAATCTCAACTAACTACTTATATGATCCAGTAAACTTGAGTTTAGTATAATTGCTTTTAATTTTCAGTATTAAGCTAGTCAGCTTAAGAAACAATTTATACATACAATAAAATAGTAAAAATATTTTGTCTGTACATTTAGTAATTTTGTCTGAAATGGATAGAGGGACATTTAAAATGAATAATAGAAAGCAAAACATGTTTTATTTTTTATTTTTCTCTGTCTGTCTGTATGTATGATCACGCTTAAATCCGAATGAAAAAAAAAACTCGTAACCCCTGTTCCAGATTTTTGTGCACCCAGAGTACCTATGATAAAAAATGCTCTATATTTTAAGGAGAGAAACTACACTCGCAGTTATGAATTCCGATTTTTGACTCCGGAAATTAAATTTTTTTTCTGACGCAACTTGTTGGTAATAAACGTCTTGTTCCTTATATAAGAGGTCAATGACCGAGTCTGCAAACAATTATAAACTGTCTGTATGTTCTTACGTCACGGTAGCCGCAGACTGCTTGGCGAACACACTATTGCTGAACCTGCTATATATCAGTAGTACTTCATATTTACTTTATCTAATCTGTGCGTCTACTACCAGGTGGCTTACCACAATCTCTTAAAACCATGCAAGAACGATTGAGTAAGGGAGATGTTGCCATTCATCATGTATTACGCTATCTCGCTCACTCACTGGTTTTGCATGGTTTTAAGAGACGGTAGTAACCCCCAGATTTCTACTGCTGCATTAATATTTTGTATGGAATTTCTTTAGTTATCTTTTACTATTCGCCAGGGGCGCTGTACAGGTTTGTCATACAAAATATTCTACAAGTTTCTCAAATCTCATGGAAAGAGTTCTGCGACTATCAGTGGGCAAAAACGTTATCTCTTCTGTCAGGGGCATGCATGCGGGGTATTCTATCGGTCTTCTGCAACTAATAATGTTGGTTACGATCACAATAAATCTGTTGGATGACAGGTAGAAGTAAACCCAAGGCTCATAGGCTATGGCTATAAGAGTACAGATATAATAAAAATTTTGTAATGAAGTTCCTAAACAGGAAGGTTACGGAATATCAGGGAATAAACCGGCCAGTACCAGTGTTCAATGAAGTAAAGAAAATATATAATCTTTAACCTTTACCTAATTATTTTGAGGGAAGCCTTAGCCTAGTTTGTTTGTTCGGGGCTCCGCTCCCGTGGTAATTTCGAGATAAAATATAGCCTGTGTGTTGTTCCAGAGTCTAAGCAATCTTTTTTTTACAGCCAAATTGGTTCAGTCGTTTTCCTGTCAAAGAGTAATATCCATATATTTTTACAATTTTTCGCGTTTATAATATTAGTAGGATGTACAAAGAATACTCTCAGAGTAAAACGTGGGCGAAGTCGCTGGTAACAGCTAGTAGTCAATTAATCAAAACTAGTTACTAGTTTATGGTACTATGTCTGGGATTGAAGATGATCAGCTATCATCTCACCTTCGGAGAAAGTGATCAGGGTTAACGACCTCGCGCCCGAATACCACCCAGGGGGTTACTACCGTCTCTTAAAACCATGCAAGATCCAGTGAGTAAGCGAGACAGCGCAATACAAGATGTAAGGCGACATCTCCCTCACTCACATCGTTCTTGCATGGTATTAGTACCACCAGGATGAATAATGGGACTTACTCTGAATGGTGGAACGTATGCTTATCGAATTACTTGACAAATCTCTGGTCCGACTCATCTGTCTAACATGCTATCTAAAAATAATCAGTTTATCATTACACGAATAAGATAAAAAACAAACAAAGATTGAATGTTTCAAAATCTAGTTGGATAATTAACAAGTTATTTAATTTTATTTCTTATTCAATGACGATATTTTTTAGTAAAACTACAGCCAATACCCTAATTTACCTATAGTTTTATTTTATTTATAAAGGCATACTAACTTAGGCACTTCATGTTTTTTTACTTGTTTATAATTATTTACAAACATTTACATTTACTTAACTACAATCAAAGATTAACTTTATGAAAACACAATATAGATTTTAAAGAAACAAATAATACCTATAAAAAATTTTAGCATCCTCCTCGGCTGTTTTCTTTAAAAGCCTAAAGATACTAAAAATATGTTTTTTTATTACTTAATTAGCTTAATATTTAAACCTTTATGTATTGGTGGACTGAGCAAGGGAGGAAAACATTACAATTAGAAGGAAAGCCATATATAAGGAAATTCGTCATGTAAACACACACGCCCATACAAAAGATCTCAACGCACGCGCCGCCGCGCCGCCGCGCCGTATGGGATTTCCACAATACTTTCCAATATAATTTCACATTATAAACACTGCTGTTCACTTTTACTTTGTATTTCAAAAAGTAACACTATATTTTATGAAACAGTTTGCTCGCAATTATTTTTATACGAGTAGGTATTACATGCTTTAATAATATATGTATTATTTTTATTTATTTATTTATCCATTTATTTCAGGCAATAAAATTTACATTATTGGCACATGTTAATAAATACCTTAAAGTCTAACATACATATAAAATAAACAATTTCGAACTAATACACGTTATAATGTCGGCGACGTGTGGCGCAGAGTTTCAGCAGGCAGCCGTCCTCGGAACTTCCTGAACACGACTCCCTGAGGCCAGAAGTCCTCCTTCATGAAGGTGTCCAGATGATGTGAGGGCACTCTCACCACAAACGAATTAAAATTTGCTTTATGACGAGATGCCAGTCTTTCCACCCTCAGTGTAAAGTTAGACTTCTTCAGAACGTAGTCTACGACGTCCTGCACCGTAGACTAGTGCAGTCGGGACACGTACCTACAGTTGCGTCGACTTTACTTCCTTAATTAATAATTATTTTAGTACCTCTCTTTCATCATTGTCATTATCATCCTAATTATCCCGGTTGTACCGCAACGCTGGACTGTTTAATGCCTGGGGTGCGCATGCGCATGAATAAGAAATAAGTTTTCCATCAATACTTCAGAAACAAAATAAAGATTAGGCTGACCATAGCCGCCTACCAGACATCACCTCCGTCTTATTCCACATTTTTCTTCAATTGGCTGCTTCGAAGTCCACTTTCCTGCTTTTTCTTCTCCATGTCACAGCTTCCTCCCGATTCTAGAACATTAGAATGAGGGTCATAATTCACACGAACACATCCGAACTAATGTCAATATCCAGTGTGACGTAACAACGTAATGACGTAATAATTAGATAATGTCGGTGAGTGGGCTTACGCAATATTGGTGCGAAAGTTTGGCGCGAGCTGGTCATATACACAAGAACAAGCCATGGCCTATGTATCCAAAATTAGCATTATTGTTATAGAGCATTCTAATCACAGACTGGATCTGTGCGTACCATCAGATTTTATAACGCAGACGCTTTGCGTTAGGAGTTTGTATAGATTTTCCTAGTCACCTTACCAGAGGCGTTGTAAAAGTTCATAAAATAACTTGAAGCGTATATAATTAATTCCTGAGACATGAAGTAACCTAATCTGTCTGTGAACTTTTAATATTCAATAATTTTAGCCATAGTTGGTCACTAACACATTACGAGTATATACGAAAGAAGGGCGAGAAGATATCCAGATTTTCTTCTTAAGAATAGAGCTCTTCACCAATAAGGCCTCAATATCTTAGTATACCTACTTATTTTCAGGTGGCAAATTCCACCAGCAACAGATTTTAGCGACTGCGTTAGGATTTTGTATGGAATTTCTTAGTTACCTTACTATCCGCCAGGACGCTGTGCAGAGTATGTACAGGTTTGTCATACAAAATCGCTAACGCAGTCGCTAGCGTCGTCGTTTATATAATCTTATACTAGACCCCTAGTGACAGAATGTCCAAAAAAGTAAGACAATCTTATGGGTCGAAGACTCCGTTTTACATCCGATTCTACCAACAAAAAGCCTCATTCATGCATTATAAAAATCTTAAAAAGTTAGACACATAATGTTAGTGCCATCTACTCAGCCATACACGGATTGAAATGCAACCGGGATAGCGCTTAGATGACTATGACACAATTTCGTGAAATAGTAACTTAAAGAAGCTCCTCGGTATTTGTAACTGTTCCGAAATTACGTGACAGAGTTTCACTCGTTAGCACACGGGAAAGGGCCGAGTGCCGGCAACTTACCTGATTAACACATAGACGCTTGAAGAAGTTCGGTCTACTTACTCTGTACACATAAAAGATAAAAATATAGTGATAAATACGACCTGCCTCGGCTTGGTTTACTTATTTTTGGCTTGGCCGTACTTAGAAGTGATACGGAACGGAACGATAACCTCTTAAAATATAAATGAAATAATAAAATACAAAAACATAAAAAATAAAGTTCATCATTTGTACTCATTATTTGTATTTGTATCAACATGTATAATTTGTATAAAGAGTACATAGTATCTATCTATCTACCATCATCATTCGAGCGTGTTTCCCAGTTGAATCAGTTACATAAATACACAAACCGAGTTAGGCTATAGAGTACCTCAAAAAAAGTAGAGAATGTCTTGTCTACTAATAAAAACATCGTAAGAAATTGAGTTATCTTTAAATGTCAGACACAGTTTAATCCCTTCGGAAAGTAGCATTATACAAAATAACATACAAATAAAGCGGTAACATGTTTGTCACGGCATGAATGGAGGCCGACGATACAAAATAAGAAAATATTAGAAAAGAACACGTAAGTGAAAATATATTTTCATATTATCTTCACTTTATGTTTTTCAGATTGAAATAATGTTATTTGCTGTTTAGAAGTTTTATAAGCAAGTACCTACATAAAAAATAATTAGTTAAAAATATTGTTTCTTTTGACATAATTTTCGTAAGATCGTAAATGAAATGTAAAGTCGACCACATTTATAAAAATAGATTTAAAAAATTGCTGGCTTTGCAAATTACATATTATAGAATCGATTCATTTAATTCATCGATTGATTGAAAAAAAAATTACTATAAATTAGGTTAGTTTTTTATTTTGGTATTTTGTTTGTTTGTAATAACTTTATTGCAGAAAAAATAACAAAAATACATTTACAATATTTTCCTTTTGTTTAGTCTATTATTACTTTAGTATATACAATTTGCTCTTTAATTGATAAAAATTTTGGTCTTAATGATGAATTAAAATGTACTTAGGTATATTTAAAACAAAGCCACATCTGTGCTTTTTTAATTTTCAGTGGTCAGTAGAGAAAGTGGCTCAGGAAAAAAAAACAAATGAAATAGCATAATGAGCGGTGCAAATATAACGTGGACACTTGCCTCTTAAAAACAGAGATTATCGACAGAATAAAAAATAAAAGACTAACAATTATATTAAATACAGATTAGGAAATTATAACTGAAAAAGCAAATTATTTAAAAAAAAATACCCGACTGCATTTAAATACTAACCAAAAATTTGAATGCCAAACATTTGAAATTGGCGCCAAAAACTTGCTATATTTTTTATATACTTACCCAAAGATACTCCCACAGTATATACGAATCTAACGATACCTCTTAAGCTAAAATCCTACGAGCTGTTCAGGCTGCAGAGCCTACCAAACAATTAAGCATAGACATACATACTCTCGAAAAACATAACCCTCTTTCTGACGCAGTCAGGTAAATACACATAAACAATTAACGTAATTTACCTTATGCAAATATTGTTTATTACCTTTCGGATGGAGTTAATTACATGGTCGTACCGTTTCAAGCTGCCCGCGTTTATAAATAAGGTGAATCTCTGATTAAATTATATCTATTTTCTATTCATAACCCGTACAATATGATATTATTACCTATTAAGCAAAACAGTAAAACGCAACCTTATTGCAGGGACTTCAAAGTGAAGTTTACTGCGAAATACTGTTGTATTATTGTTGGATTCGTATAAGTAACTAAAGGTGTGTCAGAGTACAAATTTAGATAAAACAAATGCGAATAATCTAATTAGCACGGATGTGGTTGTTTATACAAGCGGTTATTGGCTTTGACCTAAATTTATAATGATTAATATTAGATAATTAGTATTTACACATGTTATTTCCGGTACATATGTTATAATGTACTCGTATAGAGATAATACTTATTGACTTTTGACATTTATTTATTTATTCAACTACACACTACACTTAGTTTCGTAGAACGTGTAACGAGTTAATTTTATTATAAAGATATATTATATACTACCTAATTATGAGTTTTTTCTACTAATGGTATATGTTTAAATAAATAAATAAATAAAAAATAAATAAATAAATAAATGTACAAACCACAGATTAAAAATACTATACTAGTAGTACAAACATACCATGTCGCCTCCCCGGGGCCTGATAGAAGAGGCAAACCCAAACGTGTTTGGCTTGACTTGACGTCGCGACGCGGGATGCTTATGACCAGAAAGGATGCTGGACCGGACAAAGCAGAGAAGAAAATGAAGGAAACACCCTGGGCTCTGAAGAATTCAGCTCAGTATGAAACCGGAAAAACGTTAGGATGATAAGGTGTGACATAACATAACCTATTGCTAAGCCTGGCTCCGTCCTGCTTCACATTTGGAACGTTCACTTTCTACGACATTGCGACTTCTTCGCTATTATTATGTTAGGCCTTTTGTCCCTAGTGAAAACATATGACGACTGAATAGGCACCACTCTTTTATGGTTTACAATTAGAGAGGTCGATGACCTTCTTGATGATTATTCTAATTTGTCGATGAACCATTACTTTATTTAAAACGTAAGTAGTGCAGTTAAAAAAAATGTTGCTTTAATGCAAATATTTATTTGTACAACGTGACCTGGCACGCCGGCTGAGGTTTATTCAAATTCCATGCTTTCATTACTTTCATTTAGCACATCAAAGCAAAGAAAATAGGCATGACTCAAATATTTTTACCTATCTGATAGATTTTTCTCCAAATTAAGTCATTACAAAAACACATTTTTCCAAATTTTGCTCTACCTCACTTCTAGTTTCACTTTTTAGCCCCCTTTACCTCCGGAATTTGGATATTCGGTATCCTTCCGGTGCATAAGATCCATACAGTATCATTACGTTTGTACAATATCATTTCGTCTGTAGTATCATTTCGTCCATAGTATTAAGTAGTTTGTTTACAGTATTTTTGTTGTGCATAAATTATTTTCTAATTTGATAACGTTTGATAATTCATTCAAACTGGGTGACACGTCTCTCTCTATTTTAATCAAGTTTGAACTTAACCTATTTTAACATTTCCTCTGTCAACAGCAGTCAGATTTTAAAATCTTAGGCTGCGGTAACTGCTTTCCATCAGGTCCCAAAAACCTACTTCTTTCCCTCGTACTTTGTTGGGCCGAATCGAACATGGAACATTCATACACTTCCATGAAAACAAACGTATAACCAAAGATTAAAGAATGCGATACTAGCCAAACCACAAACAAAACCAACGTTGACATCGTATCGGAATGCGCGGTCCTTGTAGGTCAGTGGCCAGTGCGCCAGCGCCGATTAGAGTGTCATTGAGAAGGAAAGCGCACATTTCGCCGGCCCACTGCCCTACTGCTGTCGTGTTTACATATATCATTACTATAATAAAATCTGTATTAAATTACTAGCTATTCCCGTGGTTTTACCCGCCACGATGTGTACTGTAGGCTTTTTCTTAGAATCAGGCTGTAACATATACAGAAAGATCCGACCAATTCTAAAGTAATAAGCGTTCAAAGAATCAAATTAAACAAACAAAATCATTAGCTTTATAATAATAAATGTATCATTGTAGGGAAAGAATAGTTACCTAATCAAATAATATTTAATGTTATACTATACAACATGTGTCATGATGTACTTAGGTCATTGTGATACCAATTCAATTCACACAGCCTGAAACAATTTTGATTAATTTCGAGTTTGGACACTAATTTAATTGTTTAGCTCAGGAAGAAAGACATTTTCAACATACATTGGAATACGTATCGTATACCCATTTTGGGCTTACACGAAGAGAGCACCAATGCTCAGAAGTGGTCAAAAATAACGACCATGTTCAGACTAAAAGTTATCATACAGTTTCAATTAAATGTGCCGTTCCCGGAAATTTGGGAAATATTCCAGTCATTTGATAACTTTGGGAATTCGTAAATTTACAGATTGAAATTTCCGTAATTTTTTTAATCCAGCGGCAGATCATTTCTATGTTTTAATTTTATTATATTATGTTTTTATGTTTGTAATTTCCTCATTGTTTATTTATTCATATTCATACTAATATTATAAATGCGAAAGTCTGTCTGTCTATCTGTCTGTCTGTCTGTCTGTCTGTCTGTCACCTCTTCACGGCTAAACTGCTGGACCGATTGTGATGAAATTTGGTAGGGATGTAGTTAACGACATGAGGTCAAACATAGGCTACTTTTGAGCGCGATATAAGCAAGGCCCACGCGGGGCGGAGCCGCGGGGAACAGCTAGTTTTCAAATAAACAAGATTTTTTGTTGATGTCTTACACCAAAATAATATTATTGAGATGGTGAATGTTTGCTCGATAAACGCACATATGTTACAGCACATTAAAAGAGGTTGTACTAAAATTATCCTATTAATTATTAATATTCTAATTTATTATGGATTCGATGGAAATGTGCGTTAGCGTCTCTTATGTAGGTAGAGTAAGAACCCTTTTAATCGCAGTCGGCTCTCAATAACTATGTAGAGTAGAGACTAACTATAGTATCAACCATCATATGCATACATAGCGGTGTATTCCAATTCGCAAAACTGGTTTGCCTTATACTATACTTAGATGTATAACGGTAATATTTGCTCCAATGCCTTAACCGAAGAAAAATCCTAGTGGAAATATCTATATTTTTGCTTACAAGTATTAATAACCCATATAAACCTTGTTTCTCCAATCATATGATCGTAGCCTTGTTGAAACAAATAGAAAAATTCCATAGGTAAAATACCAAAGTAAAATCCTGACTATAAAGTCAGTAGGTACCTATTATAAGGCCAAAACCTTGCCAAAACCTAGAAACTTTACACAACCCGGATTGTAGTTGGAAAGCAGAGTGATTGTGTGTCGTAAAACTAGCGTTTTTAAATTTAATGCAGCACATTTATGCGTTCATACCACAACAGTTGTTGGCATTAGTTGCTATTATAACCGTCGTTCGGTGCATGCCTACGAAACGTCGAGAATGTAAACGTCAAGCTTGTAGATCTATGTACGTTGGAATACTTACACTACACTAAAGTTGACTGAAGTCTCTAACATAATTAAATAATATGTCTTGTTTCTTTATAAAAAGAAGCTCAAGAAAAAAGAAACAAAAATTAAAGAAAAGAAAAAAGTAAGAAGCTGTATTGATTATAACGTATACCTAGATTACCTAGGTATACGTTATAATTATAAAAATAGATCAGGCTTTGATCTCTTAGTGCCCGATTGTTGCTACGATTCAGCTGTTATTTTTAACCGACTTCAAAAAAATGAGGTTCTCAATTCGTCGTAATGTTTGATAAAAGATTTGCATATTCTTTTTTACCATTTTATAGGCAAACAGGCACACGGCTTACCTAATGGGAAATTGGGAAGTGACCAAAGCTATATGGACGCCTTATTCTTAGATAGTTTCCTAGGGTTTCTCCATAATATTAGGCGATCTGATAGATATTTAATGTCAAATCCTAACGCTAGTACTAGATGAGGAATATTCCATGCTAGAGAATAAAATTATACCTATTCCATGTAGGTATTGACAATATGTCCACGCAGTCCACGTACAGACCAGTCTTGCTGATGATCGCCTACTCAAAAACACAAAGAAGCCTTCTTCTTCATCTGTTGCTCACTACTGAGAATTTCTTCTTCAAGAAGGCAGACAAACTGGTCTGTAAACTATTGGCCCATTAGAATAGAATTCTTAATTTAAGTGCGTGACTAAGCCGGATTTTATTTCTATATTCGCACTATTCTGTAATGAATTGAACGAGTAAACCTTTGCGGTGATATCAAACAAACCGCTATAAGGTCAGGTATTCATGTCTCGAACAGTTCCGGGACTTTGTTCCGGTTTTAGTGATGAATTCCTAAAACATTTTTTTTCTAGGTGATTCATTCTTCGTTTGTCCCACTGAGTTTTGTCCCACTAATAAATTTCTTAGTTTGTCCCAAACATTATGCTTCCTTCGTCCCGATGTACAATTTTTATTATTTTATTCCTAGTTGGTCCCACTTTGCATTCCTTGTTCGACCCGTTGTTTTTAAACGGTTTTTTATAAGTAATTTTCTTTCTAAATAATATAGGTTTTTGTTTGTTATTCGTTCAAAATACTTTTTTGTTAGTTGTACCTTTAAAGTACCTTCTTGTGAACTGGGACAAACCGGGAATATAAAAGTGACTGGGACAAACGAATCATTTTTTGAAATGTGGGACAAAATTTCAGGACGAACGAAGAATAAACCTTCCAGGTAGATAACCATCAAACCCTCAACTCAACCCCTTTCTTGTTTCCTGACCCTGGTTTTTTCGGAGCTAGGGACAGCGCTTCGCTGCTTGTATTCCTCGACTCACTCCTCCGCCTCTCGGTCGATATTACGATCTATCACGACTATAGGAGGCCGAAATGCCCCGAATGCCATCTGGTAGCATGGTGTCCGAGTTTATTGGCCGCAAGGCGATGCCAATAAACTCGGACACCAGAGAGTGCAGGGCCACATTGTACACGATATGAATGAATCATCCTAATAACATTTTTAGATAGAAACAGCATAGTCTGCCTAACGGCTGCAAATATTATAACTATTTATTTCCCAAGGACGCTTTCTCCATAACAGGTAATGAAACAAAGCCTACGCGATCTGGCGGACCCGAGGGCGTGGAAGCCTTAGTTGAAAGTAGGAAATATTTTGAATAACTTTGCCATGAAACATAACACACGAGTTAAGAAATTTTGAAACAACAAAACCAGCATATTATTAGGTCTTCTGTCTATATACCAGAACGTTGGCTACTAGCTCACTCGATAGTAAATAAAAAAAACATCCCGACGAATTGAGAACCTCCTCCTTTTTTTGAAGTCGTTTAAAAATATGACATTAATAATACCAGTCACTCAAAATGATAATAAAGTCAGTTGATCCAATCGACTAAATGAAAGGATAGATTCCTCGGAGATTGAGTTTACACTACAAAAGCTTCTTACAAACATAATAGCCTTCTCATCAGATTACTCTACCAACTTGTCCCAGTATAACTACCTTCACTACCTCCTCAAGTCTGTAAGTAGAGCGGAACTAGAGCATGCGAACCGTGGGAACTAAGCCTATATCAACCTAGACATGTGACAATCAGATGCAAAACTTTATGTCCAAGGTGTATAAGCCCCCTAGCTTGGTATGCGATTGCAAACGCTATGACAAGATTTAAAATTAAAATAAGTCTTCCAACTCTCTGTTCTTCTGGTTACAAGGACCGCCCTAGTCATTCCGCGTCAATTACAGAGGTCGATGACCTAAATAATTTTGGAAGTCCAGTATGCTGCCTATGGATCGCACCTGTTATGTCGTCACCAAGGTCCCCTTTGCTGCAGGTATCAGTACAATAATGGGCAAGTCCAACAGATGTGGTGACCTACTCTATCATCTCTAAAAGCCATGCAAGTTCCAGTGAGTAAGCGGGACAGCGCAATACATGATGTAAGGCGACATCTCCCTTACTCACTGGATCTTGCATGGTTTTAAGAGATGGTAGTAGCCACCGTGATGTTGTTTGAACTGGCTCTCCGCATTGGCAGTGAGTGTTATCCGTAAACACCCATTTCCTGCATGTTCGATTTAGAGCGATTAACCTGATTACAGAGGTGAGAACTTTGTTTGAAATTGTATAATGCATGTAATTTCTAGGTTTTTCTCTCTTCCTAGCTCAAAAAAAAGATAGATAGAAAAAGATGGTCAGATGACCTAAAAGGGTGTAGTAAAGAACAGAGATTCTTGGAAGAAAGGTGTCTCAGTAGGGAACAGAAAGTAAAAAATCTAATTATTTGACTGGAATTTAGTTTGATAGAGAAAAAAACGTACTGAAAGCTGTCAACTTTAGTTGTAGGAAACATTTTTTCTTCAACAGAACCAAAGAAAATAAGGAATATTGACATAATGAATGCTCTTTTATAACAGGTAAAAGAGTAGACCTTATAGACTTAATTTTATAACTTTAGTTTGTTTGTTGGGAACTTAAGTTGCAGGAAACCTTTTTTCTTCAACAGAACCAAAGAAAATATACACTACCGAAATGTCAGGAAATATACGTAGCAACGGCAAGCTGCGCGCAACTCGTTGATGTCTTTTCCATACAAATTTGAAATTGACTTCGTAAATGTCGTGTATGGAAGTAAAATCTCGTGCTATATTATAGTTTTTTTGTTTTATAGCATGTCACACTAGGTCAAATATTTTATTTATCTTCATGACGCTTATGTATTCAAGAAATAAATCTAGGTTTTCCTAAAACTGTTATTCACTGGCTTTCTATACATGAGACACACAGGTCATTCGAAATAGCGATTGTACACATGCACAGTATAGATCATTCAGCGCTGTTCTTCTTCGTCCGAGCATGTTTACTGGCTGCAACATACATTTTTATTTGTGTAAAATATGTAGTTTTGCATATGTGTCACATAATTTCCAGCAAAACAATTTTTTTCTATACTAAGTCCCATCCTCCCATCAACTAAATAAAATAAATATACAATAAGTATTAACCTGATTACAGAGGTGAGAACTTTGTTTGAAATTGTATAATGCATGTAATTTCTAGGTTTTTCTCTCTTCCTAGCTCAAAAAAAAGATAGATAGAAAAAGATGGTCAGATGACCTAAAAGGGTGTAGTAAAGAACAGAGATTCTTGGAAGAAAGGTGTCTCAGTAGGGAACAGAAAGTAAAAAATCTAATTATTTGACTGGAATTTAGTTTGATAGAGAAAAAAACGTACTGAAAGCTGTCAACTTTAGTTGTAGGAAACATTTTTTCTTCAACAGAACCAAAGAAAATAAGGAATATTGACATAATGAATGCTCTTTTATAACAGGTAAAAGAGTAGACCTTATAGACTTAATTTTATAACTTTAGTTTGTTTGTTGGGAACTTAAGTTGCAGGAAACCTTTTTTCTTCAACAGAACCAAAGAAAATATACACTACCGAAATGTCAGGAAATATACGTAGCAACGGCAAGCTGCGCGCAACTCGTTGATGTCTTTTCCATACAAATTTGAAATTGACTTCGTAAATGTCGTGTATGGAAGTAAAATCTCGTGCTATATTATAGTTTTTTTGTTTTATAGCATGTCACATTAGGTCAAATATTTTATTTATCTTCATGACGCTTATGTATTCAAGAAATAAATCTAGGTTTTCCTAAAACTGTTATTCACTGGCTTTCTATACATGAGACACACAGGTCATTCGAAATAGCGATTGTACACATGCACAGTATAGATCATTCAGCGCTGTTCTTCTTCGTCCGAGCATGTTTACTGGCTGCAACATACATTTTTATTTGTGTAAAATATGTAGTTTTGCATATGTGTCACATAATTTCCAGCAAAACAATTTTTTTCTATACTAAGTCCCATCCTCCCATCAACTAAATAAAATAAATATACAATAAGTATTAAAGGTCAAAACAATAATATTTTGTATTTTATAGCAAATTCCTAAGAGAGACTCACTGAACTGTGACAGTTCTTCAAAACCACCTCTGACATGGTTCCTTTGACGTCCACCAGATGACAGCCGGAATCAACGGCTAAAAGTGCCTTATCGTAGCCTGCCTTAAAGGGCTAACATAAGCCAATTAGCGCCACCAATTTTTTTTTTTTACTCTAAAATCAGGTTAAACTGAAAAATATCTAAGAAGGCTGGTCACTAGTAAGCTTACGATACCCCCTTAAGGCGATACCTCGATGAACACTAGCGCCACCGTCATTTAATAATCATTACTTACTGAAAACACAAGTTATCAAAAATCCCTCTGCTGTAATTATGGTTCTGGATCTGAAGTTAATTTTAATCATATTCAATTATTAAATTATAATTCCCTATAGTTACAAATTGCATTATTGCTTAAAACGGACACTTTTAGCATTTTTGCAATTTGTAACTATATGGAACATAATTAAATAACACAGATTTTTGATAACTTGTGTTTTCAGTGAATAATGATTTTTAAATGATGGTGGTCCTAGTGGTCACCGAGGTATCGTTTTAACGTTATGTACAGATTGCACTCTGTACTCTCATTATTGTGTATGTCAGTTCAGGCCTTTCATTAAAGGAATAGCGAAAGTAAATTCAGTTTTTCCTTATTCACTTTCGGTTGACGTGTCATACTGTTGGTAAACATTTCTTTGAACTTTGATATCCGGTTATGTAAGGATTTGTAGATCTTTTATAATGATTAATTCGTGACTCATGTTATTATCATTATGTAATACAAAAGATACGAAACATTTTGTGATTAGAAGAGTAAAACGGTTTCCTTGGGTAACTCCGAATTTAAATTCTTCAAATCCAAATTATTCTTATTTAATAAATGTGTGTTTGTTTGTTACGTTTGTTTCTATAGGTGATCAGATAATTTTATCGGCTAAGTTATTATGTTCTTGATATTAAGTTAATATAATAGTTCAGTTAATCTTTTTGCGAAAGTAAGTAATACTTATAACGGATAAGAGAATGCTATATTATAATAAGCAACTTAATATTAAACTGCTTGTTGTTACATTTCCCCATGACCTTAACGAGAGATTTTTTGCACTTGCTGTACAACTTTCTTATATCAGCTACAAAAATAAAATCTTTTGTCACCGAATCTGAAAGTAATTTAAAAAGAAACTAACAGAAAGCATACATAATAAAATTAAATTCTTTATTTTTAATAAAGAATATTCCTATAACTTACTATAGTCATTTACTATTATTTTAAGTTTACTTCCACTTCCAAAGCGCAAATGGAGAAGCGGCGCGCACCAATTCCACTGCAGCATTTTCTCTAAAAAAGTCAATAGGTATAAAGAATTTTACTCACAACCCAAAGTATATCTTAGATGTAAGGTCAGGGTGGTATACTTTTCTACGCGGCCCACTGTACTTTAAAAGTGAAATTCCTATAGCAAGTAATAGGGGCTATCAACACGACAACACTTCGTGTGGAGCTGGCAATGGTATTCAGCGCTTGAGACCTATAATGATGTGTTATTATGTATATGAGTTCGTATGTGTTCGCAGAGTCTCAACTGAGCTCGATATTCCAGTGGTAAACCTAATAGCACACGTAGGCATCCCGAACGTAGCGGTGCTGTTTTGATTAGTCGTTGGGCGTCGCAACAAATATTAATAATAGTTTAAATCGAAAGGCATGATCGGTCTCAGTCTCTCTCTCTCTTTCTCTCTCACCATATGGATGATAGCTTAAATTATTTTTAGCTGCACAGGAAACTCTCCAGCTGAAAGTATTATCTATCAATATGACATTACTGTCATGGACTCTGTCTGTTACGTTTTCACGACTAAACTGCTGAACAAATAGATAAAATTTTGTACAAAGATCCGAAATAAAACAATGAAATACTGAATGAATTTTTTATTCAGTTTTTTTGATGAGATGTATAAAAAACTGCACTGAAAGTAAAACTTACATGTAAATCTCCGTAGAGTACCTGAAAAAATAATCTTATCAATAATTTGATATGGCAAAACACCACAGATGCAAACCAGTTTTATTTCCCTACACTCTTGAAGATGTTATCTTTGGTAGATTCTGCCACCAGTCTGATAATGGTACAAGAAAATGAGACCTCTAATCTGTCAACACAGGCTTGAGCAAAACCATGTATGTATATGCAGTTTATGTGTGAGATGATATATGGACCATGTCGCAATGTGTCGTCACTATATCTTCTTCGTTTCTTTTTGCTTTCCCACTAAAGGTGGGATCGGCGGAACTCTAAATTACTTTGCGTGAGGACAAACTGTCCTGGGGTTTATAGGATGAGATAGGCTTTTTGTTTTTTATAGCTTCATCAACAAGCTCCAGATAAAGGGGTATACTACATCAATTTCAGAATTTTGTTATGAATCTTTAAAGCTCCTCAGTATTTTTTCTGCAAGTAAGGAATACGTGAATACTCATATAGTTTAATCATCACATCCAAAAATAAATAAATAGCTACTTGGTCTTGAAAAAAAAAACATATTACCGTTTGATTTAACGGGCTACGTAAAGTAAATGTAAAGCGAACAGCTCAATGACTGCAGATCAGCGGTGGTTCCGGACCGTATTGGGCTCAAAGCTGTTAACACAGTTATGATGTGCAATTATTACCACTGGATCTCAAACTGGAGCACGTGTGGTAAAAATATCAATGCAATGACATTAACATAAACTGGATTGATAAGAAAACCGAAAACAGTATCAATTTTAATTAAAAAAAAAAACGAAAACATCAAACGAAAGCTCATGAAGTCTTAATCTGGTAAATCTTTCAGTATTGTGTAATGGGTACTGAACGCTCAGTTAGCGAGCCCGAATCGCACTTGTCTAATTTATTGCGTTGTGACTTTGGTAACTTATTCAGTGAGAAACAAATATTTTGTATATTTTCTGAGTAGAAAGAAGACTAGAAAATTCCAGCATTCAGAAGCTACTTCTAGAAATGAAGTTTTAGAAGCTGTTGCGTTTTCTACCGTGATGCATGGTTGCAGGCGGCCAATTGCACCGTGGTGCGTGTGAATTGATGTGGCCTTACTATGAGACGCCTTGGGGTTTCCGGAAACTACATTGATTTACTTCTTACCGACTCATTGTTCGATTAGAGAAAATCTCTCAGCATCTTTGAAACTGGATCAATTAGCTGCTGTAAAACAAGACGTTACATAATATAGATATAGAGAGGGAATGAGGGACAGACCAAGCCCAATTTTCGTGGATAGTTTATTTTAAAGTTGTCCTATTGTATTCCAACAATATGAAAATTCACTCACAATTTATTTTACTCATGAGTATTTCCAGACACTTTTAAAAACTTTTCGATATGTAAAAGTGAAAATGAGATTCCGAAGTAAACTTAGATCACATATTATTATCAGCCCGCTTCGTGTATATTGTTGTACAAAATTTCAAATACTCGTTTTACCACAGTTGGGATGAGCGCTGTAATGTGATGAGTCATAGCGCAGAATAGGACATTCTGCGGGGCTCTCTCGTTTCAGAAGTCAAGATCCCCTTCCAATCACTGATCCAGCGGAGTATAATATACAATAGAATAGATAATACTTGGTATTAAAGCAGCTTTTTTATAAATGTATGAGACGAGAATCACAACACGACACAATCGCAATTAGTTTGGTCTTCGTTTGCTTTGTGATGTCATGTAAACCTTCAATATCTATGTATAAGTCACAAGTATGATTTCCATCGTACTCACCATCAGCCTATGATTCACAGGAGACTTTTCAAACTACTTACATATTCCAAAAGCTTCTCGAGGCCAACCCATACGAGAGCCACAAAGCACAATGATTATTAACAATACCTATTGTGGTACTTCTGAGGAGCCGTCCAAAATTGACTCATCTTTGGAAAACCTTACCCATTTGTCGTTGTACGCAGCTTTCCATGTTTTATACCTGTAACAAGCAGAATAGAATTTAAAAATATATATTTTCTCATAACATTTTTAAACCACACTATGTAACTAAAAGCAATATCATAGTCTTAATTATTTATCATCTAACTAATCTTAATTCTTTATCCCGGTTTCAGGTTTCGAAACCTAGTAAAAGTAAACGTGCTCATTTTTCTGCCCATACATTTTTACAGCGACCTTTATCACTAAGGTTCCGGTCAACTGTCAACCCAAAAATAAGGGTCTTAATCAGATCAGGTCATTAAAATCGACCTCTATTTCTGTCGCCCATGGAATGAGCATAAAGTAGGAAAAAAACTTTGATCATAAGGCCAAAAATAACCGAATGTCATCAGATTTTCAGTCTAAGTATCTATATGGATTTTGATTCGCATAAAAGTAACGACGACGAATTTCAAGAGCAGCATACCAAACCATCACAAACATTGCCGTAGGCTTTTATCGGCATTTATTGATTCTCTACATTTAGTCAACCTTTATTGTCTATCTGTTACATATTTTTAGGGTTCTGGACACAAAGTGAAAAACGGGACTCCACTATCCGTCCGTCTTTTTGTCTGTAGAGAAGAGTAGAGATAGACAGATTCAAAATATCATAGATTCTGTATCTCTCTATTTCCATGTTACCTATAGCTACAAATACTATAAAAACTAAACGTATTTTCATACAACAAATATTTATTTGGCATCCAAGCTGCTATTTATAGTACACAACCCTTGTTGCCCTAAAACGTATCACGCTTGACCAGGCTCATTACTGTTCAATAGAGATATTTCCTTTTCAAATTAGATATACACATACTTGCGTTATCAATGTGTATGTCCCTCATCAATAAAGGCTAGTTTAAATTTAGCTTGTAGGTTAATCCCTACCATGCGGGCCTATTCTTGAAAATAAGTATTTTTATCTTGACAACGCCTATAAAATCAGATAATTTATTATTTAATTATCTATGTTTGGACATTTTAGTTATAGGCATTATAGTCTCTCTCATCTTAGCAATTTCATCTTCAGCCAGACCCTCGTTATCCTGCAGTTGAAGGTCAAGATAAGTAAATTTTTAATAAATCGAAATTACTTATCATACTATGGCGATTTCGTAAATATATGCCATAATTTGATGTATCCGTTTTAGAAAAGCAGAATATAAATGAATGAAGCAAACGAAATCTTGGGTTTACCCCACAGTATTAGTACTCACTAGATGTCGAGATTATCCGCGTCAACTCCCAAGTGAATGTAAGGGTAGGTACGTAATCTAGTTTTACCAGATAAAGACATGTAACCACAAGGTAACAACCTCCCTACTTATGTTGATCATCCCAAAGACTTTTAATTTAAAGGTATTAGGACATAGCTTCCCACCGGCAACGCAACGCCGTGTAAGATTCTAATCAAAACTGGAAGCGGCATTTTGAGAACCAGCATGGGGGAAATGATAAAGGCTCTCAAGGAAGTTAAGATAGTTCGGCATGTGTCCTTGACAAGGTCCGTAGGGATCGGCCCAAACAACGGGATGAACAGGTTAGGCAGACGGATAGCACAGTTAACCGCCAACAGTATCTGGGTCAAGCTATATATATAGTGAAGTTCAAGGCGCGACGCTCATTGCAAGTAAGACTTTCGTGTCGACTCCACGCACTTTCTCCAGTGACTACAAAGTGTTTGTGAATTGTGATTCCCGTTCCAGTTGAATCAAAGGTAAGATTTGGGACTCAGTGATAAGTGCGTGACTTGGGAAGTGATCGAGTGACCTGGCCCGACCGACATCAGTGACTTAAAAGCGACCTGGTTTTTGAGAAATTTTCGTGGTTTGTGGTGCTCATGATTGAATTCGGAAGTGCTTATTTTGAAAATTATCGTGAAAGCGTCCGTGTTTATAAATTGCTGTTTGTATTATCAATGTAGGCTAATTATAGTGAAAATTAAATTGGAAAAGTGATTAATGATAGTGAATCACAATTTTAAAATTTAGTTACAGTTTTATAATAAATAAAATTACTCGTAGTAATTAAATTACAATTTCATTAATTAAGTATTTTGTATTAGTATTGCATGTTGTATGTATTTAAATTAATACTTTTGCATATAAAAATATTTCGTTTCAATCTGTACCATAATTATAATCAACATACCTAAATCATCGATAAAATATTACTAAAGTACTTTAGTAATATTTTATCGATGCCTAAATGTATAATATTAATATTGATACTTAATTTCTCAGAAACCACAAGCTTACCAAACCGATTCCTGAATATTTATACCAAACACAACTGGTATTATTATATAGTAATTAAATTTTCTTATTACATTTATAAAAACAAATGGTGATCGTTTATCAAAATAGTTAGTACTCCCATTGAATTCTCATTAGTATTGCGAGACCACGTGGCGAAGATAATGTTCAAAATTTCACGGTATAGGTATATGAACTCATCAGCAAGCGCATCTTTGTCATGTAAATGAGAACCTTCACTTTCTAAAATGTGAAAATGTTATACGCTAAGTTTGTATTGGTCATGGTTTGAGAGACAAACATTGTGTAATATATTTAGCATAACAATTAGAATCAAATGTTTTCATACCTACTATTTACTTTCTTCTTAGTTATTTAGTTAAGTGTATTTCTGTGGTTGGTTCAGTTGCGGTTTACGCATTAATTATCCAACAAATAGAGCAAAACAATCGTATTATTTATGGTCGATTAGTAATGATCTTAGAAAATACAAGATCAATACACACCTATTTAACAAACATAAATAAATAAATCAATAAATACTGTTGAGTTTCTTTGAAATTCGTCTTTCTTTGCACATAATATATTTCTAACACTCCTTTCTTACATAAATGAATCCATAATTCAAGCTTATGAATTGGTAGTCAGTCATAGATTTCATCTTTTTGTAAAAACAACACTATAAATCGTATAGGTATTGAATCGAAACAATGGCAGTATCAGAATCAACCCACGCTTCATCTTCAATTATGTGATCGTTGACGTCTACTACAGAATTTAGAAAGCTATATATTGCATCAAATTGAAATAATTTATCATAAACATCAAGTACGTAGGGAACTTTCTTTACTTCTCAAGCTGGGTAAACAAAACGCTAAGCGGTTATGTTACTTGTGACAGGTTTAGTAATTAAAAGTCTTGAAACGTGCGACTGTCGAAAGTGGCGTGGAAAGCTGTGCGATCGGAATGGTCAACAGTCGCTTGCGTGCCGCCCGGACTTGTAGTTTCTAGCTATGGTTACCCGGCTTTTGCTGGAACGAAATACTTGTCCGAGGAAAATTACGCATTTTACATCAATCGTTTCATGATTGACGTTTTTATTATGTTTCTTTTTAATTAAATTTGTTCAGATTTTATCAATTTGAAGATCAGAAAAATTATAATGTTGTTTTTAAGAACTGCGTACCCCCAGTTGGCTTGAGATTTTATAAACGAAGACGCTAGCCGACTACGTTAGCGATTTCCTATGACAAACCTGTACAGCGCCCCTGGCGAATAGTAAGGCAACTAAGAAATTCCATAGGTACAAAGTCCTAACGCAGTTTATAAAATCTTATACTAGGGGTGCTGCATAATTTTTTAGGATGTGGGTTTAAGATATCAATATTTTCTAAGTATTGTATTCGGTAAAATAAATCTAGTTCAAATCAAAGATTAGATATGCTAACAGCTATTAAAGACATTGTACGAATACGTAATAGCAACTTTTCACCAAGTACCATAACACAAGATCGTTAAAGCACATTTCACTATAGCCAAAACAAATCAAGATAATGATAATTACAAAGCAGGTGAAATGTAAAAGGATCATTAAATGTTACAAAATAAAAGCGGAACAATAACAAAAGTGAGTTCACAGTCGTGATTAATGTCATCGCTTCGGATGTAGACGGCAGTAAGTGCTCATGTCCAAAAAACTTTAAAGTGAAAGTTGCTGGCGAGAGGAATCTCGTATCTCGTCACTGCGTTGGGTAACAGCGGCGATTTAAAAAGAAAATTATACCTACAACATTAAATTGGACGCGTCCACTGCACCAGCACGTAGAGGATATCGTAAATTTTAATTAACTAAAATCAGCTTTTAACATTTTAAATTTATTGAACCAAATTTGGAAATCATTGGGAATATGATAATAATAACTGAGTGTTAATCTCATATACCGTAAATACTTTGTTATTTTTTGATAATCAGTCACTGTAATTAAAACACATGATAATAAAATTCTGAAACTTCGCATAAAATATTCTCAACACAAAAATAAAACGATAATCGTAGATACATCAAAATCGTCAAGAATCATCATTATAGCGTGTGGGTTACAGGGTCAATTGACCATGCACACTCTGGTGTCAGAGTTCTTCGGAGACGCAATTGTCATAAATATTTATTAAATTTTTATATTACTCACTAGCAGCATCTGCATTATTACTGTCTCTACCGGAATCATTTCTTTCTAATTAGTTGATCAATTGCAAAAATATTACTTTTCCTCCTCTCTAGCTTGAGCAGCACCTAAAATTTTCCTATTGCAGGCAATGAAAACCATTTTGCTTACTCAAACACTAACTTTTGATCTTCTCGTAGTACCAATATACCAACGTAGAAGAACGAATTGGTCTATGCATGTTTAGCCTGATGATTTCTTGAACACAATAAGGCAAATAATTTATATCAATCTTTATTGAAATTGTATATTAGAACGGACTTAGCATCCTCTACCAGTCAACCATTAGGAAAAACATTCAATCGCGATTGGTTTCAAACAATTAATTACAATATGTTTGTAAGAAGATGTCAATAGCGATTTAGCGATACAAATATGAATACCTAAGATAAGTTGCTCTCAATCACAAGTCTTCTTTCTCTTTCTTCGGGCTATTTCCGATCTAAAACAGCAAAATCCATCAGTTCAATAGCTGTCGTCGTCGTTTCGTTAACTAGGTGATGCTGTGGCACAAATTGGACTTGCATCAAGCAAGTGTACCGTACGTTCGATCCGCGAGACCGGGTTAACGGTAATTCTTGTATAAGATGTAGCACGTGGACGCTCAGATATTGCCAGATATTGTGTTTCGACAAGAGAAACCAAATTTACAGTCAAAAACTGCAATGCAAATAGAAGAACTAAGAATGAATAAAGACACAGATAAGAATAAGACACAAGCATAAATGAAATTTTAAAAATAAATTTACGTAATACCTATCTATTTACCTAAGTAAATAGATATACCTAAAGTACCTACATGCTGCATGCATAACAAATGTAGCAGCAATGCAATTAGGTTTTTGGTTTATAAAAATGTTATCATTATTCTTTGTTAATATACAAGACATGAAACACGTCTCAAAATATAATTAAAGGCCAATAAACAAAAAAAAGTGCATATAACATAGCACATAACAGTTGCAATGGAAACGTAACGTGCGTCCACATCCGCATCAGAACACGCACAGAGCACATGGAAGGTTTTTTTGAAAGCGCGCGCTGGACCGGTCAGCCTGCGGCGAAAACCGACCAAAATATAGAAGCGCTCTTACTTATCTTTTATTTTAAAATGAGATAAGAAATAATAATTACATACCTTTCAGAAGAAGGGCTGACAGGTGCCTGGTATTCTATTAAATTTTATGAAGCACACAATTGGTCAAAAGTCAAGTCTGAAAATAGTAAATTGTCTTATCACAGCTGCTTCTACTGTTCTTCTTATATCGATGATCGCTTTTAAAGGTGGCAAAATAATAACGTAATTAGCCGCAATTACTTACTCGAGTAATAAAAAACCTACATTCTCAATTGAGAAACTTAAACTGAAAATTATTTTAGGAAGTAAGTACCTACAATCGATAATACTCTTACTTCGTAAATTATATAAAATAGCAAAGAAATGAAAATTTTTCCACCGTCACAATAAAAATCGGAGATAATTTGCCAACAAAGAGCAAGCATAATAATTCTCAATCACAATCATAAGTTACTTTCTCATGTCATATAATTTCCCCCCATGCTCTCCTGCGTATAGAAACTACAGCGTAGATATGAAAATTGTGAGAGAAACGTTATTCTTTCCACGGTGAATTTCCGATGAAAGTGCTGCTGATCACGGGGAGTTGTCCTCCGAAATTAGAAAAACGTTAACCTTGCGCCGGCGGCTTTCACCGTGTGTCATTCAACGTTCTGCCTTACTACGCGACGTAATTATATACTACTTACTTCTGTTTGTACATGTGACAAAAAATTATTCTAGTTTAATAAGTACTTTGAACCGATACTAAGTATTTCTGGAAATTATAACAGATTCAAATGAACTAATGTTTAAGATGCAAGTACAAAAATTGTATGATGGGAAATAAACAAAACTTATTAAAAGAAATTAGGTAGCTTGGTTTAGGTATTCACAAGTAATTTATGTAGTTACTTAACTAGACTTGCCTAATGTTTTTGATTTTAATTCTCATTTTAGAATAATATATTTTACAAAATCATATAGTAAGTATGTATATGTAACCGTAATAGGTACACGTTTTCCTATGATCTATGCCAGGGGCTAGGTGAAAGAGCAAACTAGCTTCTAAAATATGTCATAAATCCTAAACTAACATTCCGATAACCGATGTAGGTCGGCAAAGCAATGGAAATAGCAAGATCCGCCTCAAACGAAAGTGAGGGCGTAAAGTTCGTTGCACCAGCATGGTCAGGGTCACTGGGTCAGGCGAGCGATGGCACCCCATCAAACGTGACGGGGCCAGCCCTTGAAGAAAGCTGATTAGAAAATATGAATAATTTTGCTGAAATTAAAATACTTAATAAAAAAAACTTGAGACAGGACAAGGACATGAATTATGTATTTGAATTTATAGAGAAAAAAAAAATATGAAGATAGATCTAAAATCAGGAATAACGGAAACGAAAAATAGAATGAAAAGAAAATGAGTGTATGAAATAAAAAAAATAACAAATATATCAAAAAGTTGAGCAACTCACAAACTTACTTTTATGTGATTCTTGTAAATGATGATAAACCCTTTAAAACCCCAAAAAGTAATTGAGTATCTACTTTGAATCTCAAATTAAAATCTTTTATTTCTTAGATACTTTTCAGTCGCACAGCGGCTGTTGAGAACATTACGATTCATTTAACACCAACTTATTTATGTATATTGCATTTCCGTCGCGCCATTCCAAACCACTTCCCGCTTTCTCTCGCGGCAAGACTCCGATTGACACGCCACTGCGTTGACGAATATAGCATTGTACGATTTTGAAAAATCTTGGACGCAAAAATATGGTTGGTTCTATTTGCTCATTATATCAATGCGGCATTGACAAAGTTACGAACTGTAAAAAAGGTTCGGATTTGTCACACTACAGGATTTAATGAATGTAATGAATTACTTATTCAGATTATATAGATTTCTATTTTAAAATTTTCGCATTGATTACAGTTGATGTGAGTTGAAAAGCATCTAAGCTTTGTAGCATAGTAGAATAAAAGATTGCCTGCCTGTTTAGGTGCCAAGCTCATGAAACTGTAAACTAATTTATGAGCTTGTCCAAGATCAACGCGCAAAAATATCAAATTGAGACAGTATTAGGTTTAAAATCACTGTCTGTTCCATATCTTTGAGAACAGCGCGGCACTCAAAGATACGCTCAACCTGCAGACGGCTGACAACTACAAATTTCTCCGGAAAAAATCTCCGCACTGGCGTCGCGCAATGCAACTCGATATGTATGTGGACGTTTGTAATTTCTTCTAATCGAAGTAACACAAGAAAACTGACTGTGTTACTTGATACCCTGCAGAGAAAACTGCATCTATTTCACGTTTTCCTTTTGGACCAACTACACTGTAAGGACCAGTAGGTACCCTGTGTCGCATAAAATAATTACATTGTAAAGTCACACACAAATCTTTAATGTTGTGAGATTTGATCTTGAGCTCCAAATCAGACTGAAAATTTGTATTCGAAGAAATTTTTGTGCAACAAAGGACCAAATATCACTTTGAAGCAGCAACGTCGTGACGCAACTGTTACGATTACGACTATAGAACGGAGCAAGTGTTAAATATTTGAGAAGAAAGTGGAGCGTCCTAGCCGGTCGTGACTAACGGTCACAAATTTACGTCAATTTATATAACTAGCACCTTATTAAGGCAGGTGCGAGAGTTGACATCCGAACTACAGTTAACGAAGACCCGGTCACTGCGATTGGGGTCGGACACAACTCACAACTAACACACTTTTATACCGGATAGGTGCAAGTGAAGCGTCTTAATGGATGCAGTAACGGTATGAATCGGCAGACGCAATGTGCAACCTTTTCATTGATCACATTGGGTTGTATCACGTGTCAAAGAAACAAGCTAAAGGCATAATACGCCAATTTTTAGGGTTCCGTACCTATAAAGGCAAAAACGGAACCCTTATAAGATCGCTTTGTGTTACGCCTGTCTGTCTGCCTGTCAAACCTTTTTCTAAGGAACGCATGAACGTATCTATTTGAAATTCATAACATATACTTACTTATCAGGCACATTTGCAATTTCAAACGCGCGAAGTGAATCAATACCTATGGGGTACTTCCCGTTGAATTAGAATCTTGAAATAATAATATGGTAAGAAACAATAACATACAGGATAATGCTTTTAGCATTAAGTCCGCCTATTGTGCTTTACATTTTGTATTTTGTACTATAAAGATTAAATAAATTAATAAAAATACGGCACTTATTTAGAAATACTTAAATCAAAAAACTGTAAATATGTTTAATTTTAAGAAAATAAATAAATAAAGAAAATTATTTATTACAAAATAAAATAAAAGCATGAATCTTAAAATAACCTGTTAACTCTTTTAGTTTTGGGTGATGGCACGAAACCTTCAGGGCGCGAGTCCGACTCGCACTTGGTCGATGTTTTAGGCATTTTAAAGTATTTTAACATTTCTTTACTGAAGAAAATTTCTATGATTTATTTTCATTAAGAAGGCCAGTTCAATGGTAACATCCACCAGCAATTACACTAATGGACTTCCTCTAATTAGCCCAGCATCCTCTTAAAAATGCACAGGAGCTGCAGACGGGCTACTTTCCAACCGCTCTTTAACTCCGCAATCAATTTGCGCGATTCACTCATTAGAACACTTTCTAATCGACGCGACGTCCAACGCGAGAGCACAATTAAATTAGAAGAAAGTCTGTTTATTTAGTTTAGTAAATACGCTCGTATGTAAGTTGCACACGTGCGGGTGTTATGCAATCGTATACGATTTTACCACTTGTATGTAAGAGCTGTAGAACACAAGCATACGTAAATTGTCAAGTGACGTTGGTAAGGTACTTACGCTCATAACTTACGGCTGAATTTCCTCCATTTCAGATGCATTCGAAGGTAGCAGGCTGGGCGCTGTTGGCGCTCATCAGTTCATCCACCATCCTCCACACGCTGGCGTACCCGCAGCACGTCCCGCTAATATCACAGGTAAATACTGTAGCTCGTACTTACCTACCACGGCTAACACTTCCAAAGTTCATTATTTTCAATCAATACTTCTACCATCCGGGGTTGTTACCAAGAACAGGGGTTCTTGGGTAAGTTTTAGGTAGAAACTTGTAGTAGTACAGTACTCATATATTCATAAAAATCGATATTTATCGTTTGCTACACTTTCTTGGTTGTATATGCAGATTATGTAGCCAGCAATTTTAGTACCTATTCATACTTACTTACCTGTTCGGTTCACTATTTTTAATCTGGCAAAATAATTTCAAATCTAAGGAAGTTTTTGTATTAAATATAGGAAACATAAATCGCGTTGTAAACCTATTTGCGTAGATGGTGCTGGTTTATTTCTTGATGTCATGTTAAATTAAGAGACTGGAGAGATCTTCCTCAGTATCCTAAATAACATGAGCAAAAAATAAAGTGTGTAAAAATTAACAATCTTTTTCCAGGCTACAAGTAACGTAAGGACACAAAACCCGCAATACTACAGCAATTCATTGCCGGTACACCAGACAGAGCAAATCGCGCAGGAGCGTAAATTCGCGGAGAAACCCAACGCGTTGAAGAAAGTCGCTCTCGATGACCTCGACGATATACAAACCAACTCCATCTCGGATAGCGGCTTCTCGTGGTCTAATGTGCTTGGTAATATCAATTGACCTAAATTATTTATCATGTAAATTATTATCATTGCCCACCAGTGTAAAGATTACATCCAGACACAGTGGAGGAAAAGATGTATTGCTCGTTTCATAGGTATAAGAAATGCCATACCCGTATTAGCTGTAGTCCAAGTAACTATTTTAAAATAATTTTTATTGTTTTAAAATTAGATTTTTTATTTTACTTCATGGTTTGTACTTATAAATATTTTATTAAGTGACTTATTTTATGAATCCTAAAATTTAAATGCGCATCGGCTATTATTTACAGGAATGCTGATGCAAATGATCTTCAACACTGGAGCGACAGGTCCTAACAAGAGCGACAACATCGACACCGACGCGTCTCCCTCCCCTTGGGCAAATCTCTTCTCCATGGGTCTCAAGATCTTGACAGCAATCCTCGGAGGAGGACCCTCAAGCGACGGCATTGACAAAGTTGACAACGGCTCATCACCCATGCAGGTACGTATCAAGTCTATTACAACATTAGGCAAGTTCCGATACATGCCAAACTGAAATGTACAAATTACAAATCAATCTTCATTATCCATGTTGCGGTACTAACATTAATTTATGTAGATAAATAGAATTTATCACTCCGATAGTGTAAAGCACTTAGTTTACCCTCACATGTAACAGGTTCTAGATTTCCATTGAGTAGTTTAGAGAAACCTTTTAATTCACACGAAATAGTATGCTTCACGTTCCTGGGAAACCTCATAGAACACTTTGAGATTACACGACTAGTAAAAGAGTTCCTTAACAGTCTTAATATTATATTTCTTTGAGGTGCTCCCAAATTTGGAGTGTAAATAGTAAAAATTGGTTACGGAGACGGTGTTGCTTCTCGCTTGCTTCAGGGTATTTTGGCTGCGGTACTGTCGACGGTGCTCGGTACGAAAGATCCCGACCAGGTCGCCTCCATGGCAAAACAGGCTGGAGAGGTATGCGTCCTGTCCCTTCTCCTTTTTAACGCGCAGTTAACGTAACTAAATCAGTCATCAGGTAACTTTTAGAATTAATGGGATAACACTCAATATTTAATTAATAATGCTCACCGGGTGTAAAATATGGAACGAGGTGAACCATCATATTTTTTAAGTTTTACTACTATTTTACGAACATTTGACAAGAATATCTAAGAATACTGTAAATAATAAATGAGAAACATAACATCTAATTTAATTACCTTAATCGTTTCAAAATTATGAAATATCTTCGCATTTATATAAATAAACAAAAATATATTTGTTAATGAACAAACAATAAATTCTTATTCAATCTTGAATGCCAAACATATAAATGCATTCATCTAGCTAAAGTTAATTAAACTTGGATGTAATGGAATGAAAACAGAAACAAATTAAGGATGAATTTGTACTTATACCAATCACCAATCGCTAAGTTTCTCATTGGCATATTGAGCGACGATGATGTTTACCAGAAAACCATCACCTCATTCCAAACCAACGCTTTGGTTGAAAAATCAATGCCGTAACTGCATCAACTATGCTTTTTTACCCAACTATAATTTACGTTTTAAATGTCCAATAACTATAACTACGTGTGTTTTTCATATTCACAGTTCATCAACATCGTAGTGAACCTCTTGGATGCTCTGAAAACATCGTTCTCCCACCGGTCCCTGGCTGCGCGTTCCATGGGTCGCAAGGACTCGGTCAGCGACGCAGCACTGGCCGGCATCGCCATGATGAAGACTTACGTGAGGTCCTTCGGCACCAACGACGATAAATGTCTCCAGAAATACGTGTGCGACGCCAACCTCGAGTGCTCCAGCGATATTGGCCCAAAGAGCGTCTTCTGCCAACTTGGAACGTAAGTAATTCTTCTCTTAGTTTACTATCTTCAGTACGAAGGCGGAATTAATTCTGTTCAAATTTTTCGTTTATCAATTTAATTAATAATCACAAAAATAACTGGATTCTACACGGCCATCATGAGAATCATGGAAAGCACTTTTAGACTTTAAATAAGCAACTTTTATATATAGCACCTCTTGCATCTCCTCATCTTTTTTATCCAGTCGACGCAATTATATTGTCTGCCCAGAAACAAAGCCACTTGTACAGCTTTTGTCATAGGTCAGTGTTGCGAGTGTCTATCTATCTAGACGATAGTAGATACGACTTAGTTTGAGGAGCTAGGAGACACTCGCAGTGATATCTCTTCATTTATAGCTCCATATTTAACTTTTGAACTTATTTTTTATTTCCGTTCACAGATACGCAGCAAGCTTCGTGATGGAAAGGCAATCAGGCGGTAGCTTTGAGGAGTTCAGCGAAGCCGGTCGCCTGGGGCGTTCGGGCATCGACTGTCGCCAAATGTACCTCCAGTGTAACGAAGTCTAAGGGCCAGCTAACCCACCGCCAAAACACAACCCCCATTTTGAAATATAAAACATCGATAGCAGCAACATTTTAAAACCAAACCATTGGAAGATAATTCCAACTAAGTGATTTGGGTGAAACGAGTGAGAAGTTACATTAGTCAAAATTTCAGCTTACTAAATTTTGTTTGCATCGAAACGAAATTCAGTAGTCAAAAGGGTTAATTCCGTAAAGTGCCTTATTCTGTTAATGGCATGCTGTGCTCAAAACTTAGAGCGCGTCGAACCTAGTGTTCTGTTAATTTATTTAAATTATTTATTTATTTAACTTATTTTAGAAGTTAATAAGTAGGAAAACAAATATTAAATATACCCAAAATAAATGTTCCCGTCCAGTGAAACCTTCAAAATTAATGAATTATAATTAGATTGGCTGTTTGTTTGTATGTTAGGTATAAACAATTAACAAGTCCGCCAGTTTTCGATAATTAACGACTGATGTAAAAATAATTCTGTGTGATATGAATAACTAACTGTTTGTATCACCTAATAGTTAGTGTTGTATATTTAATGTGTGAATTGTATGATTGAGGACGTCCTGTGTGAATGTGATTGTTGTGAAATAAAAAGAAATATTTTCAAAACCTCTTTCATTTTTACCCTGATGACCTCTTGACCTGATGGCAATATTAGAATAATATGTAGCAGGTACCTTATTTAGGTACCTCTACTCTCTACTGATATCTATTTTGGGCACCGAGGATCCTGCAATTTTTTTTTTCATAAAATTATAATTTTAATTTACACAGTGACTTTCTCAATACAGACAATTTTTTTTATTAAAGTTTTTTTTAAATTACCCGTTTAATTACAAGGGAGAAAACACCGAGATGGGCAAATACAATTATACATTACACACATGCAGGTCAACCATGTACCCATTCTTATTGGCTTAGCCGCATTTGGCTTTAAGTTGTATAGAATAATCCATTAAAATTGCAGTGTATTTAGTGGGTCGGTCAAAAAAATAAAAACTGGATTCAAATTTTAACCATAGAGCAACGGAACCTTCAGGCTGTGATTGCTATAATTTTAATCGTCTATGAAGTTTTTTTTAAACAATCAAAATGGTTCATAGTTTGTCAACCTTAAACCCAGCCTGCCAGGAGAAACCGCTACATCTTCATGTCATCTCGTGCCAACTAGAGCATATGAACTATGAGGCGCGACATACTCACCAGAACTTCGCAGTTAGACCTTGACTTTGGTGACACCATGACGTTAGACAAAATACTGTCGCAGATGGGTGCGGGGAAGGAGCTTATGGAGAGGTGAGTAGAGTTATATAAAGTTAGATGAATGATTGGACTGCACATTTAAAACAAGTCTTCTTCCTTTCCTTTACCTATCCCACTTTCCTATGTGGGCTCGGCACAGTATGTAAGTTCCTTCCATTTAGATCTATAAAAACAAGTATGGTTATACAATTATCTCTTTAGTAACGTTATTACAGTAGAAGTGTATTTAGATAGCAACAGAGACTATGTGATTTGAGGAATTAGTCCTGAACCCGTTAGAATAGGGAATATCAATAAAGAATAAAAACATATCCCTTTATTGTTGCGATATGAATGTTACCGACTGTTTTATTAGTCTTCCTTATACTCACGTTTTCATTTACATTAATTAGTTATCGTGCTAATTACTAACTTAGCCCAGCGGTTTCATTCGCGTAATCGATAAAGTACTAAATCGAATCGCAAATTGCTTTATCCAAGGCGCGAGTGTATTTCACATTATTACAATAAGTAAAACGTATGTAATTCGTGTATTTTTTTAAAGATTTACCGAATACGGAGCCCCGGGACAAGAACAGCTTTTCTACGGATATGAACCTTCGGCGGCTATGCCTTCTGTACATGGACATGAAGTTATACATAAATAGTAAGTAACACAAGAATATTTGTTACATCTTTAATTCGAAGAGATTATAAAATGCAAATGTAAGAAAAAGTGAACTATAATGATTTTTATTATTCCTTCTTATCGAGTGGGTCACATGTGCATTGTGCAAGCAACTCTGTACAACCGTGGGTTCCTTAAAAATGATGGCGTCCGGAATGGAGGCCATCTGGATGTAAAAATTGAAATCACAAATTTAAAATGATAAATTCGCGTTCGTAAATCATTGGCATTATTGACTAGAAGAACTATTTCTAAGGAATAATTCTCACGTTTTGGGATTCATGGTACCTATATTTTTTTTAATTTCCAGTAGTTACGGAGGCGGTGGTCACCATGGAGGAGGCGGTGGTCACCACAAAAGTAACGCGGCTATGTCGGCGCTCACCTTACTGGCGTTTCTGTTCTTTCTGCACATCCTGCAGCAGTGCATCAAGGACCACATGACCGCAATGAGCACACCACAGATCATGATAGTCACCGGTGGTAGAGAAGGCGAAACGATACTCAAAAAATCCGATATTCAAAAACTGGATAAAACCGGTCTCACGCAAATCGAAAACGCGAACCCGGATAAAATTAACGACGATTTGCTGGAAAAGATGACGAAAATCAACACGACGGAGCCGCCAAATGGTGGCCAATGGCTTCGAAATCCTTACAGTAACAAAAGTTACAGTAACAAAAGTAACAGTAACAAAAGTTTGGACTTCACCGGATTTATAAGCGCGATGGACGATAATTAAATTTATTATAGTTTTAGAAAAGTTGGTTTAATAATAAAACAATGAAATTATAACTTGTATTTAATCGCTTCTAGTAATTAGACAAAGTATATACATGTACTTTTCGCCATTTACTTCACACATCTTATGATATTTGAATGCAGATTCTTTGTCTCTGTTACTCGTAGTATTTCCCTTCTCACTTTCAATGGGACCAAATATATGATGTGTAAAATATATGGACTGGATAGTTGCAATAGAAATTCATATAAAAAGCCAAGCTATTTTGATAAGTAATTACAGATCTAAGTCCTAATAATTAACTCTTAATTCTTAATATATGACTAATGTACCCACATTCAAATAAAATCTTCAAAATTTTGCACGCAGTTAAAATTTTAATATGGTAAAACAGTCAAATGAAGGCAAACGTAACATACGTTAGAGAATACGAGTATATGTAGTCAAAGATGGTTGTGTGTCACAACTTGTGACAATGTGTATTGTATTATGTTATACGTATTTTACATACTGGTAAAGGCTTACGTGGCATGTATTATATTTTGTATTCTATGATTTTTATTCGAAAATAACCGGAATTAAACTTTACGTAAAGTATAAATTCAACTGAAGCAAAGCAAATATTACTTAGGAACGCCTATTTTCCTAAGATAAAACATCATATTATTATATTAATCTGCTAAAATTATTGCTTTATGAGAAATAGTATTTTATCTAAATGTAATTATTAATCAAGTGACTTTTAAACAACCCTGAGAAACCTTGAGACAACGACAAAAGAATACATAATTACTGTCTATAAAACAATATCTTTCAACATTCAAACGATTTTTTTCCGTCAAATTGGCGTAATACTTTCAACCACGTAATCTGTCTCCTAGTGTGACTTACAAATGCATGATGCAGTATACAATAATATAGATTGTCAAATTTGAATTAATATCCATGTTCTGATAAAATATTAATTAAATATCTAGATGTAAGCCTACAGATATTATTCAAAACATTAATTCAAGGAAAATGTTCTTTAACAAACTTTTTTTAAATTCAGTAACGAACATAATAAATATGAATTTCTCTAAAGCAATACCGATGTGCGCAATATCTCTTAACAATTAAGGCGAAGTTCGAGATAATTCCCAAATAAATTTGGCTATTTCCACGTCCATTTTGAAAGCGGTAGAAAAAAGTACCATCAATAATAATAATTATTAAGACTTTTTTGATTCAAAATTTTGTAAATTGATGTTCTGAAGAAAATGCTGCATTGGAGTTTGTGGCGCCGCTTCTTCTCCACTTGCGTTTTGGAAGTGGTGGTTAACTTAATTTCAGTAATGATTGACGTCAATAAGTGATAAGAATGTCCTATATTGAGAATAAACAATTTGAATTTGAATTTGAATTTTGAATTCGAATTTGAAAAACAAAAACAAAATGCATTATTTGTTAAACATAGCTTGCGAGTAATAAGTCGCAGGATTTGGCGCGCCATTTTTACTTTGCGCATCAATTCATAGTTACAATTACGTAAAGTAATAAATAAGAATTAATTAATTGATGAAAATATCGAGACTAACGCCCAAACGTCAACGATAGAACAGTGATGACAGAGCTGTTCAAGAACAGCTCTGACAATTAAGGAGCTTTTTAGTATTCGGGCATACATATTGTAGACATTTTATATTCCTCGCCCCACCTGTCTACCTCATAATAAGCGTACCCAGCACAAAATTTGGTGACAGAATATTATTGTACAATGGAAAAAGCAGTGTTACTCCTATTTGCGCCTAACGCGTTCAATATATTTAGTCTGCGTGAGCGCACTAGACCCCATTGTGGGGTCTGTCATACGGTTCCAATCCGTTTGACCGACGACAAAACCGATCGCTCGCATCTTCTCTTGTTGCCTTCTTTCTTCAATGTCCGCCCAGCGTACCTGTCATAATTACAATCGATGAAATCCACTGCCACTTTATACCATCACACTATTAAGTGAACTTACCTCTTTACTATTTAAGATAGATAAAAAATATAATTGTTTAGGAAAAAAACACACAAACATGTGCGTGCCTAAATGGCTTTATAAACGCTAATTAAAATTATACCGAAAAATACCGTTTGAAAAACCGAAAAGTAATGTTAAGTTGCGATTAAGATAACGAAGATTAAGTGGAATAAAATTCAAATATGTGCTGATACACAACGTCATATTCGAAGTAAAAACATAGAATAATGCAGACGCAACAAATAATGCGACGACTGCTAACAAATTGTTAGTTAAAATCACGGTGTTAGTAAACAAAATAAAGGTTTACCCACCTTACATTTTAAAAAGTTGATAATTAGACGTGTTTTTAAAAAAATCAAAAATATAGCGGCTAATACTTTCAAATCGACGAGCGTAAGGTATTGCCACGTTTTATATCTGGTTAAAAAAATGCTGTCCGTCTCCAAGTAAAAATATCGACGGAATACCAGCCCACAAAGGCAATTTAGGCAAATAAATCAAATAATCCTGTTCTTTATACTAGACGTTTTAAATAAATAAATTCGGATGTGGTGAAAATATTCGTTTGAAATCCTTTTAACCGACCCCGTGCTCTGAAGTCTGAAGCCATGTGGCTTAGTACGCAACCGGGATACCATTTATATCATGATGCATAAGTTTGGAAGCCAAACCGAATTCTATGTCATATTAAAAAAAAACTGATACGTAAAATCATTTGATGCGATTGCTTGATTTAAAAAAAAAATAAACCTGTGAACTGATTTTATGCTTATTTTTATCTGATTGACAATAAGGTAAATAAATAAGGTAATATATATTAATATATTACCCCAACAAATAAACATTTAATTTCATCGAAACACGACACAAAAGATTTTTCCTTCCAAAATGGAAAGATTCGTATGTATTCAAATCTAATAATAATACTTTAAAGTGTATGTATACTCACAGTTTTCTTCCCAGGTTGAGCCTTGTTGGGAGTCCAGTCGTCTATCTGGAGGTAGTCCTCCATGGAGAGTTGCGACGGCCGTAGCGGCTTGCTGGTGCCGTCGAGCCGCGCTGCAACAACGCAACCATACCGTTACACACGTTATGTTATTGCAACGTAATGTTTGGCAAAAGGCCGGGGAAAAGTTATTGTGTGCACACCAAAATAACGGATATCATCCAAAGTGACTTAAGACGCGTTTTCGGCACAGAGGTGGTATATACCGTTTGTTTTATTTTATATTTTATTTAATAATACACAATACTGTTTTCTTGTGGAAACTTTCCTGATTTATGTTCTATGTAAAACTCCTAGCATTGTTTGTAATATTACAAAATTGTTTGTTTCCCAAATAAATAAATATCATGATAAAAAAAAATACACATAACGAAATGCCGTGGAAAAATAAGGTTATCTATCAGCTGCAGTTTTTGTCAGTCAACTCGGGGCTGATGTAAACCATGTCATCATTACGTACATTATATGAATAGTTAATGTATGTTATAATAGTTTTATTTTGATTATTGTATTGTCGCCTAAAAAATACAAACGCAATTTGAGTAACGAAATCTTGTACCTGTCGACATCTGGTAAACCAACCAACCTTACAACGGTTATCATAAGGTACTATTTCCCCACTTAAAAACAAAACACTAAAACAAATAGTGATCGAACATCACGATAAACCTACCTAGTTGTGCGGCGTCGTCCATTTTCTCCCACTTCGATGTAAAAACGCTTTCAACCTGCGACTGAGCACCCTTACGATTTTAGTTACAATGCTGGAATAAAGTTTATTATCCCTACCCTACTTAAGTAATCTACAGGGACACAGTAAAAACCATATATTTATGACGGAAACTAATCCCTATAAAGTTCTATTAACTATAATTTTATATTCGGAACAAGGATCTTCTTCAATTGGTCTTCTTTACATCTTACTCTCAACTCTTAATCTGCTTCAATGCGAACCTCATTCAATTTTGTATCATACTACCCAGATTTAAGAACCATTTTGATGATATTTTTAAAGACTTACACTTTCCATTATTGCCTCAAAAAGCAAGCGCAACATTGTAATGGAGTGAATTGAAAATAAAGTATTAATGACAGATATTTAAAAAATATAATGATCTCTATGACTATTTGCATCATCAAATCTCATCAGTACACGCACATAATACATACATATTTAAATAACAAAGATAATTATCACAATCGTGACACTTCATAGAGAATCGCCTTTAAATATATGCTAATGGCGGCATAAGATCTACAAGCCGACAAAGAAATAACTAAATGGATGGCCTTCCATCTACCCTCTAATTTCGCTGCACTGTACGCAAATACTATTTCATTCTGCGCTCACTGAAAATGCTTCTGAAAACTTAGAACCCTGTCAAATCTATAAATTTTGCGCTGCTGCAAAGGGAGTGCAAATTCATTCTCTCAGTAAACAAACAACATCTATAAAATAATTCTAAAACTCTTCTACCCTCATCTCACCTCGTCTTGAACATCTTCCATTATAACATCATCGTCCTCGACATCCTCCATTTGGACCTCAGTGATTCCCGCACTCTGTAGCAACGTGGTGGGGTCGAGTTGGATGTGATGGGACGGAGTGGGGAAGAACCGGGACGTGATCACCTGGATGTCCTCCAGGGTGCGATTGTGGATGTTCCTCTTGTAGCATGTTTGGGCGTCCAGCTCCATTGTACATACGTATACCTGGAAATTGTTGGTTTGGTCATTCGAATCTGAATTAGCATGAACTGCACATTGTTCGTTGGCAAGAGATGTACAGGACAGAAAAGGGATTCTGACTATTTGAGGCCAAGACTCACTGAGTCACTGCCCTATCTTAGTCATTTGAATGCTTTCAATGTTCCAAGTCCAATACTTAACACGTTCGCGGACGTTTTTGAAAACACAATAGAAGTTTTATTGTTATAACTGCTATAGCAGTCGTGTGTCCGCCAACATGTTAAATGAAACTTTCTTCTTTTTTTGACACTCGCGGTCTAAAGTGTGTGATTTAAACTGCTTTTAGAATTGAGAAAAAAGTCTTCTGTACTTGTTAAACCTGACAATGACACGATTTTTATTTTGTTTTGTAAAATAAACATACCTGGAAGCCATTTTGCCGGGCATAGTTCCAAACATCAGCATACGATCTGAGGTGATCATTAACAGCATCATATATCAAAAATGTGAAATAGCCATCCGTACAACTCCTCTTGAAGGCACGCTTTAGTGAATTCTCGTATGTTTCCTCTAATTTGCTGTCATACTCATACTTCAATGATGGCTTCTTTACCTAAAACATGTAAAAGATGAAATAAGATCCTTATTGTGTTTTGTTATGTAAGTTTTGTTATGTAAAAAAAAAAAAAATCTTACCATGAACCTTAAATTCAAAGAAAATATTAGGTACATTTGTTTCAATATAAATTAGTAAGTACTCCTAGCTTATTCTTCATTTCAATGAACATATTTAATTATTAAATAAAATATGATATTCTTTGTATTTTGAGACGTTATGAAAAAAATAAGTGCTTTGGAAAATACATGAAACATAGAATGAGATGAAGCGATATAACATTTAGGCATATTAAAAAATCTGTAGCCAGTATTGGGCACAAACATGCACAAATAGGTTGTCTTATACTATACTGCAACAACTTACAACTTTATAAAGATAAGAATTTAAAAAATTAAAAATTTAAATGTGCGAGTCAGTCTCGTGCAAGGGTTCCGTGTGTGTGTATCTATGTGTACAAACGGAAAAAAATTACCTTTTTTGCTGTATTTGGGAGCCCCACTTAAATATTTATTAAATATAAAATGGCCCTATGAAAATTATGAATTTATTTGCAAGAGAGTCGATGCAAGCCACTTAGACACAAGTAATAAATAATTAAATACAACTACTACTATATAAGTCTGCCTTCGTGCCTCATAGTTTATACATAATTTTATTAATTTTTTTTTGTGGTCCAACAAAGTGTAATTTGTATTGTAGTAAAGATGAATGATACATACAGTTTTTCCAGTGGCAGGATCTGTCTCCTCAATCTCTCCCTCCTGCATGAAGTAGTCATCAATGGACATGATCCTGACGGTGCCTCCGTGCTCCGCTTCCCTGTCTCGGATCAACTTTGCTAAGTATGACTTTCCGCTGCCCGGCGGACCTAAAAATAAACAAATTTTCATCTAATTTATTTTAAGTTATTTCCAGCTAAAACTAAATCAGCCATTCTAAGAATAGCATATTTTATGAATGCGTCAATTTTATACTATAGCCATTTTTTATCAGTAATTTTTTTCTGTTTCTCTCTACAGAGATAAGCGATAAGTCTGCCTTTGTACTCATTTTATTTCTGTTTGTTGACTTGATCATATATTTATTTATCCCTATTGTGCAATTTGCATGTATGTATGTATTCATAAATGTATTCATAAATTCAAATTCATATTGTTTATTTTCAATATAGGACATTCTTATCACTTATTGACGTCAATTGTTACTTATTTTAAGTTTACCACCACTTCCAAAGCGCAAGTGGAGAAGAAGCGGCGCCACAAACTCCACAGCAGCATTCTCTTCAAAAACGTCAATTCACAAAATTTGAGTCAAATCAGACGAGTTTACATTTGTCATAACGCAAGGGTTCATGGGTAACAAACAAAATAGATAAAGGTGTTAAAAGTTTGAAGTTTAACATACCTCTAAGAATAATGACTATTTTTACTGGCCTCATGTCCCGACCCGGTGGCTCCAAAATATCGTCTATCATCACAACATGTTGCCTAGAGTTTTTATCATCTACATTTTTCGATTTCTTAGAATGAATGGATTCGTCACTTATGATACTAATTGGACTTTCTTTACTACGCGCTCTTTTACGATAATCCTTCTCGTGACTTCTGCTTCTTCGTGAGTCCCTATGCCTATCCCTATCCCTTTCTCTATCTCTGTCCCTCTCTCTTTCCTTGTCTCTTATATCTCGCTCTCTATCTTTGTATGGATCATCTCTTCTATTTCTATCTCTGTCGTCACGTCTTCTATCTTCATGTCTATTTTCTGGATATCTCCTATCGTTGTAATCATCTCTAGGTGGTAATCTTGACCTGTAGTCATCCCTATCATCTCTCGGAACCCTCCTTTCAAATTGTCTGGACTGATCTCTTGAATACCTGTCATCTTCTCTGTCGGGGTGCCTATAAAAGTCGCGATTTCTACTATATCTGTCAAAATCATCTTCCCTAGGTTTTCTGCCAAAGATTTCATCAACTTCCCTTTCATATTCTCTCTTTTTATTCTCTCCATCCTTTGATTTATGATTGTAGTCGAACATATGGACTGGTTCTATGAAGTCACGTGCTGAAAATTGAAATAATTATATTAGTTGAAAAGATCCAAACAAATTAATGACTCTTCTGATCTGAACTAAAACTTATATTTTATTTTAAGTTTCAAGGAATAAAACCTAATAAGTAGTTTTAAGAACAACGAGGATCGATTTAATTTATATCTTAAATGTTCATTGTTCTAGAATATCATCATGCACTTACGCTGCGTTACGTAACGCAGCGCCGCTTATATTTGCTTTATTTTGTTTCAATTTGAAGCGACGCACGCAACATTGCAATAGCGTGACATTTCTGTCGGTCGCGGCGGGCGTTCAATACTATTGCTAAAGCCACGTCGCGTTTCGTAGCACAGCGTAAACGCGCGTAGACCTTTTAATTTATCATCATTTAATTACCTTTCAATCTTAATGGCTTGTGTTCATATTCCACAATGAGAGATGGAGTGAACATAGGCTGCTCAACCCACATGGGTTTTCTAGAAGGAGGCGGAGGTGGAGCTTGGCTCGTTGAGTGGTAGTCACTCTGAATAATATCTCTATTTGTGTCAATCTCCATTAATGGCCGAGGCGCTGATCCATTTCCTGTCTGTTGAGGACCGGGTCCCAGCAGAGAGGGCATGTTTCCTCTCGGAGGAGGTACATTAGTCCTCATAGGGGGCACAGCCTCCCTTGAAGGAGTTAAGTTCCCCCTTGAAGGAGGTGCATTCCCCCTCGAAGGAGGTACGTTTCCCCTTGAAGGAGGTACGTTTCCCCTCGAAGGAGGTACGTTTCCCCTTGAAGGAGGTACGTTTCCCCTCGAAGTAGGTACGTTCCCTCTCATAGAAGGCGGTAAGTTCCCTCTTGGCAGAACTCTTAAATTCATGTCTTGACCATAATTATCCCCTTGGTCGTAATTACCACCATCGCCATAATTCCCATCGTCCCCGTAGTTCCCATCGTCACCGTAATTTCCATCTTCGCCATAATTACCGTTATCGCCATAATTAACCTCTTCGCCATAATTCCCTTTCTTGCCATAACTTCCCTCTTGTTCATAATTCCATTGGTCCTGGCCCCCTTGTTCGTTGTCGTAATAATCCCGGTTCTGATTTCCATAATTCTGGTTCTGATTTTTTCTATAATCTTGTTGCATATTTGGAGGCATTTGCCTGTTGCCAAACTGATTCTGCCCATTGTTCCGGTTCCATTGATTATTGTCATTACTTCTATCCCACTGATTATGTGGTGGATTGTTATAACTCTGAGTGGAACCACCATGACCCATATTTTGTGCATTGTTACTTGCAACACCCATGCTCTGACTATTGCTGACAGCTGGTGGTGGTCCAGGTGGTACTTGACCCCGGATTGTAGATAAAATGTTCATTAGTTTTTCGTCGCCTAGTATATTATTTATACCTTTAGATATTGTAGAATAATCAGGCATAGCTTGAGTAGTGTCCTGTGGTGGGTCTTGAGTTATGTCAATGACATCATCGTCTTGTGGACCCTTTTCTGGTTCTACTACAAGGTCCAATCCAGGTATACCTTTACCCGTACTTGATGGCAAAAATGAGGAGTTGTTAGAGTCATCACCATAATTATCTTGTTGAGAATAGTCCTCCATATTCTCGTATGACTGATACCTATTCTGAGGGTCTACATTTGCATCACTATTGTGACTTGAATTGTCATAATTTTGATAATTAGTGGCTCTAGAATCTTGGTAGTTAGATGCAGTATTTTTATTATCTTTGTAATTGTAGGCATTTTTATTATTGTAACTCTGTGCGACGTTATTATCAGAATAGTTGCCAGATTTAATGTTGAAGTTTTGTGTTGGAGCATTATTGGGCATATTGTAATTACTTTTGTTTTGTAATGGAGGCGGAACGGCCGTTGAAATATTACCTGTGTTTGTGGTAGATGCGTTAGCAGCGGCCGGTGTCGCGCCACCAAGTAATTTGGCTTTCTTTTGGTTCATCTGCGCACGTCGCTCAAGTAGCTGTAGCCGACACGCCTCAAACTTCGCCTCGTACTCCTTGTAGGCCTGCTTGTCCGGATGGTTGACATTCTCCCGCCTCCACTTGTCGATCTCCTCCTCCCATTTCTGAAACTGAATATCAAAAAGGCGCTCCTCTTCGGCGAGCTTCTTCAAGGCTTCGGCATTGACCGGATTTTGAGGTGGCGGTTGATCTCTCTGTTGACCGGACCAGTTGAGATTGTTACCTGTGTTGTTGCTATATGGGGTAGGGTTGTTTTTGTTGGCGGGTGGTGGTACGGGCGTGGGTTGTGTTTTGTTCTGGCCGTAGAGGGGCTGGTTGTTCTCGTGCGGCAGCGGCGGCGGCGGCTGGTCGGGCGGCGGCGGCGCGGTCGGCGGGCCCGCGGCCGGCAGCGGCGGCATGCTGCCCATCATGGCCACACCACCCATTGCCTGCATCGCTTGCATTTGTTCCGCATACTATAACAATATCAAATATTTGATCTGTTGTTGTTTTTTTACTGCGCCAAAACCAGGGATGGAAACCTTAAGTTACAAAACAACAACTTATATAATACTAGCTGTTCCCCGCGGCTTCGCCCCGCGTAAGACTCGGTTATATCGCGCCCAAAAGTAGCCTATGTTTGACCTCAGGTCATTAACTACATCCCTACCAAATTTCATCACAATCGGTACAGCCGTTTAGCCGTGAAGAGGTGACAGACAGACAGACAGACAGACAGACAGACAGACAGACTTTCGCATTTATAATATTAGTATGGATATGGATAACATATTAGAATCAATGATACAATGGCATAAAAGGCCTCAAAAAATTTACACCAGGGCATACAGAGTAGATAGACCTTCTAAATTACTCCAAAGATATGAGGTATCAAAAAAATCAGTCTTGTCTGTCAATCATTCAGTTTCTGTCAATCAGTCTTGAGATTTATACAAAATTGAGATCCTCTTACTCTTTCTGAAGTCCATGGATAAATATGATGTCAATAATTAATAAATAAGAAATATAAATAATATTGAAATAATTATTTATGAAAAACAAAAGAAAAGAAAACAATGTCCACTTAACTGGGATCGGAGACTAGTATAGAATAATAAACTAGCTCACTTTTCTGCACATACAGTCAATAATTACGGCTCAGCTAGACCAGTATTTACCCAAATAATCTAGTACGGTCATTTTAGACATCAGTGGTTTTCCTGATATTAAGGTCCTTAAAATCGACCTCAATTTCCTTCTACAAGGTTAAAGGCTTCATTTTTGGCACTTAACACTTTCGCTGACATTAACGCCTCTCGACGTAGATGACAATTAACTATTATTAAGTGACACTTAAGTCTGAATAATCTATAAACCAAAATTTAAGGAACAAATTGAAGATAACCTCATCTCCAAAGGTTATATCAAAATCTCATGTTTTTTGCTTTGAAAATCTACAGTTGATTCGCTATGTGTAGGCACATAAAATTTTGTTGTTATGCAGGGTTGTGCTACATCGGAGGTACCATGCCTTATGCGCCTTGTTCACACAAAAACCGTATCCATAAACCAATCAAGAGGCCCAAGAGGAGTAAGCCAGTATATTCAGCTTCAAATTATGAGACACTTAAAGCATATAATTATTGAAATAGCACTGCCGCAAATTCCTCTGCATGGAATTTAGCAAAAAAGTTATTGATCAGTTTGCATTTATGAAAAAAAATCTATAATCAAAGTAGCCTAAGTTACTCCTAATTAAATCTGCTATTTGCCAGTGAGAGTCCCTTCAGAATAAGTCCAGCCATTCCAAAGATTTTCCAGAACAAACAGACTGACAAGTAGTATAGTCAAGGACTTGTAAATATAAACATCCATATGCATTTAGTAAAAAGTGGTTATGTTTATTATATCTGTCTGTCTGTTTGTCTGTCTGTCACCTCTTCACGGCTAAACTGCTGGACCGATTGTGATGAAATTTGGTAGGGATGTAGTTAACGACCTGAGGTCAAACATAGGCTACTTTTGGGCGCGATATAACCGAGTCCCACGCGGGGCGAAGCCGCGGGGTACAGCCAGTATTGTATATACTTTATACTTATTCGCGGTTAGAGTATACATTTAAAAGGGGTTAATTGATGTTTGTTTGAAGGCTTATAACTTTAAAACTACTGATCGAATAAGTAGAAATCTTTTTTTTTATAATAGCCTGATTTTGGGGAAGTAAGTATAAAGATTGTGTGTAAAACAGCAGGGACCAGGATATTAAAAATAATGTCTCAGTAAAACTTACCTTTTCTCCATATTGGCTCTGCCACTGAGAGTACTGTTGTTGCCATTGAGCCCATTGTTGCCAATTTTGTTGTTGCATAGCAGTCCATTGATCTGGAGTATATGATCCCATATTCATATCAGGAGTCATCGCAATACCGGGGTTCCATGGACCAGTATTTGTGGGCCATGACATGGTGATATAGGTTGTTAATAATGACAGACAATGAACACCGCTTTAAAAAGTTCTTTCACAATTTAAAATAGAGCATTCATGGATAGGAATATTTAGTCGCATTTGAATTTGAATATGATAAAAATATCGGCCATTTTGTTTGACACAACACAAAGTGGCTGGCTGTACAGTACACTACAATAGTGTTGAGCTTGATGATCCATCCGCTATCGATAGCCTACAGTCGATAATCCACTAATGAAATACCTAGAATAAATCACTATTTCTCTATTTTTGCTTTTATATATTAAAATATATAATTTTATAACAAATTGAAATTGACATAACGAAAGATCTTCTGAAATAACGGTGATTAACCATTATAGAAAAACATTTCTAAGCTTGCTTGCAGGCTGACTACATCATACGTTGTTATACTACCACCATACTTGGCTATTTGTATACGAATATTTGCCTATTTGACCACATGTGGACGGTATATTTGAGAAAAAGATTAAAAATGCCGATCCGGCTTTATTGCGCGTTTACTTTGATGCTGCAGCGCAACTACCGCCTACCACATGGAAACAAATACCAAATATTCATACACATTTGGTACTTGCCCTGTTTGCGGAATAGGCAAATAACCGTCGACACATGGTGGCCTACTATCATCTCTAAAAAACCATGCAAGTTCCAGTGAGTAAGCGAGACAGCGCAATACATGATGTAAGGCGACATCTCCCTTACTCACTGGATCTTGCATGGTTTTAAGAGATGGTAGTAACCCCCATGGTCAAATAGGCAAATATTCGTATGCAAAGAGCCAAGTGTGGTAGTAAGTAGCATTAGAATCCTTTCAGAAATATGATCGACCAGGAGTGCTATTATTCAGATGTATAACAACCAAAACAGGCGAGTCAAATGATTATCTTACAAGTTACCAGTTATGTTGTATGAAAATCATTCAAAAACGAACGATAATTATTCAGCTAACCGATTTTACTACGGCCGGTATTACATTATCATATTTATTAAATCATATAAATATCATCTATCAAATTCTATGATCATAGATGATTAAGTTCTCCATTTTAGATACTTATTACATAAATGATCATATAAACGTCATATGCTATCAAGATAGCTAATGTAGAGTGAAACAAATGAGGTTGTTTGTAAACGAATACAGGGGGGTTCCAACCGTCTCCTAAAACCATGCAAGATCCAGTGAGTAAGCGGGACAGCGCAACACATGATGTATGGCGACGTCTCTCTACTCACTGAATCTTGCATGGTTTTAAGAGATGGTGTTAAGCCACCAGCGCAATATATGATGTAAGGCGACATCTCCCTAACTCAATCGTATCGTATCAATATGACTTATATAAGTACCTATATGATCATATTTGTATGACTGTCTTATAAAGGCTAACGTCATTTTTTCATTTAAATTTTAAAAATTCTACTCTAGCCCGAAAAAACAAACAGAAAGAAAGACATCCCAACAAAACCAAAATTGATCACTATTGAAATAAAGACTCCCGGGGGATTACCTCCATCTCTTAAAACCATGCAAGTTTTCTGCTTTGCTTGTTTTCAGCTCGTATTCCTTTTTCATTCCACTTTTTTTAAATTACAGTATTTTTTTTTATTTTAAATGTTTACATCAAAAATTGAACAAAATGGCCCTAATTTTACTTATTATCCCCTTATTTAATTTAGTATTTTTTTTAATTTTATTTAAAATTTTCTTTTTTTTATTTGTATTCTATTATTAGGTTTATATCATAAGTAAGCGCGATACAAGATGTAATGCGACATCCCCCTTACTCACTGGATCTTGCATGGTTTTAGGAGACGGTAGTAACCCCCCAGGTGGCCTACTATCATGTCTTAAAACCATGCAAGATCCAGTGAGTAAGAGAGATGTCGCCTTACACCACGTATTGCGCTGTCTCGCTTACTCACTGGCTTATAGCTACTTATAGCACTAAACTTATAGCTTATTTTTGTCAATATCAAGTTTTATTGTTCTTCTTCATGCTTCACTTTTTAGTCAAGTCATAAGTCATATCATGTCTAGTCAAGTTAGTCTAGTCAGAAGGCTATGTGAAGAGATGAAGAATTTCACTTTGCATTATCATGGAATATTTTAGGACAAGTGACTTAATTCGACAATGTAATCTGTCCAACACTAATGCCATGCATGCTTTTCACGAATCAAAGATTTATAAATATAGAAGACTAGCTGTTCCCCACGGCTTCGCCCCGCGTGGGACTCGGTTATATCGCGCCCAAAAGTAGCCTATGTTTGACCTCAGGTCGTTAACTACATCCCTACCAAATTTCATCACAATCGGTCCAGCAGTTTAGTACTTACTTTCGCATTTATAATATTAGTATGGAAATATGGATATGGAAGTATGAATGTATATATACGATTTGTTATTCGGTGCAAAAATGAGATGGCAAAATAGGAAAGTTCACGAAAACGATAAGGACCAAAGATACATTATTTGTCAGCGTGCCCATTTTTCTAAACTTAGGCCAAACAAACAGTGAAATGCATTGTTTTTTTGTAATATGTGTGTTTTAAAGACAAAGACTAGTTTTAAATAGTAAGGTTAGTATTCGTGCACTGGTGGATTATAATATTTAGCCGGCGTGAGGGAAATTTTCACGAAATTAGGTTTGATTTTCTGTCTTATGTGCGGTCACGCTATGTATAAATGTAAAGGTGATCTAAATCACGTATTGTTTTTATTATTTTATTTGGAAACCTTACAGTGTTTAAATATGACTGAATACGTTTAAAATAAGGTCATAAGAACACCATCAACAAGTGTTTGCATTCAGAATAATAATCCAGCATTAATATGCACAAATACTCGAAAAACATTTTAAGATAAATACAACGATTTCTCTTTGTGGTGACTTTTACCTTCCCGCTAAAACTATCTTCCAATATATATATATTTATAATAGTTTATACGGCCATGGAATCTAGTCCTTTAAGGCCTTTCTTGAATTTATTAATCTTCTTTCCTACTTAAGTCAGTCGAGTCAAAAATTCAAGTCAATAGTCAAGTCCAGTTAAGTAAGTAAGTCTAGGATGAGTCAGATGGCTAAGTGAAGTGGTGGAAAAATTTCACTTAGCTATATCATAGAGATTTTGGTGACAAAGATAAAAAGTCACGTAATCGATACTGTATCACTTCCCAACACTCACGCTTGTTCACGAACACTGCGAATAATAATCCACCAATATTATGCACAAACACTCGAAAAAACCTAAGTTTTGGAAATCAAATACAGCGCGGACATAGCGACAGTTTACTTTCCCTCCGAAAACTCCTCTTCCAATATATTGGTTTTAACTAATGTCAAATAAATATCGATAAGTCAGGAACCACGGCAAGTTCTTTGTATCGCATCACTAAACTGACGCCATTTTTGCGTTGGCTGTGGTCGGTTGATTGTACTACCTCTACGTGCGTGTATTTACTATAAAATATCAATTATTATTTAATATTTTGTGTTTGTTAAATGCAATGCATAGTTTTATCTATAGCTGACAGTGAAACCATTGGATAAATTTGAAAGTGACTCAATTCATTTTGTAATAGTGCAAATATCGTCTGCGCGGGAAATGTGTTTGTATCTGATGTTAGGTTCGTCAACACATTTGTTCAATTAATTTTACTTGGGAGAGGCCAAATATCCAGCAAAATGATTTCACACAGAACTCCTAGGAGAGCACGACTCCCAAAAATGCCCAAAAATATAGAACGTTTGTACAAAGATGGAAAGTGTCGGGATTGTGCTGTTGTAGTAACTCGAATGGATTTTGCCAAAATTTTAGGTAAATTTACCAAGGTAAAGATACAATACGAAAGCAATTCTTCGCCTAAAACAAAAAAGGTTGAAGTGGGCTCCCCAAATTCGAATGCCCGGTTAAAAAGTAATGAGAATGGCATGGTACTTTTACATAGAAATGCCTATAATCAGCACCCTGTTAAAGAGCACATTACTACCAAAAGGGTTATCACTTCAACGCCGCGTCAAGCGAGTAATGTATTGAAAGAAAACAATAGGTTGAAAAAGACTTCAATAACTAAACCTGTTATAAAAGACAAGAATGCTAATGTATCTCTTTATGATGGAAAGTCATTGAAATTGGCCAAATCAGGCTCACAATTGAAACATTATGGCATCATATTTGTGAATCCATCTGAAAATAAGTCCAAAAATGAAATAAAAAGTAAAACATCTCTTGATGAATTATTATCAATCATTAATAAAAGTATATTGCCAAGCGAAGAATGGTGTATTGAGTATCTTCCCATAAAATATGAGTGCACTGATGATAAAGTTTATGATAGAATAGAAGCTGAGCTTGAAGATCTTATGAACAATGAAAAACCAGAAATGAAGCCTGACCGCTCAGAAAATGCAGAAAATAAAACTGATGATTTCCCTTCAATTATGGACATACTGAATGACAGCTCCAATGAAAGCAAGATAACAAACAACCAAAGCGATTCAGTAGAATCAAAGCCAGATTTAGAGTCTAGTGATGTAGAAGCCATGCTTCTCGGTAAGACTAGTGCATCTAGTGAAGTTAAGGAAGCTGCCACACCAATGGAAGTGGACACCAGTGATGTGACTAAATTGATTGAAGATGTTGCCCAGCTAAATGCTGTTCAAGGAGCAGCTCCCAGTCAAGATGGTCTTGAAGGATCAGGTATGGCTACAGAAGAATTTGAAAATCCACACAGTCCATCAATCTTAGATGAGGCTTTACAGAAGGGCATTGAGGAACATTTGCCATTGCCAAGTACCCAAGGTGGGGCAGATTCAGCTAAAGTGGACTCTACTGATCATAATGAAACAGAAAATGTAAAAAAATCTGAAGACAAAAATAAACTTGGTGATACAACCTCTACTATTGATTCGAAGACAATAGATGCAAACCAAGCAAGTAAATTGAGTACTGATAAAAGCACTACACAAAGAACAGACGTAACTCATGTCACATTCAAGAAAAAAGTTAATGGTACTTGTCAAAAATCTGTAACATGTCCAAAAGACATGAAATATAGTATAGAGATAGAGGGGAAACAAATTGAACTAATAGGAGCGCCAAAATTCATATCCAGCCTTGAGGATTTGCAAGTTCTACTGCAAATTGTTGATGACACAAAATTGCAAAGTCTATATATTCATACCAGATAAACATGCTGTAAATTTATTAATTTAATCAACAATAATACATGAATTTGTAAAACTATGGCCTTATTGAAAATTTTTGGACTTCTAAATGTCATACAGTTTTACTTATTATTATATCACTGAGATGATACAAAACTTGCACCCTTAGGTTACATAATAGACAATTGCTTTACCACTGTAATGAAAATCTTAAAATGAGAACAATATTTTTTTCTTAAATTTATTTCCACGTGTTGAAAAAAAAGTTGTTTAACTAGGGTTGACAATCAGTTTGTGGTGGTAAATCATAAAGGAGCTTTTAAAGTGAGGGGGTCATTGCAATTTATTATTACCAATTAAGACTTTTGCCAAGAAACTGAGGATCTGTTGTACTGTCTGCTCAAATTTCGGAGACAACTATCTATCACCCTACAATTGGGTAAAAATGCAGACTTGGTTCGAGTTTTTGGTCTAATGCACTGAATATTATAATATGAATGAATGTGAATAATATTTAATAAAATTTGTTCTGTAATGATACTGTGCCACCACCCCATGATGTCATGTTTACTCTGGTTGATACATGACCTATGGAATTTCTTATATACTTTACTATCCACCGGAGACACATCATAGCAACTGTGTTAACAAAATCTCATTGTAGGGGTAGGGTACGGGTTCAGAAAACCATAGCATGTAGAATATACCTAATTGTGCTGCCACAGTGATTTCTTCAGTTTAAACCACTAAATAAATAATTTACCACTCTTTGTTTTCAGTTAGGAACTCTTCTAAATATTGTTTGAAACAAATATAAATTGCAGTAATAAACTGTTTGGTATGACTTTTGTAAAAATTACAATATTGAAAATATTGAAGATGCTTTTACAACTTAATAATGATTAGAATAATCTAAATTACATATTTGATTGTTCTTCTAGTTTTCAATCCATGTTCATTTTGAAGTTATATCAAGTCCAGTACCATGGTTGTACTGATCTGTATAGGTGGAATATCTTCATCTTTTTTTTTTTATGGGTATAATGACTGAAAAAATGTAAACCAAGTACAGAAATATAAATTATTATGTTACAAGTATTTTATGTTTATAATATACATATTTCATGCTAAAGCTATACTTCTACCCACAATTTTTTCTAATTATTTCACCACAGACTACGGACTACAGTCTGTAAAATATAGATATCTCTGTGACACCTGTCAACAGCAGGACAGAAATATGGATATTATAGAAGTGCGACAGAGACTAACATGAAAGAGTATACGATTTGACAGCTGTCACAGAGATCAAGCTATATTGTACAGACTGTAAAAGTAATACTGATGGTAAATTGAACTTCCAGGCCCAAGAAGAAGGCACAAGTGCAGTTAAGAGTATTGTTTTAAGGATTTCAATACCAAAACTTTCCATCTAACAGATGCGGTCTTTTTAGAATTTAAAATCTAAATCAGCAGTGGCTGTACATAATATGATGTACTAACTGTAATTATTATTGTATATATTTTGTTAACTGCTAATAATTATCCAATCCATGATTCTGTTAAGTTTGTTTTTCATAAGGCTTGAGTAGAGTTAGAAGTTGGGCCACTTCAGCGCCGGCCCTAGTCTTTGATCAGGGTAGAGCGACATATCGGTTTTATGCTAAATATATAATAATTCCCAAAAAATATCTGATCTGGCAACACTGCTCCCACGCCTCAAAAGGCGCCATTAATATATTATTTCAGTTGGTGGATTACCACCATCTCTTAAAACCATGCAAGATCCAGTGAGTAAGCGAGACAGCGCAATACATGATGTAAAGTGACATCTCCCTTAATCACTCGTTCTAGCATGGTTTTAATATACCTGTCGAATGTATAACTTGTCGATATCATCATAATTATAATTCATATTCTGTCTCTCTGTACCTACTCTGCGATTCTGTCGAGGGATTATGTTTATGTACATGACATACTACTAAACTATAGCCCTGTTTCCGTTAGCCTCGCCGAGTAGAGTCGAATCGAATCGCAAAAAGTCGCCTCCTATACCTATACAATGAATATCCTATATAAAGTGCGTCCAATAACGACCAGCGGATGCGTCGTACGTTCGATTGAGTGACAGTGACTACAATCTTTGTCACCAAAATCTCCAAGATAATGCTTTGTGAAATTCTTCCACTTACATAATAGCCCTCTTGACCAAAGAGTATATAATCACTACGTTTCTCTTGACTAGCTAGACTAACTTTGTTATTAACTATATTATAGACTAGCTTTTGCCCGCGTTTCCTTTGGGAACTTTTTCCCTGGATGAAAGTTACCCTATGTCCTTTTCAATACTTCTAGCTATGTATATGCAAAATTTCAGAAAGATTGGTTCAGTAGATAGATCGTGAAGGTGTAACAAACAAACAAACTCACTTTCGCATTTATAATAAACTAGCTGTTTCCCGCGGCTTTGCCCCGCGTGGGACTCGGTTATATCGCGCCCAAAAGTAGCCTATGTTTGCCCTCAGGTCGTTAACTACATCCCTACCAAATTTCATCACAATCGGTCCAGCAGTTTAGCCGTGAAGAGGTGACAGACAGACAGACAGACTTTCGCATTTATAATATTAGTATGGATAAAGTATGATTATACGAATTTGACGTTTTTGTATAAATTGAAAAAAGGCCTTAAAGGACTCGCTTCTAGGGCCATAAAACTTATTATAATATAAAAAAGTGACTAGTGAGGGAAGACCAGGTTTGTGGGAGGACTAGTGCATCAAAAATCGGAACTTTTTTTAGACGTTGTTATTTCTTCATCATTTCAGCCATATACCGTCCATTGGTGGACATAGATAGGTCCCTCATATAACTTTGCAAGACCATCAAAAGTCGACCTTGAAAGTATTTTACTATATCGATATCGATAGGCCTATCGGTAAGAATAATAAAATCGATCACAAATAGACTATCAGCGTTGCATACATATCGATAGTTTTACAGTGCTCACATCATTGTAGGTATTACAACAGTGGCAGATGGCAACTTGTCAAAAATTTATTTTGTTTTAGGTTGGTAGATGAAAGCAAAGCACTGCAACTGTGAACAGTGTTTCCGAAAAGAATAAAACTTTTTCCCAGGTCAGGTAGTACGTACCACAAAAATATAATAGCACCAAAGTATTAGTACGTCACTAAAAGACCGCTTCACACTGTTCTATACTTTTTACGCGAACTGCTCTGTCTTGTCTGGGTTTCTGAATTCAATAAGTGGTGGATTTTGACACATTTTAAGAATGTATATTAAATGCATTATCAATTAAATAGACTTACTTGTATTCTATTCTACTAACCATTTAAACTCAAGCGAACACTTTATAACATACGAATACATACGCACTAAAATTCACGCAATCAATTTAGAGGTTAAGAATGAGAATGTGAGAGGTATAGGCATACCACGAGTTTATAAGCACCCTTGGCAGTATAATAAGGTGAAATAAAAGATTACCATCCACAATCTAAACTGATACAAAAACTTTTAGTAAAGGCCCATGGCTTGGTAGAATAGATGATAATATTTATATGATTAGTGTCTGTAATACGATTATGAAAAAATATGGGTACCAAACTACTTTTATTCTGTTAGGTATGCCAATGGTATGAGGAAATACATCTTTAACATCGATTGCATTTTAATCATGGACAAGGATAGAAGTACCACTTTTACGAGTCGCGTGTAAAGTTCTGCTTCGCTCGGTTGGTACGCTACGTTATTAATACTGAAATACAAATTTTTATTCCATAATAGCAAAGTAAAAACCGAGTTTTCTTCGTTCTACATCTAATTCGGCGGCATAAATTTAGCGACTCACAAATTCTTGCTTAAAAGATTGGATATTTTTCGGCTTTGAATGGCTTTTAATAATAACAATCTTAGGTTGATCGACGTAATCCTGGAACTTGTTCCAAAATAAATAACTAGCTTCTTTAACGCTATGTATTTGTCTATTTCTGATGTTAACACAAACTTGCTGTTTTGTATTAATAAATATTATATATTTTTGGTAAAAGACCGCGTTTTTTGTTTAAGTAAGAATTTTATTGATAAAGTTTTGCTAAATATAAATTAAATGTAAAATGTATGTAAAAAGTTTTTTCTCTTAAATAGTTTGCACATTTCGTTTAGAAGATGCTGACGCAGGCGTCAAATGCTCAGCATGTGGTGCTTCTACATTTACACTTGCAGTGTACATAACATACTACCACAGGTTTTAGAATACTACTTTTAGTGTTGTTTTACATCTTAAATTGTATAAATATATATATAGCAGTAATTGATTTATAACATAAATAGTTTTCAAAAAATATGCGTCTGCAAACTGTTTCAGAGAATATACAGCAAAATATAAAATGAATAAGAGATATGTTTAGACTTGCTCCTTCAATATGTAGTTAGTGTTTATTATAGTTTGTTTCATTTATTGAATAAAACCTTGATGGTTATATATTGTAGTTTTATTTAAAAAAATAATAAGTTTAGAACATGTATCTATCTAAAATTTAAGAGCTGCCGTGTTCTTTTCAGTAGTTTCCAAGTGCATTTATCTATCTTCTGATAGCTTTTTACATTTTTTTTTCATAGTTCAGAGTACAACATATGTGTATTTTTTATTGAATGGTATGTAATTCGTCGGATAACTTGTTTGGGTGCCTTCTTTGGTAACGGATATACTCGCTACATCGCAAGCAGCTCCAATTATTTGATGCAGTGGTTTATCTTTATAAGCAACTAGGAACGTTGCTAGCGCACCAACAAAAGCATCACCAGCTCCCTGAAAAACGTTCAGCCGTTAAATGTCATAAAGAGAGAGTAGCTGAAAAAATGCGATTAAGGTTGTTGTATAATTTGTATAAAGGTACACTTGGACCACTGAACTTTTACCCCCGTATTGCATTACCGCAACGTTTGTTAAGCCTATTTTAGTTAAAATGTGTTTCGTCTCGTTCTTTTTCATGAAGTGTCAGGTAAGAGAGAAAGAGCCAAAACATTTTAGTTAAATATAATAGTTAAATAGAAAAGGCTTATCAAACGTTTATTAATACGGTGGTTAAAATATTATTAAAAGTACAGTGACTTAGACCCAAGTTCACTAACAAAAAACAATCGTTTAGACTTAAACTTTATTTATTAATCTGATTAAATCGCCGTTTAAAAGTGTAAACGGTTATTTTAAACTTAACATATGTTGGTGAACTGGTCTTAAGTAAATAAAAAAGATCCTACTTACAGTTGTATCAACAGGATTTACTTTTTCGCACATTACATGAATTGGTCTGGAATCTGATTTTGATGAGTATACGGCTCCTTTGTCCCCCAATGTAATGATAACAGTTTCGCAACCTTTCTCTATCAACGTTTTCAACGCTACAGCAACATTTCTGCAATAAGTTGATTTCATTATCAATTTATACCTAGTGTGTGCACTGTCTTGATAAAATACTAGAACGGAAGGACGGAAAATCATAATTTTTAAGTAAATGAAGTTTCTACAACAAGAAAATTATAGGATAAACGAGTCAAAATTACATACGAAATATCAACACTTAGATTTGTTAGTAATGAAGCTTCAGGTTCATTCACACATAAAATGGAACAGTGCGGGAGTATTTCGTTTATGTCCTTCCGAGCTGGAGCAGCGTTTAACAGCTTTATCTGAAACACACATGACTGTTTTAAAATCTGCTCTTGTAGGTTACTTATTTTACAGATTCTGTAAATATGCCGTAAGGTATTTAGTAGTATATGTACTGCCGAAGCAAGTCTTATAGAATGACAGATCGACAGAAGTGACGTACATAAACTTAAATAAATAGTCGAAGTTACTGACCCCTTTGCACAATTTAAAAGCTTCCAGTGTAGTTTCGTATGGTGTTTCTAGCTGGCCAATAAGCACACTAGCACTCTGTATTAGATCCGAAGCACCTATAACGTCAGTTTTTCCTAAACATCCATTTGAGCCTGGTACGATGACTATCTGATTTTCTCCAGTTTCTGCTACGCATATTTGGGCAATTCCTGTCGAAACATTTGGCGTAACGTGTACATGCATTACGTCAATTCCAGCTTCTTTGAAGTGATCCCTATATTTTTCACCCCACTGGTCATTGCCTGTCAAAATAATGAGACAATCAAATACGGTATTATAATTATATACAATCAATTACAGTACCTACATAAACGGTGAATCGATAATATCATCAATCCATCATTTGTAAACTAGTAGTCCGCCGCCAACATGTCTAGCGATTGTTATTCGCGTTGTTGCTATTTTTATTGTATTATATAGTTGTATTAGCTTTTTATTTATAAATCGTCTCTTGCTTAGGCTAATTTTGTCATTTAATGTTTTAATCGTATATCGTATTGCTGTAAACAAAGCCTAATAGATTGTATCAATACTAACTGAAACTTGGAAATGCAATCGAGACCTAGCCTACTTGTACTGTACATATAACTATCGATAGTGGACTATCGATATAATGAGCAACACTAAATTCACAGCTGTATCAAGTCACAGACCAAATATTTATACTAACTACTCCTAGTTCTTTGACCACCCACAGATTAACATGAGTATAGCCTGTTATACAATACCGGAAAATGTCTTTTTGCACCCACATTTACACTCAGCCCCTGCCACTGCTCCTGTCGCTGCCGGAAATATTTCCCTAAATACTTCTGCGGCAATAACGACGCGAGTGAGCGTTCACACTCAGCCTTAATACTTCTATACTGCTCATCTGGTGGCCTACTATCATCTCTAAAAACATGCAAGTTCCAGTGAGTAAGCGAGACAGCGCAATACATGATGTAAGGCGACATCTCCCTTACTCACTGGATCTTGCATCGTTTTAAGCTGAATGTAAACACTCACTCGCGCTCGCGCTGCCCGTCCTTTGACTTCCGCGCGAAAAACCGACAATCGAGGGATCGCCGGGCAGCGGCAGCGGCATGGGCAGTGACAACGCGAGTAACCTATTTACATTCGCGCGCTGCCCACTTCCCTGCTCACTTCCCTGCCCTACAAGGCCGAGTGTAAATGTGGCATTTAATTTGTAACTAGTATAACTTCACCACACCATACCTACTCTGCATATCATATATGCATGTCCGCCAAGCTTAGCTGCTGCTATGCATTGATTAGCACCTTTTCCGCCAAAACTAGTCGTAAATTTGGTGCCATGAAGGGTTTCTCCTGACATTGGCAATCTTGGGGCATATCTGTCAAATGGGGAGATAAATTTTAATAAGAATTTAGAAAAAAATACAAATAGGTAGATATTAAACATACGTAACTTTACTACTCGTAGGTACTTACGTTGTAAAATCAACACTGCAAGATCCCAATACAACAATTTTTGACATTATTTCCTATATTACGTAAATATATTTTCATAAAAGAAATTTAATGCAGACCACTAAACGTACAACTAGAGTACGTAATGAGAACAATATGAAATTACTGATAAGAATGTATGCTGTGATAAGGTACTAACTATAGTTCTAGGGCTAGTAGACTATTCCCGGTATTTTTTAATTAATCAATATAAGCACGACAAACAAACAAAATATTCGTCTGTATTATTTTACTTTTATAACCTAAACGTAAGCAAGGTGAAGGCATTTTACATCGTTTACATCTTCCGACACGATTTGTTTACTAGGTAAGAGCACAGAACACTAGTGACACTATTATGCGGAGGGTAGGAAATAACGTTATATAAACTTACATCAATAATGGGCAATGACCCGTTTTAAAATAGGTAGGTATCTACCTATTTAGTTTTTATATATTACATACAAAGCGTCCATGGTTTTAAATAATCCTAACTAACATTATAAATGCGAAAGTGAGTTTGTCCTAGGTATTTGTTTGTTACCTCTTCACGTCCAATCTACTGAACCAATCTTCCTGGAATTTCGTAGATATACACATAGCTAGGAGTATTGAGAAGGGCATAGGGTACCTTTCATTTCGGGAAAAAGCACTATTCCAGAGGGAATCTCACGCAGGCGAAAGCTACCTAGTAAGTAAATTATAATTTACTAGCGACCCGCCCGGCTTTGCATGGGCATAGAAAGCTTCCTCTTGAATCACTCTATCAATTAAAAAAAACCGGTCTAGTGCGAGTTGAACTCGCGTAGAGAAGGTTCCGTACAATGCCAATGTCAGTTTTTAAATTAAATTGTGGTATTTCAACTAACTACTACTATCGCCATCTAGTGGTGTTTAAGTGAACTAAAACGTTTTATATTGAATTTACCACTTAAGTAATTGTCAATTGACAGAATTCTTCTAGGTTTTCCTGTAATCTACAGGCAATGAACTATATTTGGTATTTTTTTTTAAATTTTAGGCCCAGTAATTTCGGAGATCAGGGGAATGGTCAATTTTTGTCTTCTTTCTTGAATTAAATCAAGACTATTTATGTTACAATAATAACAAAAATATATTTGAAATCCTCATAACGAGCCCTTTCTTTTGATATCTAACACGGTAGGGTTTGCTGAACTTTATTTTTAAATACATGATTTGTCCCCCGAAAATGGTACTTACTTTATAAAAAAAATTATTTACTTCGCACATCTGTGTTTGGGTCACATGATCACGCCATCCTACCAAATTTCATCTGTTTTAGTTCAGTAGATTCGGAGAAAATGGGCTGTGACAGACGGACGGACGGACAGACAGTCGCACGAGTGATCCTATAAGGGTTCCGATTTTACATTTTTGTACGGAACCCTAAAAACCGCATCAAAATTCGTTGCGTAGTTTTAAAGATTTAAGAATACAAAGGGACAGAGAAAGCGACTTTGTTTTATACTATGTACCGATCCCGCGCGTACGCACTCCCTTGTTTAACAGCTAAATTAACTGTTTTTTTAAACGGGATTTGTTGGGCACACGGACCGTTTGTTCATGGGTATTAGCGGTAATGTCTTTTCGTTTGATTGGTGTGTTAGTTTACTTATTTTCGAGGATTTTGAAAGGGAGATCCGTAAAATGGACGCGAACAGGCGAAATGCCCCTAGTGATAGTGAAGTAAGTACTTAAAGTAAGTAAGTACTTAAAAGTACATACATGTAACCATCGATAAAATATTACTAATATTTTATCGATGATGTAACTGAGGGAAGATTTTTTTAAACATAGTCTTTCTGTATCGTGGGATAAGATAGGACTTTGTAAATTATATGGAGGTTCCTAAAACAGTTTTTTGATTATTCCAATATTTTGCGAAATACCTACCTACTTGCTTCTAAAGTCGTAAAAAGTGTTCCATAGGGGACATTTTGTACTGATCAATGCGCCACTGGTGGCGAATAACTGAAACTGGTCATCTCTTCTATATTATTTCTCTGTGGAAAGGAAATACTGTTCAATTCAAACCAAGCTTCTCTCATTATGGTGAATTTCCAATTTAGGGCTTTTTTAAGCAGAGCATACGGTAATATATTTTAATCATTAAGAACAAACCACAAAATAATTAATGTAGAACAAATGCATTTAATAATTCTTATGCCTAACAATACTAATCTATTATTATTAACTTTGGTTTTAACTATTAGATGTTTTCTCTGTGGGTTTCTCCCCTTCTGGTATTTCTAATTTGCCTTTTCCAATATTATTAGCTATCTCAGCATATTTTGCATTCCGGTAATCTTGCTTCGCAGCATCAAGCAGTATGTTTTGGATTAACTGCCTGTTATTAGCTTGTTTGTTAAGTAGTGGTGGATATGGGTTACCCTTCAGCTCCAAGACAACTTTTTCTGTATTTCTTGTGTTTTGAGCTCTTGGAGCCTTCACTAGATTTGTGTAAGAAGTGCTGAATTGTTCATAACGAGGAACAAGAACTTTGAATAATTTGTGAATAAGTTCTTTCTCAAGAAGCCAGAAATTTGCAGTTTCCATTGTCGGTTTATGACAGTCTCCATGGCGAATTGCTTCTGATATAAGCTGAAACATAAATTTAAGTGTTGTAATAAATTTATTTACTAAGAAATATTTAAATAAGTAATAACAAGCGTAAATGTTGCATCCTACTGAGCTAATTTTATATTGTTTTAAGCCATTGACACTACAATTTTACAAGAAGCAAAGCGATAGCATTAAGATAAAGTGATTAATTTAAAGAAAAAACAATTTACCCGTTCGGCATACTGACGAGCTTCGTCGCCTCTATTATGATTTAGCTCGATCCTCTCATACTTTATAAGGCCAGTCACCGTTTTGCGTAATTTATCAAGCCTGCCTTCGGGCCCTTTGGAGTTTCGGAGTTTTCTATGTTTAGTCGGTACAGGGATACGCAACTTCGACACTAATTTTGTGACATCCGCCTGGTTCATATTGAAACTGTGTTTGAAATTTGAATTGAAATATCAAAACTGAGGTCAGCAAAGTTAATTTCAAAATGAAATAGGTTTCAACTTTCAGTTCGCAATAATTAGAAATTTTAGGTTAGGTTTAGGTAAATGATATGTCAATGTCATTGTCATATTCTATTTTTTTTCAATCGATAGATAGACTGGAGTCACAGATATGACAGCAGCTGACAGCTGCTGTCGATTCGTGAAAATAAAAAAATAACGAGAGTAGAATTAATGTTGCTAACATAATTAATTTTCCCAAAATGCCAGGGAGTATACTAAAAATACTAACTAAGGATCCAGTATCCCGTTTGATTTAGTATACTCTTTTTTGCATTAAAACAAATGTGAACATGACAAAATATTGTAATTAAGTTAACAAAAGTCAATCTTGATATATTTTTTACCTATTTTTAATTTATTTATTTCTTTAGTTAACGTTTATTGCACAAAAACAATATATCGCACAATAGGCGGATTAAAGGTGGACGCCCGCCGCCGACATCTATTAGTAGATATTAGACATTAAAAGAAGTAGGTACAGCGTAAAAACGTATCAAATCAATATGGTCGGTGGCATGATTCCCCGGTCATTGCGGTAACTTGGTAAAGTACTTTTTAATTTATTCAAACTTTATTGTACAAAACTTAATAAGCGAACTTAATGCTATGAGCATTATCTAACAGTTAACCTTTGGGTCAACAGAGGCCTTAATATGGGTTTAATATAATCCCAACTATCCATCCAACTAATATTATAAATGCAAAAGTGAGTTTGTGTATTTGTTTGTTTGTTACCTCTTTACGGCCTATCTACTAAACCAATCTTTCTGAAAAATGCCCATACACATAGCTTGGATTATTGAGAAATACATAGGGTTATCTTTCATCCCGAGAAAGAGCACTGTTCCCGAGGGAATCTAACGCGGGCGATGCCGCAGGCAAAAGCTAGTAGTAATATATGTACTGTAGGAGGGTTACTTTTATCTGCCTATTAGTCTGCCTGCCCGCGATTGCACATGCAAACTTTTAATATAATCTTTCTAATTTGTGCATACCTACAAACAAACTCACTCGCATTTTTTAGGGAATTTCCTATATAGGATTATAGATAGGGCCACCCCGAGCGAGGGTTTGATCGTTTGATCAGTTTATCACAGTTTGTTTTGATTTAGGAATTTTAATTTTATTGAATTGAATTTTCACCCGATAGAAGTGTAGAATATTGTTCTGTGATTTTCACAGTTCAGACATAGTTATTTCCTAATGATAAGTGATTATATATTTATTTATTTTCCAATTTAACGACTGTTTCGTGCTTGTGGTTCTTGGCAGGTGCTAAAAAAGCATAGGGTATGTACCTTTGCTTGAAGACTGAATTTTTAAAATGAAGTATATTATTTGAAGAACATAACAGTTTTGCTTCATTTTCGCAATAATGGATATCAAAGGAGATGCAGTCTTTGAACTTCTCACTGAGCTGTGTTCTAAAACGGCAGTAAAATACAGCTCGAACAGCAGGATTTCACATAAGAAACTATTGAGCAGAATGAGATCTCGCTCTTATGAGATCATTCTGAAGAAATCTTCTACAGAAACACCTCAAACAAACAGGGATCCCATATCAGACATGCTATGTTATTACCTTGTTAATCATCAGAATATCAAAAATGTTGGGGAATTCAAGAGATCAGTTGAATTGAAAAAGATTATAAGTTCTCTTAGATGTAAAGATTTTAGTGACAAACAAGAAATCATTAACAATGTTTTGAAGTTCCTTGTGAGTCTGAGTGATTCGGTAAAAGAAGATCTTTCTTTGCAGATGTATCAGGTACGTAATTTATTTTTTAAATATCTTATTAGCTGTTGCCCGTGGCTCCGCCCGCATGGTTATTGGTTATATCACGCCTAAAGCTTATGATTGACCTCTGGTCCTTAAGTATATTCATACCAAATTTCATCAAAATTGTGGTCAGAGTGTCGCAAAGGGTGCGCAAGTGTAACAGACACGGACAGATAGACGACTTTTACATTTATAATATTAGTATGAAGTATGGATGCATAAACACTTGGTAGTTACCATCAATTTTTTGAGTAGGTCCAAAAGTTTTGAGAGATGGCGCAATACTTACACCCATATTCTTAAACGTTGCCTCATGGGTCGCCTCCACTCAACCTCATTCGAGAACACCTCAAGGAAGTCTTCCAACATTCCTTGAAAACGGTATTCTTGATTGTTTCCTTGAGGAAACTCCAGTGAGGATGAGTCAAGGAATGACGTCCCATTTTATTTCTGTGTGTTGGTAAACTGCTTAACTTTTTGACAGAAAGAGTAAAAGAGTAAAAGTAAAAGAGTTTTTGACAAAGTTTCGTTTTCAATTTTAGCTTACTGGCATAGATTTTATATAAAACAACAAAATACTTAATACACAAAGAACTTATTACATTGGGTACAAGTTCTTTAAATCTGGTCCTCAATAAAAGCACCTACTTTTCTTTAAACGAAACGTTCGAGGCTTCCTTAAGGTACCTCTCGACCTACCTTATATTTGACAGTTCGTTCCTCACCTCCATTGAGTAATTTCCTTAAGGTGAGGAAGCTAGTGTCAACCATGAATACCATTCATAGTTGACACTAGCTTCGAGGTCGAGTGAGGATGAGTGGAGTTTGAGGAAATGTTTGAGAATATGGGTGTAACTCACTGGGCTGGCACAGCAATCCAAATTGAAATAAGAGTTTTGGAGGCCAAAATCTACTTCAGATATAAGTACCAGTGATTAATTTGTTAACCCTTAATTCACAGTTTTGTGAGAACACATAAAATTTTTGGTCTATTCTCCCTCCTTTGGCTGAAGAAACAAAACTATAATTTATTTTTGTTTCATTTACAGAGTCCATTTAGTTTTGGAGGTCTGGATAACATGCTGCCGAAGCCACCCCCACAATCGTTTGGGTCTCCTGAACCTTATTCATATTATCCACCGCATGTTTTTGAATTGCCATACTCCTTGCGATTCCAGTCTGATAAGTTGGAAAAAGATAAATCTCGGACATACACGGAATATACTGTGCAGAGTTTTGATTCTAAATCATGTAAGTATGAGTTCATATAAATAAAAAAAATACCCTACTACCATATACTACTATATAAACTGCAAAAGTTTGTATGAATGTTTGCTACTCTCACAAGAAAACGGCTGATCCGATTTGGCTGAAATTTGTACATGCTTTGCATAAATGAGAACAAATCACATAAAATATACATGTATTATGGGATACAAACCATATTACAATTTTTCTATTTGTCAGAGAGTAACTCATCTCCATTGATAATTTGGTCCAACCAAATCAGGACCAGAAAAGAACTGAAGAAGCAACCAGGAAACACGCTTGGACGAAGAAAAAGAAAGAATAGATAGATTTTTTATTTTAGATTCAATACCTTTCACTTTCAGTGCTAGCAGATTCCAATTTATCAAAACCTCATTCGTCTGAGCTAAAGACGTTTCTCAGTCCGATGTCGTTAGCCTCTATGACGTCAACCCACCTATCTCCGTACTCCGAGAGTATGTTCAACTACCCCCGTCTCACGTCTCCTAGGGATCTCAAGATACCAGGCTTGGATGATGTTAATGTCAAGGTATTTTTAAACTTCTCATCATCATTTCCGATCATTCTCACTAGTTCCATTGGCAAATAGTTCCATGGAACAAGTGAGATTTTTTTTTCTCAGTAGTTCCATTGACTTCGATAATGGAACCAGTGAAACAGACTTGTCTCACTAGTTCCATCGTAGTTCGTGTTGGTAACACAGTCCATCGACTATGCACACCCTTGTGTTAGAGTTCTTCGGCCTCTCGGCCTGTGACGGTTAACGACTACCAGATAGCAGCCGGGACCAACGACTTATCGTGCCTTCTGTGCTTTCGAAGTACGGAATTATCTTTATTATCAGACAATCAAGTAATTCACGCCTGCATTGTCCCAACCAAATTTGAAACATCTAAACAAACTATGCTTATGCATGGGAATCGAGCCCATGACCCCCGGGTCTACAGGCAAACACCTTAATGACTTTAACTACTTTTTTTTTTAACTACTTATTCATCTAAATGACTAACAAACAAACCATTTGCCTCAGTTTTCCGCAAATAATATTTTTATGCAAATTAACGTTTATTTCATTTATTACGTCTATTTTCATCTGTATATATAAAAGAAAGTCGTGTTAGTTACTCCACTTATAACTCAAGAATGGCTAAACCGATTTAGCTGAAAATTGTCAGGGAGGTAGTTTAGAGCCAGGAGAAGGACATAGGATACTTTTTATCCCGGGAAACACACGCGGGCGAAGCCGCGGGCAAAAGCTAGTTAAATGATAAACGCTCCGTATCATATATATCTTTGAGCATCTCCATCACTATTCAACCCAATGCCGCAAGTATAATGGGAACTATTGAGCCAGGTACGAAGTGGTGGTGGCCTTGACGAATTTATTGCGAATATTTTTTTTTGTGCTTTTTTGACGAAGCATGTTGCGGATCTTTTTGTTTGTACTCTTTGACGAAGCATGTTGCGAAGCATGACTATATGGTGTAACTGTAATTCAGGTAAAAATCTATAATATAATATAGTTCGAACGTTACATGGACGTAGTCACGGGCAAAGCTTGTTACGAATACAATGGCTAAAAAGATCTGGAATTACACCTAATTTCACGGCACACGTCTAGTCTAGAACACGATTTAATTTCCATTATATAACGGAATACAACGAGACTAAAGTTGGGGCTATAAGCTACTTTATTATTAATTATAAATGCTTTTAGGTCTCGTTTCCAAGAACCATCGATAAGTCAGAAATGCAGGAGGTGTATCGAGCGAGTGGTGATGAGTGTTCAGTGGATATATGGGAGTTGGCCACGCAGGTCGACAAGGATATACCTGAAGATATTTGGGAGTATGTTGGTAAGTGAAGTAGAAAAGATACGGGTCTACTGAAAGATATTTATGTAGAAATAAGTAGTACCTGTGTACTCAACGTCTTTTTATCTAATGTTTGTATTTTTGTGTACATATATTACAATAGTACATTAATACTTACTGTCCGGAAATGAGGCAATTTATGGCCGAGTTATATTGGAAACCGAAGCGCAGCAGAGGCCTTGCCAAGTGCTTTTAAAAGAATGAGGCGAAACCGAGGCACGGTACTTTTCTTCCTTTGAGGAGGAAACAACATCGTGTAAAATTTTACATTGGGGCCAACAAACAAGCGCAAGCTTTGTTCTCTTTTCAAATTTTTAAAACGCTCATACGTTCCTCTTCTTATTAAAGATTACGTATTTCTATTGCCACTTTTTATTCCAAGAGCAGCTAGTGCGCTTAATCGACTCGCTCTTGACCAGGTTTTTTTTTAATTTTCAATATCCAGCGAGCGATTGACCACGACCCCGAATTCCCGACTGATGTGTGACTGAAATTCAGTTTGGTAGAAAGAACTGTTTTGTCAATAAAAAGCCTATTCACGATTCTAGACATCTTTTTTACATTTTGTGTGCTTAAACAGCTAAACTCCCGCCAATCACCGAACGCCAATTGATAGCGAGTTCCCCGCGAGAGATGCGACTGTGGCGCCTCCTACACGACGATGTGATGTCTGAGTTACACGTCATATCGGAGAAGCAGTTTATACGGCACGTCATGTACCTTATAAGTAAGTAATTAAGGTTTATTTTCTAAATTAGCTTTCACAGCAAAACTCCTGCCAAGTAATAGAGAGTTCCCGCGAGAGATGCGATTGTGGCGCCTCCTACACGACGATGTGATGTCTGAGTTACACGTCATATCTGAGAAGCAGTTTATACGGCACGTCATGTACCTTATAAGTAAGTAATTAAGGTTTCTTTTCTAAATTAGCTTTCACAGCTTAACTCCCGCCCATTAAAAGAGAGTTCCCGCGAGAGATGCGACTGTGGCGCCTCCTACACGACGATGTGATGTCTGAGTTACACGTCATATCGGAGAAGCAGTTTATACGGCACGTCATGTACCTTATAAATAAGTAATTAAGGTTTCTTTTCTAAATTAGCTTTTACAGCTAAACTCCCGCCAAGTAATAGAGAGTTTCCACGAGAGATGCGACTGTGGTGCCTTTTACAGGACGATGTAATGTCCGAGTTACATGTCATATCTGAGAAGAAGTTTATACACACGTCGTGTACCTTAAATATAAATAGTACAATGTATGCAAAATAAATCTTTATGCTCTAGCGTCGCTTATTGTGCATCTTATCGCCCGAATACTCAAACGCTACTCAAATGAGGATCATTTTTTATTTTTATGTAACTGGTTACAAAACTCTGGTTACATACGCGGCTGAAGGGATTTTGAGAGCTGCTCAAGTATCATGCTGTCGCGCTGATCATCAACGATATGACAGTGACAGCATGATATTTGAACAGCTCTTTGAGTATTCGGGCGTTATCTCACACATTTTTTTTCCCATGGTGAATAAAATCTTTATACTTATTTTCAGTTGGCATAGAAACCAGCTCATTCCCGTTCAACGAGGAGTGGAACTGTTTCACCATGCGAGAGAATCTGGCTCTGGAAGGCATATCCCGAGAGAGGATCAAGGGCTACGTGTCCGAATTATTGACGATAGGAACGTACTACAGGCGACTATATAAGTTCGCTTTTAATCAGATTGCGGATTTTCATACGCGGGGATTGGTTTACGAGGTATGAAGGAATAAAAATAAACATTTGTTATCTTTGGATATTTTCGACCAAAAAAACAGGACACGTTTTATATTTTCATTGCGTTGCGCGTGACACGATCACTAATATAGTCTGGCACTCAAATGATTAAAAGTAAAAAATTCAATAGACATATTTATTGCTTTAATCATAGACCTATTGACCTACCCTATCATACACCTCTGACCATTTTTATAAATTAGTATAAATTAAACTTCATTACAAAATACTGGAAGCCGTAATTCCTACACTCCTTCCATAAACATAAAGAAAACCCATTTTAACTAAAATGTGTTTTGCCCCTTTTTCTCTGATCGATATTCGACGTAAAAGAACGAGACAAAACATATTTAGTGTTAACATACTGTTGTTTTTCTGAGTAAAAGAGTATGTCTCATTTACAGGCAGCCCGCGAAGTAATAAGACGGTACCTTTTAGAATTTCGCCTGTTAGCCACAGAGGCATACGAGCAATGCAACAAACCCTCACTAGAGGGCGGTAGTTGCATCCCCACGCTTTTGCAAATTCTACACCACGTCGAAGAAAGAAAGTATGAGATCGAGACGATCGCCTCGATTTACAAAATGGCCGATGCGGGTATGTATATCATGAATTGTCATGAGTTTTTAGTGTAGATATTAATTTATTATATTATTATATTATACTAGCTGTTCCCCGCGGCTTCGCCCCGCGTGGGACTCGGTTATATCGCGCCCAAAAGTAGCCTATATTTGACAGGTCGTTAACTACATCCCTACCAAATTTCATCACAATCGGTCCAGCAGTTTAGCCGTGAAGAGGTGACAGACAGACAGACAGACAGACTTTCGCATTTATAATATTAGTATGGATTACCCTCAATTTCAGTTTGTCAGTATTTATGAAATAAAATTTTGGCCTGATATCGCCTTGCAAAGTCAAACAAATAGGTGTGAACGATATGGCTGATATAACCAAAATGTCGGCAAACGATCGGCCCACAAAATATGTGATATTGATGAAAAAAACATGATAGTTTAAACTATACTTAAAATAAATGTAAAAAAATGTATGTGTGTTTCGGCTAATCTACAAAACGGTTGGTTCAATTTTAACGGGATTTTGACTTGCAGATAGCTAACATATCCCTCTAATTTACAAAATAATCATTGGGGTTCCTCTCAATAAAAATAAAATCCATGAAACTAATACAGTAATCGAGAAATTTCACTCAAAGAAAGTAGTAGCTGGTATACTGAACATACTGAAATTTTAAAACTTTTTCTTCTGTTTGAGAAAATTACATTTTCTTGTAGAATGTGTTTTTACATAGCCTTTATTTTGTTTTAGAAACTAATTCAACTCTGCCTCAGGGTGCTGAGCTCATGTCATACCTGTTTAGCGAGATATACCTGGTGACGCACAAGAAGACAGCATTTACCATGTTTACTTCACTTTTTTCTTTGTGCAAAGTTTATTTCAAGTGAGTTCATTCAATACCTACTCAAACGCTACTCAATTTTGAGAGCTGCTCGAGTATCATGCTGTCGCGCTGAACGTCAGCGATGTGACAGTGACAGCATGTTACTTGAACAGCTCTCAAAATTGAGTAGCGTTTGAGTATTCGGAGTGAGTTGTAAAGTCAATGGACCCTGTACACCTTCGTGTTACTTTCGTCGATTACCAACGTTTTCGGAGGTTTTTTAATGTACACATTTTCGTACATAATGTTTTTTTAGTTTCATACTGGCCAGCGTTAGAAGAAATATATTTTAGCTGACAATAATAATAAAATAGCTAGGCACTTGTTTTATTTGGTACAATTACATAACATGAGGCCTTTTTTAAATTACAATTTGAATGTATAAAATCTAAATGCACATTATCAGAAATTAAAAAAAAGGAAAATGAGCCATTTGGGATTGAGTGTTCGATTTTTCTTGAATATCGAGAACTTACACCACACTGTTAAAACATTAACCTATACACTGTCTATTTGTATTTTTTTTTCTGGCAGAGAATGCATTAAGTTTGCTTAGTAAAGTTTTAAATAAATAAACTTTCGTCATTCCGTATTTTTGTCACCACATTTACAGATTCATCGAAAGATTTATATTCGAAGGCGAGCTCGATGACAATTTCAACGAGTTCTTTATCAGGAAAGACTCGCAATACATCAACTGTCGTACAAAGCGATACTGGGACAAAGGGTTCCATATAACGCAGAGTGTTGCCATTCCGGACTTCCTTCGTGCCCTTGCCAAGTACATATTGCTGTGTGGCAAGTCATTTAGGCTTTTGAAAATGTGCAATCCTTCGGTAAGTTTTTTTTAAATAATTTTTATACTTATTTATACATTAATGTTTTATTTTTTACACATACCAATGAAAAAAAAGATAATTTTTTAAAATGTTTAGAGTATCTAACTGATTTTGTCTACTCCTTCATTAAAGTGGCTCCTCTGTTTTGCTATAATTTCCTATTCTTGCCGATAGAATGATCTAATTTTTATCATTTGATAAAATATAAATGTTTTATTTTCGCGGAAACTAGCGTGAAGAATTTTTATTTTAATTCTTTCAAAAACCCACCTTTTTTATAAAACTATTTACGGGACTGTAAACTAGTCCTTTAAGGCCTTTCTTGAATAATACTTTAGTCCTACTTTAGTCAAGTCAAAAACATCAAGTCAATAGTCTAGTTTACACTGCCCTAACTTGTTTATTAATTGTTCATAGTTATGTCATAAATATTTTTTGTATTATTTTTGTTTGTTTGTAATGATAATAAATAGTGATGATATCAAACGAAGATTTATATATCAACAGGATCCCCTAGTACTCCTGATTTCTTCCGACCACCCGTCCATATCATGCTGTGCGAGTTTCGAGTCCCTCTCTCGCCAGCAACAGCTGCTTGACGTTTACCGTACACGGTGTTTGTTTGTCAGCGGCGAGCCGGCCAGCTTCCAACAGATTATGTTGAAGAGAGAGGCTGAGAGGAAGGCTTTCACGGAAATGGCTACTTTGAAACAGGCAGAGACTATGGACAAGATTGTTGGTGAGTTGTTTTGACACTTTCACTACTAATTTGATTAGATTTCCCAGTTGTTCGTCAGCAAACCTTTTAGCTTCTAACATGCTTATGCTAAATAAAGAGGCTGAGAGAAACTTTAAAATAGGCCGAGACTATGGACAAGATTGTTGGTGAGTTAACTTGACAGTGATTTGCCTAGTGAATAGAAATTAGCCTCCAGTAAACTGATTTGATCAACTTTAGAGATTAATAGCTGTTGCCCGGGGGCAAAATATAGCCTATGCCAGGGTCTAAGCAATCGCCATTCCAAATTTCAGCCAAATCGGTTCAGCCGTTTTCCTGTAAAACGGTAACAAACATCCATATATTCTTACAAACTTTCGTGTTTATAATATGTATTAGTAGGATATACTATTCAGTTATTCAACTCTGGCAAACGTGTCATAAATAACTCGCCAACACGCCCTGGGTAGCGTAACGTTAACTTTAAGTTTTGATTTTAACTCTTTTTCGAATAAGTATGTACAGTTATGGGCAGATAAATCTAACCCTTCGGTCACTATGGTATGGTAAGTACGGTAGAGGAGCACTTTTATGTGCTCCCGACTGTTCATTAATTTGGCGTACAGGACAAGGCTATGCTCAATAGTCGGCCAAATTATCGATGTTGATAATTAAGATGAGCGGATCTGGGGCTCCGAAGTAACCAGATGCATGCAAGTATGCAACGGAAATAAATAAATAAATAAACATATAGGGACATAAATCACACAGATTGAGTTAGCCCCAAAGTAAGTTCGAGACTTGTGTTATGGGTTACTAACTCAACGATACTATATTTTATAACAAAGTGCTAAGACATATAAAAAAACCGAGATAAATTGTAGCTATACTTATATAGATTTATTTTACAGCTGAAAGAAAGAGACTAGCACAGCTTATAATAGCCGAGAAACAGCATTCTCTGAGGGTTTTAGAAGCGGCGATGGCCGAGACCAAAGCTGCTAAAAGTCGGTCCAAGAGGCGCGAGAAACTGAGGAGCGACCTGGAGAAGGCTGCCGATGCTGTTACTGATCAGATTGACGCCAAAATAAGGGATGATGAAAAGTAAGTTCTAATGTCTTACACCGCCTGTGATGTAGTGTTCGGTTGCATTTTTTATGTATATCAAGAAATAAAGGAACTTGCTAAAGATAGAAAAAAATGAAGGGGACTCCACCGATAAAAGCCTAGCTCTTAAATTTATGATGATGACCATCACTCAAAGGTCGAGTTACTCTGACACCAGCGTGTGCAAGTCAGTTGACCTTATAATCTATCTGGTATTATTGAATCTAATACACGATATTTTTAGGGCTGTATAACCCGTTGTCTCCATAGAGAGCAGAATACTTTCCGCTTTTGTTGTCATTGCTTAATTTCCTACTTTTTATGTGACAGTTTTCGTTATTAAATGTACTTTAGATGATTTCATTCAACCTTCAACTTCAACATTGTTACTTATCACACAATTTTGGATAAAAGCCTCTTTCTTGACAAACAAGTCAAAATTCTTGATTTCTTCTTGAAAAAATATTTGTAATTTATTTTAGGAACAAACTGATGGAATATTATTCAAAGCTAAACATAGAAGTTGAAAAGAGTAAAATTCACACGGAGTGGAAGATAAAACGTTTGCAACTAGACGAGAGTAGAATACAACTTCTATCAACAGAGGAGAGGAATTTAAAAAGGGAAAAGTTGGAACTCGAACATCAGAGAAACGAAGAATGCATGGCTATGTCTATACAAAGCATAGATAACTATGAAGAAAATGATAGCACAGAAAATGTACCTGATAAATCACCTGAAGTTGAAATTAAAGTTACTGAATTTAATGTTGGAGACCCTCCACAGTCTGAAAGCCATAACGTGTTCAGTGCCATTTGCAATGCAGCTAAAAGCATTTTTGGCGTCTCAAAATCTGATGAAAAATGCGATAATAAAAAGAACCTCGACGAACAAGGCAATGTCGTTGAACAAAGTACATCCAGTGCTGTTATTGGCAAAGATTTGAATCAAGCATACGATAATATACAATTTTTGAAAATGAGACAGGAAGCTTTGATAAATAAACAAAAAGTGATGGCGCACGAGTTCGGACAGACGGATCAAGAGAACAATCAAATGAAAGACCCGTCACTGACTAGTATAATAGATGAAGAAAATAATTTGAAGGATTATTCGCCATTTGCAGAAGCTAGAAGGAATAAACTGAAAGTTTTAGGTGATGAGTTTGGGATTGCTTTGCCGGAAGTCACAAAGGCTGAGCCGAAGACAGACGCTCAAAAAGAAGCGTTAATTAATAAGATGAGAGTTTTAGGTGTAGAATATAACTTGCCCCCTGAAATAGTTGTAAGGAATGATCCGGCCAATGTCGCTCAGGAAGAAGCAGTTATGAATAAGAAGAAAGTGTTAGGTTCAGATTATGATTATGTAGAGAGTAGTACGAGAAAAGACGCTAAGAAAAATTTGACGTTAAATTTGAAGCCGTATGGGGAATGTTCTGGTCATAATTTTGCAGTAACGCCTAATACTGGGGCAGTGACACCGGGAGACTTGTTCCCGAGGGTAAGTGTGTGTTTTAGACTATGATACTAGCCCTTAAATACTAACTAACAGATTTATAGGATGGCATAAAGCCAAAAGTGAGTCTTAGGTCTCTGATAATAAGTACAAATATTATTTTAATCTCCATTTTGCGCCACCTCTTGCCAATAGTTGGATCCTAACCAAAACTACTGAATGTCATATTTACTAAAAAGGAAATAAGGTTTTTACACTTTTTTTCAATCGCTCATACTTTTGTTTGATTCTTTCAGCTGGACTTAGAAACGCCAACAACAGCCGAAATCAACCTCGAAGGACCAATGACAAGCGACATATTCACTCCACGAAGCGAATCCAAAGACCTAGAGTCTTTGAAAACCATAGACAGAGAGTACATATCATCAGAAGGCTTCTCCTTTCCGATCATAGACGACGAAACGGAAGCAGCCAGTGAGCCAATACAAAGCCCAGAAAACTCACCTTCAAAAACTATCGAAGCAGTGTTTCGCAAACAAATTTCTAAGAATTATTCAGTCTTTGATATCCTAGACGGCTCTTACAATCTAGATGATTTCGATCCGTTCGGTGTAAAAGATTTGGAGAAATTCTCAAGTGACCATTTTAGTAGAAAAATGGATGCTGATATGTCTTATTCCTGTTATACACACCTAGCTATTACAATGGAGGAAGTCAAAAAGTCACCGTATTCTAATATTTTTGCCCATTTCGGCGCCGAGGACAAAGATGAAATAATCACTTGTGATAATATAGCCACGTTGACAGCGTGCCTGCAAAGATCTGTAATGCTACCCCTAACATATCAGCTAGAAGTTGTGAATAATTCTATTTTATCATATTTTTTAGTAAATCTTGATATGTATGAACATTTGAGGTGTTTGAAGGACTATTTCTTTTTAATGGACGGCGAGTTTTCAAGGAGTATTTGTCACAATTTATTTTCAAAATTGTCAAAAATTTTGAATCCGCACGAGTTGCTGAATTTTGCGACGTTGCACAATATTTTGGATAAGGCGCTCGGATCTTCAATTTCACGTAAGTTTTTTCAGTAACTAAAAATATAAACATTTGAATACCACTTTGTGTGTTGTGTTTTATAATTCAATGATATGGCACAGACATCATTTCATTTCACGTTAAATTATTGAATAGCTCTAATAGCTAAATGATATGTAAAATATGGTCAGATGACCTAAAGAAGGTCGCAGGCAGGCGCTGGATGCAGGCAAAATATGGAAAATTAGGTTTACCCAGCAACATATTTTTGTCGTATTGTCCATTGAGCTAAAAGCCCGTATCACATACACTCTGTATACAAGTGTTTTAATTATTTATTCCTTTTACAAAATATGTGTTAGAAACGTTAACACGTCCTGATATTTACTAGTTTGTCGAAGCTTGTGCTTACCTTCTTTTTCATTTAAAATACGAGATGACAATAGAAGTTTAATAGCTATGTATGTCAAAAAGCGTTATTATTATAGGAAGATAACTTTGTAGGTTTATTTATTCATTAATATTATTTATTTATGCGTGTATGTATATCTATCTAGACTTCATTAATGTATACGACCTCTGTGGCGTAATGGTTAACATGCCTGACCGCTACTCAGGAGGTCCCGGGTTCGATCCCCGGTCAGGCTAAGATGAAAAATTATCTTTTTCTTATTGACCTGGGTCTTGGATGTTTATCTATGTATTTGTTATAAAATATAGTATCGTTGAATTAGTATCCCATAACACAAGTCTCGAACTTACTTTGGGGCTAACTCAATCTGTGTGATTAGTCCCTATATATTTATATTTATTTATTTATTTATTTATTAGGTATTCTCTATAATAGTATATTGTAATTCTACCCTTCTTATAAGCATCTTCTCTCACTCGCTGGTTGACTGTAATAGATCCCTTTTTGAGATAAGTCCGCCATTGTTCAATTTTAATTCTATGCTTTTGGGTTTACTTTTGTATTAGTACATAATAAACAAACATATTGCATCAATTTACAACATAATGCATAAAATTGACAAAAAAAAATTGAGAAGAGCGGACGTGATGTTTGTGTTTAAGACGATACCTTGATGAACACTAACGCCACCATCATTTAAAAATCATTATTCACTGAAAACACAAGTTATCAAAAATCCGTCATCTGTAATCAAAAATCCGTGTTACGTAATTAAGGTTCTGGATCTGAAGTTAATTTTAAACATATAAATTATTAAATTATAGTTCCCCATAGTTACAAATTAAAATAAAACAGCCACTTTTAGCAGTTTTGCACCTTGTAACCATATAGAACTATAATTCAATATCATTAAAATTAACTTCAGATCCAGAACCTTAATTACGTAACACGGATTTTTGATATTTGTGTTTTCAGTGATTAATGATTTTAGTTGATGGTGGCGCTAGTGCTCACCAAGGTATCTTAAGCCAAGTTGAACAAACATATTATATTCTTCCCTCAGATGTCCACAAGTTCTCCGAGAAACTATCATTTATGATGTCGGAGCCGCCTCTAAGCCTCCAACATAGTTCCCCCGACGCCCTATCATGCCTCTCCCTTACATATGCTGTGAAATGGCCTCTCAACATTATTCTATCGAATGAGGCGTTGCTACGCTATGCGAGGGTTTTCCAGTTTCTCCTCAAGATGAGGAGGATTTTCTGGGTGCTTGGGGAGGATTTTGAGGTAATTTTTGTTACTTTATTCTAACTATTGTACAAAATACTTTTGAAAAGCATGCTATCTAATGAGGCGTTGCTACGCTATGCGAGGGTTTTTCAGATTTTGAGGTAATATTTAAAACTTTATTGTACAAAATACATTTGTTAAGCATGCTGCGCTTTGTATGGGATGTAACTGAAAGTCCTTATAAAAAACTTCGACATTCGGAGCCTTCATGTTCGTGATATAGCGGACAGGCTTTAGGAGAATCGATTACGATGGCACGGTCGCGTTTTACGGAAATCGGCAAGTTGCGGAACTAGTGTGTAGACGCCGCATCAGCCAAAAAGGGCAAACGATATGTTTGCTAATGGTCTAAATGGTCGTGCTGAAACAACTAAGAGATGCTGAAGACCGGTCGAAATGGAGAAAAAAAAGCGGGAAAGCTGACCCTGGCACACAGCTGAGAGAACCCACCTTCGAACAAACCTGTATCTCGACTGGTGGGGAGCATCGCAGATACATTTTTGTTCCTATTTTGCAATAGATTATAAATAGATAATGCCTCTGTAGTCCAGTCGTTAAGGCGTTTGCCTGTAGACCCGGAGGTCGAGTGTTCGATTCCCACAGGAAGCATACTTTGTTTAGTTGTTTCCAGTTTAGTTAGGACATTGCAGGCTTGAATCACCTGTTTGTATGACAAAAAAGATGATTCCGTGCTTCGGAAGGCACGTTAAGCCGTTGGTCCCGGCTGCCATCTGGTAGTCGTTAAAGGAACCACGTTAGAGGCCGAAAGGCGGTTCTGAAGAACTCTGACACCAGGGTGTGCATAGTCGATTGACCATGACACCTGCACGCAATGAATGAATAGATTATCGTATAAATTCCAGATCCTGAAGCTAGCTGCAAAACAGCACTCTAGGAAGCTCCAGCAGTCCCCTCAATATAGAACCATACAGATATACCGCCACATAATGGCGTCAATGATACGTGCTTTAGACAACTACATCGTCACCACTTGTATTCTGACCTCCTGGGTCGAGTTCGAGAATGATCTAAAGAAGGCGAGAACGTTAGACGATTTGTACGATTGCCACGTGGTTTATATAAAGAAGGTTTTGTTTAGATGCCTTTTGAACAACAGATCGACCCCTGTTATGAAGCTGTTGAATGATATTTTTACGGTCATTTTGAAGTTCAGTAGGGTTTTGAAGGTTGGGTGAGTATATTTGGTGAATATTTTTTTTACTAAGTAGTACTAACTAACCTATAATGTAATATGTAAAATGTATAGTGTGTGTCCAGGAGACATTATTGTTTCTATTTCGAGAAAGACCACCTTCTATTTTTTTTTCGGACTACTTATTTGACTCTGGACTATTACAACACAAATAGATTATACTACCACTGACTTAATAATACTATTATTTTGATATCTTTTCAAGGAAAAGTAGTCACACGTCATAACTCAGTAGATGTTTCAAGTTTTTTTTTAAATGATTAGTTCAGGGAAGGTTTAAACGATGTAAAGTATTTTACTAAAAGTTTGCGAGAACCCAGTGTATATTTAAATAGCTGTTTATTTTTTTACTATCCTCCTCCTCCAGTCGTTTGCTCACTACTGAGCGTCGTGATGTGCCCGACCTATCTTCTTTGCGATCTCTTTCCATTTATGGCGATCTTTTGCCCTGTGGATTGCGTTGGAGATCTGGATGTTTAGCTGCTGCTTAATTTGGTCAGACCATCTTATCGGGCTACGTCCTCTGGATCTCCTTCCGTCCATTCTGCCAGTGACCAAAAGCTTTTCCAGGTTGTCGTCTGGTTTTTTACTATATTCATACCAAATTTCATCAAAAACGGTCCAACAATTAGTATGGAAGTATGAATCATTTGATATGGATTCCCATGCCGTATCCCGTAAATTCCTTTCGAGCTAAGTTCTAAAGCGCTTTCTATTTTTTACAGCGAATGGTATCAAAAGGAACCAAACGGTCACTTCAAACATACAAACTTCGTTCAGCTCCAAGAGTTGTTCCATTTGTACGAGAAGCTCGCTAAAGTCGTCCACAAGGTGGTCACCAGGCTCATGGAGTGCGGTTACCAGCGCCACCTGGTGGAGTTGCTGACTATGATCAACTTGAACGGGTATTACGATCCTGACAGGTCGAAGGAGGACAATAATACAACTAGGGAAAATACTAGTGTCAATGTCTCTGAGTTTTGATTTTGAGAATATGTTTTTTAGACATTATCAAAAAAAAAAAAAAACTTGGAGCTAAAATTGTACCTTTGTGTCAACACATATCCATTCGATTTATAGAATGCTGTAGTATACATTTTAAATCATGATTAAATTTATATAAATATAATATGTGCAGTAAATTTTAACAAGCAAAGACAGGTTATAGAGGTCTAAACCACTTTATGCGCACGAGTGCCGAACCTAGTTTATTTTGAAGCTATAGTTGAAATTGGTTAGAGATAATTATCATATTAAATATGAAACCCGAAATTGAATATGAAAATCAAGACTTATATTATTTTATCGTATTTATTATTGCTAGAATAGAATAGAAATTTCTAAGAATAGAAATGATATATTCTACAAGTTTTAATTGGTCTGGTTTCCCTGTAAAAAGTGTTACGGAGGTCAGACGGCAGTCGCTTCATTGTAATAATCGGTACCACCAAATCTAACCATGATTAAAAGCGAAGCATAAGCTAAAGATGCAACTAACGAGTTTTTTTATATGTAACGCCTTATATTTTATTACTTGAAATAATTGTGATATTGTTTTTCCCACCAAGTGCTTATATTTAAAATATTGTAACAAAATTAACACGTATATCGAGCTACGCAATTCATTGTTAGTTGGATTTATAATAGTAGCTATGTAATTATATGCTGTCGTTTCAGCGACGTCGCTCTAGACGTGTTTTTAGAAGTTAACTGTTGCTTTGGATGTAAAAATGTAGCTTTTGACGTGTTTTTAGAATCTTACAGCATTGAAGGAGTTTCGTTATTAAATATATCTTTGTTTCATTGCCTCTTTCTATTTATGGGAAGGGTATGTGGTTAAAAAGTAAAGTTTATATGGATATAGTCGTATACAATCTAAATTAAGTAGGCTGTTAATTCACGCTATCCTAAAATAAAGGTTTTCGAAGTTTAGTCGACTATTTGGGTCACAACCCTATTATAAAAACCCATATCACAGTCATCTAAAAAACAAGCCATCCAATGTAAGAAATTTCTAGATTATCAAGGTGTAGAGAATCGAATGTTGCAGTTATATGTTGTCAATTTATTGTTATATTAGCTTTATTTGTAACGACTGTTTTAACTATTTAAACAAAGATCTGTGAATAGTATTATTGATACTTTATAGTTATGTTGTTGTATTGTATCATGATTACGTTGTTTCTTTACGCTCTCTTAATAAACTAATTTTACATAGATTTGTGTCTTTGTTGCTTATCAAAACGTATATGATAATGGAAGGAAAGAAATAGACATAAAAAATAATAAAACCTGCCTAAATTGAACACCTTTTCATACAATCTTATTATTGGTCTTGTAAATTGTAAAGAACGAGACGGGAGAAGTACAAAATGTTGTCGATGATTTTAATGGAGTTCTAATGTAGAGCCAGCATAAGCATTCTGTAATCTGTAGAGCGTGGAAGTTAATCTGCTTTTGATGAGGTGCTTTTCAAAGCATGCTTTTTGCAGTTGCTTTTTAGAAGCGCCATCTGTTGTCGGGTAGCAGTATCGAAAAATGAGGAAACGCTCTTTATTGAAGAATAGTTTCTTCAGCTTTATTTTCATAGAATTTTAATTTTTTGCAAGATTTCCAATAATTTCCGATTAATAAGGTATTTTGCTTATTTATGTCTGCTTATTTGTATATTGAATTTCTTTGAACTAAGCCGAATCAGTAATAGAGATAATTAACCAGAGCTGCCAATAATTTCCGCTGCGATAGTGGCGCCGATATTTTCCTTATATTCAGGGTGTGTTTTCACGAATACTTCATTCTACCGCAATTCGTCCTAAGGTGAACATCCTTGCCTAATCTGAACAGTGCGAGTGACATTGAAGTGAAAGCTAACATTTCCTCTATTCAACTCTCAATTACACATCAAAGACATTAATTGCGATAAAAATTTTCATAAAAAGAAAATATAAAGTGAAAAAAATTCAGCAGCTACAGGACTTCAGTGATTATTTACATATCGATCCGCGAGTTTCCGCGACAATACTTTCGGTCAGCGGCCGGCATCCTCCAAAAACGTTAAGACTCAGGAATCACCGTCACCGCCACCGAGATGGCGTTCATGATGCCTGTTGTGAAGAACGATTGGGATATCTACAACTCGCAGCGGTCGCGGCGGGAGTCCACGGAGAAGTCCGGGCCGGGCGGGCGCGTGCGGAAGGTGTCGGAGTCCCGCTCGGAGGGGCCCGGCCTGGCGGCGCACCGCGGAGCGCTGAGTCCGCATCGCAGCGCGCCCGCGATGAGGTCTCTCTCCTACTGCCGCGCGCCGCCCTCGCGCGCTTCGCTGCGAGCCACAGACAGCCCCAAGGGCTCGGCTAGCCCGCAGCGCGCCCGGGAACCGGAGAAGTTCCACAGCAGGTTGGTGGAGAAATTAAAGCGGGCGCTCGGACGCTCGGATTCGCGGCGGGAAGAACGCTCCTCGTGAAATAACGAGTGCTTGTGTGCAGGGCGCGAGCGGAGTCCCCCGAGCGCCACTCGCGCTGCGCCGCCTGCGTGCCCTACCTGTGACGGCGCGCGCCCGCGGCGACACACCATCTGTGATATGTATCCGATAGTGAACCCTAACGCCACAAGTGAACGCTGACTGCCGGCCCTCGAAGGTCGGGATAACCCTTTAGTTACATCATTCGGCTCGCTTTAACTGTTGCATGTTTGAATCACGATGACAGTATTAGGTTGTATGGTTAATGTTAAGACTGCGTTATTGTAAGTTGAAATGGGGTGCGCCTTTGAATGGTTCCGATGTATTTTATTTATATATTTGGCAGAGGCGCGCCCGCGTTTGGCAGATTTGCGAATGGTATCTGTGATTTGTTATTGTACCTAATTATAATGGTGTTATTTATTTTAGAATATCATTACTTTGAAAACCACATATGTGAATGTCGGTACTAGTATAACACTTTTCAACTGACAAGATAAAAAACGAGGACATTTTGAGAAAGTGTCCCAATTAGAGTATATATTAGGATCATAGTGAAAACTGTCGATATTGGTATTTAAGGCCGAACATCAGTTATTGCTAGAATAGGTCCACGCCATCGCTAACTTTCATTGAAGATAGAGTTTGCATGTTTCAATCGTTAATATAAATGCTGTTTGACTGTATAAATGGACCAGCTTTATAATAGTATAAATATAATATAACGATAGTATTAGATACAGTATAACTGAACCAACATTGTCTAAGTCTAAGGATGTGATGGTAAAAGTATTCTAAATTGCATATCTCTACGATATCGCTATAAATATAGATTCAATGATATTTATATATACATCTGGAGTTCCTTTTAATTTGTAAGTGATCTGTTTCACCACTGAAACATACGCAACATACAAACCAAAAGGTAAACAACAACAAACAAAGTTTACATATTCTGGATGAAAAAACTGGATCGACTTAGTTTAATCTGCCATAGTATTAATAACGCAAATTTGTAATATTCTCAAAATAAATCTATTATTGCAGAAAATGTTTATAGAGTCCAGCCATTTTCAACATAGTTTTTTTTCCAAATAGTGACTCTTGAGTAAAAGAGAATGTAGCGTAAGCTAACAAAAAAAAAAAATACTAAAAAACAATAAGTAAAATGTTTAGATATCTATGTCATGTTTTCTGCAATAAGAAAATGATTTGAAATAATTCCGAGCTACATTTCAATGTAACATATTCCGTGTTTAGATTACTGCATGTGAAGCATCATTTGATCTGAATTTTATATGTACTAAATAAATATGAAGCTTATTACAAATTCACTACCATCTTTTATTTCCCTCCTACCTCACTTTGTATTTTTACCCGACTGCAAGAATGAGGGTTGTGTTTTTCTTGTTTCTAATACAGTTTGATTTAAAGCTAACACAAATTTAAACGAATACCTGTGGAGTGTGTTATCTTTGTGAATTTAAATTTTATTTAAGTAATTAATGGCTCAAATTATTATTAAATTTTAATTAGTGCGACTTAATGCCATTCATTATAAATAAGGCCAATTAAAATTCTTTTGCTTTGCATAATACCTTTTTTTTCTACCTAAGAATTATCTTAAATGAAGAGAGGGGAGGCTTTTGTCCAGCAGTGGGCACATACAGTTATGAAACGAAAAAATCGAATAGAGCTGGTTTGATGAAAATCAGTAAAACAAAAAAAAAGAATTAATAAAAAATCGGCTGTGAAGGACGGATACACGAGTGATACCCCATCCTAAGATGGTTCCGTTTTGGGGTACCTTAAAAATGATAAAGATAAAATGTGTAATTATGTCCTATCTTCTTATCCTTAAAGTAAAAAAAAAAACAAAGTAATTCAACAAGTCTCAACTTGTGGTCTCAACAACAAAAGTACTGTTTTTTACATGTTCCGATCGCTTTCCAATTTTTTTTCGTTATTTTTTTTATTGTTATACCTTTGCTTTACCAATATTTCCACAAATAGCTCTATGGGCCATTTTTTGTCAATGTTTTTATCGACCGGTCTTCGGATGATGCATTATGCAAAATGCAGTCACAGTTGAAAACTTCTATATAGAATCGTTTAGAACACTGCAGTTAATTATGCATTTGCTGCATTCATTCATTCTGGGTTTAGTTGCCTTTAGGTTTTTCTCAAAATAGCACATACTCTAAAATTTTCATATACCTATACTAACTAAAGAATTTTTACTAAATGGCTACTTGGTATGGTTTATTAATATGTGAACACTTTTCTATGTAGAGCGCTTCACTTTTCTATGTAATCCGTCTTATGTAATTAAGGTTCTGTCTGTAACTTACAAATAATCGATCTTACAAAACCTACTTATATAGAGTTAATCCTCACATTTTCTTTAAATTGTTAAAAAATAATTTGATAGTTCGCGTTAGCGGAATTTTTCAACGGAAACTTTTTCAGTTATAATGAATACCATATCCAACCGCAGTGTGAATTAAGGGTGTATGTACCACACTACGAAGTCATATAAAGGTGGACTAGCTAATAAATAAGTGTGGGAAGTCCCATTAGATCCCGCACGATAATAGACAGATGTTATCACAATTAACAGATACGTATATCAAGCCACCTTGAGATCTCCTCTGATTGGTGATTTGCTGAAAAGGGTTCGATAGGAATTATTTGATCAAGTCATCATTATCATCAGGTGACACGGTCAATCGACCAAGCCGCCCTGTGTCAGGGGTCTTCGGATCCGCCTCTCAGCCTCTGACGCGACTATCAAATGGCAGCCGGGACCAACGGCACGTGCCTTCCGAAGCACGGAATCATTTTGATCAAGTATAATACAAATATTAACTAAAGAAAAAAAAGTACTTATTGACAACGAGTTTCTATCTATTTTATATAGCGCTTTCCCAGTTGCTTCCACAGCTGACTGCTCCGGAGCCTACAGTTTGTAATTTCCTTATTGTATATTTTTATTGGTGCAAAAAATAATTTTTGTCTTGTTTTTTCATCATCTTATGTATGATATACTCCAGGAAAACCGGCTATAATGGTTCGGGCATGTCATGAGAAAGACACTTGGATTACTTATGTAGTAACTAGCGACCCGCCCCGGCTTCGCTTAGATGAAATATTATGGGTTTTGCTTACAAAAAAGCCTTTCTCTTGAATTAATTATTAAAAAAACCGCATCAAAATCCGTTGGGTAGTTTCGAAGATTTAAGCACATAGGGACAGAGCGGAAAGCGACTTTGTTTTATACTATGTAAAGATGTCGCTACATCTTCACATAATATAAAACAAAGTGTGGTTTAAAGAAATAAGAAAATGGTACATAGGTAAGTAGATGAGGTGACACAATCTATCTATTTCGCAGTAATATAGATTATCCATCACAATCTATTCCTTGAACCGATATCTGATTATAGTTAATGAATTTACAGCGCAATAAAGATATAGGTCTTTGATTATAGTCAGGGTATAGTATAATATCTGACATATCTATTGGGCTTGTGACGCATTCGCATGCCTATTACATTCGTCAGCTTTCGCCAAAATGCAGCGAAAGGACGTAGGAAAATTCCAGTGATAGAATTTAGTGTACTTACATACAATAACAATAGGTAATTATATTATACCTGCCTCCTTCAGGGGTTAAGGGATTTGCCTGTACACCCATACAAGCATACTTTACTTAGTTGTTTCCAGTTTGGTTAGGATATTGCAGGCTTGAATCACCTGTTTGTCTGATAATATAATAAAATAATAACTGTCACCAGGATGTGCATGGTCGATTGACCGTGTCACCTACACTAAATGATGATAATATCATAAAAATTTACGTCATTGTTCGTATTATCCTCTTTGAAACCGCAAAAGCATTAGTGTAGAGATCCCTCATTGTTATCACTATCCGAGCGTGTTTCCTTGTTACATGCCTAGGCTATGTTTTAACCACGGTCCTAGCTTTGGTGGTACTCATAGTTTAAAAAAAATTGCCTCCGCGTGGATTCCATTATTCTTTGGTGGTACTGCACCCGTAGCCAAGTGACAATTTCAAAACGCTAACGAATGTCGACAAGATCAAAATGTATGGGATTGACATAAGCTGCGGTAAACCACGTGGTCAATCTTATGTCAATCCCATACATTTTGTTCTTGTCATACGTCGTTAACGTTTTGCGATTGTGACTTTGGCTAATCCCCCAGGTTATTTAATTACAATGGAGTGATTGCCGTTTGACCGTACTGCGTAGAGATCTTAGGCTTATGGCCTAAAAGTAGATACGTCTCTGATGTTGATCACGACGCTCCTAATGATCTTTTCCTTAGCCGATATGGATTGGATTCGTTGGATGAACATATATTATTAACTGGCTCTACAATCTTCTCAATCTACATATTTTTAACATATATATTTTTACAAATTTATCTACATAGGTACATATAGTCACGTCTTTATCCCATACGGGGTAGACAGAGCCTAGGGCCAAAAGGCCTTAGACCACGTTTAGCATGATGACAGTAGAAACAGGAAATCAATAGTGATGGGTTGCTAGCCGCATCGCCTATGTTATGATTCCCCCATTCGCAGATTCCCTCAGTTGACTTTTACGGCTTGCACGGAAAGAAAAGAGCTACAAATTTCCAGTTTCGTTTTAAACTCAAATAGAGAATTCTTACTTTCGTTCAGGAATTCTCAAGTGCCTTACCTAAATCCAGACGCAAACAAACCCATTAAAGCGACATAAAAGGATTAATTTAATTTCATTAGGTCTGCGTCGCGCCCTTGCTGAAGAATCCCTACAAAAGCCTATTTGTAGCTCTCCGTGTTCGTATAAATATGAGAGAAATATTAAAAAAAAATCGCTGTCGCTTATGATTTTAAGATATTTTTAAAGTGTTACTTTGTGGAAGTCAAAGTCACATATTTAACAAATTACTTTGCGTGCTTCCACAAGTTAGTTCACTACTGCCGGCCGGCCAACATTCGTTTGCACACACATTCCTCGCGACACGTTAGTTAAAATTTTTATTTATTATTTGATGATTTGATTAAGTTAAACTAAATATTTGCAGTGATTATAAATCCTACAGTTGATAAGGCGAACGATACGATTTATAATTTTATCACTCAAAATTATAAACGCGAATAGTTTTAAGATAATAATTATTTGTAGCTTTATGTAATTTAAAAGACGAGGCCTTGGTGAACACTAGCGCCACTATCAAATAAAAATCATTATTCACTGAAAACACAAGTTATCAAAAATCCGTGTTCTGGATCTGAAGTTAATTTTAAACATATTAAATTATAGTTCCCTGGTAGTTACAAATTACAATATTGCTTAAAAGGGCCACTTTTTGCAGTTTTGCAATTTGAAACTATATGAAGTGTCATATAGTTTCAAATTGCAAAACTATTGTTTCTAGTGAGAATTTAATAATTTAACATGATTAAAATTAACTTCAGATCCAGAACCTTAATTACATAACACGGATTTTTGATAACTTGTGTTTACAGTGAATAATGATTTTTAAATGATGGTGGCGCTAGTGTTCACCGAGAGGTATGTGCAGTGGTTATAACTACAGAACCGCTATATAATAATAATTTATTTTTATATAATTATAATTTCTGTGGTTATAACAATTTTAGCTATCTTGTCTCAATGATTAAACAAACTTACAAGTACTTATATCAACAGGCACTCATAGAAATTCCGAGATTACATTAGTGTTACTAATTATTGTGAAATTATTAATGGTTTTCAATTTATCATTTTACTTCCATCTTAAGCTGGCCTTATAACGATTGCCCACCTAATTATATAAAATGTTTATTAGATGGTAACACAAAATTTTTGTATATTTTTAAATTTTATCCTCCACCCCTCACGGTCCTTTTATTTATTAGTCCCAATAAATATTTTTTTTTTCTACAAGCATTAAGTTTTTTATTGATCCTTCGAGCCGAATTATTTATTGATTAGGTAATTAGGTGCATTAAACATTTTCTTAATTTGTCTTCAGCATCGCCCACGTAATCTTTTTAAATAGGCAATTTTTTTTGCTTTCCGTATTGTTCCTAACTCAAAGGCCCTCCATATCTATAAGAAGTGATAATTGCAATAACTATAGCCTTTGTACACAATTAATTAGGTGTATTCTTTACATTTTCTTAGTTATCTTATATGGGAACCATTTATCTTATATGGGAACCATTTAACCAGAGCGATACGTTGTGGCCTTTTCAACCGACTTCCAAGAAAGGTGGAGGTTCTAAATTCGACCCTGTATGCGTTGGTAAGTATCATATTATAAAAAAATGAGACAATGCTACCGTTATGGTTTATTTGTAGTCCATGTGAGTACTAGATCAATTGACTCTGCAAATAGGCGATTGAGTTTTTCTAATCTGTCAAAGTTCAACTTGGCCTCAGTAAACAAATGGAAGTCGGTTTTTGATTTTTTGGCAAAAAGGTTATAGAGGTATGGTCGCAGATTTAAAAAAAATGAAAGCATTTTCTGATAATCACCGTTATCTTAAACAAATATTGTCATGTAGGTAATCATGTTTTCTTTATCGCTTGACCCAAAGGTTGACTGTTATATAACGCTTTTAATATAAGTCCGCTTATTGTGATACTTGAGTTTTTAGAGTTCCGTAGTCCACAAGGAAAGGAACCCTTATAGTTTGGCTCTGTCCGACCCCTCTCTATCTCAGAGACCACTTATAGTACTAGAATTCTGTAATTTGGCAAGAACATACATATTAATCACGCCAACAAAAAAGTAGAATAAAATAAAATAAAAAAAACCTTTTTATAGGATACCTCATCATGTAAAGTAGTGGTGATATAATTTTTGTCATCTTTCTTATAGTGTGGGGTATCATTGAATAGGCCTTAAAAATATTATGAGTGTTTATAGACCATTTTTAGATTCACGAATACGTTTACGATTTATTTAGCAAAATTTTGTTAGAGGCAAGTGTGTCCACCCTCTCCCGGGTAAACAGAGGCACTTGGAGACCTGAAAAAAATGAAAACAGTAGAAGTATATTGAATTTAAAAGAAAAACTATCACAGCCAAGTAGGCTTTACAAGTTTACGAGTTATAGTTGGTAAACTTATAGAGTACATATTTTTCTTCTGTTTTTATAACTCTTTTTTCATATTTTTTTACCAACGTCATTTTGTTATGGGGGCCCTTCACGTTAAACTACGGAACCCTACTTACGCGTGGCCCGACACGCACTTGGTCGGTTTTTTTAATAAATTAGGTATTTAAATCTTTTGTTATTTATTAAACCTTGGTGAACACTAGCGCCACACAACTAAAAAAGGGGGTAAATATATTAAATTCGCAACACCCCACACAAGGGTCCATGTATTACTTATAAAGGATAAATAATCAAAAAATACACCTACATACATTCTGATATTTATGCACTTTACACTTATACTTTTAAATAGTACGTGCAAAGTTTAGTGTTATGATAGGTTATTATAAGATAATTAAAATATTTATGTAAGTACAAAAATTGTGAAAACAAACGATGACATATCATTATTTGTATAAGATAAGATAAAAAATACTTGCTAAAATACAGTAGTATACATAATAGGCTACCGTTTCGCGTAGTGTATATTTTCATTGCAACCGTGGTACCTATATACTATACGGAGAAAAAAAAACCTATGGTATATCAACGACACGGCATATGGTTAAAAGCTACTAGGTGTTTGCATTTGTGCTGTGTAAACATGCTCAGAAATACATGTTTAAAGCTATTATTATCCTTATATGACATCCACTATATTTGCTTGAGACAACCACCATCCATTATCTTGTTAGTTTGACGTTCCGGTAAATAATATTAGCTTCACAGTGAAGCGTTCATTCAAGAAGAAAATGGCGGCCCTTATTAACCGACTTCCTAAGGAGGTTTACAATTCGGTTGCGTGTTATTTTTATGTGTGTTCCGCATAACTCCGTCACCTCAACCGCTTTAAAATGGATTAGTTCCAAAGAAATTTTATTTATTACTAGCTGTTGTCCGCGTCTTCACTCGTTAAATCGCTTATGTTTTAACCTCCGTCTTTAAATATATCCGTACCAAATTTTACCAAAATCGGCCCAGCGGTTTAGCCGTGTAAGCGACAGACAGACATACTTTTGTATTTATAATATGTATTAATCATAGAACTAGGAACGCGGTGACGCAGATTTTTTTTTTAAATCTATGGTATTAATAATGTATTTACTTGACTTTCGGAAGGTACTTCTTTGACTTTAGATACTAATATAATAAAGCTGACCACTTTGTTCGTTTCTTTGAACGCTGAAAACTATAGAACAACAGATTGGATTTAGAAAATTCTTATTGTATATGTAATCCTGATTTTAAAGGAAGGTTTTAAGTACACATCATCACGGGCGAGCGAAGCCCCGGGGCACAGCACAGCTAGCACAAAACTAAAAAAATACAGGCACTTGTTATTTACTTACTACTTATAGTAGGAAGGTCAACGAAATGTACTAGTAATAAAAATAGGCAAAAATTTACAATGTCTGGCTAGCCAAGAAAAATTGGCAACGATGAGATAAACAGAAACTCTATCAAGCATTGTAACCTAAGCTCTAGCACGTTTTACTATTGACGATTGACTGCGTAAGACCCCTAAAGATAGGGGAGAGTTATTAAAATGCAATGATTGCATAGACAGGCGACACTATAGAGAACTTGTAGGGAGATCAAGCAGGTGCGACTGGAAAGAGATGCGAAATGCAAGTACAGCGCACTCTCCCGAGATTCGGCTCGTATAACCGAGAGGTTGGTAGAGCCATAGGAGGTGGAGGGAGTGATGATTGACTGCCTCTGTGGTCCGGTGGTTACGGCCTGTAGTTCCTGTAGAACCATGGTTCAATTCCCATAGGAAGCATACTTTAGTTGCTTCCAGTTTGGTTAGGACGTTGCAGGCGTCAATCCCCTGAAAATTAATAGAGCCATAAACCTTACCACAGATTACAGAAATACGTATATAACCAATGGTCTACGCCAAGGTTTGCTTTTATGACCTGTTATCACAAATCCATTATCAGTTGGTCTTCATAGGCTATCTCATCAGACGCACGAGACCTTGTGTGTTAAGATATTTATGAGTACGTACTATCAATGTTGTTATAAACGATAAGTAAGTGTACCTAAGCAGTCAACAGTAGAGCTCATACGATTATTAAAAGGGAATGGAAACAATACGTCAAACCAACGTATCCTCATACAGCCGTAGGCTGTCCACTGCTGAACATACGTCTCCCCCAACTATTCACCTCTTTATCTTCAAATGGCATCTACTTATCAATATATTAGCTTTTGCCAGCGGCTTCTCCCCGGTGAACTTCCCTCGGGAATACTGATTTTTTTCCGTTATGAAATGTACCATATGTGCTTCTCCTGGTTCTAAGCTACCTCCCCACCAATTTTCAGCCAAATCATGATATATAAATAGTGTAACTAACACGACTTTCTTTAATATATGTAGAGATTTATGATGCTAGTGGCATTTCATCCCTGAAAAGCTAAACAGATTCTTCGCCGATAAATACACCAGTTCTTTGGTCTTCAGTGACGTCAATGAGCCTGAAAATCAACATTATACACACATACATTATATTTTACATCTCCAGAACTACGTATTCGTGTGCGTGCAAGCGTAACAGCGATTTGTTATAGTCGTAATAATAAGGTGTGTCAGTCTGTGGCACACACTATAACTTGCTGCATGAAGTATGTGTATAGTATGACTTGACGAAGTTAAAAAATTCAGTTCAGTTCAGTTCAGATCTTCTTCTTCATCGTGTCGATATCTGATGGTTTTATATGATTTCGGACCAAAACTCCGCCATTTGGAGTTTTGGTAAGAATCCATACTAATATTATAAATGCGAAAATCTGTCTGTCTGTCTGTCTGTCACCTCTTCACGGCTAAACTGCTGGACCGATTGTGATGAAATTTGGTAGGGATGTAGTTAAAGACCTGAGGTCAAACATAGGCTACTTTTGGGCGCGATATAACCGAGTCCCACGCGGGGCGAAGCCGCGGGGAACAGCTAGTATATGAATAAATATAACTCCATCCAGATTTAACGAATGAATGGAATTGGTTTAAATTAGGGTTCTATTAGTAAAGTTCATTGGTTATATAGGTACCTAATAAATAAAATATTCTCAAAAGTTTGAAGATAGAAAAGGTTAGTAGGTAGCGTGTGGTAGCTCTAGATCTGGCCTAATGTATTTTGAAGCCACGAAAACCAGAAAAAGAAAAAAAAAAAAAGAAAGTAGAAAAATTTAATATTTCTTCTTCTTATCTATACAGTTTTATCCAAGCATCAAAAACCGACTTCCATAAACAAAAAACCAATTTGAGTTGTATATACAAGTATTTAAATTAGTATAGTTCTTAAATATCACTATCACTACATAGTATAAAACAAATTCGCTTTCTCTGTGCCTATGTATGCTTAAATCTTTAAAACCACGCAACGGTTTTTTAATAGATAGTGATTCAATAGGAACATTTTTTTTTTGCCCATGCGAAGCCGGGGCGGGTCGCTAGTAATTGTATAAAGTTCTTTTTGGAAATCGGTTAGAAAACCAATATTTTGTAATACTTATTAAACTTATTACTAAATCACTGCCTGTTAGTCTACATTGCTTAAGTATATATTTAGATAATGTAGATATATGTACTAAGACAGCACAGCGGATGATATGAGTCGGACGGTACATAAAACGTATTCGACTTGTAGAGTACACACTGAAGCAAAACAAATAGGGTGACCAACGAGCGACTTGATTTATTTATTTACTAGCGACCCGTCCCGGCTTCGCATGTACATAAAAACCTTTCTCTTTAATCACTCAATCTATTAAAAAAACCGCATCAAAATCCGTTGCGTAGTTTTAAAGATTTAAGCATACAAAGGGACATAGGGACAGAGAAAGCGACTTTGTTTTATACTTTGTAGTGAAGTACATACAATACAATGTACATAATATTAGCTCAGACGAATTTATACGTTCGTGTCTTAGCTTTTGGCACAAATCACGGTGAAGATAGGAGAACCAACCCCGCTCCTATCACTGGGATCCAGCCTTAAGCGTACCAATCCTTGTCCGTGCCTACCAATTTTAATCTAAAATACACTATAAACACATGTTATTAACACTAAAAGAAACCGCTACAATCCAAAATACACTTTTTGTTGTACACCGATTTGATTTGCCTGCCAAAAATGCTTCGACTTATGTATCAAGGTATTTATTATATGTGTAGTGTAAAAAGCATGAATGCTTATTTCAGTACTTTGTTACAGGATAAACCAAATATTGACAAACTACACTGTTTATTTATTTTAAAGCCCGTTATAAAGTTTTATCTTTTTATGGCGGGCTAAAGCCACCTGAAATTTTTAATAATTATATTGACGAGTTATTTTTTAATAAATTTGACAATATCATAATGAATCGGGCTATATAGTCGCACCCTATTACAACTTTTAAAAACCGTTGTAATTCCGTCGCTTTGCTCCTGTTTTCCTTTTGATTTTTTATTAAGATTATTTACGTGATTTAGGATTTTTTTCAACTAAAAAGTTTAATTAAAAAACTAAAACATATTTGATTGTACAATAATAAAAAAGTTGTTGGTTTGCAACATTCGTTTTATTACAAAATAGCTTGTAAAATCATCGAAGGTACAATCCTAGCGCATTAGACACGTTAGCACGAGGGCGGGCAATCCAGTCTCGACTCTTTGTGCTCGTACTTATGGTACACTAGCTGTTCCCCGCGGCTCCGCCCCGCGTGGTACTCGGTTATATCGCGCCCAAAAGTAGCCTATGTTTGACCTCAGGTCATTAACTACATCCCTACCAAATTTCATCACAATCGGTCCAGCCGTTTAGCCGTGAAGAGGTGACAGACAGACAGACAGACAGATAGACAGACAGACAGACAGACAGACTTTCGCATTTATAATATTAGTATGGATTTCTTTCCGTTCTAAGCAGCAGGTATTATTATTAACACTTTCGCTGACAGTATAGCCTCTTGACGTAGATAACAATTAACTGTTATTGTTATCTCGTTCACTGTCCGCGAAAGTGTTAAGAACATGTAGACTATTATGGCGTAGGTATTTTCGGTATTTGAAAGAAAAACAAAATCACAATTTTTACAGTTATTCCGGTCATATTAAAAACGATGGCGATCCTACCAATTACGTAGCTAATCAATCGCAGAGCATCGCGATCCAGTTTGAACTGGTTACGTTTACAGCGACGTCGCCAACCGAACTGGAAATCGTCGGCCACAATGACACTCTTACTTATTGTTTGTTAAGGCAATGTGTTCCCGCCCTGAATGAAAATTTGAGATTGATAAGTTAGTTATATCAAGATTTAAATATTTCATTAACACAAATCTTTAAAAAAAACGAGTTCTGAGTAAGGTTTCAAGTTATTTAAAAATTCGGACTTATAAATGTTAGAGAAATATTCACGTAAAAATTATACTTTTCCCGATATTGATATAGTTTAAAATTAGAATATGTATCTGCCTGTATTTCTATCTAAACGTTTACACCATTAGTAATAAACTATTCATTCATTCAACTTTATCTTTACAAAATTCGTGAGATACGCTCTTAACATTCAATAGGGCCACAGTTCCTTGGTCCAGAACCTTCTGCAGTAACTCCATTTATTACAAACAGTTACATAATGAACTGAAGGGTAATGGGAGTCAATGACAATTAAGCATCAACAATGAAATTTGAATGTAGAGTCCGCGCCAGAAGCAGGAATACTCGTATTTTTATAGTACTAAGTAGGCAATCAAGCCTATGGCCCACCTGATGGAAAGTGGTTTTCTTAGCCTATAGATAGACGCCTGCAACACCAAGAGTGTCACGAGCGCGTTACCGACCCTAAATGAATCTTTTCACGCCCTCCTTGAAGTCTCCCAATTGTAGTCATTCGGGGATTATGATATGATATTTGTTTATTTAAAGTACCTATTTTCCCCTGTAACTTTTTTGCGCCGCACAGTTTTTCTGTTTCTCCCAATGGTTGACTGGTAGAGAATGCTTTTAGCATTAAGTCCGCCAATTGTATAAGTATTTTGTACTTATGGAACAATAAAGTTTTAATAAATAAATAAAACCGTAGCAGGGAATTCATTCCATTGGTATCTTTAAGACGCAAAAATAACGGCCTTTTACCTGGTTAATGAATAACATACATACATAAATATTATCACGCATGTCTCCCGCAGGGAACTTCCCTCGCTTTATCCACACTCATCACCCTCGTCATGCACGCTCGCGAACTTGGGTACTCATAATATTTCCCATTTCCCAGAGACGATTTGGTCGAAGTATGTTTTTCGAGATCGACCCTGACCGACTCTCCCAGTCAACTCTACTTTGTCTTTCGTCAGTCTCCTTTCATTCATCTCTACGTGCCCAAACCTCTACAATATAGATCGTCGTTCTTATACGGGGTACTGTTTTAAATTAGCAGGCGATATAAGGCGATTGTATATGGGCCTCGAGTAAGCAGCAAAACGTAGCCCTGTCGTCAGTCGAAGCCGAGTATATGGCAATAACTGAAACTACGAAGGAAGCTATTTATTTACGGAGATTTATTACTGAAATTCGTTTTTGTTGTAATTTATGTTAGTAATTATGAAAAGACGTGTTACTCATATATGTTTTCTTCGATCATCGTCACTACATCCTTATTCATACAATATCTTTATATCATAAACTTCGAATCTTCATAAGCTTCCCAATCGTGTTGCTAGAGGACCATAAATGAACAAAATGGTCGACTTCACGTTGTATTTTGTGCAATTCAAAGTTAATGAAAAATAACCTTCAATCAATCAATCAATCAATTTATTTGCAAAATGTAACCTTAATAAAAAAGCTCTAGTTATACTACTAACTAGCCATATTCACGATAAAAGTATTTAATCACGCCATGATATAGGCAATGTATCTCCTTCCTAGCTCAATTATCTCCAAGAATAGTAAATTAACATATTCATTTGTATATACTTATTTACTGTTAATCACATAAATATCTTGCTTCATCTAGTTCTATGTATGGATATAATTTGCATACATTTTCCTTAAACAGTATAGATATTATTGTCATAGTATTGACCAGGCTGTATTTCCTTTACCGTACTTAACCTTAAAGGTTTAAAAAATGTAGTATTGTGTTTTATTGCACCTCACACACCTGTGTAGACACCTGGGGTTACAAATTACAATACAATACGCTTTATTGCACCAAACAAATGACTACAATCACAACTTCCCAACTAATTAATGCGAAAGTGAGTGTTTTATTTATTTACTATATTTATGTACTTACACCCAAAAACAAGCATAGGAATGGGAAACCTAAAATTAGGATATTTAGTAAAAATGTGCTACTAATTTCTATAGATATTTCTTCATGCAGACCCGCGATAGGAACTTAAAAAAAAAAGTTTGTTTGTTTGTTTCTACGCCCTATCTACTAAACAAATCTTCCTGAAATTTCTTTTCATCCGAATGCCAATTTATTATCGAAACACGATAACTCAAGGACGTTACGTGGAAATGGGGTCAATTGATAAATTGTAAGCTATTGTTGTGTAATATTTCAAGTTTCAATAATGTCTGAAATTACAACTATTTAAATGCATGCACTAAGAAACTTTTAAGTTTTAGTAATTTCAAATTCGAGCCATTCTGGGTAGTCAGAGTGAGTTAACTCACTCTGGCTTTGTTGATTGAGTGTGTATTTACCCTTAACATATTTAATCCTAGCAATAATTAACTTCTTGTACCGTAGACATACTTCCTTCCGTTTCAGTCCGGTCGTTGGCTCTTGCTTCGTAATGTTTTACTAACCATGTTTTGCCTTTATTATTTAAAGTCATCAGTGACGATAAATGAATGCTGGCCAATCATAGCAATAAACGGTGTACGTTTGTCATAATTTGGGTATTTATTTTTCAACCATTCTGAGAAGACAACAGCCACGCTTTACCAGCGTTAACCATCAAGTTTGACCTACAAGGGGAGGCCTATATCCAGCAGTGAACTACTTATGGCTAAAATGATGATTTGATTATGAATAGTATTAAGTATAAGAGTTGTAGTCATAACAATAGAGGCTACTCTTTAAAGTTATTTTTGCTTACACAGTAGGTAATTTTAGAGGCATTATTTTACCCAACAAAACCACCAAAAACTTTTATTTAATTTTAAGTCAAAATTTTTACGTACTACTTTTTTTGGTAAGACTATCGCGTGGTTTATTTCGTGGCGAACAACTTATTTCAATCTTTATTCACCTAGGCTCGTAAATGCTAAAGAATTATTTGCCGGTCAACTTTTAGAAAAATAGTCTGAATATACTCTTTAAACAAATACTCTTCTTATGACGCACCTAAAACTTTTTAAGAATGTTAGGTTCATCTTGATAAGAAGTAACGTCGCAGAACCTTTGTATTATACAAAGGATTGGCGAACAAAGCCATTTGTGGTGTATAGTATTGACAGGTATTCAGACCGCAGCCGCAGACATCCTTGAGGACGATCTGATGCCTATTCAGGGTGAAACTGAACACTGATAAACAGGGTTCGGGTTTCAGAAGGTATTTTTAGCAGGGACGTAAGTACTTAGAATCACACTTATATTATAAAGGGGAAAGTTTGTGAGCGTGTTTGTTACTCTTTCACAGGAAAACCGCTAAACCGATTTGGCTGAAATTTGGAATGGATATTGCTTAGACCCTGGAACAACACATCGGCTATATTTTATCCTGAAATTCTCACGGAAGGGGAGCCCCGGACAACCGCTAACAGCTTAAACTTAGGGGTTATATATTTTCTTTAGACGTGTTGATAGAGGAAAAAATCGATTTGCCTCTTATTCTAATTTATTTTTATTGTTGTCAATCTGCCTTATGACCTTACAGATAATAAACCTGATGGTAAGGGGTGACCCTAACTTATGAAAATTATTATATAAAGCATTGAACCCGCTTGAAGAAGGCCTTGATGACCTACTTAATTTTTTTTAATAATTCACTTTTATTACGCCAGTAATAAGCAAAAGCATATACTGCTAGTATAGCATTCTATGATCTATGTTATAACTGAAATGATTCGATTCTTCAGCGCCATCTATTGGCACAAAAGAGAACTAATTCTTTTTTAGCAATGGGATCCCATGCAAGCATGTTTTGATCATAAATAGTTCGGACATGACGGTGAAGGCCGACGTGCGGAATGTACTGTTTGGCAGCAGTCAGCCTCGGGCGTGCCAATCAGGCGGAGCATGTGGCCGATTCTTAATACTAGCTTTTTTGCACGGTATGGCTCCTATGGGAATTTTGGGAAAAAGGTTAAGTTTACACGCTAGGCCTCTAGGAGTTCTGTTTTGATTCCCAGTCAGGGTAAGTTGGGAAATGGCCTTTTAACAAGCTTTTATTTAACTTGCCCTCATAGTATGGGACAAATCTTGCTAGTTAAATTTGACCGATTTGCCGATTTCTGATTGAGATGAAATTTTGCATGCATGTATAAATCGGATGACAATGTAATATTTTCACTAATATTTACAGATTTTTTGTACCCAAAGGAATTTCGGTTTAGTTCAATCTGAGTCACTTTTCCAAATAAGTATTTATTTATTGTTTATTATAAAAAAACATGTATCAACACCTGTTACCCGCAGGGGTAGGCAGAGACTAAACATTTCCACTTGCTGCAATCCTTACATACCTCCCTCGCTTCCTGCAAACTCATCACTCGTCAAAATGACTTTATTTATTTATGACTAAAGGCCTGTAGCCTCCCCCCTAAAGATTCGTAAATCGCGTTATGGAACCCGCGGCGAACCAACTCAATCTGCGCTTGACATATTTTACTCTATGTGTACAGTGGGCCACAAAATATACCATCTAACACGTACACCTATGGTAGTATATTATAATATGTGGCCAACTGTACATGGTTTACACGTGATTTTGCCAATGGATTTTTCTGGATTAATTATATGCCCCAAGCAGCTTATCTTTATCAGGTTGGTTATCTTCAGCCTTTATCAGTCCTCGACATCTTGACGCCTTCAGTAGGAAGTGCAAGATATCATTGTTTTGTTTTGAACAGATAAAAAGACAGACTGATACCTATTATGTCATGTGATTGTCAGATCTTGGAGACGCATCACAATATATGGACAAATCACAGAGATTGTGATAACCACAAATGTTATTGACGACGATGGCGTAATGGTTAACATGCCTGACCGCTACTCAGGACGTCCCGGGTTCGAACCCCGGTCAGGTCAAGATGAAAAATGATCTTTTTCTGATTGACCTGGGTCTTGGATGTTTATCTACCTCTATATATGTATTTGTTATAAAATATAGTATCGTTGAGTTAGTATCCCATAACACAAGTCTCGAACTTACTTTGGGGCTAGCTCAATCTGTGGGATTTGTCCCTACTTATATATTTATTTATTTATTATTTATTTATTTATGGGATATTAACTCAGGTTATTACTCTATTGTATAACAAATACATATACAGATAATAAACACCATCATTTGAAAAAGCTTTTTTCTTCAGATAGGATAGAAACTATTACAAATTCTAACATCTAAAGTGAATGTCATTTTGTTAATTTTTTGTTGTTTTCACATGTAAAATAATTATTCACCTAATTTTAATAAGATTTGAAATGGAGATAACTTGAGTCTCGGAACATGTTTACATTTTACAACGAAAAACCACCACGAGCTCTATGTTCTTCCTCAGAACTCAAACTATTTTTCTACCAAAATATATTAAAATCCACCCAACGAATAAACGTGTTTGAGAACACACCTTAAAGTATTCAAAAAGTATCAAATACACGTACATTCGCAATAACATCTATAAGTAGGAAGTAGGATGGCTTTAACATTTTAGCTATACTTATATTATGTCTTGGTAGTCTGCACCAGAGAGGGAACGGCAAATTTTATGGCGGCTTATAAAATACGCTATAAATAACCCACACGTACGCAGTTTTGGTTTTACAGCGCACTACACGTCTCTCGACAGCCTTAGAGCATTAAACCACCGGAGTGGCCACCAACAGGCGACCCCTCTGCCGAATGTATAATTATGACCGCTAGTCATACTGCTTGTAGTAACTGTATTTTGTACAATAATGTAAATAAATAAAGAAATAAATAATTTGTCCTATCATATGTTAGTAAAAATTGGTATTTTAAAATAATAATGATGATAATTGACCAAATAACAAATTCGTGTTACTTCTTTGTACTATGGTTACATTTTAGCTTTCGAAATGCTTATACAAAATATTTACTAACCGAATCTTCAGAGTTGGGTCATTAGACATTTTATGAAGCGCTTATACTTATGACGCGTAAGGGCTACATTGCCAAGATCTATTATTATTTACATTGCGTAATTTATAATCACGTTTCAGTTCATTTTATTGGCATCGTGGTGTCTAAAACTGTTAATAATTATTGTAAGCACAATTTCTGTATCTATATGTCTAACTAGCTGTTGGCAGCGGCTCCGTCCGCGTGGAACTCTGTTATATCGCATTTTAAAAGTTTGGTAAGTAGTCTTTAATTATATGCCCATTTTTTTTTTCAAATTTGGTTGAGTCGTTTATCCGTAAAAGCGTAATAGATAGACAAACTTTACATATAAAATTAGGTATGGAATCGATATTAATTTTAGAACTAGGCTTCTGTTGGTTGAGTTTCTTCTATCGAGTATCATTATTAAAATATATTTTTGCTATAAATATGTGTAAAATATATCTATGTTGGGAAATGATAATAAATATTTTATGTTTTTGTAAAATTGTGATATACTTGAAGTTTAGATAATTTAGATTTTTTTTTAGATTTATATCTGATATTTTTTATTTAGATATATTTATCAGATATTTAGAACATAAGTAACTCTTATGAACATAAGTAGGTTCAAAAGAAAACTTTCGCTCACTTTTATCTTACAATAGTACCTAAGAAGCAATCATACTTTTACTGCCCACTTGTTAGTACCTGGTAGTAGTAGTGATTCACCAAGCGGAAAGATTAATTTCCTGAACGTTTGATGAGATAAAAACGTTAAGTTAGGGCCAAAGCAGCTAAAGAAAAATCTCTTGTAGCATATTGTTCATTTTAATCGCATTTCGTTGAAATTTAGAGGTAATGAAATTACTTCCGTAGTTATATAGTCACTACTCACTACGTTTAGAGTAGTTTGAATCTCTTCTTTACTATATCTGTATATTTTTTATTTTATTTTTAAGTATTTTTTTGTAAATAAATTTATTTATCGCGAAAATTAAAATTAACAAGTATAAATTTAATTTGAAATCTTTTTTTCCTTTACCTTATACTTCCTATGTAATGTTTCCTTCCATTTGAATAATTGCCTACATTTTTTATAGTTTTAAGTTTGAAAATTAGGGTTAGTTCAATGTTAAGTCAAAATAAATAAAATTTGGTTATATTACAAGGATATTGGTAAAATTCAAAATTGAAATTAATTTTTTTTTCTGAAAATTAAAAATATAAATTTATGTAAAATTTCATAAAGTTAATCATGATGATATGAATTATTATTATTAACAGTAAGTCGTGTGATATTCAGCTTCAAGGAAGAACAAATTAAATTAATAAGTATAAATATATAGGGACAAATCACACAGATTGAGTTGAACTGGACAATAACACTGAATAAACTCACATAAAAATGGCAAATAAACGTGCCCATTTTATTTATTTTTCTAGATATTTTACTCAAATTTAGTATCAATTTTCAGCTTCATGCAAATTGTATAGTAGTTTACTCTATTTCTTAAGCTAATATCACCGGACGACATGTGTGACGTTCACTAATGAAATGACGAAGATGTAAGTCACATTGTGCGAGTAAATGAGCGAGTTGAATTGAATAGTTTTAAACGATATGTTTGCCATGGCTTACACTATTATATTTATATTATCTGCCATGGCATTAGTTTCAATAAATACTAATTTAAATGCGAAAGTGTGTTTGTTCGTTTGTCCATTCATTCAAAGTAGGTAGGTATATATAAGGATGTCACACTATATAAAAAAAACTATATAAATCTCTAGTCTCTAGTCTCTACCTACCCCTACGGGAGACAGGCGTGATGATATGTATGTATGTATGTATGTACACTATATAAATCACCTTGTTATTTTAGATGTTAGTATTTCTTTACTCTGTGGTCTTATTCACGTGGATTATACATTATAATAGACGTGACGATTTATAAGAATATGTCAGTTTGTAAAATAAAGTCAACAGGTATGTAGAACAAACATATTCTCCTCCCGACCCGTGGTCCAACCGCTATGTTCAACGGGTTGTACCACGCAGAAGTGTCTAATTTCAAATTGTTTATTTCAAATATAGTATTTTCTTATCACTTATTGACGTCAATTGTTACTTATTTTATGTTTACCACTTCTCCAAAGCATAGGTGGAGAAGAAGCGGCGCACGTCAGGCATCACTAGAAGATAACGTTTAAAACATGTTTATTTTACTGCAAATCATCATCGATCAATCAATAAATTTATTTGCTTTAAATGTTAAACAGGGTGTGACAATAAAATTTTCCAAAGACATGTTATCACTGTTCAGTCAGTGGATTGCTTGCGGCTGAAATGAGGATGATGACTGTTCGGTCACAGTAAGTACTCTACCAATCTAAAGATATTACATTTTTTTAAACTGAATAATAACAAAATTGGTTTACACTGAAGATTTCAAATTAAACATCCATTGGCAGGTCATGCCGAAATTAGCACTATTATGATATTGACGTAAAATGTCATAAGAACTGAGAAGTTTGGTATCATAAGCTCCTCTATCTATCCCAAGCGATGCGACTATCGTAATCTTATTTGCTAGTTATTACGAGTACTACTTGTAATTAGTCTTAAGTTCAATTTTATTATATTAACTAGCGACCCGCCCCGGTTTCGCATGGGTGCAATATTATGGGTTATATTATACATAAAACCTTTCGCTTGAATCACTACTATATATAAAAATACCGCAACAAATTCTGTTGAGTAGTTTCAGAGATCTAAGCATATTATAGGGATAGACAGCGGAATAGGACTTTGTTTTATACTATGTAATGATTAAATAATTATTATTTTTATAGTCCTCTTCCCTCTTTTCCTTCCCCGTAGTGGGTTTTTAACAAATGTAGTCTCATTTGGGTAGCTCCGTGTCTGAAACAGGCTGCGCAGGGTATATAGCATGCTAGTAGAAAACACGGGTTGCGTCGCCTTTGGTATGTGCCATGCCTTACGCACGACTGCGATGTGAATGACATCACAAATATTACTCAGCGAATGTTTGCGACGCTAGACGTCACACGTCCACGAGCGCGTCCTATGATGGATGGAATTGTTCCAAAATAGTCACGTCACAGTGGCAAAATACAAGTTCAGGGATTTTCCTTGCTGCGTTTTGTTTTCGTTGCATATAATAAAATTGTAGCAAGCCGATGTATATACTACTAATACCGAAGAAACTGCTATAATCTGGTCCTTATTAGAGCAATAGCTCATTACGCCATGGTACTTTATCCTCTGTTCTGCATCGTTCCTCTGCGGTGATAGCATCGATGGACTGGTCACCATAGCCTTCATGCCGCCAAAGCGTCGTGTCGCCGCCCTTAACAACATAATTCATCAACAACATAATTCACCAATCTCTTGCCACCATAGCCATACTTATACCAAACGGGCTTGTTCGGAATTGTAAGAGACCGGATGGGATGCCAATTGTATCGATACTTTAGCACCCTCTCACCTCCTCATGGGGTCTAAGGCCGGCTCAGCTGTGGCGACTGCTAAAAGCCTCCAATAGCGTAAATATGTAAGTATCGGAGATAATTACTTTTTGAGCCGTTTGGGGTTACGTTGACGTTGAGAGTCTTGAGACGTTGGGTCCATTGTCAATTACGATTTTAAAAAATCTTATAATTTTCCTTAATATTAAATTGTACTAGTATAACATATAAAACATGATACAATTTCTCACAACTATAGCTACATTATACATATGAGACAATGGTCACTAAACGCTGTAAATGTAAAACTTTATTATGTTAAAGGAGACGTTGTTTATTGGACGAAAGTTTTAACACTAACCTGAAAATTTTCCATTACCAAAAGAGTTACTTAACGAAAATTTAAAAATCAGTTAGGAAATTAACGCTTAGACAAAAAATATTGCTTATGTTTACTTGGGTAATTATGTACTGTAAAAATTACTGAGTACGTTGATAATAGAAAAAAATCCATGAGTACCCAGAATGGGAAGCCAAGGTTTCAGTGCCTGACATTGTTATTTTTTATTTAGTTGGCAAACAGGCATAGGACCCTTTGATTATTATAGACCATACTTCGGTTTTATTATGGATAAATCGTTACAAGTTAGTTGAATTATCTCGGCTACCGAGAATTTGATAAATAAACAAACACAAATGTTAATGTGATTTCAATCATAAAATTTATGTACTAGCATACATCACGCTGGGAAAATGTAAACCTTAATCTAAGTCTAATAAAGTAGATTATTATGAAATCTGGCAAGACCATTTTTAAGAAGACATTGGCGATGTTTTTTGTAGGAGCTGTGGTGTTTATTTCTATCGTACCTATACTCGTCTGTGGAAATTTTGTATGACTTTTATAGGTTAATAGTGTTAGTACTATTAGGGTATTCTGTGTTTATAGTAACTTGTGAGTATAAAAAAATTGTTTAATGTTTATTTATCGAAACTTTTCATTTGCGTGTAAAGTGTTTTACATCTTCTTTCCGTGCTTCTCGTCATTTTCAACTCTTTTTACAATAGTTTAACTTTTATTCAAAGTAATATCGTATAGATATGTAATGGTTTCTGCTTTCGTATTCTCAAAATCCTAAAAACATCAAAAAAAGAAACTCCCGAATTCTTATACTTAGGTATTATTAGTAAGCATAGGTAATAGTAACAAAAAGATAACCCGGAAATGTTTTCACCTTGATAGCCATATTTATAAGAAAGGTCAGGTCAAATGATCGTCCTTTCGTGGTCCTTGTCCGAGTGACCCAATTTGTTGACCTCTGACCTTGACACGACGGGCTATTTCTGGCATACTAGGAAAACATGGACAATCGATTGGAATCGGAAAGTATGATATTGTTCATTTTCTGTTACTCTGACGTAATGGCTATTATTATTTATTTATTTATTAAGAACCATAATAACACCTTTTTACACGTAAATTTCGATAAGAGAGAAAGGGCCAGAACAAATTTTAGTTAAAATGGGCTTAACAAAATTATGCAAATTTTTATTCATAAGGGGGTTAATATAATATAAGCTAATCAAGTTAAAATTAAAAAACGACTGTGTTAAAGTGCGTTTTAAAAACCAGAAAAGTATAAATCTTGTGGGAATAGAGCTGTGATTGAGCCATGCTTGTAAAGGAAAATTACCAAATGTTTTAAAAATAAACCTTTGTGAATTTCATGTTTATGATGCTTCATAACATATCAAACTACCGTAATGTACCATCTAATATTACATAGTTGTACCTTATCTAGATTAATGATACTAGGTATGAGATTTTCCTATCTGAATCACTCGTGGTGATTCAGGCGGTGATTAGCCTCTGTGTTATTGCGTGTTTTGTTTGTAAATGAATATAGATTATTTTTGTTTGATTGATAATTTTTATTTTGGTAGTAATGTCGTTAACACGAGTAGCCCCAGGGAGTGGGTAAAAAAATTTAAAGGACTAAGCATTTTTGTTCGGAAATTTCTGCATAAATAAATCAAGCGTTCAGAATCCCACGGGATATTTTTTAAAATCTTTTCTCCTTGTGTTTAGTCTCCTTGTTTGTTTGTATTTGTATCAATATGTATAATTTGTATGTTATGGTACAATAACGAGTAGGTATATCTATATCTATCTATTTCCTTGGCTTTATCCCTATACGGGGTCGCCCCCCCTAATACATTTTCGCTATTGGAGATGTAGGGTTATTCCTGGGCTTATGCCCAACGACCTTATGTTTTCGGTAATGGTCTCCAGGTGTTTGGCAAGCGTCCTCTTTCTTTTTTGCCTTCCAGTATGGCCATCGCCTTGCAGTCATATGGTCTTCATTGCGACGTATCACATGTCCGTAGCAATGTTAGCGGTTCCCTCGTAGCTTTTTTGATATAATTAGCAATCTTATTAAATGTGCTAAAAATATACTCCATATTTATTTTGTCCAAGCGTGTTACACTTCCAGGCCAACGGAACACCTTCATTTGCCTAACATGCAATTTTTGCATATCTTTCACTGTCATAGAGCATAGACCATAGAGCAGTGCAGGTCTGACTGCCGTTGTGTATTATACTAAGGGTAGGGCCTTTAGTTTTTATATTCGGGACATTTTTTAAAATAACAAATAAAAATCTATATTAATCAGAACGAAGCGTGGCACAGACAGATGAGAAGCTCGAACGGGGAAAACGTCTTCGTAACGATCGTGTATTTCAAGCGGCGGCGAGCGTGTACTGGCGCCGCTAGAAATTTCTATCTTGAGCTCCTCCATAGGAACACGGACGAGGATTGGTACGCTAGGATGGATCCCAGTGATAGAAGCGGGGTTGCTGCTCTTATCTTTACCACTTAATACTTTGTCTAAAAGCTTAGATGCGAACGGCTAAATCAGTCCGAGCTGATATAGCTGAGATTATAATTGGGAAGCACAAATAATGATGAACGGAAGTAAATGTTATTTGAGTGGTAAATCAAATATTTGAAGGACGATGATGTTATACAATATAGATGATAATAATATGTACTTAAGCCGCCGGGGGCAAGTGATAGTGCTAATAATATTATTAGGTCTTGTTAACTCTGCATATTTGCTTTGTAAATAGGGATTACTGTTTGATTACACCTGACTTAACGTTTGTTTGTCATACTTATATTAGTAGAGATTTACTTCTGCTACTTACTACATGTCCTTGTTTTTGTTCTCTTCGCTCGTCAGATGCAACCCTTATGTTACATATTATCACTACATAGTATAAAACAAAGTCGCTTTCTCTATCCCTATGTCCCTTTGTATGCTTAAACTACGCAACGGATTTTGATGCTTTTGGTGATTTTGGTTTTTTTATAGATAGAGTGATTCAAGAGAAAGGTTTTTATGCCCATGCGAAGCCGGGGCGGGTCGCTAGTACCGTATATTTCACGAAAGTTGGGTGTCAGCCCTTTTGCACAGATAGCAAAAGTTACTCGCTTCTTAGCGAAACGATATCGAAAAAGTATTAAGTATCTATCGTGTTTACATGTAAAAATTATTATGAATTAATGAGTATTATCTAAAAAAAAAACTCTTTGAAAATGGACAGAACTTTTTACAGTACAAAATTAAATACGTTTAGACGTTTATTTAATTTCTGTCTATCAATAATAAAAAAGGTAATATTTCGAATTTCGAAACTGTCTCATGAGTAAACTAGTGAAAATGACGAGTAAGGAGACTGACCAGTGGTACGCTTCGCTACCTCTTATAAACGCTGACGAATTTCAATATCGACGATATAACGAAGAGTTACATTATTAACTCTTGTACAGGTCGATTCTGCTAACGTTAAGTCGCAATCGTGTCAAAATAGTGTTTCAATGGAAGTGCTTTTTTACACACTATTTACAAGAATTATGACAGTATGATGTGATGTGAATGTAGTGAGGGATGTGACCATCAACAGTGATATAAAAAATGTATACATTTCTTGTAACTAGTGTGTAAAAAAGCAGAACAATTGAAACACTATTTTGACACGATTGTGACTTAACGTTAGCAGAATCGACGCCCAGGTTTGTCTGTATATCCCTGTACAGTGTACAAATTATCCAGCATACAGGTCATGGTATATCAGAAGATAGCTTTGTGTCTAGGGGATGGACAGACGTCGTCAATAACTCAATAGCGTCCTTTTCTCGCATTTCCGTAAGTATTATCAACTTGATTTAAGAAAATGTGTTAGATTAAACAAAGTCAAAGCAATTTAGCTCCTATTACCGTAGAGTAGAGCATATTCAGGTTTGTGAATTTATTTGTTCAGTACCTCTATACCATGAGATTTTGTTATCGCGTTTCTAGCGACTGCATTAGCGATTTTAAATGGAAATTGCCCCTGGCGAATAAAAAGGTAGTTAACTAACATTTTCCATTACTAGTATAGTATTCTGTAATGTATGATTTCCTTTTTAAAAAATCCTTAAAATAGTCGATAGTGAAAACGTCTACAAAATCACTTCGGCCGGTAGCGCAACGGATTTCCTGGTTGTCTACAAGAATCTTTTAAAATCTTCGTGGTAGAGGTATTTGGTGTCTCGGATTGATCGGTTGCGCAGGTCCGTGAGGTCAGTGACCGCGAATCGATCGGCGTCGTGACGTCACTTGCCCTAGAGCAGGACTTTGTAATACTGATATGTTACGTTGTCATAACAAATAACACTGATAATATAGACATATTACTTGTTAATTGTTATTTAGTTGATTTAACAATGACGAGCCTGTTTGTGGTTGTTTAGGTTTATTTGGTACTGAATTTTTTTTACCTTTGTATAGGTAGTCTCTACATATATTATTAAAAGGAAGGGTTAATGAGTTTGTTTTCGGACTCCACAGGTTCCTAGACCAGCTTGTTAGTATATTATTACTTTCAAGATCACCCTAATCAATTATTTTATAACTAGTAGTCATTAGAATACCAGTATGCTTATTTGCAACTGCTGAAACATTAATGAATTACTTAAGATTTACATTCAAAAAAATATGGACTTGCAAATAACTTTTGTCCTAAATTCTACGCCCACGGCTTTTTTGCCTACGAAATGTTCACCATTATTCATTGTCAGAAAATAAACCGTGGTGTCTTATTTTACTACATCGTTAGCAAATTGGAATTTAAAAATATGCGATGATGAGACGTTTAGTAAGTTTTCAACGCTTGCCAGCTCATCCTAACGTTTTTTTTATAAAATGAAGTGGGTATTATTAGTCGTTGTAAGTCGGGGCAGACCCAAGCTGAGATGGTTGGATGGAGTAGAGTCCTTGAGAACATCGGTATCAGCAGCTGACAACGAAAAGCCCAAAATCGGGAGATCTGGAGAAATATTCTTGACCAGACCCACTTGAGGCAAATTTCCGTCTGGCAAACACAGAGGGGGATATATATATACCTATATGCCACTACTAGATCCACTAACTCTACATATTATTGGTAAACTGACGTGAACGAGGGAATATAAAATGAAACGACCATGCCACACCCACTGTCAGCTATTATTTTTGCTACAAAATGTCCGGGAGCTCTGACAACACTGGTTTAGAAGTAAATATAAAAAAAGACAATCAAGATTTGTAAAAACATTTTTATTTTTAGATAGAACAACCCAGCAGACGCGCGAGTTTTTTGTATTGTAGTACTGATTATAGAATACTAGTATTTGTAGAGCTCTTTCAATTGGCGTCTTACTTACTAACCTTTTTGTTAATCGGATCCTCGTTCAGAAAACTAAATAATTAAAAAGAACTCATACTTTTCTAATTTCTGCAATTTTCTTACACCCATTCATACAATAATTTTCTGGACAACCTACTTATATTTTGTCAAAAATCACTGAATTTAGCTTGCATGGAAGAGATTGCATAAGCGATATTGTATTATCTATGTTTATATTCTCCTCATTGTATATTTGTACTGGTGACATTAAGAATTTCTGTCTTTGTCTTGTCTTGTATTTGATTAGACCATAGTCTTGTATTATTGTAAATAATAACACTCGATCACAAATATGTAATGTCATTATATCTTATCATAGAATGGTCTAATAAATTTTATCAATAATGGCGACTTTTTCAATGCCAGTAGTGTAACATTTTTGGCAAACGATCTTATTTACGAATTTAAATTTAAAACAATTGCACTACTTACATATTTTTGATCAATGTCGCATGGGAACACATCAAACAGTGTACAGTACAACTGTTTTGACGCCATAATTTTTTAATCTTTTTACAACCAAGTTTAATATGATGTTAAATCACTACATCCATACTAATATTATAAATGCGAAAGTCTGTCTGTCTGTCTGTCTGTCTGTCACCTCTTCACGGCTAAACTGCTGGACCGATTGTGATGATATTTGGTATGGATGTAGTTAACGACCAGGGCGTCGATTCTGCTAACGGTAAGTCAAAATCGTGTCAAAATAGTGTTTCAATTGTAGTGCTTTTTACACACTATTTACAAGAATTATGACAGTACTCGTATGATGTGATGTGAATGTAGTGTGGGTTGTGGCTATCAGGTGATGCAAAAACAATATACATTTCTTGTAACTAGTGTTTAAAAAAGCAGAACAATTGAAACACTATTTTGACACGATTGTGACTTAACGTTAGCAGAATCGACACCCTGAGGTCAAACATAGGCTACTTTTGGGCACGATATAACCGAGTCCCACACGGGGCGATGCCGCGGGGAACAGCTAGTATTAGTATGAAAAAAATCGCTATCTCTGTCCCTATGTCCCTTTGTATGCTTAAATCTTTAAAACTACGCAACGGATTTTGATGCGGTTTTTTAATAGATAGAGAGATTAAAGAGCAAGTCTTGGCGGGTGCTGGTGTAATATTAAAAATATTTGATGATATGAGATTTAACTCACATACTTACATGTCAAAAGAAATATTAGGGTTATCCCTTTTTGGTTAAATACTGTTATTTTTAGGTCTTAAACATGTATATATTTTCCAACTCACTTTATCATTACAGCAACCACTTATCATAATATTTAATCTCTCCTTTTTTAAGGGGTCTGCAAATATTGCATTTATAGGTATCGAAAAATCTTCTATTTCAGTCACCAAGCAAATAATATTGAGACTTATGTCATGAATAAATGCCATTTATAAATTATGTATGTGTATAGGTCACCTCTTCATTATATTGAACTGGATTGTTCAAACGGCCTTTTAAATTAATATTTAAGAGGGTGTTTCAACCTTTGCATGTCTCCCGCCTATTTACCTGGAAAGTCATTCAGCATTTATAGCTTATGAAGGTTTTATGGTAACTGTTATTGATTTATGTTATGAGTAAGTTATTTACGTGATTTCCGTAATTGACCTATGCATATTTGTTTTTGGCTTAGCTGCATCTTAATAGAAATTGAGGAAAATGATTTTTGATTATACTTTCAATAAATATTCTAATAAACTAATATTATAAAAAAAAGTTTCTATACACAATACTACACGCTCAGAAAAAAAAAAACTTTTTTTAGTTTAACTTCCGGAGAGTAACGCTTAAATCTTTTAAATATAAATATGTAGGTATTTCCCATAAAAGTGAAATTCGGAACAGAACGGTCTCCTGAGAAAGTCTTATATTTTGATAAGATTATTTATTTTCATTCCAAATCTAGTTTAGCGATAATTGCATAATTATAGGTATTGTTTATATTGCTAATTTTCTTCGTAGCCAATGCATCCAACATTACTATACAAAAAAGTACTTCCTCTATTTTGAAAACAAAATACAACTATCATTTCAGGCCATCAAAATACCGTTAATCTTCATTTAACATGCGCCAGACGGGAGCCAGAAATATTCGCCAATAACAAATTCCATTGGCTCGCCCCTGAAAATTCCAACCGCAATTGCAAAAAAGTCAAGCAGGGTTGCTAAAATTGAGAATATTGTTAGAAAAATACTTATTCAAATTGGGTATATTATAAAAGATTTACATATCACTTCGTTTCGTTCCACCTGATGAGAACCCCTTGCGCTTTTACTGAAATTAAAGCTAAATTGTTAGGTTATCCCAAAAAAAAAGAGTCACTTCTCAGAATTCCTTTGGCTCGTCCCTAAATATCCGATAATAGAATATCCTGCTTTTGCAAAGTAGAATTTATGTAGTCTGAAATCAAAGTAAGGTCCATAACTAAATAATTATCAAATTGTAAAAAAAAAATGATTCTAAACTCTATCTATAAATTAAAGTATATAGACCAATAAGGCTACCGGTAACTATAGTATTTTTTATTTTTGCTATTTTTAAATTTCTTTTTAAGCATATGGTCCATAACACAAACGGTTGTATTGTAACACGATAGAAACATCTACCCGCTCGTTGTCCTTATAATTCTATTTTTAATTTTTAGCTTTTTCCTATAAATGAAACTCACGGATTGCCTCAATCAAACCCTACCCTTTTTAAATGTTGAGTTCGTTCTTAGAACCCGCAATATTGTATTTATTTATAACAGTTATTTTTTTAATCGCAGAAAGCGTGGGATGGCCAGCGCGTTACTAATTTTATGTTACAAATAGGAATTCTGTTCTATAATTATAAACATCGAACGTACACGTTGTATAAGGGGCTTGTTTTCGTACACGTGTCTCTTTCCCCAGTTTACATATTAATTAATTAGATTAATCACTCGTTTTGTATCACTCAATATTCTATACTATTATAGTATCATGTATTGTATTTATAACATAAACGTTTATCTTTGAGCAAATAAAAGAATTTTAAAAGTTGAAAAAATATAAATGCATTTTTAGACATACCTAATAGTAGGTTCACCACCTGAGTATCATAATGACGAAAAATGATGTCAGCTTAGTGTAACGAGCGTCCATGTTTTGATAACTACATATTTCTATTAGTGTAGTAATTTCGGCTTTTACAGAAGTGCTTAGTCTGGCCTTTACCCTTAACCTCCATCAAGTAGCTACGACTATAGAAAACTATAAGTAGTGTCCAGTCTGTCAGAAGACCAACAAGAATTTACGGCACGCGGCAATTGTATCCGAAAAAAGAATTACTTTCTATTTTGACATCATAGAATCGAAATGAGCAAGTATTTATACAAATACAGACACCTATATATTAAAAAAATGCCTGGCGTAGAGACCGCGCGCGATTTCCTATTTCTATGCATACAACAAATAAAGAAGAAAGCAAACGTGTTGCAAGAAATAAAAGAACTAAGTAATGATAAAAAGAATGGAAGGAACTCCAAAGACAAAGGAATAGCTGTTCATGATTATTAATTAATATGAATCAATTATTAAAAAAAAATCGACGCTCTACCATGCACTCAAGCATGTACATTATTCTACTCTACTATTAAGAAGTAATAAATTATTTTGATTGCAGCACTCAATCAAAACTAGAATAGAATAGATAAATTATACTAGAAAAAATAATTTAAGCTACAACTTTTAAAACTGTCGTGTCGTATCCGAGGTTTCGTTTTATAATCATAACGTTACCTCAATGGTTCGCTATCCTTCGGGAATCTTAATTAAATATAAGAATATCCCCTCTTTATAAATAGTGTAGTAAAGTCTAATTCAAGTAATTTACATTGGTAATTTAAATAGTTATCTTTCACCTTCAAACACCCCTGCCAAAGCATATGCGTCTCAACTCAACTCAGACGAGGTGTAGACAACAATCATAGCTCACGATGATCGAAAATAACCTCTACCCTAACTTGCTAAGGTCTAAATTTATTTTTTCATTGCATCTGGGTCGACACGAGGCAGTTTCCGACCTTGGCAACCACGTGCTTGGTTCGTGTTTCAATTCCAAGTTTTATAATCTGTGAACGAACAGGTAACACAGCTGTTTAGGCTGCCAGTGTTATTTCCCTTTTCTTTCTACTCAAGTAAGAAGAGAAACTTTTTTTTCTTTTTTTTTGATCAATGAAACTTATAGTTTATTTTTGCCAGTATCAAGCTTTATTTGATTGTTCTTTATTAAGTCGAGTCACAGAGTCAAGTCATGTCACTAGTCATGTCACTAGTCATGTGTAGTCAAGTTAGTCAGGGGCTAAGTGGACCGGTGGAAGTTTAACTTAGCTTAGCTTGGAAGATTTTGGTGACAAGGATTAAAGTCTCTTACTAGATTGTACCACTTTCCAATACTCTCGCTTGTTCACGAACACTTAGCGAATAATAATCCTTTATTATGCACAAATACTCGAAAAAACACAAATATTAGAAAATAAATACTTACAATGACGATTACTGAGTGACTTTAACTTGGCGCCAAAACTCTGAGACAGAATCTTAATTCGCTTCTGGTCTTAATTTGCCCGTTGATTTTATGGTATTTTAGAGCCTTCAAGGCTACGGTGTCAATGACATTGGTGCTCAAATAAAATTTAATATTGTGTTGCGAATCAACCGGATAACAAATTAAGTAATATTTTATAGTCGCAAATATATAAAGGTAGAGTCTGGCACTAAATGTTACTTTTAATGCACAGACAACCTAACGTTTAGCGATATATTTAGTTAGGTCACTCTATGAAAATTAAAGAACATCACTAACATGAAACAACTAGGTACTTACTAAGAACGATCTTGATAGTTTTTCCAAAGAAAACCAGTTTTTCTAGAACTAGACACTAAAATTTGTAAATTTAAAAAATCATGCACACAGTATGACGAATAGATAACTACTTCGTAAAAGCGAAATTTATTTTAAAGTCTATATTTAAGTAGGTGCCTTCATTTTTTAGGGTACCCAAAGGATAATAATGGGATTTCACTTTCTATCCGTCCGTCCGTTTGTCACCAGACTGTATCTCATGCACCGTGATAACTAGACAGTTGAATTTTTACAGATGATATTTCTGTTGCCGCTATAACAACAAATACTAAAACGAAACAAAATAAATATTTTAGTGGGTTCCCATACCACAAATGTGATTTCTTTGTCGTATTGTTTAGATAAATTGTACGGAACCCTTCATGCCCGAGTTCGCCTCGTACTTGGTTGGTTTTTAGTTTTTATATTATTATGTATGGAACTATGAATAATAGTTTTTTGTAAGACACTATGGCTACTAGCTATACTTATATTGTATGACTGACGAGGTACATAATACTATAGTATAGTTACTCATAGTTCATTGACTTACCTATAGAGCCACGTCAATCACTTTTGTTATTTTATAGACGTATTATAAGGATTATATTTCGTATGTTTTATAACAATAACTTCTCATGATATTGCCATAAAGTTGATCATAAAGGGATTAGCAAGGCAATTCATATAATGCTTGTGTACCTTCTACCTACGTAACATACGTTATTTATTAGATAACAGAATAAGTCCTGTTACAATCATAAATTGTAACTTTGGACAACTAGCAGAGCCTAGGGGTTTGTCCGGCCATGATGTGCAGTAATGTGCATGTATAGTTGGGGCCACATAGAAAAGTAAACCACTATGTGGTAAACGAATATATATGTGAAATCCTTGGGGGATGCCTATGCCCAGCTGTAAATGTTTGTTAAGCTGTAAAATGTATGCCTGCGGCTGAAATGACGATGATGATGTGGTTTATAGGTGCTTATTTCTCCACTGATTTTGTTTGGAAATTAGTAAACAAATAATAAAAAAAATCATTTAGAAACTACAGAAATTTGTGCCTTTCAAATAATTATTTATTTTTACAGTCTTAAAATATATAACAAACCATTGAAAATCTAACTGAAAACTTACTATACCTTTGTAAAAATTTAAATTATATCTGTATGTTTATTGTACAAAAACTAATTACAAATAAACAAACAAATACTGAAGCAAATTTTAAACAAATAAAAATCAAATATTCTTCAATTTTACCTTTATGTCTAAAGGTAAAATTGAAGTATATTTATTTTTCTTTTGTTTCGTAACCCGATTTAAGTACTTAAGCACTTAGTTAAGTTAGGTAAATATGTGAAAACCACAGTCAAGTGGTTGACAGTGGTGTTTAATGAGTATGTTCTATGTATGATGTAAAACCCAAAGACAACAATACAATATTACTTCAAAATTCAAATGGGAATATTACGACACTTTTACTAAGTCATGACCTTGATCAAAACCTTCTGGAAAATTCCCGACCTACGTCGTGTGCATTGTTTGTGTCATAAAGGTGGGGTCATGTTCCCTGCCCTTATTACTGTTTGCATTGTAGTCTCCCCTAGTTTCAGTATTGTTTATTTGTTCGCTAACTTACCTACCCATATTGTTTTATGAGTTAATTTCCGTTTTACTTCTCTAAGAAGTACCTATATGTGGTTCTTTCAAAAGTGTCTATGGTTTGAAGAATGGTAAACACTGCCTTTGAAGTGAGCCAAAATGGCGGAATCATCATTATTTCAGCTGCAGACTTGCCATTACTGAAAAGAGACCTTCTAAACGATTATCAGAATGACCGGTTGGAAGCGGCCTGCATTCAGCGTTTGCCTGGTTTTTAGGTCTGCCCGAAGGAGGTCATGGCCTCTCTTTTTGATCTGGTTACCGTCAAATCAAGACCTTGTTTAAAAGAGTACCCAGAGCTCTGACGCGTAAGCTGAAGATGCAACCAGAAAACATATGATCATCATCATAAATTTAAGAGCTATCCCCTTGTCGGTGGAGTTCCTTCCATTTTTGTCTATCTTAAGCAAGTTCCTTTATTTCTCGATACGACGCGACGTTTGTTTTCTCTTTTATTTGTTTTATATAACTATGCCTTGGTCTACCTGGACCCCCTCTTCCTTCTATCTTTCCTTCAATGATGTTCTTCATCAAATCATCGTGTCATATCAAGTGTCCCAACATGTTTCCTCGTCTGTTCTCAATTACTTTTAAAATGCTCCTCTTTTCTCCTACTCTATTTAAAACCTCTTCGTCTGTAATGTGTTCAGTCCAACTTATTCTTTCCAGTCTACGCCAACACCACATTTCAAATGCTTCTATCTTGTTTATTTTTTTTTGGTCAGAGTCACACGTTCGGTCTAAGAAGAAGAAGATGATAAAACTCATCTTTCTCAACCTTTAAATTACTCAAAAGTTATATAAATCTCCACGAGGTTCATCAGTATAACGGTTCGGCAGTTATTGTGAGCAAAACAAAATAGAAAGCAAGGTTATTGACCCCGAACAACGTCGGGTCGGTAGATTTGGCGCGGCTAGGCTACCTTGTAAGTGTCCGTTTCACATTGCCACTCTGCAATACATACTATCTATCTGATTTATATTGTGAGAATTGCATTCGTACGTTTTGCAAATGAAACAGTATGTACTAGCTGTTGCTCGGAGCGAAGCTTCGATGGGAATTATAGTATAAAGTAGCCTATGTGTTGTTTAAGGGTCTAAACAATCTCAATACCAAATTTCAGCCAAATCGGTTCAGCCGTTTTCCTGTGAAAGAGTAACAAACATCCATTCAAACTTTCGCGTTTATAATATTAGTAGGAAGTAGGACTTATTGCCTCTTAAGGGATTTTGTAAACGCACTGATTAGTGTCTGCGCTAGCAATTTTATATGAAAAACCTGATAATTTTCCCTATCGAAATGGTATCAGTTTCCATACGAAATCCTAATGTAGGCTAACTTTTCGACAGAGTTAGGAAGAGATGTTTTTTTCATGTCTTATTTCTAAGATTTTTTTAAAAGACTTCTTTCCCTCCGGGTAGCGCGAGGCTACGGCAAGTTTTTTTGTAAGTTTGTTTGTTCAGGTAAACTTCGGAACTAATAAACCGATTTTAAAAATTATTTTCGCTTATGATTGCCCTATTTTTGGGAAAGACACCAAAGGTAGGTAAGACTGCGGGGAATTCAAATTAATATAAATTGGTAAATGGTCATTGTATGTACATTGGAGATATTTAAGAACATATTAAGGGTTAATCACATTGTACTTATGTAAAAAAAATATCATAAATATATTACAAAGTTTTACTTATTGACAGTAAGTTGTTGAGATTTCAAGTTCAAAGTCAGAGAAATAAGAAAGCAGCAAGGTCGCCTATGACGCGCTTGAACTTGCATGGAACCACTCCTCCCATTTAGCCCTTCACTGCTGTACAAATTCACACGAAAATGGATCTTATTCATAAAGCTACAAGACTCTTTCTGTGTTGTTTATTGATCCACAATTTATTTAAGTTGCCTAATTCTTAATTGATCAGGCTGAGAAATCAAGGCTTTATAATTTAAAGGATTATGTAGCAGTACAATACGAAGCTGACAAGTGAACTTTAAGTAGGTAACTAAAAAATTTTAACCATAGACACGGATCTAATCCCCGGAAGATCACCAGCTAATAGCATAGTCATGAGCTGATACTGAACTAATCTCGAGTAAGAAATATCTAGTTTCATGTAATTAAATTAAATGAATTTACAAAGAAAGAGGAATATCAGCAACATGATTCGTCAATTTCATGTTCTTCATGTAAGTACCTAATTTAATATCACTTTGTATAGCTTAAGACGATAACTCAGTGAAAACTTAGCGCCACCGTCATTTAAAAATCATTATTCACTAAAACACAAGTTATCAAAAATTCGTGTTATGTAATTATGGTTCTGGATCTGAAGTTAATTATAATCATGTTCAATTATTAAATTAATATAAATAGTTCCATATAGTTAAAAATGGCAAAACTGCTAAAAGTGGCCGTTTTATACAGTATTAACGTCCCAGAGGAAGACCTTAAATGCGATCGAAAAATGACATAAACATGATAGCGGGCAGCAACTGCGTCCTCCCTGCTCAGGACAGGGAGAAAAGGCAAAGTCAGAAGAAGGCCTACACCAATTACTTGGTAAAAAAGGCTGAAAAGAAGAAAAAGAGCTTAGGTAGGATAAGAGTCCTTATGTTATTAACACCATGATACCAATCCTTCATGATCTCAGTTTCTGTAATCCGCATGCAAACGAGAAAATGCTAATACAAAAGAGAGAAATATCTAGAAAAATCTTGAAAATTATTATGTAATCTATGTTGTTATGAAAGCAAAATGCTAAGACAAAAGAGAGAAATGTCTAGAAAAATCTTAAAAATTATTATGTAATCTGTGTTTATCAAGCGCACCACTCGACACATTATATTATTGGCAATCAATAACAGACCTGGTTTAAACTGGTACAATGCTATTTTAGTCCACCTATTCAGCTACTAATGGAACAATTGACTGCGACAATAAGTCACATGACTTCTTTGAAGCCAAACAAACTGGTTGAGCATGACGTAGGGTACATTTTCCAGTACGTGGCATAAACCCCCGGACCATCTGTACCATTGGACAGTGTTCAAAAATAAGCCCAACTATGTAAAGTACTGGCTGAAAAAAATATTAGAAAAGAAAAAAAGAAAATGGTATTCCCGCCGTCTCTGTGATTTTTTCTTACCAAAATGATTGTCTTTTGTTTTTCTTAACCAATTAGATCACTTTGTGAGATCAGTATTATCACTTATATAATAATTAAACAGCAGTTCTGTATATTTAAATAAGTTCAAACAGTGAATAATTAATATAGTTCAAATTTATAAATACTTAAAAGTGCATTCTTCTTTCCTCATCGTTTCCTTCACAAATTATTTTCAGCAGCATCGGCAGTTCACTTTACAGACAGTACCATAAAGGTGATACCTCGGTGAACACTAGCGCCACCGTCAAAACGAAAAGACAAGTTATCAAAAATCCCTCTGCTGTAATTAAGGTTCTGGATCTGAAGTTAATTTTAAACATATTAAATTATAATTTCCTATAGTTACAAATTGCATTATTGCTTAAAACGGCCACTTTTAGCAGTATTGCAATTTGTAACTATACCTATACGGTCATTAGGCGTATAGGCTTATAAGCCTAATGACCGTATAGGTGCTATCGAAACCTAAATACTTTCATAGACTTCAATTTTTTTTGTACCTATGCATTTCCAGATTTCTATCTTAATTATTTTCTTGTTTCATCCTTTTTAGACACCACGTAAGTAGTCGGGTTATAGTTTTTAAACTTAATTTTTATTGTATAATTAAGTACTTATAACAACAGATCATATCAAAACGTTAGTAATATTTACCAAATATGTGCTCAAATCTATACTAATATTATAAAGAGGAAAGATTTGATTGTTTGTTTGTATCGAATAGGCTTCGAAACTACTGGATCGATTTGAAAAATTCTATCACTGTTGGAAAGCCATACTATCCCCGAGTGACATAGGCTATGTATATACCACGGGCAAGCCGGGGTGGACTGCTAGTAAATATATAAGTCTTCGAAAGTTTCCACTGTGATAGATACGTAAAATTAGGTATGTTGAGAATACTTACTTTATTTATTTTTTTAAATTGAAAAGCAATTTTTCTATTTATACCAATAAAGTTGGGTGATTGTATCGTATATCTAGTTATTTAACAAATGGATGACTATCTGCTAACAAAATATTTATGTATAAATCATATACACGACATATTTACAAAGTAATTATGACCTGCCTCACATATTTTATTTAGACGTGTCTCAATGCTAGGTACGCCCTTATGACGTAATACACTATAAATAGCATAATGTATGTATTAGTATTACAAGCATTATGGAGGGAAGCGATAGCTAGTTCCAAATAAAAATGAAGGCAATTAGGAATTTACAAATGATTCTAAGGAAATTTAATTGAACCACAAATATAACTTTGGAACAAAACAAAAGAGTAAAATAATAAAAAAAGGATTCTTATTAATTCTAGTATTCCAATAATATGTTTTCACTAGATGACAGTAGTTAAGTTTTGAGGAATCTTTTTTTTAAATAGTTTTACGGCCTTTAAGGCTTCTCTTGAATTTATTAATCTTCTTCAGTCCTACTCTAGTCAAGTCAAGTCAAAAACGTCAAGTCACTAGTCTATTCTAGTCGAGTAAGTCTAGACAGACTCAGATGGCTAAGTGAAGTGGTGGAAAAATTTCACTTAGCTATAACTTGAAGATTCTGGTGACAAGGATTAAAGTATACGACATTGTACCACTTCCCATCACCCACGTTTTCTCACGAACGAATCCACCATTATTACGCATATAAATACACTAAAAAACATAAGTTTTCAAAAATAAATACAACTCCTACTGTTGTGGCTTTTACCTCCCCTCCAAATCTCCTGTGGAATCTTAAAAAATAAATCATAATGTTGTTCACGAAAAGAAAACCATATATAAAAAAAGTAAATTCTGCTCTTATGACTAGAAGAAAAATAAATTACCTATAGGACAGGTATAGGACTACTTACTGTGTGTACGGTTCAGTAATTATCTTAAGTTATTACAGCAATTACGCAATACAATAGTGATTGTGTGCTGTAATTATGATAAATTACACTTATTACACTTTATTACAATGCCGGGCTCTATGGTCTTCACGTGAGCGGGAAAAATACTGGTGTTTGCTACATATTCTATTTCTTTTTGGTTACCGCACCAGAGGAAAGACTGCTGCTTATAAGCAGATATAGGTATAAGTATTATTTGTTGGCAAAAAAGAGAAAAATCACTGAATCCTCAAAAAATACATGTATATGAAATTACATGTATGATCTCAGGGATAGGTAATTTCTGCGCCGTAACAAAAAAGGGCATAACTAGTTACTTAGTTGTACCGTTTTGTGATACGTCGCTGGTACTTAGCTGGGGTGCTATTTTTGAGAAGTATGACTCACCGAAAACCGGTGAGACGAATGATTATCGTTCGAGTCACTGGTTATGTCGCATGAAAATCATTCGAAAACGATCGATAATCACTCACCGACTTTGCTATGTCATACATTTCAAAAATAGCACACCGGGTGCGTAGAAACGCGAGGTTTAGAAGGAGAAAGGAACATCTTAGCCCATTAATGGGATAATAGAGGTAACGAAAAACAAAATATTTTTATTTACTTCTGACTAGTGAATTGTAAAATTTGTAATTTTGATTAATTACAATATTTTTTGTATGAAGCAGAAAAATAGAAAAAGGAGGTTTGCCAATCGAATAAAATCTAATGAAACATTTTAAAAATAACCATTTACTTCAAAGATTTTCGTGTTAAAAGTAACAAGTAAAGAAAACCTTGGTGGTGTTAATGACTTTCAGTAAATTACTAAGCTGAAAATGTATTTTAATTAGTTCCTTCAGTTCTTAATTAAAACGCGGAATTTTGATCTCTATGTCTTCAAGAATATTTTGTAGGTGACCTTCATTTGCCTAAGGCTTCATTTCCATAAGGAAAAAGTGTTCTTTTGTAGCTAGTTCTGATACTAAGCTACGAAAATAGACAGAATGGAATTTTCCGTTCTATTTGCCAAATTTAAGATTGCAACGGGAAGGCATAAGTGAAAACGCTCAGATGAGAGAAAGAGATCAAGTTTTAAAATTAAGGGATGTGAAAATAGTCTGATCCCTTTGAATTTTATATGAGTAGGTAAGTTACTTTTTACAAGCCTTTATTTAGTTTCACCTGTTTCAGTGGCTGTAATCAAAACCTCGAAAGTTAAATTTAACCTACTTTCGCTTATTCTAGGGAGTTATAATTTTACACCTGGCTTGAAATCCAATGATAATGCATAAGATAGCATGACCTGATTGTGCACCCAGAATCGACTCTGGCCCTGGCTCTGGACTCTGACCCTTAACCACCTTAACTATGTCCATAGATAATTTTATCAGAATCGATTCACCAGCAGCCCTGAAAGTGTAAAATATAGAAAAATAGACAGACAGACACACAGACTTTCGCATTTATAATATTAGTATGGAAGTATGGATGTTACCGATAGACGAGCGACAGAAAAATTAAGTTTCGTGAACATAATTGCAAGTTACACATGGATTGCGTCAGACGGTGCAACGTTATAGACTGTTAGACACTCGAAACTTGACAATATTATTAGGAATATTAAGTGTGGCTGTAAGTCAGTTATTTACGAGTACATAACTGAATTGTTTTAATAACCAAAATATACAAAATAAATACATTGACAAATCTTTAACTAATTAAACACAATTATAAATAAACCTGCTGTAAAAGTATTTTATTTTACTAGCTGTTGCTCGCAGCTTTGCCGGTTAAATAATATTGGCATTTTGGAGGTAAAAGATAATAATAGAACTCTTATAGTTTTTTCTAGATGCTTTTTTTTCTTTGATTCTTGATTTCATGCAAGAAATCATATTGATGTATTTTTTAGATTAAGGTTTAAAATAGGTAAATATATTACTGTATACTATATATATATATATTTACATGTCTCCATAAACAAACTTTTTTTTTAATATTTTTAGTTTCTAAACTACACACAAATATAAAAAAATACGTAAAAGATCTTTTAAATAGAAGGATTAAAAAGTGGCTACATTCGCAGAGTCACGTTGCTTTATGAATATGATTGACAAAACTGTCTAAATTATGATAAAATACTGTGTATTTAGAAAAAAACGTGTAGGTTTATAAACTAACAAACAGTGATTTGTTTGAAGGTCAAAAAGGATCTTAATCTGTCCTTGAATAGTTCAATGAATCAAAAAACATAGACATCGCACTAATGAGTATTCATTAAAAATATTTCTATACGACGATGGTAACAAGCATATTGTTATTAAAAGCAAATTGCCTATTTCTAACTATTTTCGTTCTATTATTGCAAATTAATTTAAAAAAAACCTTAAAAAAAGTGAATAAATTAAATAAACAGATGCTACTTGACCTAACACTTGAAATTTAATCAATGTGTTATTTAATACAAGTGATAAAGTTTAAGGGAACTCGCATTTTGATAAGAGTGTGTGCGGCCGTTAAATGTAATTATGCAAGCAAGCGTTCGTGCTCGCCGCACCACGACCGCGCAGACGGCAGCCGCGCTAGGGCTGCGGCGCGAGGTCATTGAATATCGATAAAACTAAATTAATACAAAGTTGTTAATATTTTTATCTATAGATACTAATATACATTTTGTTAATTTAAAACTAAACATTTTTATCAACTTGTTTAAAACCTTAAAAACTTATCTTCTTAAAATAATAATAAGAAAATAAAAAAAAACTATAAATGTTAGTTTATTGAAAAACTGATTAAAAACGCATGCTAAAAAAGCTGAAGAGTTTGTTTATTTACCTTTAACAATTTACTGAACTAAATAAATTTATTTTTGTATATTATTTACATAGTTAGATGCTTACTCATCATGTTGATAAATAAATAAAAGTATTATATAATACTCAGCCAAAATATCAAGGAAGGCTTATTTAATTTGAAAAGGTTTGACTCGGATTTTTCTAAATCATTTCGAAATATTGCCTTACAAATTGCTTTATATTAATGTAGAGCAGAGAAAAATACTTTAAAATTGTTAATACAATTATATTTACTGAGTAAGTTTTCGCTTAACTAAAACATTTATTTATTTTGTTCTTTTCCTTAGGGAAATATTTTTTACTTTGATTCTAGCAAAATATTTTTGAGTGTATCAAAACTTTATTACTGATAAACTGAGTTGTTTCCCTGAGTAGGCATGTTACGCAGGGTCTGATCTGGGAAGAGGCACTGCACTTTTAGCTATCTTTTAAATTGTAGCCAATACAACCTGTACATATTTTTCCTATTTCTTTAAACTGGAGTTTGTTCAAAGACTTCCATGTCGACTTCATAGTCGACATAGTATAGCGTATGCATGTCCAAGAGGAAGGCTAATAGCAAGGATAAATAATAAAGAAATACCGTCGGGTATCAGTTTTTCCACATGTTCATTTTTGTTTTTTTTTTCTTTCACAAAAAAATTACCTATTTATTGTTATAAAATATCTTTTATGATACTTCCATTTGTATTTACCTAAAAAGTAAATAGCTGTAGTTTTGATTTTATATTATCATCATCATTTCAGCCGCAGATTGTTCACTACTGAACAGAGGCTTCCCATAGGGATATCCAGAATGACCAGTTGGAAACGGCCTGCATCCAGCGTTCTATATTGTGTTCAATCTTTATCCTTCTATAAATCTTATTTCAAAAACTCTATAATGCCGATATCGATTTTAATAAAATCATCACTTTACTACATCACTTAACCCTCCCATACGTTCAAGTTTCATTGTCTGCAGTGGAAATTTCCACGCTAAAACATGCAACCTTCACCCGTCCCACTCGAACGCATTCAACTTGGTATATCCATCTCTCATTTCTTCGAAGTCAACGCAGACGCTCTGACCTAACCGTTCCGTACTGCTCGCACGAATGAGGCCACATATAAGACCCTCTCTTTCCCGCATCGCTGGCCAACTTAACGTTCTATTTTACGAATAGCTCTCTGCTATGTATACTTCTCGGTCGTCGGCCAAAGATTTTTATTACCTGTCTTTCTCTAGAGCTTGAATGGGGCAAATTTTGTTTGTTTGATTGAGAGCTACAGCTTCAAAACTAACAAAATACTATAGTTACTACGAGCACGTGGACGGAAGGTTAACGACTGATAACAGAGATAACTTTGAATATAAATAAACAATTAATTAGCTGCACGAACTGGGAAAATGCATTATTTATCAGTAATTAATAGAAGATTTTGTTTTCGATTCCTCTGGTATTGAATCTATGTAGAGTCGGTGTCTAAATTGAAATGTTTGCAATTTCGTCACTGCTTTTACTGTATGTAGTTATGCCGTTACATACTTAGGTATAGGAAATGATTTTTATTTAAATATTTTATGAACTTGTGTAATTATAAATATTGCATCAAAAGTGTAATTGTAGGAAGGTGCTTTCATGAATAGTTCTCAAGCAAAGCCAAAAATAAGTAGAGATGAGTTGATTTTAAATTATGCTTATGCTCTCCTACACACTTGCCGAGTACGACAATCACCTATCTATCCAATCTATGTCAAAATATTTTTTTTATATTTTCTGAGCAAAATACTGAACGTTTGACGGTTTAAATGATTTATGTAACTCATATCCTAGACCCTTAAAATGAAAGAAAAAATGTTTATAAACAAAACCAACAGAACATTCCAGAATTCGCCATTGTTGAGCTAACCTATGCACCATTCAAAAGGATACCGTATAAATACGAGACATTTGAATTTTTTGCGAAAATTTTCCACAATGCCTTTACAGTGCTACAGTGAGATTTGCATAGCTAAATATTTTTAGTGATGCTTATAAACATGTGCGCTTTATGTGCGCTGAATGCACTGTTTGGCAATGTGACACGCTATATTTTTATCGCTACATATTTGAATTTTTCATAGAATTAAAACTGCGTTGTCCACATGAGTTCTATAGCATTTTTACATGCTGATTTTATTAATTCGATCCTAGTAACGCCATCTATTGCTGTTATTTTGCAAACTTTTACACGCATTCTTGCATTTGAATTTAGATAAATAGTTTTAGCCCGTGAAAAAGCCTTTTTTAGGTGACTTTGTTGTATGGTACATTAAAATAAATAATGTCATAAATCCCGTTTATATTTTTTTTTTTTTAAATTTTATCGATCTAGAAGATTAAAGTAACGACTCTACATAATACATTATCAAGATATGAACTCACAATTTTTAAACTTACAAGTATTTTATATATGTATGGTACTTATGGAATTTAACTATTTAGGTACTTAAAGCTACTGCAGGCGTTATATGGTACATTTAAATAATTAATGTCATGAATTCAGCTTATTCTAAAATTTTGTTACAATTTATCGATCGACAAGATTAAAATAACAACTCTACATAACATTATCTAAATATGACTAGTAATTTGTTAAGTTACAGGTACTGAGTAGCTTTGATAAAATAGATATTTAATATTAGCATTAATGAATAAACACTTTATTGCACCAATAACATAATACATCATTGGATTAAAATTAGTACAAAGGCGGACTTATCGCTAATGCAATTTCTTCCAGCTAAAGGTAGAGAGAAACGGAAACCATTGGAGTGCAAGCAATAAATAAGACCACATTTATTGCATTAGCATGATATATAGATTTAAGCTATTTATTTATTTAGGCGTTGTCTATACTTGTCATAGTATAGGTAGAGTTATCTACTAACATATCTATTGAAATAATGATGTTTGATTTAGCCTTCAAGATTTCATGACAAGGCGGCATGTTGGAACGCGTCTTCCTGTAAGACAACAAAATGTAGTGTGAATATGTTGTGCGAATTTAGCGCGCTTCCTTACCGAATTATCTTACTCTGAAAATATCGTGACATTGTGACGTCACGGCGTCCCGGCGCCATTTTAAAATTACAAGCTCCGGATTCTTAATGAAGTGTGTTTCCATTATGTCCGGCATTTTGTTTATGTCGACCTTAACCTAATACGATACAAGACCGAAATATCTTGACTTGCTCACTTTTTTCCTTTAAATGTAATGAAACATTAATGAATAAATACGAGTTAAAGAAACCACGTCAGAGATTGAGAGGCGGATTTAAAGAACGCTGTAACTCACACGATAATATGATGAGTAAGTAAGGAAGCTATTATTAAACTTATTTATAAATGAAACTGTTAATAACTATTATTAGAACAGTTAATAACTATTTTGTGGGCGTACTTGTTGGGAACAAAATCATAAAATCGGTTCCAATGACGTTGGAAACAGGTACCAATAGACCTACAACCCGTAGAACATCAGATAAACATTATGCAGTGACGCGCGTGTGCGGCAACGCGGCAAGAAATGTGGCGTTTGGCACCGGGCCTTGTTTACCGGGACCACGGGAGAGCCAACTCACCCCGACCAAGTAGGCAATGATGCCTAAATAGGCGAATGCAGCATTGCGCATGCAATGACAAAATGTCGCGTCCTATTGGCTTGGTCTCCCTGAAATAAAAGGTTACGGGCATCGACAGCTCGTATCCTGGTATCTGAAGCGTAAGCCAAGGATGCAATTGGGAAACACGCTCTGAGAAAGAGGAAGAAGTTCAATGAAATTTTATTTAAAAAACGACAAGCGTATCAAAATATCTAGGTACCTTTAAGATAGTCTGACGATATAGGTAGAGTCGATGGTTTCAGGTAGTCAGGTAGCGAAATAAAGAACCATGTGGTCCAAGTCTATGTTTTGCGCCTGAAGTAATAACGAGATGATCATATAGAGCCTTAATAAAAGGCGTGAAAAAACTTCTTGCTTTTTGCGGCCTTTACTAAAAGATAGTAGATATTTATCAAATGCAGCCTACAAAAGTAATAATCGTAAATTACAAACGAATATTGATTATTTCAGTTTATGAGTCACAAAGTCATAACACATGAACACTGTGTCAAAATGAAATATGTACTTAAGTACGTATAGCACGCGCCAATCTCGTGATACGATTCTATGAGATTACCTTATTTGCCTGTACCATGAAATTTTATAAATGCAGTTGATATATTGTCGATAGATACAACTGTATTTGGAATTTCAAGTAGTTGGCGTTTTTCGTTTGGGATATTAAACGATGACATGGGAGAATTATCATAAAAATTATACATGTTGATTTAAATTCAAACACGTGTACAAAGACTGACTTAATATAAGTTAATTATATTAATAATAATAAAAAAATAATAATAATAAGGACATATTATCAAAAATTGAGTCACTATACGCTACACTCTCGATCCGTTTCGGTTTCGTGCCAAAAAACAATAAATCTCTGCCAAAAATATTTTTTTTTATAAAAGCGCACGCTTGTTTTGTCTGAAAGGGGGTAAATGCAAATTCCTCCAGCCGAATTCCAGCCTTCATCTTATTTGCATTCATTAAAATTTTAGCCACAGGTTGTCCACAGCTGGACATAGGCTATCAAGGATACCTTTACGAATTTGACATTCAAAATTGCTAGTCTCTAGCGTCAGCGTTTGAAATATCTCATGGTAGAGGAAATGTTTATGTACTTAGTGCATGTCTCATTTATTAATGTCCATTTATAATACGCGCTGGCTATTTGTAGTACTTCCTAGGTATATGTCCTGCTGGTTCCGGCAAATTCAAATTTAATATTCCAAGAACTGGTTAAATTTGTTTAGAATTAACAATGCTTGTAATGTATTTTTTCATTTTACTTATTTTTTTACATATGGAATACATTATGAAAAAGCACAAATTATAGTTTTAGAACCAATGTAAGTGGAAGTTCTCTAATAAGTCTCTCATTTAGAGATATTACTAGAAAAGATAGATATGTAGAGTCATAGATTATAGAATACTATGTGTTTGTAGTAGAGCTCAGAACTACATTATATTATAATTTTTTGACTATTATTCACAAATAAAAAGAGAGAGAACAAGGAGTTCGTTCTGTCTTGTGATAATAATTGACTCTACATATATTTCTAAAATTTTTAAAAATACTAGTGACATCTACCGTCTAGTAGGCCATAACGTAATTTAGCGGCATCTATTGACAAGTAGCAATAACATTTAACACTTACACCGTCACAAAAATTGGTTTGAACTAAGTACTAATATAACAGATCGAAATAATTGATGTGCCAAAATAATTGATAGATGTCGCTACGACATGATTTCAACATTTGCTTCGTGATTTCAACCCAACTTCAAAAAAAGAGCTGATATGATTATTTGCGGAACGCTACTATTCTCGTCCTTTTGACACTTATTAAAAATCGATAGGTAGGTCTACCTACTTGAAAAGAAGTTTATTTATTTATTTATTTTTTGACTAAATCACTTTATGTCCTCTGCTGGTTACTTGTTTGCCAAGGGTCTGCATTCCAGCTTTTTTATCTACTGCATACTATTTTCAGCATCCCTTTGCTTTCATTTCAAGCATGTCCTCTACCACACTAACTACGCCTCTACTTTGGGATTGCCTTTTCTACTGCCCTGATGAAAATCATACAAAATCCTAGGGGTACTGCACCAACGATTAGGTGGGTTTGTTATCAACTGCTGAACATTAACTAAGTACATACATAAAAATAATTAAAATTGTAATTAAAAATATCACAACCTATTTTGTCGCAGAATAGAGGGCGGGGTTCTTGCGTCTGTGCGGTCATTACTCGACTGTGGGAATTACTGTCGCCCCTCACATTTTAATATCAATTACATGTTTGATTTCCCCAGACATCAATTCTCAGCCCATCAGCTTCTCATCAGCGCCATCTATCTTAAGACACGTGCCTGTCACGCTGTCAACATACCCGCTAAATAACAATGTATGGCCACAGAATAATAAAATAACATTCAAAATTTCTTTAATTCTATTTACACTAGAATTTCTATGGTGGGTTAGTTATGGTATTTGTCACAGAAAACTCTATAATAGTAAGTACCAAGTAAGTTTTATGCCAACTAATATTATAAATGCGAAAGTGAGTTTGTATATATTTTTTTACCTCTTCACGCCCTATCTACTGCACCAATCTTCCTGAAATTTGGCATACACATAGAAGTATTGAAAAGGACAAAGGTTACCTTTTATCCTGGGAAAAAGCATTATTCCCCAAGCAAATTCAAGCGGGTGAAGCAGCGGGTGAAATCTAGTAACATATTTTCAGGTAAGTTAGTTTGTCCGAATGTAAATTTAATTTCGTTACCGCTCATAATAAGAGGTGTGCTTCAAAGAATACGGAGGGTTTTAGGAAAATCGCCATTCGAATATCTAGATTTCGTATTAGCGTTTGTAGAAAAACGTTTCAAACTTTAATTTGAATGCCCGACGTCAAAAAAAGTAGAACTAAATAAGTAAAGACGAACCGCACTTTATTTTAATTTGCATTATTATGCAAACGCCAGTCTGCCTCTATTAATAATTTCTCCGAAATTATAAATAGGTAGGATATAAGTAGATCTTACCTATACTATTAAACGAGCTATATCCATATCCATATCCATACTAATATTATAAATGCGAAAGTCTGTCTGTCTGTCTGTCTATCTGTCTGTCTGTCTGTCACCTCTTCACGGCTAAACTGCTAGACCGATTGTGATGAAATTTGGTAGGGATGTAGTTAACGACCTGAGGTCAAACATAGGCTACTTTTGGGCGCGATATAACCGAGTCCCACGCGGGGCGAAGCCGCGGGGAACAGCTAGTATTAGATATTTGTACTTACTCGCTTTTCGAAAACGGCTCTAACGATTTTAAAATAAAATAAAATATATGTAAAATAAAAATATTTTATCGCCGCTCCAAAATTAACAAAACAAAAATCAACAAAATCGGAGTTCTTGAGGGTTTCGAGTAAAAAGCTTTTATTTATTGACTGCATAGACTTTAGCATTTCCGAGCTTTTCCGTTTCGTCGAACTAGTCCTAATTAGTATAAAACCCCACCCTCTTTCTTTCTTTTTCAAGTCGAGAAATTAGTTTACAACTTCATTACATTCCCGAGTGACGCCTGATGAGATTACTAGTTCAATTACTGGTGAAATGGTACTGTGAAATTGGTGAATACTTATTGCTGTCGGAATTTTCGAGTCAGTTTTGTACTGGTACCTAACCAATACCACAGATTACAAAAACTAGACTAGTAGTAACACAGTAAGTTATAAATATTAAACACTAGCTGTTGCCCACGGCTCTGCCCGCGTGGTATTCGGTTACATCGCGCCAAAACGTAGCCTTGTTTGACCCCCGGGTTAGGCTACCTTTTATGGTCTTTAATATCTGTACCAAATTTCATATTTCTATTTTTACATATAGTCGTGAAAGCATAACAGACAGACAGCCTAAAAAACCAGACCTTCGCATTTATAATATCAAAAACACAGCTAAACCACTGGACCAAAGATGAAATTTTGTATAGATATTTTTGGGCGCGATAAAACTGATATAACCGATCACCCTGTGACCGGAGGCGCGGGTAAAAGCTAGCATTACATATGTAAGTATGACATAAATTGCAAGTTTAAATTTAGATTTGGCAGTAAAGTATAAGAGTGATAAAATCAGTTATTACAAACATCTTGTCAACTCCTGAATAAATTCCCAATAAATTCGGTAGCAAACATAAACATTATTGGCTTATAATAAATGTATGGGTCGGCGGGGCTTCGCGTCGGGCCGTCTGCACAGCTGAGCTCCCGAGGGAGGCGCCTGCAGGAATCGCACCTGCTCTCAATAGATGTTACTTATCTAGTTTTATACCCTTCTTATGACCAGTTTGGGAAATACTTCGCCAGGAAATGTTTTTTTTTTTAAGATGTCCAGCGATTGCCACATTTCTTTCTGGCGCTTAATATGTGTTTCGAGTAACCCGAAATATTTATAAAAACTAGCTTTCGCTCGCGTCTTCGCCCGCATGAATTTCCCTCGGGAACAGTGCTTTTTCCCGGGATGAAAGGTACCCTATGTTCTTCTCAAGACTCCTAGCTATGTGTATGCGAAATTTCAGGAAGATTGGTGCAGTAGATAGGGCGTGAAGAGGTAACAAAGGAACAAATATACAAACTCCCTTTCGCATTTATAATATTAGTTGAGATTGGGATAAGAAATGAAAGAGATTTCATAATCTTATGTCGGAATCCTTGATTAACACGGCCAGTCGGAATACGACACCCTTCGGCTAAAGTAAAGCTTACCAATTTAAAGTACTAATAAATTACAATTCACGTTGTGGCGCGATCAATTAACATCGGAGCACTATTAACTTAATAAGGTAAAAATAAAACAATTTCCGAAAGCGAGAATCACCTAGTATTCCAATTTAATAATCGTGTAAAGATTTAAAAACGAAAAATGTTGTTATCGCTCATTATACTCATATCTCGCAGGTGCTTTATCTAACAAATGTTATCATATTGATTTATAAAACTAATTGTTCAATTCTTTGTCATTTCTAAGTAGTTTACTACAGTGCGTGTGTCAAATAAAAAATGAACAGTTGATAAATATCATAGTGTGTTAATTAAGAGGAACCAAAATGAAGTTAAGTGCAGTTGCAGCGATTATTATAGTTTTGCTTACGAACAATGTGCAAGGAAGATGTGTTATGCGCGGAGAATGTCATCAGGTAGCCGGTTTCGATAGGTCTTGTGTTGTGGATATGGAGGCTCCTTCGTTACCGCTAGAAATAGATGATGAAGAAGAAAGAGAAGAGATACTTGAAATCCTCGCTCTCAGATGTCCAAATTTAATTTACGATGAAAATGGAAACAGAAAACCATACGAAGATATAGTCACTTGTTGTGACGCGATGCAGATAAGGAAGATGGCGGATAGCATGATGCTGGCCGAAGGAGTACTCGGACGCTGTCCTACTTGCGCCCGAAACTTTATGAGGCAAATCTGTGAGATGAATTGTTCTCCTGATCAAAGCCGTTTTGTGGATGTTTACGGATTGACTACACCTGAAGGGATAGAGTACGTTGAAGAGGTGGACTACAGACTTCATGAAGACTTTATGCTAGCAGCGCATGCTTCGTGCAGCGGAGTAATAAACCCTCAGACTGGTTTACCCGCTATCAACTTGATGTGCGGCAATGCAGCTGTTTGTGATGCCGATGCATGGTTTCAAACTTCTGGAGATTTTGGTGGCAATCCATTAACACCAGTTCAAGTAAACTTTTTAAGAACACAAACGGCAGCAAACTCTATGAACGTTTTAGCTCTACCTTGCAATGAAACATTTGAAGGTGATCTTCCCTGTAGTTGTGTTGACTGTATATCTGTGTGCCCTACAGGGATGGAACCTATAATATCCGAATCATGCACTGTTCTAAACGTTAACTGCATAGCTTTTAGTATAGCTATATCTCTCTTTGTCATAGGCGTCACATTTTTTATAATAATGACTTTAAGGATAAAACCGTCAAATACGCAGAATAAGAATATACGACAAGATAATATGTTTATAAAAATATTTGAGGCCGTATTTGGATATATTGGGGGATTTGTATGTAATAATGCTATATTAATTATAATGATCACGTCTTGGGTTAGCTTTGCTATGATTTTTGGTGTTTTTAGTATCAATATAACGTCAAACCCAATAGAGCTGTGGTCAGCTCCGAACTCTCGCAGTCGTCAAGAATTAAATTATTTTAATTCACGATTCGGTCCATTTTATCGCGCTTCTCAAGTTTTCTTGCGCTTTCATGATGACCCATTTATTGTAAATAATGTAACCTATGGACCTGCTTTTCGATTTGAGAATGTTCAACTAATGATTGAACTTGAAGATGCTATTATCGATATAAATAGGAATAATGATGGCGTAAAATTAGAACAAGTATGTTACGCTCCACTAAGAATGCGAGGCGGAGAAGAAAATATTGAAGAATGTGTTACGATGTCAGCAGCTTCATATTTTGGTAGTGATAGGCATAACATCAATAACAATACATATCTCAATGTAATTCAAAATTGTTTAAACAATCATTATGCTTTAAATTGCCTATCAAGTTGGGGTGGTGGCGCAGAACCAGAGCTTGCAATAGGGGGATATGACGATAATTATTTATTAGCTGATACATTGTTATTAAACTTTCCAATTGCCAATCATCTCCTCGAGGAAAATCTAATCCCGGTATTAGAATGGGAAGAAAGGTTCTTAGAATTGATGCATAATTTTTCAGCTACTCATAAAGAGATAGAAATTTCATATGGTGCTGAAAGATCAGTTGAGGACGAGATTAGAAGAGTATCAGTAGCAGAGGCTGTGCCTATTGCTATTAGCTACGTAATTATGTTCATTTATGTGATACTAGCTTTAGGTAATATAAGACAATGTAAGACGTGGTTAATCGACAGCAAGGTGGTAGTTGCACTTTGCAGTATTTTACTAGAAATTTTAGCAATAGTTTGTGCCATAGGTGTAATGGGATATGCAAACATTACTATTACACTCCTTGCTATAAATGTCATTCCATTTTTTGTGCTATCTGTGGGCATTGATAATGTATTTTTAATGGTCAATGCTTTATATGACATCGAAAATAATTTAAAGAGTTTCAGCGACTATAGCGAAAGTTTTAGCTTCGAACAAAGGAGAAGACTTGTTTTTTCTAAAATGTTGAGTAAAATTGGACCATCTATGTTCGTATCGTCAGTTACTCAGATTACATGTTTTGGCATCGGGAGTCTGGCAAACTTTCCCGCAGTTGTCACATTTGCAATATTTGCCAGTTTATCATTATCGTTTTTATTTATTTTCCAAATCACCACTGTCGTAGCCATATTATCTCTTGATTATAATAGGACAAGTCAAAACAGGTTAGATATCTTCTGTTGTATTCAGAAAAAAATTGTGAATGACGATGATCCATTAAATTCTGATAGCCCTCACCAAAGCATTACTCGAAGACTTATGGAACCATATTCAAAAATTCTTTTGAAATGGCGAGTTAAACTTGTTGTGGCCACATTATTTTTGATTATGATGTTTGCCAGTATTGTAATGGCCCCTAATGTACAAATTGGTTTAGATCAAGAGATGGCTCTACCTCCCGATTCTTATGTGTATAGTTATCTACAATCCGTCAATAATCTTATGCATCTCGGTCCACCCGTACATTTCGTTGTTAAAGGCGGTTTAAATTATACTGATGTCTATCATCAAAATACAATATGCGGTGGTCAGATGTGTAACAACGACTCTCTTGTAACGCAAATATTCTTGGCATCTCAATATAGTGATACCACATTTATATACAGGAGCTCTAATTCGTGGATGGACGACTTTTTTGACTGGACTTCTCTACATGGATCCTGCTGCAAATATAACACTACATCTGATGGATTCTGTTCCAGCGTAGACAATTCTCCAGAATGTGCTTACTGTTCAGTACCAAGAAATGAATGGGCTAACGGTTTGAGACCATCTGGGGATGCCTTTGACACCTATATACCGTTCTTCTTACAAGATGCTCCAAGCGAAATATGTAGTAAAGGTGGTCTGGCCAGTTATTTTAATCACGTTATATATGTGTTAGATTCAGAAGGGAGAGCTCAGATATCTGACACCAATTTCATGGCGTACCACACAAACTTACGAACATCATACGATTATATCACAGCTGTTAAGTATGCATATGAAATCAGTTATAACATATCACAAGCTATTCTTGAACACACTGGTCTGGATATAGAAGTGTTCCCATATTCGGTCTTTTATGTTTATTACGAGCAATATTTAACTATGTGGAGTGACACATTGTCATCTCTCGGTTACTGCTTTTTGGGTGCATTTATTTTTAATCTCGTGGCTTCTGGCTTTAATTTCTTAACATCTATCGCTGTCATATTGACCTCTGCAATGGTTGTCGTAAATATGATGGGTGTCATGTATTTATGGAGCATCCCGCTCAATGCTGTGTCGTGTGTTAACTTGATTGTGTCTATCGGTATTGCCGTCGAATTTTGTAGTCACATCGCTCATGCTTTTGCTACTAGCAAGGCTCCTAGAGAGGAACGAGTAGAAGATGCTATCAAGTCTGTAGGCTCCGTAGTCATTACTGGAATTACATTTACAAACATACCTATTATAGTTTTAGCATTTTCTTATACAGAATTAATTGAAGTATTTTTCTTCAGAATGTTTTTCAGCTTGGTGTTGTTAGGGTTCCTTCATGGTATGATATTTTTCCCAGTGTTGCTAAGTTACCTTAATGATATAGGCAAAGATAAAGAAATTAAGAACAGCCAAGTTCTGAATGCGAGCTAATGAAATGCTTGCGCGAATGTATCTTAAGATTTTATTAAGTAAGAAGTATTGTCTATCCACGTCTATCCAATTATGTAAATACGTACCTTCATTGACAAAAGATTATAGACATTACTTAGCTGCTGGCTATAGAAATAGAAAATCGCATGCGGTCTCTACGATTTTTTTTAATCTATGCTGTTGGCATATAGTTACAATTATACATATTATAGTTTATGCAGGGTTAAATTCATAGATTAAAAAAATTTTAGCGCGCGATTCTAAATTCTTTGGTTAAATTATTCATGACTGTATCTAGTGATAATACTGATATTTTAATTGAAGTTGTCTACAATGTGACATATTAGTCTTACTTAGAATTAACTTAGTAACAAAGATTTCTGTTTTTTCTAATGGTTGACTGAGAAGGAATGCATTTTTATGTGAGGTAGGTATCTACAAAAAGTTTTTTAAAGTATATAAATAAGTGTAAAAAACCTTAAAATAACCTTAATTTATGTTAATTATGTAAAATATTATGTAAACTTAGATTTGATTACAAAAAATAAGAAAACACTTGAAACTTTGATTATTTTAATTCCTCGTAAAACCAAGTTCTGTGTTTGCTTCAATCACAGATTATAGATTAATAATTGACAGTTTCCTTGTAGTTGTATAAGTAGCAGGGATGGAAACCGGTATTTTCATAAATTTTAAAAATTAATTATTCATAATCTTACTGTTAAATATGTAACTGGAAACTTAATGGTTTGTTGTAGAACTGTATGTATGTATGTATGTATGTATGTATGATGTATGTTTATTATAACATAATATATTCTAGTACTTTTTATTCTCGTTTCCTCTTTTGGGTCTGCTGGAAGAAAATTCTTTAGAAATAAGCAGCACCCTTGTGCTATGTTCTATATTCTATGTTTTTTTCTTTTATATATTTTTCTGTGTACATGAATTTGTAAATAAATAAATAAATAATTATAAAATTAACTGCTTGATTAATCATATTATTAAGGTGCCGTTTAAATGTAAACGGTTATTTTGTGATGTCGAAATTGGTTTTTATTTTTCTTATGAATATTTTTTAAAAGGAAATCTTTTTTATATATTGTGTAAGATTAACGATGTAAAATTTATGATTTAAATTTGAAAGTTTCAACTTTTAATAAGTACAAAATACATATTAATATTGTATAGAACTTACTTTGATGTATGCCAAGGTATTAAGGTAACCTCAGTAGTTGTGGATACTATACTCATTATATTAATTAAAAACTAGCGACTCGCCCCAGCTTCGCAATGGCATAAAAACCTTCCTCTTGAATCATTGTAACTATTAAAAAAAAACGCATCAAAATCTGTTGCGCAGTTTTAAAGATTTAAGCATAGATAAGGATATAGGGACAGATAAAGCGACTTTTTTATACTATGTTGTAGTGATATATTTTTACGCATATCTATGCAAACTTCTGTTACTTTTATTTAAAATACTTTTGCTGAATAAGACAGTATCAGTACATAGTATAAAACAAAGTCGCTTACTCTGTCCCTATGTCCATTTAAATGCTTAAATCTTTAAAACTACGCAACGGATTTTGATGCGGTTTTCTTTACTGTATAGAGTGATTCAAGAGGAAGGTTTTTATGCCCATCAAAGCCAGGGTCACTAGTATACAGTTAAAAGGAAAATAAAACACTTACACTACTAAGATATTGTTGTTTAATTTAAACGATTAAGTCCTTCATAACACAATAATTTAAAACATAGGAAGACTTTGATTTATATAAATACCTGACTACATTCACAGGTTACTATAGTACTTATTTACACATTTTTAATATAATAGTATTAAAAAAAATTGACGAAATGCATATTGAAATATAAATACTTTTGTGGAATGATACTACTCAACATTTCATGTAGGTGACAAAGTCAATCGACCCTGCACACCGTGGTTTTAGAGTTTTTCGGAATACTATTTAAAAAATATATTACCAAAAATGACGATTTACAGAAGAAAATACATAATGATATGCTTGTATCATTATTTAATCACTGTTTTCAAAGTTATATTATTTGTTCTTTTGATGACGTCCATCCGATATATATAGATTTACGCCCTTTTTTAAAATTGATATTGTTATTTGATTTCTTTAACTCTAGCGAATGTTTATTTTCCTTTGTAATTTAAAGCTTTAGGCATACTTCTTGTTGGATTATGATCTAGAACAGCTCCTTATACTAGGTACTGTAATTGTTTCGTGCACAATTGTAATCTATTTTGTATGCTAATAAATAAATAAAAATAAATAATACCTTAGTGCCTACTAAAGTCAGGTAAATGGTTTAAACTCTCTGCAGTGAGTGCCCATAGTTTAGTGCAACTTATATTTTTTTTATATACAGATAATATTTTGTATTAGGTAGGTACATCGTATTATTATTATAAATACCAGTGTTAGTATCCCATAACACAAGTCTCGAACTTTGGAGCTAGGTCAATCTGTGTAATTTGTCCCTCTATATTTATTTAGTGTTTTTATTTATTTATATCTAATCACTATCTGATTGATGTAAGCTTCAATTCAAAATTGACTAGATACTTATGAGATCATTAGATAAATTTATACACATAAGAACAATCAATGATCTTATACATACATACATATAGTCACGTCTTAATCCCATACGGGGTAGACAGAGCCTAGGACCATAAAACCTTAGACCGCGTTCAGCGTGATGATAATTTAAACAGGAAATCAACAGTGATTGGTTGCTAGCCGCATTGCCTATGTCATGATTCCCCCATTCGCTTCTTATACTATCATCAATATGTATAACTAAGAATAATGTGCCTATTTTAAAATTTACGCTTCTAGTACATGATTCAAATACGCAATGTAACATATAGCCAACCGTAAAATCTCAATTTTTGATAGTTTCTTGTCCGGTGGTAATGTTGGTAGCAGTCTCCTTAAGGAAGCAAAAGCAGCGTTAAATGCTTCGACCCGAATTCTTTCTCTAGTTGCATGGGCTGTTCTGTACTTCAGGGTGGCTCTGCGTCTTCTTCTCCGTTCTTCTCTGGAGAGACCTGCGCACGGGGATCCAGCGCCGCTTGAGAGATAGGCCTCTTCTGAAAGAGCGCATGGCTCTAGGTTCCTCTCCCTAAAAATATATATTTAGTAAGATATCACATGATATATAAAAACATTATGTAAGGGAAGATAGAGGGAATACGGGGAAGAGGTAGACCAAGGAATTACGTAGAACAAATAAGAAGTGGGAGTCGTGCCGTATCAGGACACGAAAAAGCTAGCGGCTCTACCAACAAGAGCACAGTTAAATTTTAAATAAATAGATCATGTGATTTAAATTGAATTGACTTCGGACTCTAAAGAGCTTGACAAGAAAAAAAAATCTTTGTCTTTGATCTTCTAAAGACATCTGAATGTCTGGATATCTTTCTCCCAAATATTTGAATATTTGGGATTAAGAGTCGTGTGGTTTCTTGCTATATAATGAATAGTGCAATTATTTTGAGAGAGTAAATGAGAGTACATTGGTACTGGCAGAATAATGTTTTTTGGACTTTTATTAATTTCACCAAATCTTACGAAGATAAAAGATAATTTCGTAATTGAGTCAATTTACGGTGAATTTTTATTACATTCTGAGAATTGAGCCATTTTCATCTTAGTTGCATTTTAATAATTGGGCCAAATGCGCCTAAATTAATCAAAGGCAGCCAAATTAACATAGAATTAAGAAGTTTGTCTGCAAATCACGCAAAACGGTACACGATAGAGATGAATAGAAAACAAAAGAGGCCTTTACCCAGCAAGAAGATGGGTACGTGAAGCTACTAAAAAAATAGAGCAGATAGGTACCTCTTCCTTGGAGCCAGGTTCTCTCTGCCAGTGATGGGTAGCAGAGCCTCTCTAGCTTCTCCCAGCATGCAGGGAAGAGAGGCATCCTCCATGCTGCCCGCGGTTTCTAGCCAGCTCTTCATTTCGAATCTGAAAAAAATTCATCATTACAATCGAAGATATTTCTTTAAGATGTGCATTCGTACAAAAGACTGGTAGGCAAAATCGTGTCACGAAACTATGTTTACGCGTGTAAAATTATGTACACAAAAATCATTTAAAATAAATAGAGAAAACAACAAAAAGCGGACATAAGTATCTCTGATAGGAATTTCTTCCAGTCAATATACGCAGAAAAAATATTACAAAAATATAAAACAAATATTATTCCATAAATATAAATGAATCAATATACAAATATTTCTTATACATATACCTACCTATGAGAGATATCTAACTTAACTATACTAATATAATAAAGCTGAAGAGCTTGTTTGTTTGTTTTAACGCTTATAACTTGAAAACTACTGGTCGGATTTGCAAAATTCATTTCGTATATGAAAACCTGATTTCTTGGGGAAGGTTATAGGCAATAGTACATACACACTAATGGCGAGTGAAACTGCGTGGAACAGCTAGTAAGTTATAAGCAATTGTTTTAATGGAAACAGATCAGTAGCAATATTCCATACTTAATATTATTACCTACGCTACAAAAGCACCACAAGGAATTCCTTCATCTTAACCCTTGCATTTCTTGTTTTTTCAACACCTACCAAATAAAATTTGCCGGCCGCAAACATGGGGTACTTCGAGGGTACTTTGATAAATAATACAGAACGCGTACAGTAGGCTACATAAAAAAGTAACTACCTCTGATGGTAATAATAAGTAACTGTCTCCGTGATTCAGTGGTTAAGGCTTTTACCTGTCGACCCTGGGGTCGTGAGTTCAATTCCCACGGGAAGCATACTTACTTTGTTTATTTGTTTCGAGTTTATAAGGGACATTTCAGGTGTGAATCACCTGACTGTCTGATAATAAAGATGATTCCGTGCTTTGTAAGGCACATTAAGCCATTGGTCCCGGCTGTCATTTGGTGGTCGTTATAGGAACCACGTCAGAGGCCGAGTGGCGGTTTCGATGAACTCTGATACCAGGGTGGAATGGTCGATAAACCGTGATATCCACACGACATGATGATGATGATGGAAATAAGGATAAGTTGCTATATATTTTTGTGTCTCATTTCTTCGTCCGAGCGTATTTCCCAGTCACATCTTCAGCTTACTCTTCAGAGCCCGGGCTCATATTCCTCATTTGAAGGTACAATGTTATTTAGGGAGCGTTTGCCTTCAGACCTCCGTAATCCTATTTACGTTGAGACCAATAGGAACATGATTCGGTCGTGTTAGTGGCCAACACTGTCAGATTATACAGGCTGTCTAAAGGCATCTGTCATAGCCTACCGACAAGATAAGCACGGAGGAGCTCACGATAGAAATGCCACAAATAGCGACCAATCCAAGCTTGGCCACGCGCTTGCCATCGCTTGACGCGCGCTATCGTTACAAACACGCACGCCCCACTAGGCTGTTGAACATTTTTATGTGTCCCACTGTACTTTGATAAATAATACAGTACACGTTCACACCTCGCTCTAAGCGGGCTCTTTAGGGGATAATAAATCCGTATTTATTCTTTACCCCTCAACCCTTCATAATCGAATCACGGTCGAATCGATTCGGCCTGGCTATTCGATGAGGCGAGTTTCTTTTTTTTTAAGAATGGGTGATATTTTATCTATCTCGATGATTGTCACGCTATGAAGAAAAACGTCGGAAGTGGAGAAAAAAAGAAGAAAAGTGTATCCTTGGCTGCGAATATACTATTGTTTGAAATATCTCTTGGCACAGAGTCCAAGGTACGCTTTAATTATGGTAGTCCTACTGGGTCGGAGTTCAGTACTTGATTCGTTATGGAGCGGTAATGACTATCTACTATGGGTCATTATGAGAGATTTTCAGGTTGATGCCGAAGTCAGGGCGAAGTGGAAGAGAAAAAGCAGGAAAGCAGACCCTGGGTTCTGAAGCAGTCAGCTGAGGAAGCAGCCTAAGATGAAAGTAAGAGTGTATATCAGGTTAAATTAAAATGGTGGTAGAAACGACCTTAGTTGCAAGTCAATTTTTAAGATCGTTTTAGTGCAGGCAGTACATTCTGTTCAGAAGATTTTATCATGAATTTAACGTATACAACTGTAAAAGTGCAAGGATGTTTGGTTTAAAATATTACATTATTTTAATATCTTATAATCACTGCATCTATTAGGCACACTCTTGCCCGAATACACAAACGCTACTCAATATTTGAGAGCTGTTCAAGTATCATGCTGTCACTGTCATATTGTTGACGTTCAGGGCGTCGATTCTGCTAACGTTAAGACAAAATCGTATCAAAATAGTGTTTCAATAGTAGTGCTTTTTACACACTATTTACAAGAGTTATGACAGTATGATGTGATGTGAATGTAGTGTGTGGTGTGATCATCAGAAGTGATATAAAAAAAATATACATTTCTTGTAACTAGTGTGTAAAAAAGCACTACCATTGAAACACTATTTTGACACGATTGTGATTTAACGTTAGCAGAATCGACACCCAGGGCGAGAGTATGATACTGAGTAGCGTTTGAGTATTCGGGCGCCAGCCTCCAATCACACCAGATGCTGAGAGGTGGTACCAAAAACTCTGATATCAGGGTGTGCAAGGTCGATTGCCGTGTAACCTTCACGAAATGATGATGACTAAGCCTCCAACCTCTGTATTGACATTGTATTGTTGAATTGAAATATTGTTGTAAAATCTATCTAGTCCAGCAGTGGACAGGCTGCGGCTGAAATGATGATGATAATGGGATCTATCTGTCTAATTGAATAGGTGCTTTTGTGGGTAGAGACTCTTCATATAATTTTTTATTAATTTATTAATATAATAAATAATAATAATAATTTACATGTTTTTTTTATAATTAATATTTAAAAATGTAAAAAAAGTGATTAAGATAAATAAAGGAGATAATAATAATTAATAATATTGGGCGTGATGACTGAAAAAATAATTTTGGTCTATTATGTATATTAAATATCTATCCTATGAAAGGGAGTGGTCTATTCTTAAATATCATCTCAAGGCCATCACTGTAAAAAGATGCTATGTATACTTATATTTATATACTTTGTCAATAAAATCCCCACATTTCACAAAAAAATATACTCTTACATAATATGTCCCACTGTACTGTGTTCCACTATTGATCCGGTTTCTAACTACTAGTCGTCACACGATTTTACAATCCACAGGATATGCTTTGATAAAACTGTATTCACATTCACGCAATCCTTACTGCACTGAGAAGAGAGGACAGCATCCCTCTGGTTATATGTCGAGGGCGGGGGTTGGACCTCCGAAGGGGCGGTTCTTTATTTTTGGAATCATAGAGTACACATAGAAAACATTTTTATATTTATTAATTTACTGTTACTTGCACTACAATTAATCGAGGAATATTGTACAAAATGTAATATACTAAATAACATAACTTGTGCTGTTGTCTTAAATTTTGTAAAGAACAAGGAACTAATATCATAATACGTAAGTATTTTTGTCTGTCAGTCTCTCTGACTTCACTTATTGATGGAATTATGATAAATTTTACTTTGGGGATGATAACGATATTTAATTTTTTCATACGAGTATATTATAGAATGGTCAAATTATCCAACCATGTGAGAATCCACCTTTGTATCACAATGAGCATTTTATAAAGTGCTTTTTCTTAGACTAATGCGATCTATTCACCAACCAGCATGAGATTTTGAAAACGCATTCGCTATTTAACGAACACGAAGCACGGAATAATCTTTATTAACAGACTTAAACAGGTGATGAAAATTTCCAATGTCCTAAACAAGCTTGAAACAAATAAACAAAGTATGCTTAAAGGGGAATCGAACCCGACGACTTCCGGGTCTTCAGGCGCATTACCACTGTACTGCAGAGGCAATTCTACCAAATGTGTCCCAACCTTTACATCCCAGCATCAACCATCTGCGTCCCGTCCCGTCCCGTCCCGCCCACGCCCGTCCGCCAATCCCGGCAGACCCCGCCTATCGATCCCGGTGGGACGCAGGTGTGTCCTGTAATTGAGGAGCTCTGAAATTTCGGGATAGAAATACATGTTTTTAAGACTTGAGAACCCTTTTATAGATTTATTTATAATCATAGATTTAAAAAAAAATGCCTCGCCGCACGCGATTCGAAATTATTTGTTTATAATAACTAGCGACCCGCCCCGGCTTCGCATGGGCATAAAAACCTTCCTCTTGAATCACTCTATTTATTAAAAAAAACTGCATCAAAATCCGTTGCGTAGTTTTAAAGATTTAAGCATATAATATACAAATGGACATAGGGACAGAGAAAACGACTTTGTTTTAAACTATGTAGTGAAGTGACTAGTTATAATAATTCTTATTTCCTAACTAATATTATAAATGCGAAAGTGAGTTTGTTTGTTTGTTACGCTTTCACGCCTTATCTACTGCACCAACCTTCCCTGAAATTTCGCATACACATAGATAGAAGTATTGAGATTATTACCTAATATTCGTTTGCAAAATGATAATATATGAAGAAATTACTATATGTAAAGTTTGTGAAACATAAATAAAACGTTGATTTGCGAACTTTGTATTTCGTTGCTTGTTATATGTAAATTTGTTCAATAACTGTTGATCAATCAAAGGGTAACCCTGATGTTTACATTTTAATAAGATTTTAATATGTCGGATATTCCATCTAAGATTACCCAACTACTGTCTCTCTCTTCTACTTTATTGCTTTTCTCCTCTACTTCGCACGACCTTCTGCATCCGTTTTAATGTTATAGCTATATTGATTTTGAGTTTATTCTTACGAGATTTAGAACCACAATTCGTAGTTCAGCTTCATGTTTTCCCCCCACGTAGCACTTGCTACGATATGCCCTACACCGCCGTCGTCGTAGAGTGGTGTAGCTTGTAGAGCCTGCGATCGTAGCGTAGCTACGAACTTTTCGTAGACTTCTGTTGGAGTTTTTACCCCACTACGCGAAGCCAAAAGGTAATGTTTTTTTTAATTGTTGGTCACAAATTGGTTTATTACAGCAAGTAAAATAAAAAAAATCATGCCAATCACCGTGTTCTTCTTATTTCCTGTCTCGGGGCTGCTGAAGGAAATTTCTTTAAAAATAAGCACCTACCTTGCACTATTATTTCTTTTTAATATATAATTATTTTAGCCATAGTCTCTCCATTGCTGGATATAAGCCTCAACAGGATTTCCAGAATTAACTGTTGGAAGTAGCCTACATCCAGCGATTATTTATTTTTATGTTTATGTAATTAGAATATTTATTATACTGTGTTACGGACGAAGTAAAGTGACGAATAAGTAAAAGTTCCTAAGAACTGACACCAAGGTGTGCTTGGTCGATTGACCGTGACGCCTACTCGAAATGATGATGATGATGAGTAAAAGTTAATTCTACAGCTTTGATTAGAGAATATATAAGGTGGACACAAATCAACTGCAAATATTTTAAGGGCAGATACAGACGACCATACTGAACAACTTTTCCAAATAAACTTATATCGAAATAAGAAATTTTATTTTTCACTCTCCATACTAAACTTGATCTGTTGATTCTCAATTTGTACGGGAGGTCAAAAAAATTTTTTTGTATTTCGACATGTGTATTTGGGAAAGTTGTTCAGTTTAGTGGTCTGAATCTACCCTTAAAATATTTGCAGTTAATTTAAATTCACCTTATATAAAGTTTTACAGCAATCTGTGATTCGCAATTGATTTTCTTGGTCACAAAATAAGATAATTTATGCAAACATTGATGTACCGGGCCGCGACTCCCACGGCCTGCCTCGGAGACATTAACTTGGTGATCAGTCCTGGTTGAAGGTCGCGGTAATCTGGAGACACGCAATACTATAGCTGGAAACGATTTTACGCAACTTTATTGGTATCGAAGATATCGTTTTCATTAAAGATTCCGTGCACTAGAATGTACTATACATTATAATACTTATATTTTATTTTAAGGTCAGGTTATTTAACGTCGATTTTAGGTTAGGTTCGGAATAATTCATAAAAAATAGTACCTACAAATTAGAAGTAGAAGAAACTCTTGGCAATATTAGAGGCCGTATATTGCTTTATTTAAGGGCTCAACATTATTCCTACTATATATTCATAAAAATCAACAAACGTTAAAATAAAACTATATAACTAAATCAAAACTAAAAAAAAATGTTCATCAATGTTCTTTTTGTACAATGAAGTTTTTACATACATACATACAAAAAATCTAAAAGTTGTTCTTGGGGCATATTTTTAACTTAATTGGTGGCCAATGCAGAGTCAGATTTTTCTCTAGGAGCTCGATAGCCTAGCGTGTGCGTGTTAGTAGGTATCAAAAGCGCGCGTCAAGCGACGGCCATCTTGAGAAAGGGTTGCGGCGGTCGTACGCGGTCAAATATTGCCGCCAAATTGGGACCATGATTAAAGCGTACCCTGGGCTCTGAAGCGTAGGCTGAAGCTGCTACTGGGTGACATGTTTGGACAGTAAGTAAAGATTATAGAGTCAAATTTTTCAGGTGTCTGCTGCCTTAAAAAAATCTGTACCACCATTTTGCATGCGCACGCAAGTCCATTGTCAAAAGGTTATTCACCTTTCAGGATTTTCTAACTACGATGATCCAAATCCAGGACTCACAGGGAAACGTCCCGTCACCATGACAACTCAGTTGTTACGCCAATAAATTCCCATATTCCGGCTACGAAAACTATTCTAGTCCAGTACTGAAGCTCGGACAAAACCTTTAAAAACATAGTGTCACAATTTTATTTCTCTTTAAAAAATGACATTTTGACACAAAACATGTGTTAGCAAGTGACGTATGAGTTTATCGGAATAAATGTGTTGTGTTATTTATAAGTTATTTTTAAGAATTTTAGAGTATTTAATTGTTAGAAATGGCTTACTGTTTCGATAGCGGCCAGGTATGTGCATTTTGTATAGTGAATGAGGGGAATACCGTAGTTAATATGCATCAGATTGCATGCTCTGTTTTGCATAATTTTTCTTGTTCAATAGTACTGTAGCTTGCATTTTGATTACATACATAGATTAAGATTTTTAGGGTTCTGTACCCAAAGGGTAAAAACAGGACCATATCTGTCCGTCTGTCACCAGGCTGTACTTGGGCAGTTAATTTTTTTTTACTGATGGTGTATTATTGCCACTATAACAAAAAGTCCTAAAAACAGAATAAAATTAATATTTAAGTATTTTCCCATACAACAAACATGATTTTTTTGTCGTTTTGTATACAACAATGATACGGAACCCTTCGTGCGCGAGTCCCACTCGCACTTGGCTGATTTTATTTAATTTAATTTTTGACCTTTTACTTATATCTGAGGTCTAGTTTCTACGAGTATTTCTCTCTATCTCCCTCTATTTTATAATCCGCGATATAACCATGAACCGAGTACCATGCGAATGGAGCCGCGGGCAACAGCTATTATTGTAATATGGGTCGGTTGTATTGGACCTGAAATAAACAAATATTTATTTAATTTATTACAACGTGGGAACCATTTTGTGTTCTTAAACTGCCTACAAATACCTATTTTTGTTATCACTTAATAGTATAAAACACAATCGCTTTCTCTGTCCCTATGTCCCTTTGTATGCTTAAATCTTTAAAACTACGCAACGGATTTTGATGCGTTTTTTTTAAATAGATAGAGTGATTCAAGAGGAAGGTTTTTATGCCCACGCGAAGCCGGGGTGGGTCGCTATTAATAAATACTTTAATGCGTTGTTGAAAACCAAAGTTCCGAACACACTTACGTAAAATCATTCACATTTTACATAGTCACTGTGAAAGTAGTCAAAACAAAAGAAATAGTCTGCATAACGCTGGCATTACGCATGTTTTAGTCATCGTGTAATCCCATATATTTTTTTATCAAGCACCTGCAACAGTTATTATCGCCCCTACGACATATCGCAAGCGTTTTTTACTGATACAAATTGTAATGCCCTTAATCCACGATAGATTCATCCAATTACATCCCAAACATATCTAACTTTATCTATTCCTAGCAACAATGATACTTGAGGTTCAGTTTATAGAGTTGAAAGTCGGTGCTGATTTTAATTTTCTAGTTAGTAACGGGTCGTTGAATCTAGGGGAGGCAGAATGTCAATTTTTCACGGCTATTGTGTCCAGTTCTAATCCCTGTTTGACACTGTGTGTATGGGTCTTTAGTTAATAGCTCTTGTGTTTGTATGTAATTGTTTTTTTTACTATTGTTATGAAAATTGACCAGATTTATACTGATTCTGGCTCGCGTTGTTTTTTTTTTTTGACCCCTAGGCATTGAAAATATACACTGCTAAGGGAATCAAAGTAAAGTACACGATCTGTGGCGGGTAGGCCTTTTTCAATTCTGTTGGAAAGTAGTTACCCATGCTAACCAAGAGCGTGGTCGGTTTATTTAGACTAATCGACTAAATACACTTTGTTTGCGAATCCGACTAATGGTTTTATATAAAACTAGCTTTGGTCGCGGTTTCACCTGCGTGAATTTCCCGTTTTTCCCGGGATGAAAAGTATCCTATGTCCTTCTCAATACTTCTAACTATATGTATGTGAATTTACAGGAAAATTGGTTCAGTGGAGGGCGTGAAAGCTTAACAAACAAACAAACTCTCTTCCATTTATAATATTAGTTGGGATGGGATTGGGATTAACTTTAACTGAACTACTCTTAATTTCGTAATTAAGATCACAATATCGTTATTGTGCCACAATTCCATACCAACTGCCTTCAACTTTATGCTTCTAACCTCTGCAAAGCTTTCAAAGTGACTTGTAAATGTGACATGACATTAATAGGGGCTGATAATGCCGAGCTACAGTATCTACAGCTGATTGGCAGGCTATTTACTACCATGAACTACGTCAGAGGCCGAATGGCGGTTCCAAAGATCTCTGACACTAGCTTATGCATGGTCGATTGACTGTGATACCTACACGAAATGATGAGCGTGTTTACTAGTTGCATCTTAAGCAGTACATTTCAGAGCCCAGTGTTTGCTTTTAATCATGGTTACAGGGTATCTGTTATCTAGAAAATGCTTTGCAGATATATTTTATGAATTTATTAATTGAATTGCCGAATAATACATAGATATAAAATTAATATATATATATATATATATATATATATATATATATATATATATATATATATATAACATTTTTTATATATCAATAAACACGACTATTTTTAATATATTTTATGTAGCATCCTTAAGGTTGTTCCTACGGTCTCACTTGCGCCACTTCCCAAAAACTTAATTTCTCCTTCTTGCTTATCAGAAATCCTCGCGCAACTTTTTTCTAGTTAGTATCCTTAACTTACATTAGAACCCCCGAAAGTTATTGAAATACTATCCACTTTAGAAACCTTTACAAAAAGTGTCAAAAGTGAACGTTTTTAGTAAATTTTCAAAGAAAACTGAAACTGACACCCATATTCTCAAACGTTTCCTCAAACTCGACTCATCCTCACTCGACTTCAATGGTATTCATAGTTGACACTAGCTTCCTCACCTTAAGGAAATTACTCAATGGAGGTGAGGAACGAACTGACAAAATATAAGGTTGGTCAAGAGGTACCTTAAGGAATCCTCGAACGTTTCGTTTAACGAAAAGTAGGTGCTTTTATTGAGGACCAGATTTAAAAGAACTAGTACCCACTGTAATAAGTTCTTTGTGTATTAAGTATTTTATTGTTTTATAATTAATCTATGCCAGTAAGCTAAAATTGAAAAAGAAACTTTGGCAAAATCTCTCTTTACGTCAAAAAGTAAGGCGGTTTACCAACATACAGAAATGAAACGGATCGTCATTCCTTGACTCATCCTCACTGGAGTTTGCTCAAGGAAACAATTAAGAATACCGTTTTCAAGGAAAGTTGGAGGACATCCTTGAGGCGTCCTCGAATGAGGTTGAGTGGAGGAGACCTATGAGGCAACGTTTAAGAATATGGGTGTGATAGTACTTATTTCAATGACTTTCGAAGTTCTTATCTAAGTTAAGGATACTAGCAAAAAAGTTGCGTGAGGATTTCTGATAGCTCACTTACAGAAAAAGATTTTTTTGCGAAGTAGCGCGCTAGTGAGACCGAAGGAACAACCTTAAAAACTATGTTGAACGAAATAAATTAATTATAAATTATGACATACAAATAAATAGGTTTTAATAATAAGAAATATAGGGATACAAATTAGAATAATGAAATTAGTGTCCAATAATGTTGAGTTCAAAAGCTAAAGTTTCATATTACAAAATATTGAAATTTTGGGATATCTACCAGATATCAAAACAAAGCAAAATATAGATCGGCTCATAACTCTACCTATAGTAGGAAAGGCCATTACGTACACGCAAAGACAATGTCGTCTAAATAATGGCCTCCAAAACAAGCTATCAACTTGAACCTGGAAATGGTGGAATTCCACCATTTATTACTATACTAGATTTAGCCCGCGGCTTCGCCCGCGCGAGATTCTCTCGGGAACATGAACTGTGCTCTTTCCCGTGATGAAAAATACCCTATGTCCTACTCAATACTTCTATGTGTATGCGAAATTTCAGGAAGATTGGTTTAGTAGATAGGGCGTGAAAGCGTAACATACAAATAAATAAACTCACTTTCGCATTTATAATATTAGTTGGATTCTAGTAGTGGTTTAGAAAAACTAACTTTGACACCAGGGTGTGCAAGGTCAACTTACCTTATAACCCACACGATACGAACTAACCTACTCCACCTTCAGCATTCTTCTTTATCCGTGTGTGTTTCCCAGTCACATCATCAACTAACGCTCTAAACCCTGGGTATACTTTATCCATTGTCCTTCGTAACCATTTGATTTACACGGATATCAGGCCAATTAGGACCATTAATTGACCATTAATAACGATTGGTATGAAACTTTTAGAATTTTCAGGCTGCCTAAAGGCGACACAGTTTTTTTTATAACGTTTACTTCATCTGTAACTAAAATCTTATATTTTTATTTATTTACTTACAGCTTTCCATTGTTCATCTTGTCACAGACTGTAATTCCATGTATGCAATTTTATGAAGTAAAAGAAAACCGGGCGAAGTGGAGTAGAAAAAGTAGGAAAGCGGACAATGGGCTCCGAGGCAACCGGGAAAACGCTAGGATGATGATTAATTTTATGAAGTTAAATAATGATGTTTATGACTGTCATCTAGCAATAACAGCCTTACAAAGAATTGAGGAGCTCCAGATATAAATGCCACTAGTGGCGACCGATCCAAGTCAGGCCACGCCCGCTGTCGCTTCCCCCTGAGATACTTGCCACATATGCTGGGTGGATAGCCTATCAATGAAAACAGTTGGCTTACTACCATCTCTTAAAACCATGCCAGATCCAGTGAGTAAGGGAGATGTCGCCTTACATCATTTATTGCGCTTACTCATTGGATCTTGCATGGTTTTAAAAAATGGTGGTAAGCCACCAGACATGGCAATGCTGCAATGACGTAAAAATCGCAAGTAAAATAAGGAAAATAAAAGCCATAAGGATTGCAATCGCAAGGTCCCAAGTTCAAGGTTTCTGTCTGAGTAATAAGCTCGATGACAAAGCTTTTGTTGGCTTGTAAAAATAACTCGATTCGGAAGCTAATAATAAGTCAGGTTGATTGCGTAGGCGAAGGAAGCTTTTACTAGATAGATATGTTAACTAAAACCCCATACATATTTTCAGTCCACTTTTAAGTTTTATTTTATTTTTATTGCATAATATAGCTACAATATGTATCGCACCAAAGATTTAAAAAAAAATGCCTGGCAGAGAGACCGCGCGCTATTTCCAAATTCTATACTATGAGCATTGTCTAACAGTCATTTGGGTTAAGAAGCGAATGTACTTCTTACTTTAAACTTTCAGCTGTCATGTGCCTAAGCGATATCTCAGTATACTATTCTTCGTCATAGCGCTTTCCTGGTTGCATCTTCAACTTGCTGCTATTACGGAGCCCAGGCCAGCCGCTTTCCTACTTAATTATAATTCTCAGACTATCTACTATACGCTATGATGGACAGATTTGTCTTCATAGCGTAAATAAGAGGCTGATGTCCAGCAATGGACTTGAATATGCTGAGAAGTATAGAAAAAAACAGTTTGACAAGATAATTCTAAATTATTACGCCCATTAATAATTCAGAAATGAAGGCGTGATGTATGGGGTAAATAACAATTTGCAACCCTTTGTTGGTTGAGGGATGATCATTAAAACTCCGCAGGGGTTGGTTTGACACCTGCTCATAATAGACACGTGACACTATTGTATTTTTCACTTGTTATATTTTTTAATTTATTCATTTTTACCATTTCAAGTGTAAAAATGGGACCTTATTTATATATCCGTAAGAAACATTTTTTTAACTGATTTTGTTTTTCTTCTGCGGCTCTAACAATAATTACTTAAAAACAAAAATATAGTAAAATAAACATGTTAACTACTTAGCCAACATTCTATATAATAATATTTCGTACCGATGAGATTAATAAATCTCATCGGTACGAAACTCTCCTCACTGCACAACTGCTCGCCCAATTAGCGATTGACCGATTTTTTATATATCAATTATCCTTATTGGTTAACATCAATTGATATTTTATAATTATTATGTTGAAACATAAATTCAAGCGTTTTCAGTTGCGTTCTTAGTCGTATGGCTACTTGGGAATTGAAAAGGACACTTATGTCCTTCTAACTATGCGCTATGACCGATAGGTATCCTAGTAGGGTACCTTTAATCCCGGAAAAAAATCTCTGTTCCCGATAAGAACTCACGCCGGCGAAGCCTCGGGAAAAAGCTAGTTTGCTATAAAATGAAGTATCGTTGAGTTCATATCCTATAACTCAAGTCTGGAACTTTCTCTGAGGCTTATTCAATCTGTGATAATAAAAAAAAACAGTCTATTCTTAAGCCAGAGCCCACACGTCTGAAAAGCTGACTAAGAGATAAGATAACAGTTAAACGCAAATTAACCGTTATCTACTAATCAGTTAATCAGCACCTATCGACATCGATTTAAGTGATTATACATTTCACAATGCCCACTTACATTTTTGATAATTTATCTGTGTGATTGGTCCCTGTATATTTATTTATTTATCTATATGAATCACAATCGAATTTTTTTTCAATATGCTGATTCTTCCCTTTTGAATATTAGGTAATACTGTGTGTATTACCCAATTTCAACCTAAGTTTAAGTATTTATTGGCTTTCTGCATCGCTCGCGCTCCAATGTTTGTAAAAAAAGCTCGAAAAAAAAATTCAGACAATATTGAACTCAGCCATTCGCCATCAAACTTGTAATAAACCCTATGTCTTGAATGGTATGACATAATGAAGAATGCGAACAAATGAAAATAAATTGGAATGTAAAAAATTTACACAGTAATTTCCAAACTAGTTTAACTGTCCATTGGAAATATTAAAAAAAAAATAGAGAAAGAGTTAATCTTACAATGCTAGACAGCAAATGATAATGGTGAGGAAGAATATATTGTATGTTGTTGCAGTTCAATCAGGAATCAACGCCAAAGAGACTGGGCAACTGGCAAGTCCCTCGTTTCGCGCCGACACGAGCCCGCCCCGTGGAAATGAGGCCCGACCCGAAGCCGATCTGTGACGAGAATGGCCACTTCCTGCCTGGAGCACCCAGAGGGACTTCGAGGTGCTTCGGCCATTTCACCGGCACTTGGGAACTGCCGAGGAAGATCACGAGGAAAGTTGGTAAGTTTATTGCTTGCTCCGCTTGATCAGAGAATCGAAGTGGATTGGCCAACTCTTAAACGAGAGAGCGCCAGTTTTTTGCGCGATGGCTTGCTAGTTTAGTGCCAATCATACGCAGGGTGGCTACTACCATCTCTTAAAACCATGCAACAACGATTGAGTAAGGGAGATGTCGCCTTACATCATGTATTGCGCTGTCTCGCTTACTCACTAGTTCTTGCAATGTTTTAAGAGATAGTAGTAGGCCACCAGGTCAGCCTGCACCACATCGTTCCAGCAATATCTCTTTAGTTAATTGTTTTAGATGTACTTATCTTTGCAGCAATTTATTTTTAATGCACTTTCTTTGCTTCCTCTACCAGTTAGTTCGTGTTACTTACTACCGGCCGGCACCCACCACTCCTCTTTGATACATTACCTTACTCTTTTTGAAAAAAATATTGCTTTTTGTCACGATTTTGTGTGTATCGGACTGTGTCATCGCAGATGGTTCAGGTCTGAACAACTTATCAGCCTCCTTCTTCTTCTCTCTAGACCTTTTGCCTCTTTTCTTTTTCCCATTTATTTTCCAATATTGCCGTGTTTTCTGCGAGCAATTAGACCAAAATACTGCAGGATTCTACTGAGATACAATGATGAAAGACTGCCATTACTATTTCTAATTACTTATTATGATAACGGAAAGAATAGCAATACCTACCTGCGTAACTGATCAATATCAATTACGTCACATATTCACACCGCCCTTAACCTTCAGTCATCAACCAATCGATGATATGTTACGAACTAATTCTAATTCCATCGTATGCCCTTGGTACTCACATAAACCTATCTTTTATTTGTCAACGCACACGCGAACACTTCCGGCTCGACTGGTGCGAGTCACGGACCATGACAGCCGTTTCATGATTTTTGATTCTTAATGGTCGACAATCAACCAGCCATATCGTTTTAATAGCCGGCTATTAATTTCTTGTTGTGACATGGAATTTAATAGCTGTGTCATCATCATTTGTCATTTCAGTCGCAAGAAGTCCACCTTACTAGACAAAGCCCCAATGATCTACATTTTGAACGGTTCGAAACCTGCATTCAGCGTTATTTGCGGCTATTATTAGGTCATAGGGCATCTGATTCGCGTCCACCTTATTGGCCCTATGACCGGCAATTTTAGGCAAAAAATCTGAAGGGGATATCATGAGCCAACTAGCGCCACCAAAATTTTTATTTCTTTTACTCTAAAATATAGACCCTTAAGCCACTAGTAGCAGCGCGGTAGGGGCATCAAGGTGTCATGAGTGTAAAAAGGCTACGAGAATCACGCGCCTATCTTTTGCTGGCACTATGCTGGACTGCAAACTGCTAACGTATCCATAAATCCATATCTACTAATATTACAAATGCGAAAGTCTGTCTGTCGGTTTCACTATCACGGCTAAACCGCTGGACCGATTTTGATAAAGAACGGATCATAGGCTACTTTTGGGCGCGATATAACAGAGTCCCACGTGGGAATCCCCCTAATATTTTGTAAATTTGTAAGACAGGCAAATAAAATCATCGATTCAGTCAGGCAAAATGCCGTGGTTTTCATTTTTTATGTAATTGCTAAGTCATTTGAAAAAACGACTTGAAGTTTTGGTTGAATGTTGGTTTCAGTTGACGATAATCTGATTTTATGAGCGACAGATAGATGATTCATTGCGAAACAATATATGTATTGCTTGATTTGTAGGTATATTTTAATCGTAAGTATTTAGACTAAGTACTTTTTATTATGTAGGTAGGTGCCTGTTCTTTATTACTTGGTGCAAAAATAACCATAGATTTTAATAGATAGACCTATCAGTCTTCCATAAGTGAAGTAGATAGTTATACAGACTTATAGTTACTTATATAGCTATCTGAAAAATCGCCGCAGTTGAATAAAGTAAAGTACGAGTACCTACCTGAGTATATAATCTAATTTATGGGGAAACCCACTTATGCCTCTTTCATCAAGGGGCGTGTATGTACCATCATAATCATGGTACTTTGTTCTATAAAATAAAATCACTTCCAGAATAGATAACAACTATTTTTTTTTTATGTTTTCAGCTGCAGAGTTGGCAAAAGAACCACCAGATGGAAGGTTTCCTGATTGGGTAAATATGCGTGTGCAAAGGCCAAAGGCAGCGGCAGCTGCACGCATGCGCGGCAAAAAAGGCAAAGGAGAACTGAAGCCGAAGGAACCTTCTCTGGAGGACATCCAGTCTTTTATTGTAAGTTGTCTATGGTGCACGCGGGTTTGACAGATATTTGCGCGCGAAAACTTTGTATGTGGTACGTACGTGTTTGACGAAAGCGTGTGTAAAAAGCCGACTTGGATTTTTAAATTCTTACATTAAATCATTTACTTATAAAAATATAATTACTTAATTATATTGTGGTTGCGTTGAAATATAAGTCATTGCATACTAGTCAAAACAAACAAAATAGTAGCGATTAGGTACATAGGTACTTGAACTTCAATTACTGTCAGGTAATTTAATTAAGTGATAATTAATTAATAGCGACGAACCGAAGGCCGATGGGGAAGAAAGGTTCTCGAATGCACACACCATGCACCGGTAAGCGCAGCATCGGCCACCCACCGACCAGATGGTCAGATGACCTGAAGAAGGTTCCAACCGGTCATTTTAGAAATCCTTGGGGTAGGCATATGTCCAGCAGTGGACATCTGAAATGATGATGATCAATATAAATAAGGTTTGTGCTCACAAACTTAAACTAGTACCTACTGTACCTACTATATAATACGTGACGTAAGGGAAGCATCATATGCTACTAGTTTTATCAACTAGCACAGCTCTTACTCAGTCCAACTTAGATTTTAAAAAATTGGACACGGAAGCTAATATTTAGTGTTCGCAAAAGTAGTTCAATCGCGGGGTCTAAATCGGCTTTTCTTTGTACGCATTTGGTTACCTTGCCTTGAAAGTTCAAAGTAGGTTAGTGACATAGGCATGCTGCGATCCCCCGCCGCTCATAGGCTAAGTTGCGTTCACATTTACTAGTATCGTGTCTAGTTTGGTAGGTACCAATAAAGTTTGGATTTAAAAAAAAAACTTTTCCGGGCAAAAGAATAAAATCTCGAATAATATGATTGTCTTAATTTGTATGGGGCGCTGTGTTTATTATTAAAATATTACTTATCTGTTCATGGATAAAGTTGTTCGGTATTCTCTGTGCACGGACTGTATTTATTCACGATATAGGTACATATCGCCCGCTTATCATTTAAATAGGCACCACAATTAAATAAGTAATGTCCAAATTTAAAGTTTCTGTGGTCTTTTTGTGAGTTGATCAATCGGTCTTTCAACTTAACGTGTATAAAGTACAGTCAATAAAGCCTACTCGTAGGTATATTGTGATTGCTGTTGTAATTCATTTCCTTACTATTAAAAAAAAACAAGATTTTAAAAACGGTGATTTGATTTTCATGTGAACGCAGCTTGAGCATACATTCAGATTTTCGGAGCGACCCATTGCGTGATACCAGTTGGTACACGCTCGAGTTGTTTATATGATTCAGTTTAGCTCCTTGAGTTACGCATTCTTCGTCCTTTTGCGCTTTTCTTATATTTCGCAATACTGCCGTTCGTAGCTTTTAATAGAATGAAATTGTCTTGTGCACGGAAAACCTAAATATGCCTCTAGTTTCGCATGAAATGTAAAAAAGTTTAGTTACGAACCAGTTTTATTTGGAACCAGTTATCTTTTTTTTTTATGCTTTTCGTATTGATGCTTACCTAGTTCTATTATTTCGTTATTTAATAGCCATCTTCATACAAATTAACTTTTATTTTCGTTCATTTTCTTTCAGCCGCACCTATGCCCAATACACCAAAAAAAGCTATGCAAAACAGAAAAACATTGAAGATATGAAATTTTGCCAATGCACTTTATTGTAGATAGGTATTTACTTAAAAATTATTTATTACCGTCAAATTCATGCACCCTGTAAGTGTTGATGGGTTAAAACTTTACCATTTATTAAATCTTTTCATGTCTGCTCAAAATTAAGGAACCGGATGTAAACCAACAACAAACAAATAAAGAAGACAAAGAAACAGAACAAAACAAAGAAGAAACAAAAGAAAACGAAGCAGATGATAAGAAATTTAGAACAGAGGATAATCCTTTGGGCATTGTGAAGAAAGAGCCCACAGATGACGAAGGTCGTGGTCCATATATTCCAGGCTCACTAACTGATCCAGAAAAAAGGCACGAAAGTCACCAAATATTAGTCAAAGACGCTATCGAACAAATACACGGCCCACAAGAAGACGAAGAAGATTATTTTTGGAGAAAAGTCGCTGAGAATGCAAAGGAAAATGAGAAGAGATACGAGAACATGAAACTAGAGAAAAAGAGTGAAACACCGAAATTACCATACGTAAACGTTTCACAAAACTTTCAATTCGCGAGGTCAATGCACGTAGGTAACCTAGAACATCAACCTCTGCCAGATACACTAGGATATAGAAACCTAACTAAAATAGCGGAACATAGAGATTCCGATATAATTGTGAAACCTTACGCGATTGGTTGGAAAGGTTACGGGGCATCCGGCCCTACGTGTTGTACAAAAATGCGTGTACATAGACCAAAAACGTGCGACAACAAGAAAGGAGAAACTGAAAAAGATAATAAAAGACCTTCCACGTCTGCCCCTGATTTGGGAGGTCGGTATAAAAAACCACTATCTCTTATGGACTTAGCAATATGTTGGGACTTCAGACCTGATGACCCCACAGGTGAACCTAGACCTCCGAAACATATAGATGGTTCAAATGGATCTAAAGCACCAGCAGTTTTCACAGTGGTACAAACGCCAAAAGAAGAAGTAGATATACCTCCTCCAAGTCACACGATGCCATTATTTCATCAAAACCGTTCAGGGTCTGATCCAGGACATCATTCTGTTCCTTATTTTGAAAAGGATATGACTAAAGAGAAACGTAAAGATTCTTGTGAAGTTCAATATTGTCCTCAGCATAACTATGAAGACAAAGGTGAGAAGGGCTCCAGATCGTCTAGTAGAAAGGGTTCTGGTCAAACTACCAAAAAACCCGAATGCGATGGTATTCATGGATGTGGAACACCTAGTGAGACCAGTAGAAAATCCAGTCGTGCTGATATAAAATTGGACAACCCACATATAACGAAAAATGCGTGGACTACTGACGAGAAATCTAAAAATGACCGCTATGATATCAATCGAAACCGTCATAGTTTAGAGTCTTATGATAAAACTGCCTTAGCACAAGGAAAGTTGCGTCAGAGTTCGCCGATCGAATCCCAGTCATCGAGGCGATCGAAAGACACAGAGTCTTCTAGTGCACGACACAAAAACTGCTTGCCATGTAACGAAAAGGTACATCAAGGGCCTAAGCAAAAGGAAGACTACAAATTCGCATTCAAAGCTGGGAATCCGCACTCCGTGCAAAGTGTGAGCAGTACAGATTCTAAAGGTGTTAAAATTCCAAAAATGCGTCATCCGTACACAAAGAAATCTTACACGATACCCACTTTGGCACCGCCATTTACTATTTGGCGGGATTCAAACGCGTGTGGTTACCCAGAGCATTGGAGGCTGGCGAGCGTCTACCAACACGCTTACAAACCACCGGAGCAGAGGCGCAAACCGTTAATCAGTAGTGTCTATCAATAATCAATGAAAACCATGTATAAAAGTGAAATTTTATTGGGTCCAATTATATTGTAAATTGGAATTAAATAAAATGTCTCCCTTTCAACGCCTTTATCTCTGCGATAAGAGCGCAGGTGTCGACACCTGTGTGTTTATCGTTATCCATAGATACCCAAGTAGATTCCTCGTCTATTTCGCTAGACTTCACGGTAAGAACCGTTCGTATTCCATGAAAAAGGTGCATTTTCGTATGGTCTCCCATGCTTTGTTGCAGTAATGGTACCAGCCTCTTTCTGACAGGTTCGGCACGTTGGTAATCTGATGTCTGTTCACGCCGAGCACCATCCAGCGAAGACGCTTTGCTAGTTGCTCGAAGGCGGGATGTCCGCGGTAGATTTCACGATTATCTACAAACAAAACTGCCATTAGACATTGTTTGTTTGTTTGTTTGTTTTAACGCCTGTAAATCTTGACCAGATTGATAATTTTTTTATTTTTTGCGTTTGTAAGGCTAGGCCTTGATCAAAAAATAATAACTTACGCCCGAAAGGGAATGCTCAAACACTATTAAATTTTGAGAGCTGCTCAAGTATCATACTGTCGCGTTGAACGTCCACGATACAGTGACAGCATCACACATAAACAGCTTACAAAATCGAGTAGCGTTTGAGTATTCGGGCATTAGCCATATAATACAAGTGAACAATAGTAGATTGTATCACAAGGGAGCAAAATAATATTTTTACGGTGAGGGCGATTTTTTAGGATTCTAGTGTATACGGAGTGTGTAGTGTAATACGGAGAGAGGGAGTCAAAGTACATCGCCCGAGCCAAAAATATGTTTGCGCCCGAATGATACACTCTACTTTTCATATCGCTCTATGAGAAATTTATTTCATCCGATGATTGCGTTTATTCCTACCAGCCAGTGTTTTATTTTTTTATAATATGTGCACTCGGCATGACCGTATTGTTTTGTTCCGAATTTGAAACTCATTATTGCCCGCTAAAAAACCCTATCGGAAAAGACTTACTTCGGTCCCCCTTTTGAGGCAGCAAAGTTGAACATTTCGAAAAGAAGGGATGAAAAATATCCTAAGCACTGTACCGAACATAAACTCTTGTCCATCACCTATAGGTCGCGTCATGCCGTGATGAACGCTGTCGGTAGCTGCGCTTGCGGCTCCGACACGCGTGTCCGCGCACGCGATTGGTTCGTTGGCTCCCCGTGTTGCGCAAATTTACTGTCTCCGCTCTCCTCCAGCGTTCTTTTTATATGACGCGATCTGTACTTACCAAAATCATCGTAGATCTCAGGCAGCAGGAACAGGTTGATAGGCATCCCACACGCGTCCACGCTGTACGCCTTGCAGACGTTGTCAACATTCAACCCGTTCTTGTTTGTGTCACTGTACATGTACATCCCGGAGTTTAGTTGGAGGTTAGACTTTTGAAACGCCTTCCTGAAACAAATTGTTTTATACTGTAGTTTGATTCGAGAATCTCCGACACCAAGGTGTGTAGGGTTGTATTGACCCACAAAATATGAACCTACTAATGTCATTAGTAGGAAAAGGCGTTCAATTGCCTAATTGCACGGCAGGAATGGGTTCGAATCACATGTGAAGTTTTTGCTAATGGGTAGGACATAATAAGGGTCCAAACATACAGGTAACAAACTTTCTGACAGTGCTCATGATTTCGTGACAAATCTTAAGACGATACCTCGGTGACCGCTAGCGCCATTTAAAAATCATTATTCACTGAAAACACAAGTTATCAAAAATCCGTGTTATGTAATTAAGGTTCTTGATCTGAAGTTTATTTTAAACATATTAAATTATTAAATTATAATTCCCTATATTTACAAATTGCATTATTGCTTAAAACGGCCACTTTTAGCAGTTTTGCAATTTGTAACTATATGGAACTATAATTTAATAATTGAAACTTCAGATCCAGAACCATATATACAGTAGAGGGATTTTTGATAACTTGTGTTTTCAGTGTATAATGATTTTTAAATGACGGTGGCGCTAGTGTTCACCGAGGTATCACCTTAATATCCAGCATAATCTGTTAAAATATCTACGTCAATGACTTGAGAAAGTTTTATCAAATAATAATCCGAAAATTTGTAAATCTTAGCTCTGATAACAATTACCAGTTGGTGTGAGATAAGAAACAAGTGTTGTTGAATTTAATAATAAAATACAGAAGGATGATTCGATTGTATGTAAAATGGGCTACTAGAAAACTAGCTTTCGCCCGCGGCTTAGCCCGCGTAAATTTCCCACGGGTACAGTACTTTTTCCCGGGATGAAAAGTATCATATGTCCTTCTCAATACTTCTCATCTGTATGCAAAATTTTAGGAAGATTGGTGCAGTAGATATGGTGTGAGCTTTCACAAACAACCAAACAAACTCACTTTCGCATTTATAATATTAGTATGAAATATATATTTTGTTAGTTAAGTATTTTCTATGTGACCCACTGTAGTTCTACAGAATCTAATAAAGAATTGAATCCACAGTCAGCCAAGTTTCTGTGGATTTAATACTAGCTGTTGGCCGCGGCTCCGCTCATGGGGACTCAGTTATATCGCGCTCAAAAGTCCTTTGTTAGTTACAGTAGTTAACGTTTTAATAATACACATTTATTTGATCAAAATAAGCGGGTACAATGCTAAAGTGATACAATTCTTGAAGCGCCACCTATTCACAAGAAAAAGAACGAATCATTTTTCTTAGGGGAAACCGAACGGGAATCCGTAGTACTAACCTATAAAGGTCCTGCATACAACGCACGGCGTCAGTGGTGAAGTCCTCCAGTTGACAGCGGTTGTGAACCATCAACAAGTGAGGGCTGGATGAGGAAGAACTGGATTCCGATGGCTCCTGACTGACGGTGTTAGAGGCAGATAGCGAGGGCTTGAGCATCTCCGCCGCTTGGATGTATCTGTTGAATGAAAAAAATTAGTCTAAAAATTAACAAATAAAAAAATAAAAAATAATTGCCATTCAATATGGCAATGCCGCCAGCCTTCTTGGTACATTACCTTTAACGGGACTGTACAGTTGAAGTTAATAATTTATTTGTTTATTTTTACTATTATTATTTTTAAGTACAAATAAAAAAATGATTTCTTTTTAGTTACATTGACGTAATCGTTACCACGCCAGTCCGCTAATTAGCTTTTATCAGATCCTATTTATTATGATACTAGCTGTTGCCTGGTGCTCGGTTCCATAAGTCTAATCAATCTCCGTTCCAAATTTCAGACAAATCGGCTCAGTCGTTTTTCTGTGAAAGAGTAACAAACATCCATACTAACTTTCGGTTTTATAATATTGGCAGGAAGTAGGATTGAAATTGTAGCAATTAATTTTCATGGTTGTTTATTTATTTATATTCTTAGACACACTCACACTCAGTTTGGAGATTGTATATTGCCCAATCAGTGTCTATTGCTGTTTTTTTTTAATTAGGAAATTTTGTTTTTGTCATACCTGATAAAGTTGTAATCCGCAAACCAGTCCTGTACAGCGATCAACACATGGCATATAGCCATCAAGAACGAGGTTATCTGCAAGCAATCCACGGTCACAACATTAGCACTCCTGGCCGTGATGGGATTGGTGTTCGATTCCTCGATGAGGGACGGGGAACATAATGCTTGGCAGTCTAGCAGGATCACACGGTCTTGGGTTACGTACATGTCTACACCTGAAAGGAAATAAGTTATTAACAAAAAAAAATATTTTTGGCACAAGCTAGGGTTCCATTGTGGTTAGGACATGACAGGCTTGAATAACCTGATTGTTTGATAATAAAAAAGTATTGCAAAGTCTCCTTATAGATGTCACATATGCCGCTTGAATAACCTGATAAAAATAGTAAAGTCCCCATGTCCGCACAATAAACCTGTTCTTTGGTTGTGAGTATTCATGCATTTATCGTTATTGTGTAATGCTCTGCAAAAGAATATCTATACATTCCTCTGATAAACCTCAGATAAAAGGTGACAGTTTTTGACATATGAAATTAATGCATAATTAATGTCATTATCTGATAAAGGCCTTTGTGGATTTAACTTGCAGCAAGCTAAAGTTTTTAATAAATAAATGACTCACCTCTAGTACAATGGACGCCTCTCTCAATCTGCTGTATATCTTGCATTTTGAACTTAAACCCGTTGGATGACCTCTCATTTTCAGACAAATCTAGCGACTCCACCTGGTTTTCAATGGTTGTCATCTCATTCGACCCTTCGTATCCCTCAGCCAGCTCGTGGGATTTCTGTATCTGCCTGCAAAGGTCTGGAGTATGCTTGCTTTGTGCTATCAAGTTCAGGATCATTGACTTCCCAACACCTTGGGTACCTGTAAAACAAAAGCAATTAATACTAACAAAAAAATAATATTCAAAATTTCAGTTATTTTTTATTTACCAGTAATACTAGTTGCACACCGCTGTGTTACCCACAGTTTATCATATACAGCAGCACCATCTACTTTATAAAGTTTCTAGTCTAGTTTGATTATCAGACTTTTTGACTAGACCTACGGGAATCGCGTACTTTTCGGTATAAAAGGTACCCAATGTGTTAATCTAAATTACAGTCACCTACCTCCAAACTAAATTTCATAAAAAATAGCCCAGCTGTATGAGAAAAAACAAACATACAAACTTTTGTCATAATAATATTAGTGGGATGGGAATTGGGATAGTGAAAAGTGGGATATTAAGATATTGTATATGGTTCGCATCTGTGCTAAACCAAGGTAGGAATTAATACACACTTTCAACATATACATACCAACAATGCCTACAACAAGATAATTGGTGCTGGAATCATGAAGGAACTCCAGGGCAGCATTATTGAACTCTAAGTTCTCATCTAAAAGCTTTATGGGGTTGGTCATCTGCTTCAACGGGGGACATATCTTTTCTGAAATTAAATATGTACTTATAAATTAGTTTATAGACATTTCCTGACAATGTCAATATATCTTTAGAGCAGTAAATGGTCCCAGATTGGCCACACACTCAACCAGTTGTGTTGGGTAAACATATTCCGAGACATAACAAACGTTTGTAAATTATTACGAAAAGGTTAGGCTTTAACACATTACCAGAAGACACATGTGTGTCTGCTAACACTATATCATTGCTATAGCAGTTACAACAAAACTTCTTTTATCTTCAAAAACGTCTGTGAACAAGATAAGAAAGTAGATAGGCCATTAGAAGGCCAAGCTAATAGTTGTTTTCCTATAGAGCAAACTGAGATCAAATTATTCTGGTACAGTGGAATATTGGAAGGTACTTACTACCTTAGGTGGGGTTATAAATTTCTAGTGGCCTACCTCACTGAGGATTAATCACACAAATGGCCTGTCAGAAACAATTTTAATTATATAGTATGTAAATCACTAGAGAAACAGAAAACTACCAGTTTGTTTCTTGTCCTTGTTCTCATTTTGGGCAATTTTGCACGGATGTGGCCCATCACCTTCAGATGTTGTCGTCTTCTTAGGACTTTGAGGGCGATCATCTTTTGGGGTACTCTGTTCGCGTGTTTTTAGAATTATTGTAGGTGCTTTTTCTTTCTCCTTCTCTTTCGGTTGATCCTTTGTCTCTCGATCAGATTTCAAAATTACTGGTCTTCGTGGTGTTGTAGTTTCCTGTGAATTATTAAGATATTATGAGGTGCACCTTATGTCTGTTTGCCTCCTAAATAGTATAAAAATAAATGTTATATAATTTAAGTAAGTACGTATCAAGTAAAAATGTGAGAAAAAGGAAAAAGTAAATGATTAACAATGTTAAGCATATTGTAGGTGAAATTAGCAGGTAGGTTTGCGAATGACTTACCTTACTAGGATATACTTTCTTTTTCTTGTCAGACATCTTTTATTATTGAAATTTTATTAATTATTTTGTTAATAAAACCTCACATTAAATATAACAAACGCAAAAATAATTTGTAAACAATTCCATTTCATTTACTCAATCACAAACTAAATAGAGATTATTCAATTACAGAGGTTACATATTTCGTGTTTTTTTTCGTTTATAAATATGTATAATCAAAATGACAGTATTGACTTATATTGACAGTGACAGTAGAAGTCAAAGGTAGAAGTGCTGTACGATACGAACAGCAGTGTATCGTAATCGATACAGAAGTTATCGATTAAGAATTTATTAAACGAATCTCCATATTGGCACATTGAGTTTTTCTATTTTTGACGTGACAACGTGTAATAAAATAACTCGATACTACAAGCAGAGTGCATGCATAAAAAAGATGACGTCGTTGTCTTGTTACGCTCATTGTCGCCGTCCGGCAAGAGCGCGGAACGAACGAGAGAGAGGTATGAATATGATCGTCTCGCTCGAGCGATCGGCTCGCACCTATATTCTTAAACGTTGCCTCATAGGTCTCCTCCACTCAACCTCATTCGAGGACGCCTCAAGGAAGTCCTCCAACTTTCCTTGAAAACGGTATTCTTAATTGTTTCCTTGTGCAAACTCCAGTGAGGATGAGTCAAGGAATGACGTTCCGTTTCATTTCTGTATGTTGGTAAACCACTAACTTTTTGACGTAAAGAGTTTTTGACATATTTTCTTTTTCAATTTTAGCTTACTGGCATAAGCTTACTTACTTAGATTTATTATAAAACAACAAAATACTTAATACACAAAGAACTTATTACAGTGGGTACAAGTTCTTTTTAATCTGGTCCTCAATAAATGCACCTACTTTTCGTTAAATGAAACGTTCAAGGCTTCCATAAAGTACCTCTTGACCAACCTTATATTTTGACAGTTCGTTCCTCACCTCCATTGAGTAATTTCCTTAACCTTTTCGCTCGGAGCGATTACGTTTTGACGACATCCTTTCGCTCGCGAGCGTGTCATGGCGGACTTCGAAAAAATTTACGACGTTGCAAAACTGATTTGTTTATTTTTTTTACGCAAATATATTTGCTGAAACTTCGTGGGATTAATCCTGAATATATAAAATATATAATTTAACAACATTAACAGAAGTGTTCACATGAAAAATAATACAAAAATGTATAATTGAAATTGAGATTTGATCAAAACATGCGCTTTCCAATATTTGCACTTATAAAATCGATGATAGCTAAAAAATCGATATATTTATATGTCTATGTGATTATCAGATCCCAAGGTGCATGCATGCATGCAGAAAATCACTGAAGTATCCGGAAAAACCCCAGTGGTTTATGGTATACTATTATGTAAAATATTTGTTTTATTTTTTTGTTTGTCAGTAATAAATAATAAAAAAAAAAAAAAAAAAAGGTATGAATAAGAACACTGAACACCCATATTCTCAATCGTTTCCTCATAGGTTGCCTCCACTCAACCTCATTCGAGGACGCCTCAAGGAAGTCCTCCAACTTTCCTTGAAAACGGTATTCTTAAATTGTTTCCTTCAGCAAACTCCAGTGAGGATGAGTCAAAGAATGACGTTCCGTTTCATCTCTGTATGTTGGTAAACCACTTAACATTTTGACGTAAAGAGAGTTTTTGACATCGTTTCTTTTTTAATTTTAGCTTACTGGCATAGATTTATTATAAAACAGCAAAATACATAATACACAAAGAACTTATTATAGTAGGTGTAAGTTCTTTTAAATCTGGTCCTCAATAAAAGCACCTACTTTTCGTAAACGAAACGTTCGAGGCTTCCTTAAGGTACCTCTTGACCAACCATATATTTTGACAGTTCGTTCCTCACCTCCATTGAGTAATTTCCTTAAGGTGAGGAAGCTAGTGTCAACTATGAATACCATTAAGGTCGAGTGAGGATGAGTGGAGTTTAAGGAAACGTTTGAGAATATGGGTGTCAGTTCGGTTCATGCTGCTATCTTCCACTCCTTCTGTGTATTATACTACTGTAATAGTTAACGTTATTGTTATACAGTAGAACGAGATAAATAAAAGATGATATTAGAAATTATAATTTCTACTACTACAGTGTAGCAATCTATACTGTACTGGCAGATGTCAAGCGAAAGAGGATCAACAACTGCTAGTCAAGCCATTTATAGAGCACTCGGGGACGCCGCGGTGAGGGGAGGTGGTCCAGCTGCAGGGGCTGGTAGTGTCAGCAGCGCCACAAATGTTGTCAAACTATCGTCCGTAAATTGACTTTACAGACAACAAATTTTTATTTTGAATTTTTGGTAGTCTTAAAGTTTCTTTTTAATACCTCTGATCAAGCATTTACCAAATTATTTTGCGTGCTTCCGCCACCATGCATCATGTTCATGCAAACTACTGCCGCGCCGGCCGGCGCCCACGCACACTACTGTTAGTCCCAGCATGCCCGCCACCATTAGTTTGCACACACCTCCCTTGCGACATGTGTCACATTCGCACAAAATAAAAGTATATTTTGTGCGAATGTGACTTGCTTGACTAATCCACAACCAAAAAAATCTTTTCCACGACATAAATACTGACATTGATACAGGGTGTCGATTCTGCTAACGTTAAGTCACAATCGTGTCAAAATAGTGTTTTAATTGTTCTGCTTTTTTACACACTAGTTACAAAAAATGTATATTTTTTTTGCATCACTTCTGATAGCCACAACCCACACTACATTCACATCACATCATACTGTCATAATTCTTGTAAATAGTGTGTAAAAAGCACTACAATTGAAACACTATTTTGACACGATTTTGACTTACCGTTAGCAGAATCGACGCCCAGTTTTGACATTTACAATGACAAACCAAATAAACAGCAAGCAATGACACACTCAAGTCATTCGAGTGGTTTGGATTCCGATTTCATTTTTGATTTTTGCGTGCTTTCTGCTTTGGTATTATAAAATCTAAAACGCGCACATTAACCAATTTGTCTAAAATGATTGAATTAAGGAACTTACTCTGGTGTTCGTTTATCTATTTAATATTGGTGGTTTCATCGAATGTGGCTCAAGATACTTGTGTGCAAAAAAGTTCATGCAGGTGCATTTTCCCCAATGGCACTGGTATAGACCTTACACCCACAGTGACGAATAACTTTTACCAAGCTACTTATAACAGATTAGAAATGAATAATACTCAAACGAAGCTTTACACATATTTTTATCATCCCTGCTATGACGTTATGCCCGGTTTCAATTCTACCACCGACACCTGTAAGAAGCCCCTGACTGTAAGTTTTTATCATACCTGTTCTCTTGTTTTATTCTGGTATTTTTAAGTTAGTTTTATTCTCACCTTCATCGCACTTTATCAAGAATTTTGACCAATTGGTGAAGAAATATTCCTTTGTTGACTTGAATTGTCAAAAATTGATGATAAGATTTGGTTGTCTAACTACATGTGAATGTGTAATGTGTGCTATCACCATCTCTCTCATCTGGTTTTTTTGAATGACAAAAATATCAGGGAAATTACAAAATAAATGTCAAAGGCATATTGGAATATTTAAGGAAGCGAGGTATGTAAGGATCTTAGCCAATGGAAATCTATAGTCTCTGCGTGATGATATGTATGTATGTTATATAATAGTTACCTTAAGTACATATAAGATGTATTATTTTAATCAATTTTAATAATTGTCTATGTTTTCAGTTGGCACGCCAGTCATACACATTTACATTGTTAACAAATACAACAACCACAAACACTTATATCCTAGGAAATGAGTTTTGCGAGTACCTTGGGACTTCCAACAAGAGCATCTTCTCCAGTGATGGACACTCAATGATGTCCATTATTTATGACAACTCACCATCGTAAGTATCTAAATCTGAAATCTATACTAAATATTATAAAGCTGAAGAGTTTGTTTTTTTGAACACTTAAAACTTGGGAACTACTGGTCGGATTTGAAAAATTCTTTTTGCATATGATAGCTTGATTATTGGGGAATGTTATAAGCTATAGTACATACACACCAAGGGCAAGTAAAACCGCAGAGAACAGCTAGTTCAACAAAAACAAGATCAAAGAATCCAAAACTACGATGCAATGGTTTATTTGAAACTCAGAGGTCCACCAACATCTGGATGTAGCAATGGTAAAGGATGAAGTAAAATCTTTTGGCCAGAATTACAAGCTCAGGCTACATAATGATCCAAACTAACTGGCATCACAGCTCACCATACCAGAATGCTCTCACCGGCTGAAGCGCCGCAGAATCCTTGGACTGGGGAGCCTCACATAGGCTGCCATGTATAATAGTTATTCCTAAAGGGGAAACTTCAACGTGTCCAATCATGCAACACATGAGCTCATAGCCAGAAAGGCCGTTGCAAGATTAAAAGAGAGAAAAAATATCTGAAATTGATTTATGGCTGTCACCAACACTGATGTCTTGACTAAATCCCATCCCATCTCATCCCAATCCCAACTAATATTATAGATTCAAAAGTGAGTTTGTTTGTTTGTTATGCTTTCACACCGGATATAATACTGAACTAATCTTGTAAGGTGCATATACATAGAAGTATTGAGAAGGACATAGCAGTGACGTGCACAGACATTTTCCTTAGGGTAGGCATAAACCTACCTAGACCAGAACTATTTCTAGTTTAATTTATACTTATAATTTAAGTATATTTGAGTTACAACTAAAACAGTAACGAACAAGAAGATAATAAAATTAAAATATATTGATCATGTAGGTACCTACCTACTAAGGCCCTTAAAATATTTACGAGACGAGTTTTGGAAAAGCATAGCAAACATATTAATTCGAAAATAATATTAAATAATGTTGTTATTAGCTTACCCTTCACTTCTACTGAATCCAATCAATCCGGTTGATAACGTCCATTTATTATTATTGCCATTTTTTCGTCAAAAGGAACATCACTTAGTGCATCATTTTATAGTTTTTGTAAACAAACACTCGGTTTACCACAATCACATGAAAATTTTGACATTTTAAACTATAACTGAGTAAATTTGTTAAAAATAAAAGTTCTATCTTTTGATCTCATTGTAAACAATGCACATTGCAATTATCAATTAATTAATCCAAATTAAACATTCAAAACAAACAAATGCATGCAAGCAAAGCAAACATATTGTTGATTTCGATACGGAAATAAAAATATAACCCTACGGTATTGGGAATGTTAACTTGTTTCCATAAAGTCTTCAAGTCTATGCGTTTTTAAATTTGCAGCATTACTCGTTTAATATCCAATAGACACAGTTATCATGTTGCTGCAATCGATGGTAATCACTAATCAGATTGAAGTATGTGTAACGCGTAATTCTAATTGGCCATAACAAAAGTGAGAGCGAGATGAAATGCCATTTCATAGCATTTTGTTTCATCTATAGTGGAGGTCTGAAATTTACTCACACAGGCGTGATTTACCGCATATGTGTCTGTTCATGTAAGTTTTTTACTTGCACTACTACACGAGCAAAAGCCCATCTATACATACTACATAGTGATTTCTTAGTGAGAGTAGTAAACTTCAGACGTTTTACTAAAAAGCTGGCCGCCTAGCGGCGCCTACGGGCCGGCGCGCCGGGTGTTCGCGCGAATTACTAGATGGCGTTGTTAAGAATTCAATATCTTGTATGAAAAATATTTATTATTATATTTATTGATGATATAAAAAAAATATTTATTATTTATTACAAGTACAGGGTAGGCAACGTCTAAACGTCTTTATGATATGCACGCCACTGGGACATAGGGTACCTTTTATCCTGAGAAAAAGCATTATTCACAAGAGAAATGCATATGAATGAAGCTGTGGGCAAAAGTTAGTTCAAAATATTTTTTATCAGATATTTTTTTATTAGAGGTTACTAACACTTTTAAAACAATAAAAAAACTATTGTTATGTGAATATTAGTAATAGTACTTAAGGTGATACCTCGGTGAACACTAGCGCCACCGTCATTTAAAAATCATTACTCACTGAAAACACAAGTTATCAAAAATTCCTCTGCTGTAATTAAGGTTCTAGATCTGAAGTAAATTTTAAACATATTAAATTATTAAATTATAGTTCCATATAGTTACAAATTGCAAAACTGCTAAAAGTGGCCGTTTTAAGCATTAATGCAATTTGTAACTATAGGGAATTATAATTTAATATGTTTAAAATTAACTTCAGATCCAGAACCTTAATTTCAGCAGAGGAATTTTTGATAACTTTTGTTTTCAGTGAGTAATGATTTTTAAATGACGGTGGCGCTAGTGTTCACCGAGGTATCACCTTAAGTAACGAGGGTGCGACGGAGTTGTGTAGAACAGTGGGCAGTCTTCTTTGACTTTGTAAGGTTTGTTTCTTATATGAGTCATCAGTCATGGTTTTTAAATGTGTCTAAGTGGTTGTGAAAGTGGATTGTTTTTCTTGGAACCTTTTCTATGGTAAAAAGTTCTTTTACAGATACCTCTGTGCTTAACTTTCATTCATCCAAAATAAAAACTTTCGTAATTAACTAATATTAGTTATATATTAGATAAGTATATAAACTTGATCATTTTAGGCAAGTATTGTTAAAATATTCAAATGAATTTAGATAATGAATGTAATCATTAAAGTTGTTAAACTGGTTTGGAAACCTATGTCGTAACCATAAGAATCCTTGCGCGTTTTATTATTAGATTGTGGTTTCATTATTGTTTTTTTAAGATATGTGTATCACTACACTTCGTAGTAACATAGTTAATATCGATAGATACTGTATTGCAGTCAGTAGACTTTGTCAGATGCCTTTAGCCAGCTAGAAAAATCTGACAGTGTTGTCGATTAGAACACCTGGAACATGTTCCTATTGGTTTGTTAACCCTCTAAAAAAGGTCACCAAGTCTAGAACCTAGGATATTAGTAACTGGTTTCGAAAGAAGATCGTATTTGCTTCCTTCTCAATCAGTTACAAATCAGCAGTTTCGATAGCGGCCGAAGGGACATATTAGCTTAAAAATAATCAACTTAGTTTTTGTCGTATTCTATATAGTGTTTTATTTCATGGTCGCCTATAATCTATACTAATATTATAAATAGGAAAGATTTAATCGGTTTTTGTTTGTTTGCTTCGAACATGCTTCAAAACTACTGGGCCGATTTGAATAATTCTTTAACTGTTGGAAAGCCACACTATTCCCCAGTAGCATAAGCTATGTGTGTACCACGGTCGAAGCCGGGATGGACTGCTAGTAGATTAATATAAGGCTGACATATTTGAAAAAAAAAACAAACATAAGAAAAGGGTAATCATTTATATATTTTTTTTAAATTTTCAGTGACAACATAGTGTTACTCATGTGCTCGGAGAAAGGAAAAGACACTCTTGTAGTTTACTCTACAGAAGACCCAAATAACATTGTAAGTTTTTGTTTAGTTTATATAAGACAAATATTTTTTTAAACTGTATAAGTAAACAACATAAGTATAAAACAATAGAAAGTAAATCTGTGCCCCTAGTATGAGTTTTTCTTAATGCAGACGCTAGCGACTGCGTTAGGATTTTGTATGGAATTTCTTAGTTGCCATACTATCCGCCAGAGGCGCTGTACAGGATTGCCATACTAAATCGCTAACGCAGTCGCTAGCGTCTGAAAAAGAAAAACTCATACTAGGGGCACAGACTTACCTTTTTATAATGTTTTTTTACAGACTCTAGCATTCTACTCAAAGCATGCTTGTTTGAAGACCTTAGAGGAGCCTGGCAGGTCACTAGGATCGACTCTTCTGATAATTTTCTTCTGTCTGGTCATATTCTACCTGGTGTTAGGAGTATGCACCAAGAAGTTCCTGATGGGAGCCACTGGAATAGAAGTCATACCCAATTTGGCGTTCTGGTCTGATCTGCCCAATTTAGTGAAGGTAAGTTGTAAAAGTCGATTTCGACCGGATATTTGCATATCGCTACGCGCTTGCCTACGCTTACTGCATTTTAATATTTGTAATGTATGGATTTGTATGAGACATGCATGACACATGCTTTATTTTTCTAGCAGGCAATCAGTCGGGCGGCGCTCGCCGTTGCTTTACAGAGTAGTTTACGAACACTTTTCTAGCTCTAGGATTTATTTATCATGACTACATAGTATAAAACAAAGTCGCTTTCTCTGTCCCTATGTCCCTTTGTATGCTTAAATCTTTAAAACTAGGCAAGGGTTTTTGATGCGGTTTTTTAAATAGATAGAGTTCAAGAGGAAGGTTTTTATGCCCATACGAAGCCTGGGCGGGTCGCTAGTTTAACTTTATTACACAATTGTAAACGGCGTACTTAAAACTTGAGGCTCTTTCTATAATTTCTGTAGTTTCTATTGGATTCGTTTGTAAAAACTGCTTTTGTAATCAAAATGTTTTTTTTTAGGACGGCTGGGCTTTCGCTATCAACGGATTCAAACTGCCGGCGCGATCCAACCAGATGAGTTCTCCTGACCCCAACAGCTACGATAGCATATAACATCAACCAGAGGCGGCCATCTCTGAAGGACAACTGGTCTTGCTCGAATAAAGGTCGCGATCTCATTTTTGTACTGAAAGGCGCGCTCTAAATGTTCATTGATCTATATTTGCATTAGTCGTAGTTGCAGCAAAAAACACATTATATGGTTCTAAGGTTGTAGTACTTTAGATACATTTTGCAATGGCTTGTATGCGGTTCATGTGACACTGAAAAAAGAAAAATCAAGAATATAACTTTGTGTCATTTGCTTGTCATGGTAAAATTTTATAGCATGATAAAAAAAACTGAATTAACTATAGTTTTTTGCTGTGTATCAAAATATTTTTAAAGATCGCTATGACCTTAGTTAGTAGTGAAATAGTAAAAAATTCGTAAAATTTTTGAATAACCAAATGTATATTATCTTTTTGCTGTAAACAAATGCTTTACATATGTTTCTTTGTATCTATGTCTACTGGATTTCACATTACGAAACGGTTGCGAGAGTTATGGTTCTATCCACAATAAGGGCGTACAGTTTTTATCTCTACCACAGATGGCGCTAGTGATATTTCAGGGCCAAAAGCGGCTGTCAGTTCAAGACAAAAATAAGTGTCTATTAAATTGTTTGACTTAACGATGGGGCCATAAAAATAAGAATTGTCTATTAAATTGAAGTGATCATAATCTTGTAGCGCCATCTATTAGCACAAAAAAGAACAAATACCTTTTTCTAAGACAATGCAAGCCTATGGTTCTAATTATCTGTACTGTATAGACATATAATATTATGTACAGCTTACGGTGTATTGTGAAATTAACTTGGAAATTTGCGGCGTTACTTCGGAAGGCGCAAGACTCAAATTAAAGCCTGACTGACATACGTTTTTTATACAATTGCGTTAACAGTCAACAATATGGTGTCACTGTCCAAGTAATTTCCCTGTCTCTCCCACCGTTCAAACCGGAATAAAAAAGGACTGCTGTTTTGGCGGCAAAAATATGTAAGAGTGGTTCTGGAAATCTTTAAAGCTTAGTTTTTATCGAATATTGAAGAAGGGATGTCTTTCAAGCTATACGTACATATATGAGCGTAATAGCATGACTCCTACTGCTTTTCTATATAAAAGCTTATGTAGTAGCAATAAGTTCGTTATTTCACTGATGTTTTCATTCGACCAGAGTTTGCGGTCGGTTGCTATTCTGCGCCATCGAACAATGCCGAGTTAACTTATAAACGTGGTACTACTGTATGTCGGTTTTTTTGCCGCGAACGGATTCGTCTTAATTGTGTGATTACTGGGTATTTTAAGACAGCTTGTTTTCTTTCTTATTTGATATCAGGAATGGAAAACGGTATTTTTGAGACAAAATATCGGTTTTTAACCTAGTAAATAAACATAGCGGTCGATTTTAGGGTTAAGACCGTTATTTAAAACCGTAAAAGTCGTCTGAGGGAATCGCCGAATGGGGAAATCATGACATAGGCGATGCGGCTAGCAACCCTTCACTATTGATTACCTGTTTCAACTACCATTATGCTAAACGTGGCCTAAGGTCTTATGGCTCTAGGCTCTGTCTACCCCGTATGGGATAAAGACGTGATTATGTATGTATGTATGTGATATGTATGTATGTATGTACCGTTATTTTTCGGTATATACCGATTAAGCTGTAAAGATGTATGGGCAGAAAAACGAATAGGTTTACGACGAAGTTTCTGATTCCTGTATAATATGCTTGGCTTAGGCGTCAATTTTAGGCAGCGAAAAATTCTGCCTTGCCCGAGATTTCTGCTTTTAATATTTTTTGTTTGTTCTGGCAAATTGCTGCAAAATTGTCAGCCACTCGGGCAATGCCGAGTATTTCGTTGCCCAAATTGCCATAACCCTATACTTGTTTCGGCAATTTACGTAGAATAGGGACGGTTTTGATTTAAGATTACTCGGGTCACGTTGCACATTTTTTCATTAGTGTGATTTAAAAGTTTTGTTAATTTTTAAAAATATTTTTAATATAATATTTCTTATATTTTTTAAGTAGAATTAGAATTTACTCACGTTTTGTTCCCAGTGAAATTATATTATTTACTTGCTCAGTTTTAAAATAACAAAAAATATCTTCCATTGATATATATGAGTAGAATAAATAAACGGGATGCGGAACTATATATTTTCCATAGTTATGAATTTGTAAAAAGAATGAACATGTTTGATGTGCCAAATGAATCTCCAAAACAATGCCTATAGTATGAAATATTATGACCATGCAATCCTTAGAAGCTATTTTTAATTTCAATCTGGCCTGGACTTACAAAATTGACTTTTATTGCTTCCGTCATATGGCCATATTCTATGCTTGCTTGCTAAGAATAGAACATTGTAATAAAACTTACCTTTCCTCTTTATATAGTACGTAATGGCTGTATTATAGCTTTTTTTAATCATACATATTTCAAATATATAATATAGATAACTAACAATATTTGATACGTCTTTAAAATCATATGTATCTATTACTGTTTTTCAAAGACATTATTGTAATGTAATGAAGTGCACTTTATCTTGCTAGAAATTATATTTAAAAGCATGGAAATGCAATATAAAGACTCAATAATGTCTTAACTATAGGACTTGATATATGTTTACCCTATATGTGGGTAAAATATACGATTACTTGTAAATTTTACTTATTTACAAATAAAAAATGCAAAACAGTTTATAACTATGTAATAACTTTTATAATGACATATCCAAAATCCTACACTGTTACATAAAATATAATGAAATAATATAATGGACCAAAAAAATCTTTTAGGTTTTTTTTTTTGTGAAAAAAATATTTTTATAAACATTTTATTTATCTCTTGGTAAATAGCTATACAATATTGTTTTTGTTTATTTGTTTTGTTGGCACAAAAATATATAATACGAGCCCATCTTTATTGTTTGTTCTATGCTTAGTTGTATTTTTATATTTTATTTGAATTTAAAATCATGTATGTTATTTTCGCTGAAATTAAATCGATCTTGTTAGTTTTAATGTAAAAAAAAAATATTGTCACTGAGGTTTTTCATAGGTACCTAATATTTTTTGTTCAAAATTCTGCTATAACTAGGCTTCACTATTTGTTCGTATCTCTGAATTACCATTGTCTTATATTCCACCGCCAACTGAAAGATTTATATAAAGTTTTACGTAAGATCCAATCATAAAAATGCCACAATTAAATTCTAATTTCTGATTGGCTGTGGAGATGTCAAGCGTCAAACATTGATCAATTGATGATCTTATTTCGGGATGAACTGCAAAAACATCTTTTTTTTTAATCAGTTATAAAAAAAATGTTTTTATGTTTATGTAAACGTTATATCCTAATTATTATTTGTTACGTAAGCAATCAATCTTTATGTTTTAAAACTTAAAAGCTTGCAATCCTTGTTACTCGAATATATATTTTGATGTCAATATGTTGTACACTAAGCGCATATAGGGCATGAATGGTTTGTTTGAGAGTATTTTCACTAGTCACCTCGTCCATTGCACATAAGTAAGTACATTTGTTTTTCACCAATGTTTGTAAGACGTTACGCCATCATACATACTTAATAAATTTGACGTATGACGACGTGTGTGTATACATTATATGTTACCGGCCAAACTCGATTTTAGAACAAATTAGTTTTTCCCAGGCCAAAGCAAAATGTCCCAAATTTCGGTTTTATTATTTTTACTTATAGTTTTCTTTTCGAAGCGACTCATAGGAGGTCGGTAGGTTAGGTTATGGTTATCTTGTGACCCCCTATATAAGCGAGCGAGCGTTCGACTTTTCTATATCACAAAAAGAAAAATCTAAATAGTTTGTTCTAAAATCGGGTTTATATTACAGAACAAGCAATTTTAACATCGCTCGTGCGCGGGCGCAAAACTTTTCCGTGCTCTGTGGTCGTATATTTCTCTCATTAAGACTGGTACATGCTGCTACTTTAAATAATTACCTTTTTTTTCATATAACCAGTCGTATTTGAAGTAAAACTACCAAACCGTTTTCTGGCAAGGAGTAGGTTTCGAATACTATGGAAACTGACTTTTTCAACTCGTGTACAGTGGGTCACACATACCTATGTGATTGTATTTTCTATAGAAAAGTAGCAAAGATGTAAGTATAAACTTACATCTTTGCGGAAGTCAAAGTTACAAGTAGTGGCGGAAGCACGGAAAGTAATTTGATAAATACTCGTACATGGTATACTTTTTTTATGACTCAATGTGAAAATTTGGTTGCTGTTATCACAAAATCTTCTCTTTGCCATAAAAACTTTCGAGTCCTCATCACGAATAAAAGCTGATTGCCGATGGCTTTATAACTAGTATCAGCTGACGACTGCGATATTTAAAAGGGTTTTCAAAACTTATAAATTATGTTTGGGATGGTCACCAGTTTATTTGATTATGTATGTATGATGTGTTGAACGACCAACGCTACACTTTAGTGATTTGTATTATTAAATAAACATGTTTGATCTACAATAGTTGTTTCTGTGTATAAAAGTTTACTTTAGAATAAAAACTAAAACAGTTTACATCACTTAAGTATTTTAATACAATTTAACACTTTTTGGTAATATTAAATTTAACATGACTATGTGGAGCAAGCGTCATCTCGTTTACAGTTGCACGTGTTTCAAGTCGAAGCCGAACTGAAATAAAAATAATTTTAGATGTTACTTGGGTACTTATAGGAAAAATGATCGAACAATTTACAGGCTCCATTGAAATTAGGATTGTGTTACCATAGCCTATAGTAGAAAAATTGTCTGAAAATCGACAGTTGCTCGCACCATCACGAGACGAATTGCGCATGCTAGCGACAATGCAATCTAGCGAATGTGTAGTAAACCTTAGATCATATAAGTAAACATGTCTTTGTTAATAGGTAATGGACAGAAAATCAAAGAATGATGGCGGAATTTGTACGAATAAAAAATTTAAATATAGAGAACTTAAAATAAATCGCATTAGTAAGAATACTTCACTAGTAACATGTTTACCACCACAAAAAAATTTTAAACCCCGGGGTTATTTTAATATTTCATTTTATAAAAGTCTACCTTTAGTTTCGTTTTCATTTGCCATTTTTAACACAACTGAAACATTATGTCACCCTGACAGTTGTTAGCATTGTCAAATCGATATTGACAGTTCATTATGGTAGGTTAGATTCATCGATTTAGTACCTGGGGGGGCTATACCATCTCTTAAAACCATGCAAGATCCAGTGAGTGAATGAGATGTCGCCTTACATGATGTATTGCGCTGTCCCGCTTTCTCACTGGATCTTGCATGGTTTTAAGAGATGGTAGTAAGCAACCTGGGGGGGTTACCATCAACTTTTTAAGTAGCAGGCTCACTATCAAATGGTTTACTACCATCTCTTAAAACCATACAAGAACGAGTGAGTAGGCGAGACAGGGTAACACAGTAAGACGTCATCTCCTTTCATCATGTATTACGCTTTAAGAGATGGTGCCTACCACCATCTCTAATAACCATGCAAGAACGACTGAGTAAGGGAGATGTCGCCTTACATCATGTATTGCGCTGTCTCACTTACTCACTGGATCTTGAATGGTTTTAAGAGACTGTATATAGTAACCTCCCTGGGGGCTTACTACCATCTTTTATAACCATGCAAGAACGATTGAGTAAGAGAGATGTCGCCTTACATCATGTATTACGCTGTCCAGATCCAATGAGTAAGTGAGACAGCGCAATACATGACGTAAGGCGACATCTCGCTTACTCACTGGATCTTGCATGGTTTTAGGAGATGGTGGTAGGCACCCTGGAATGTGTTCCTGAGCCACACAAATTATGTAACAAATGCACTTATTTTTTGTATATCTTTCGTACAAATTCTACTACTTAAAATGAATATTTTTCTTAATACAAAAAATAAATAATTTCACTGTTAGTTTGGTGTAAGATTTTGTTTGGCGTCGAATTGGCCAAACAAAGAAAAAATTGCCACGTTGACAGAGACAGAAATATAAAAAATATTGTTGGTCCTTTTCTTACTCATGGACTTCCCTATTACGCCATCTCACTTTTTTACCAAGTAAAAATTAATTGCTTAATCACAGGTACAACTACTTAATCTATGAACCTAACCTACCATAATGAACTGTCAATACCGTTTTGACAATGCTAACAACTGTAAGGTTGACATTATGTTTCAGTTGCGACAATAATGCCGAATGAAAACGAAGCTAAAGGTTGACTTAAAAAAAAAAAAAAAAACCCCGGGGTTTAAATTTTTTTTTTGGTGGCAAACATGTTACTAGTTAAGTATTCTTACTAATTCGATTTATTTTATGTTCTCTGTATTTCATTTTTTTATTCGTACAAACGATGTATGGAGTTTCGCCATGACTCTTTCAGCGATTTTTTACGGCACAGATTATAGAATGCTGAAATTAATGAAACATCATTTCAGCCACAAGAAGTCCTACTTACTTCTGAACTCCTTTATAGATTTTCATATAATGACCGTTTAAAAATACGGCCCGCATTCAGTCTTACTACGACTTTAATAAAGTCGTCGGACCATCTGGTTGCAGAGATGATTCTCTTGATGGCAATCTGTAGGTAGGTGGATAGAAGTTCCACGCTACATTTGACGATTAGCCTGCTACGAGATTTCATAAACGCGGACTCTAGCGACTCCGTTAGAGATTTTGTATGACAAATCTGTACAGCGCCCCTGGCGAATAGTAAGGCAACTACGAAAATCCATACAAAATCGCAACGTAGTCTGATATCTCGTGGAAGGCGCACAGAACCTTTTTGCCGAGAAATATCTAACGTAATTTTTTTTAACTCACCTTTGGTGCATGCTCTATGAGACAATGACCTATGAGGAAGGATCTCTCACACCCTGCAGCACCATCGTTGACTGGCTCATCATTCACTAGAAATATAATTGATTTACACGACTTTTGCCAAAGAGCATTTAATAATAAGTTACAAATAAACAAAAAAAAAAAAAACATACTGCGACTAAACGGCAGACTTAAAAAAAGGAAGACATTAAATACCCTAAATGTATGTGTATATTTGACAAGAGTGTATGTATGTATGTATGTAAAAACTTTATTGTACAGAAAGAACATTGATGATACAACATAGAACACTACAAAAGGCGGACTTATCCCTAACAGGGATGTGTGAAGAGTGATGAGTGTGAAGGAAGCGAGGGAGGTACATAGGTACCTCCCTCGTTTCCTTCACACTCTTCACACTTACATAGGTAAGGATCGTAGCCATGGAATTCTCTTTCTACATCTATGCTCTAGCCTCTGCCTACCCCTGCGGAAGACAGGCGTGATCATCAACCATCAATTCGTGTAGGCGTCACGGTCAATCGACCATGCACACCCTGGTGTCAGAGTTCTTTGGAACTGCCTCTCGGCCTCTGACGTGGTTCCTTTAACGACTACCAGATGGCAGCCGGGACCAACGGCTTAACGTGCCTTCCGAAGCACGGAATCATCTTTATTATCAGACAATCAGGTGATTCAAGCCTGCAATGCCCTAACCAAACTGGAAACAACTAAACAAAGTATGCTTCCCGTGGGAATCGAACCCACGACCCCCGGGTCTACAGGCAAACGCCGCGGAGGCAGAGGCAGGCGTGATGATATGTATGCACGTAAGTATGTATGTTTGTACTTATAAAGCTTACCCGGTCTACACGTGTCCATCAGTTTTTTAGCCCTTTCTTTTTTGTCTGTGTCGCTCTCGTACTCGCTGTCTATCATTTTCTCAGCGTTGTCAATATCGAATGTCCCGCTATCTGTTAACTAAAAGAATATTATTAGTTTTACTAGCTTTTGCCCGCGGCTTCACACGCATGATTTTCCCTCGGAAACAGTGTTTTGTCCCGAGATGAAAAGTACCCTATGTCCTCAGTACTTCTAACTATGTGTATGCGATATTTCAGGAAGATTGGTTCAGTAGATAAAGCGTGAAGAGGAAAAAACAAAAAAAATAAACTCACTTTCGCATTTATAGTATATTAGCACATTAGTAAGGATAGGATGATCTACAGCTTACGATCTACTTAAAGAAAAACCTCCAACCCACTGGACTTATCCTCTTCTTACGGCTTTGAATTATGCAATAGGTACCCGAGAGGCCATACACCACACCAGGCCCAGAAAAGATCTGTCCCATAGAAACTAACTGGCATATCTGCCAATCTTGGTTGTGGTTACAGTTTGGGTTAAAACCACGTTAAAACACCTTATCATAAACTAGCTGTTCCCCGCTGTTTCACTCGCCAATAGTATGTACTAAAGCCTATACCTAGTATAACCTTCCCCAAGAATCAGGCTTTCATATGCAAAAAGAATTTTGCAAATCCGACCAGCAGTTTAGTTACAAGTGTTCAAACAAACAACTAAACAAACTCTTCAGCTTTATCATATTACTAGCTGTTGCCCGCGGCTCCGCCCGCGTGGGACACGGTTATATCGCGCCCAAAAATAGCCTATGTTTGACCTCAGATCGTTAACTACATCCCTACCAAATTTCATCACAATCGGTCCAGCAGTTTAGCCGTGAAGAGGTGACAGACAGACAGACAGACAGATAGACAGACAGACAGACTTTCGCATTTATAATATTAGTATGGATATGGAAGTATGGATATGGATAGTATGGAAGTATGGATAGTATAGATAGAAAGGTGGCAAAAAGGAGATGAGTAGATGAGGGGTAGCTCTTCAAGTGACAGTTTGTGGGTCACATAGCGCGGAGAACCAATAGCCGATTTAGCAGAAAAGCTCTCAAATGGAGACCACGGCCGATAAGCGCAGCATCTCGGTCACCCACAGATCATGGCTATGTGAAAGGACGAGATGAAGGTGACAGGGAAGCGCTGAATGCAGGCCACTTTCAGCTAGTCATTTAAGAAATCTTTGAGTAAGGCCTATGTCCAGTAATAGTATAGACTGCCTGCGGCTAAATGATGCTGATAACCTTACCATATAGTTATAGTAGGAAGGACGCGGTTAGTAGGAGTAGGATGACAATGAATACCTAGTCGTAAACTGTCTGCATCACTATCACAACATAGTATAAAACAAAGTCGCTTTCTCTTTATCTATGTCCCTTTGTATGGTTAAATCTTTGCACTTCGCAAAGGATTTTGATGAAGTTTTTTTAATAGATAGAGTAATCACTCAAGAGGAAGGTTTTTATGCCTATGCGAAGCCAGGGCGGGTCGCTAGTTACCTATGTGTGTTAAGTTCATCTATGTATAATCTTGTAGCATACGTTGTAGCACATAAAGTATTTTTCATTTTTATATCCAGTAAGTAGGTAGTGATAGGTGTTAGAGGTACTTACCCATTTAGCTTTTTTGAAGACACAAGCCATCAAACATTTGACGTTTTCAGTCTCCGGAAGCTTATGTTTCTGCAGCATCATCATCTCCTCCGGAGCGATGGGATGCTCCTTGTTGCACTCCATCCCAAGCTGCATGAACCATTTTTTGATTTCTTCTGGGGAACGTGCCTAGAATTTGTTAAAAATTAGGTAAACTGTCTATCGTACCTAGTATTTCTTAACCGACTTCAAAAAAGATGGAGGTTACAATACAATACAAATACTCTTTATTGCACCACAAAATAATAAAATTACATAAATCAAGGTTCTCAATTCATCGAATGTTTTTTTATTACTTGGTGCCAATTTTACAAATTCGTTGACTTACTGCTCGCTCGTTAATTAGCATATTTTATTGAAATAATCGGCACCGACTTCAGATTTAATGTTTGATATGAAGCATATTTAAACAATAATGTAATAATTATTTCATCCTTTTTAGTTGAGTTATTGGAGTCGGTTTCGTTATTTTGGCAAAAACATTTATATTAAATCATTTGATGCGGTTTTTTTTAATAGATAGTTAAATAGATGGTTCAAGAGGAAGTTTTGTATGCACATGCGGTTGCTAGTAATTTATAAATTAAATAAAGTGTAACTTACATATGAAGACACAATAAAACAACCAACCAAAAACAGACGCAGTGACATGGCTTTCTACTTATAATTTATTCCGAAATTGTTGGAATTTGATCTTATATAGCATTTTGGCCATCATTTCAGTCATTAGTTCTGATCAATTTGCCATAATCTATGGCCATTTAAAGCCATTTATCCTTTGTTGCTATAATTTTAGGGTTAATTATTGAGCAAAAATTAACTATTGTAATTTTCCACACAAAAACTAAGGTTGGCTTATTATTATTAAGTAGGTAGGTACTTATACCTATGGTTAAGGTCGCTGGAGGTAATTAAGTCTGAGTGATTATAGCCTCAGAATGGACCACTTTCTCGTAGATGTTATAAAAGGCGACTAAAGCTCAATAATAAAGAAGAATAGCATTACCTATAATCATAACTTTAGTCATAAAAAAGGAATGAATTGGTAAAAACGAATTCTACGTAAAATCTAATTGTCAGATGTTGTTTTTATTTTGAAAATCAACCTTAATCTACGTTATATTTAAGTCGAAATTCGTATGAACATATCAATAATTTGTGATGGTGCCTAGTAAATTCTGCACTTCCGGAGTTGTAATGACTATTTTTCTATACTCGCTTTGCCCAAGTTCCACGCATCGTTGACCTTTAAGGTCACTTTGTTCTAATTAAATGTATAATTTTTTTTGACTAATTTAATTTCATATTTCCAACATTTAATTTACTCATTTTACATATCCGTGTTGACACGTTCGCGAACGTTTTTGAAAACAGAATAGAAGTTTTATTGTTATAACTGGGGGGTTACTATAATACAGTCTCTCACTGCAAGATCCAGTTAGTAAGGGGATGTCGCCTTACATCATGTAGCGCGGTATCCCGCTTACTCACTGGAACTTGCATGGTTTTAAGAGATGGTGGTAAGCCACCTGCTATATCAGTCGTGTGTCCGCCAACGTGTTAAGATGACCACTTCGTTAGCTCCCATGCATGGCGGTCATGGCATGGCCCATCAAAGGCGGCTAAAGTCTTTAGTTAATACCATTGGTGTTAATTTTAACATCTCTATAACCGACTTAAGGTGCAATCACTGGTTTCCGAAGTTATACAATAAGTCTTAGAAATTAAGTATGCAACCGTATAACACTAAGATGATGAGGATGAATAATAATTCAACACTCCTTTTTCTCATTTAGGAACAAAGAGTGATTAAGCTATGGTTTGGTTTCTGACTTTAACTACTCGTACCTTATAGTAGGTATTATTAACACAGTGATACGATATGCTTGCTTAAGGGGCTATCGTAGGCCAACTAGCTCTACCAATCATTTTATTTATTTTGCTCTAAAATCAGGTCAAATTGAAAGAATCTAAGAAGGCAGGTCACTAGTAAATAACGTTTAGTATTATTGGTATTATTTTTCCTTTGGTCAATTCAGAAAAAAAACTGTCAGAAAATAAAGTGGCCACTTTTGGCGGTTATGAGTTATTTTCTGAATTAACCAAAGTAAAAATAATAAAATGTAATACCAAAAATACTAAACGTTATTTAAGTACTAATGACCTGCCTTCTTAGATTTTTTCAATTTGACCTGATTTTAGAGTAAAAGAAATAAAATGATTGGTGGCGCTAGTTTGCTTATGATAGCCCCTTAAATAACCAAAGGCTTGCTTATGGTTACACAACCACAACAGGATGCCAAAGACCAGGCAAGGTGGAGGAGAACAACCAGGAAAGCGGACCCTGGGCTCCGAAGCAGTGAGCTAGAGAAGCAACCAGGAAAGCGCTAAGATAAGAGAGGTAAAACTAAGTATTGTTAATTTTGTGCGAACATTCTTGCTTAAAAAGAACTTGACTATGGGGCGTTTCTTTAGCTAAACTAAGTTGTCAATGTGGCCGGAAGGACTGTTTGGAAGGTAGAGAGAAACGGATTTTCCGAAATTCCCAAGGGAGCGTACCTACTCTACTACGTTAGTAATGGTATATTAAAGCTGTTGTAGATTATAGTTAGTCTTATGTGCTTTAATCATACATCAAAAGGAAAAGGTAAATAATATAAACCACGATTTTATAAATATATTTTTTCTATACTATGGGAAAAAGAATATGGACGGGTTGTGATTATAAATGCATTTGGTGACGTGAAACGACGCGTCGCATATGTCCTTGTACGCGTCCGCTGTAATCAAACATTGTAATCATTACACCAAAGAATTTGAAATCACGCGCAAATTTTTCTTTTTTAATTTATGTATTCTTTATTGTACCACAAGTAAAAATACTTTTACAATTGGCGGTCTTAATGCTAAAAGCATTCTCTCCCAGTCAAATATTTAATCTATGCATTGCACTCTTTTTTGTTTGGAGCGACTTTGGCAGGTAACAAAACCCTATCTATTTGGTTTCCATAATCAAAATTTCCATAATCGTAAAACTGCTAAAAGTGGCTGTTTTAAGCAATATTGCAATTTGTAACTTTAGGGAACTATAAATTAATAATTTAATTTATTTAAAATTAACTTCAGATTCAGAACCCTTATTACATAACACGGTTTTTTGGTAACTTGTGTTTTCAGTGAATAATGATTTTTAAATGATGGTGGCACTAGTGTTCACTGAGGTATCTTAAGGGGAATATCTTAAGGCGCACCTTAGACGCTTATTCATGCATGATGATTTTCCATCAATCATAAGGATGGACTCAAAAAGTGAATTGAATCGTCTGATTTCCAAACAAATTAAATTGCTGTTCCGAATAAATTCTTGATTTAAATAAAAACATATTGGATGGAACAATTGAATAGACTGATTTCCAAACAAATTAAATTAAAAAATTTAAGATGTTTGGAAATCAGTCGATTCAATTCACCTTTTAAGTACCATCCTTATATTTGATGATTTTCCATCATGCATGAATAAGCGTCTAAGGTGCGCCTAAGATATCTTGTTTTCAGCAAACCATGCGCAGGCTCAAAAGCCATATGGGATTGGGACGCAACAGGATAATCTACAATGATGATAATAAAATATTATACTTACGGACTGTCCTGCAGGCATTCATAGCTTCTTTGGTGGGTTCTTTTAGATCTTCTGGGAGCAACAAGTCGACCTGTTTAAACGCTGCCTCGAAGTTTAATTTGCCATTTTTTATCTGTAATTTTTTTATGACTGAAAATAATGATTCTGACACATATTGCTATACAAAATTTTGCCATGCATATTTTGGCTGTGCCATGATTTGTTTGAAAAAAATTAAGCTAAAAAACTATACCTAACCCGACTACGTTAAAAAATTATCTAAAAAAGATGAAACAAGAAAATGTTTGAGATATAAATCCAGAAATGCATAGTTACAAAAATGCCTAACTAGCTAATGTCATAATTTTTTTTATATTATAATTATTAAGAAACAGTAATAATTATTAAGAAACACAGTAACAAATAAAAAAAGAATTCTTGAGTACTTATATATCCTGCTGAAAATATATATATAACCAAAGAATTTCGAAACGCACGCGGTTGCATATTTTTTTTATTCTATGTTTATAACTATACTAGCTTCGTTAGATTTCAAGCCAAGACATGAAGATGGGAGATATAAGTATTAGGTACCTCCGAAATCTGAGAGTACTATGAAGAGTGTGTGAGCGTGGAAAAGCGAGGGCTGAACTCTTCAGTACCTATCTGCCTACCAGAAACCTTGATGGTTTCCCTCACAGAACAGATAAATTAGCCGAATAGAAATGTTTTGACGCGGATTTAGTTCCAGGATGGCAGCGTATTCTCTATTCTTATCTTCAATTAATACATGTAAACCACACCACACCTTATTGGAAATGTATTACGTAGTTTACAACAAAGCCACCTAATATTATAGACATTGGCAATAAATGACGCAATAAAATTCCCCGCCCATTTTTTCTGTGTGAAACGTTGGCTCGCAAGCCAAACTAGTGACACGTTTTTCGTGCGCTATGCCATTTCTTGTCAATATTTCTAAATTATGTGGTTTCCCTTATGTATTTAAATCCAAAAGAATAGGAAAATTCTTACTGTGTTGGCCATTTTCATGATGCATGCCATGTAACATTTCACTTCTTTTTCGTCGATGAATACGCCGTCGTTCAAGGGGTCAATCTTTTCTGAAAAAGCCATACATAATAAAAGTACAACTTACTTTTAGAGGGTACCTATAAGAAACCTATATCTTCTATTCCTATCAACATATTCTTACATGTTTTTCTGAATTTATTAGAAATCACCTTTTTATTTATTTTTGTCTACATTTTAGGCCTAGAGACTTCAGAGATCAAAGGGAAAATATCATACTTTTCATTGAAATACCAGTTATCAAAGTATTAATAAAAAAAATTATAAAATAACTTAGGTTGGACCTTGGTTGGACGTAGGGTACAAAGTACAGTAACCCTACGTCTAAACTAAGTCTATATATTTGTTTTCTACAACACCATTGTGCCAATTATATTGATTGTGAAATTTTAAATATCCTTAAGTATTTATAAAACTTGAAAATTATGAATGTGCATGATTGCGTTAAGATTGCGATCGCTGCGCTAAACGCGATATTTTTTGTTGACTCTATATTAACTTTTGCAGATGTCTGTACCTACTTACATAAAATAAATACAGCTTACCGTCCGCCACGTTGTTTTTGGGCTGGCAAGTTTTTCTCATCATCTTTCCTGTGTTTTTTATCTGCTTCATCGTCATCTGTAATCATTTACGATTGATGCAATTTTCGTAGGAAACTGTAAATAAAACTACTTATAATTACGTTTGTTATTATTTTATTTTATTTAAAAAGGTACAATCACAGATAACTAATATATCAATGTTCATACCTATGTTAAAATATGTTTCTACTAGCTGTTCCCCGCGGCTTCGCCCCGCGTGGGACTCGGTTATATCGCGCCCAAAAGTAGCCTATGTTTGACCTCAGGTCGTTAACTACATCCCTACCAAATTTCATTACAATCGGTCCAGCAGTTTGGCCGTGAAGAGGTGACAGACAGACAGACAGACAGACAGACAGACTTTCGCATTAATAATATTAGTATGGAAGTATGGATTATGTGACTGGTTATGTGATTGATAAAACCAGACTCAAAAACAGGATTAGACATAAACGTTTGACCGCAAGCTTCAAAATCCTTAGTCAGGCCACTCACGCCGTAGCTTGACACGCACAATCGTTACGAACTCACATTAGTTATGTATTATGTCACTCTTAATTTTGAAACTGGCTTAATAAAAGTTTGCTTTAAGGCTCCTCCTTCGGTCTAACTTGTGCCACTTCCCAAAAAAATAATTTCTCTTTTTGTAAGTGAGCTTTTTGGAAATCCTCGCGCAAATTTTTGCTAGTAAACTTAACTTACATTAGAACCTCGGAAGTCATTGAAATAAAGATGAAGGTAATAACATAAAAATAGATTAAAACGGGCATGCCCCAATAGATTAATAAATATATGTATCACACAATAATTTATTTTCTGGGTAATGTTATACATACAGTATAACGCTCCTAGTCCCTTATATTGATTTCTATGGCAATTTAACTGAACTGATGTTAAGGTGACACAAGATTACTCACAGCTTCACAAACAGCTAAGAACAGTAAGAATTTCAATATGTACAGTAACATGGTTCAGACTTAGTTCTCATGACCTAAAGAAGCCTTGATCTTGCTCGCATTGCTTTTATGCCTTCTTAATTAGCAAAGACTTAAACTGTTGCAAGTAATGAATGAGCATTGTGGAATATACCAGTGTGTACATCATTGCCTTTAAAAATTGGGACAGTTTCATTCATAGATACGCATCTTTGATTTTTTATTTTGATAGATTTGTATCTACGCTCATCATCATCATTTTGTGTAGGTGTGACGGTCAATAGACCATGCACATCTACGCTATTGAGACAGAAGTGATGAGAGTATGTACTGGTGCTTTAACAATGTTGTATTTAGCGCCCATTATATAACCTAAATTAATACAAATGAAAAAAAAATTAATACTAAAAATCCTAAAAAGCTTTCCGTTTTTCCATTTATAATAAGAAAAGGAAAATAGAAATTCATTATATTCATATCGTGTGGGTAAATTTATCTAGCACACCCAGGTTTTTACTCATGAAAAAATTCAAATGAATAAGAAAGTGTCTCTTTTTCTTTCAGAGCGGTTAAACTATAAATTTAAATTGGGGAAATTTTTAAGTGCCAGGTGATTTTAAGTACTAGATCTGCTAAGCTAAATTATTTATTTACCCGTATTATTATTCCGCAAAAATGTGTTTTCATGGTCACCCATTTCACACATTAGCAGATAATTTGCACCTAGTTAATTAACACGTTTAGATCCATCAATTAAAGCACACGTGCTCGAAATTTCGTGCAATTACAATGTTGCAAGCATAAAGTTGCAAAAAAATGCATTTTGTTTGTTTGTAATAACTTTATTGTACCAAAAATAGAAAGTAAATACAAGAGCATACAATTAAAAACAGAAGTACAATGGCGGACTTATCCCAGAAAAGGATTTCTTACAGTCAACTTGTAAGGAGGATAGAAGTACAATACTTATACTATTATAGAGGATATACGTCCAATTAAGAACAGCTAGATATACTACTTATAGCATTCTGTTTGATAAATTAATAAATCTAGATTTTTTTGTTAGAGGTTGACACAAGTGATAAGGCCTAGAGACGGTATGTGATTTAGTCACAACGGGGTTATACATAAATATATACAACTAGCTGTCCCGGCGAACTCCGTACCGCCTGAACCTGCACTTTTCTCACCGTTTAAACCTTCCCTGAACTTCCACAAATATTTCAAGACCAAAATTAGCCAAATCGGTCCAGCCATTCTCAAGTTTTAGCGAGACTAACGAACAGCAATTGATTTTTATATATATAGAAGATATATAATTACATAAAAATTCATTAAATATGAAGTAAAACATATACGTGTACATAGTGAAAAGTACTTACTTCAATTTCTGCTATGAAATGTGTTAATTTCTTCATTTACATTTTGCTCAAGTATTTTTTTTATGTGAAATATTCCATTTCAAATTAATTTTGCTTTGAAACTTCTCTTTTTATCCTCTTACAGTTTCTATGATCTTGTATATGATAATGTATCTTGTCTCAATAGGTACCTGAGTTAGGCTTTTTTTATGTAGTCACCAGCGATTGACCACGATCCCACCTGATGGTAAGTGCAGATGTGTTCTAAGATAGAGCTCTCTGGTTCATTAATAGCCTATACAACTAATATTATAAATGCGAAAGTGAGTATGTTTATTTATGTGTTTGTTACGCTTTATTTACTGAACCAATATTTCTGAAGTTTTGCATACACATAGTTAAAAGTATTGTAAAAGACATAGGGTACCTTCCATTCCGGAAAAAAGGACTGTTCCCGATGAAAACACGCGGGCGAAGCTGCGGGTGAAAGCTAGTTCACTATTATAAGGGTTATAAGGGTCCGGAAATATGTCAGCCGTTAGAGAATTCCTCTCCCTCTAAAGTACTAAGGAACCACTGCATTGCACTTCATAGTTTTACACAATATAACAAATGGAACCCCATTAAAAATGTGTCATTTTTTATGATTGTATGGTCTTATCACAAACAGCTTACGTGATAAAGAGCTACTAATGAGATGAATTATATGTTGTTATCATGTCCTACTGCCTTTTTGCATATAATCAATCAATCAAAAATGTATGGATAAGTATGCCCTTATATAAATACACGATTCATCATCATGAACAGTATTTTTCTAAGATGGCTTTTCTGAACATTCGAGTGTTTTGTGTTGTATTTATTATTATTTTGTTTTTTAATTATGGATGTGCGGTAAATAAGAATTTTTATAATAATCTTTTTTTTTATTATTCTAAGAGTAATTATCGTTCTCTTTATATCCAGTTTAGGAAGAGGACAGGTGGCCTACATTTTGATTTCCTATTCCATGATATGATACCTAATTATTTTCTCGAAACGAAATCGTGGAAACAGGCTGCCATTTTTGGAACTTATGCTAGAATTTGTGTTTGTTATCATAACATTCTTTTTGAAATTTTAATAAGAAAAGAAGGTGGATTGAACAAGAATAAAAATTACCATGGACCCATACAATGGAATTGTTTTGTAGACCCAACATCACGGAGGTTTTTATTTTTTCCAGATGACAAGACAACAGTTAAAAAACTCAGGGAAAATAATGAAGAAGTCTTGTATGCCCAAGAATGATGTCACAGAAGGTATTTTTATCGGTCATTATTATTTTCCAAGTAGTTTGTTTTCTTACTGTGCGTAGATACCCAATAAGTACCATTAAGAAATCAAAAAGCGTCACTGTAGCAAAATGTATGCAAGGATTATTTTTTACACGCTTTTATTATATTCACCTGTATGTCTGCTTGCTTGTCAGTTTGTGACCGACTTCTTTGAACTTGATTTTGACCCACTTTGAACGGTTAGATTTTGTAGAATTATCAAGGACCGATGACAATATAATAATTCTATAAATAAGTTTATCTTTAAAAATTAAAAAAATAAATATAGTTTAAAAAAAACGAAAAAATAACACGCCTTAATAAGCAATCGATCTAAACAACCAAAAATAAATTAAACTAAAAAGCGTGTAGGGTTGTGCCATATTTTTCATTTATCGAGCACCCCATATGGGTTTAAGTTAAATTTTTATTTTAGTTAGGTAGTTTTTTAGTTTGATTGCTCATTAAAGAGTGTGTTTATTTGTTTACAGATGAGGTTGGCGAGATAGAACAAGGCAAGTTTATAGAGGACCGCCGAGTGATGTGCTATATTGCTTGCATCTACAGTATGACACAAGTGGTAAGACGGCACGTTTCTCTTTCATACAGTAGGATAAACTAGCGGTTCGGCAAATCCTAACGATGTCGCTAACGTCTGCGTTTAGAAAAACTCATACTAGGGGTACCACTAAGTCGCAAAAGGTCAATAGTGATCAAAATCACTGATTAACAAAAATTCGAATTCTCGCAATAAAAAATTATAGAATGCACTATATATCTAGTAGTTGGTAATTTAATTATTGTTCAAAAAATCAAATTCAACAATTTAAGCTACTGGCTGAAAATAATGTTGTGAAAAAAAAACAAGTTTTTTTTTTCCCGCCGTCTCTGTCAATGTTTCTCTAAATTGATTGTCTTTTGTTTTTTACTCAAACTAGATCACATTGTAAGATCAACATTTTGGAATTTTGGCGCCAAGCTAAAGTAGCTCAGTTATCGTCATTGTATTTACTTTCTAATATTTGTGTTTTTAGGAGTATTTGTGCATAATGAAGGTGGATTATTATTCGCTAAGTGTTCGTGAACAAGCGTGAGTGTTGTGAAGTGGTACAATGTCGTATAAGTGACTTTAATCCTTGTCACCAAAATCTCCCAAGATAAAGCTAAGTGACACTTCCACCGCTTCACTTAGCCCTTGACTAACTTGACTAGACATGACTACTGAATTGACTTGACTGTGACTCGACAAAATGAAGAACATTTATCTATAACTTGATACTGGCAAAAATAAGCTATATGTTTGATTGCCATATTGTGGATTATATCCACAACAACAAAAAAAAGATCAACATTTGTCAAATTAATAATAAATCACTTCGCAGTTCAGTCAATATATCTTAAATAAGTGCAAACGGCGAATAAATAATAAATAGTTCAAATTTATGAAATACTTAAAAGTGCATTCTATACTTTCTTCTTTCCTCATCGTTTCCGTTTCACATATAATTTTCAGCATCGGCAGTTAATTTTTAAATTATTCTGAATTTCTTCAACTTGTTTAGATCAAAAACGGAAAATTCAATCACGACGCAGTAATGAAGCAGATAGACATAATGTTTCCCCCAGAACTGAAGGAGCCTGTCCGCGCCTCTGCCACGCAGTGCAAGGATGTTTGTGAGTCCCACTTTTTCCATATTTTTTCTCTTTCTATCTTATACATTAAAATATAAAATAGAAAGAGAAAAAGATAATTAAAATGAAATATAAAAAGATATTTATACAATTTAGTAGGCAATTATTATTATTTGACTAGCTTTTGCCCACGACTTCGTCCGCATGGCGTGTTATAAAGAGAGATCTTTGAGTGCGTGGGATAAAGGTTAAAAATGCTTAATTTTATTATTTTTAAATGAGGTTATAGTATAAGTAGCTCAGTTGAATTGTTATTAATTAAAGATTATTAGTTTATGATAATTTGGTTTGATATAAATTTAGGAAAATACGATCAGTGGAGGCTATCCCTAAAGTACCTAAGGCTTTCGTCTGGAATTCAGAGGTGAGAATGTGGATGTCAGTCGGTATATGAAAGTAAAAGTTTGACCACATAAAAACTATAAACCGGCCAAGTGCGAGTCGGACTCGCGCACGAAGAGTTCCGTACAAAATTAACAAAAAATCATCGTAAAGACCTACAATTATTTAAACAAAATTTAGAAATTACAAAAGAAAATTATAAGATAATTCAAGGGCCGTGAAACGTACGCCTGGAAAAATTATAAGTAATCTACAACAGAAAATTACCTACTAAAGATTTAAACCGTCCAAGAATAGTGAAAAGTTCGCCCGCAAAATTCAATATTTGACACGACCATCAACGACGTCTGCTCTCACGAGTCTCGGCCTCTAACTCGCTTCCCGTTCCCAGGGGAATTTTTTAACTTTGCATACACTAAGGTATATGCATATCATATTTCAAGCATCTAACTTATACAGTTTAGATTTTTTGATACAATTTATTTCCCCGCTAACTTAATTTTTCAAAATACAGCCATAACTTAACTTTATATTTACTAAGGTATGCATGCATGCTAGATTGAAAACGTGATATTACGTGATTTTTACATACAAAAGTTTTTTTCCCAATAACTCCGGTTCCCGTGAGAATTTTGCAATGTCGCGTTGCAAGTAAGCTTTACGTTCATTAATACCTGCATGCCAAATTTCAATCAGCTATCTTACGCGGTTTAGATTTTTTCATACAAAAGTTTTTTCCCGCTAACTCCCGTTCCCGTGGGATTTTTGCAATATCCTGTTGCATTTCCGTCATACATGATTTCTATGTAACTGTAACCATTAAGACTGCACACGCGACGGAAGCTTAAAAAATTGAGTAACTTCTCCCGTTTTCCCAACATTTCCCTTTACTACTCTGCTCCTATTGATTGTAGCGTGATGAAAAGTATACTATAACCTGCCCAGAAGTATGAAGAATAATTGTACCAAGTTTCGTTAAAATCCGTCGAGTAGTTTTTGTTTCTATAAGGAACATACAGACAGACAGACAGACAAAAATTATACTGATTGCATTTTTGGCATCAGTATCGATCACTTATCACCCCCTGATAGTAATTTTGAAAATATATTTCATGTACAGAATTGTCCTAAAACCTCTCTACAGATTTATTATAAGTATAGATACATTGTTTACTTATTTGGTCTATAATTTTTTGATTACATTTAACTGGTACAATTTCTAAATGTGTGCTATGAGCTTTGATTATTTATTCTCATTAAAATATTAAAAATATTTTTTTATGCAATTTAGTAATCAATTATTATTATGTTATTATTCACTTATTTGGTCTACATTTTTTTATTACATTTAATTGACTAATTAAATGAATTAGCTTAGCTATAATTTCTCAATGCGTGATATGGGAATAAATAATTAAAGACTATGGGCTACATCTCAATATTTTCAATCAACTAATATTATAAATGCGAAATGAGTTTGCATATTTGTTTGTTACCTCTTCACGCCCTATTTACTGAACCAATCTTGAAATTCTCTGAAATTTCGCATACACTTAGCTAGAAGTATTGAAAAGGACATAGGGTACATTTCATCCCGGGGAAAAGCACTGTGTTCCCGAAGGAAATTTATGCGGGCGAAGCCGCGGGTAAAGCTTGTTGTAAGCAAATTTATGCGGGCGAAGCCGCGGGTGAAAGCTTGTTGTATATATAGATTGTGCAAAATGAGATGCAGTGGATTCGCAATCATAATTTCAAAATTAAATAAAACTAATTTGCTTCACTACACCCACCCAATATGAATAGCGTACGTATTTTATTTGGATAAGGATTAATTTTGTAATACTTTAATTACAGCCAAAAAATACAAGGACGTGTGCGACGCATCCTATTGGACAGCCAAATGCATGTATGATTTTGACCCGAAGTCATTCGTCTTTCCATAACTCTGCCAATTCAAGAACATCATACATTTATATTGATAAACTACTAGTTTGGTAACATACTGAAATTGATTTCGGATCTAAGGATTTTTTTTTCAAATTTATTTATTAAAGAAATATTGTGATTGCAATAAAGCTTTCCTTTTGTATTTTGTCAATTGTTTTAAGGACAGTAAATGTTAAAAACTAAATTTTTTTTTTAATGACAGTACAATGAACATAAAGCGATGTAGAACCATCGTTAAACGGTTGAGAGGTTTCACATAAATTTTAATTTATGCTATTTAAGATTTATGCTATTAAGATTAAGCTGAATACATACCCTACAGAGCAAGGAAGTTTCGTATTTCTCGAGACATACATGCATGATTAAAAAGGTAATGTAAATCATGGTAATTCTGTTTGTTTAAAACAAACGTTCACACCTAAATCAACCGTTTATTGATATTATTAAACTACCGCTTAAGGGGCTCACATTAGCCAACTAGCGCCATCAATCTTATACTCTAGAATCAGGTCAAATTAAAAAAAATTCTAAGATAGTTTTTGTTGAATTGAATGAATATTTGTTATTTCTTTTTAATATTTTTCATTTGGTTAATACATTTGGGTAATAATATAAAATGTTTGTAAACATTTTTTTGGTGTAATATAGATTTTTTTTGCTATTCTATTCTACTACCAGCCTAAACGTTATATCACCGTATAATTTGTCAAAATTAAAGGTTGCCCGACCGTTTACTGGTATTTCGGAAAACGTTTACGTATTTAAGTAAATGCTAATTAAATGTTGAAGTCAGTCTATTGTCAAAACATTTAGTATTCATTAATATAGGGATTTTTGGAAGAGATGCGTGTAGCATTTTGGTTATTATTATTCGCAGTTTTATACGAAAATTGTAATGGGGTAAGTAATTTTTAATTTTACAAAGTATTTTTTTTTGTATTATAATACTCTTTGTCTGGTTATATTTAATAAGAGATGAACATTTATTATTAACAACAAACATTTATTTTACTATATGAATAACATTAATGTAAAAAATACTAATATTAACATTTATAAAATTAATAATTGGTTATATTTTATTTCTCTCTCTCTCGATCTCATTTAAAAGCTGGTTGCTTTCTTCTTTGACAACCCGTTGATCAGTTATATAAATTAGCATAATCTATGATAGAAAAAAAAAATATGCTAGAATAATATTTTTATTTTTATTCATTGCTTGCTTTTTGTTGCATTACACGTACAATTTTATAACAAAATTTTACAATTACTATTATTTTAGATGACGAGAGCACAATTAAAGAAAACATTGACAATCGTTAAAAAACAGTGCGTACCTAAAATTGGAGTTTCTGAAGGTAATTTACATTAAAATGTAATTTTAATTAATTGTGTTGTATATAGTTATAAAAACGTTATTTTTGCTTAATTGTGTTATAGTTATGAAAACGTTATTTTTATTTAATTGGTTTATAGTTATAAAAACGTTATTTTTAGTTACCCATATGCAGGCCAGCTTTTTTTAAACCTTTTGCTCTACAAATCTATAAACTACTCGTAGGTTATGAATAGAAAATCTAAATTGTATTTTTATGACTAATAGATAAACGCTGAGACTTAATAAAATAAATCAATTTGTCTAATTTCAGATAAAATCAACAAAATAGAACAAGGAGTGTTCTTTGAAGATCGCAAAGTAATGTGCTTTATTGCTTGTGTCTATAAAAACATGCAAGTGGTGAGTCCGTTACCCCTAATATGTAATTCCTTACATTATACCTTGGTAATCAGCAATATTTGTTTGCTTACTCTTCTTCATACCCTTAAATGACAGGGACTGCAGAGTTGGCAGCTCGCATGTGTGATACCCTAGAGGTGTCACGTGCGTTAATAGGCTTATGTTTGGCTGCCAATGAAATCCATACTAATATAAAAAAGCTTAATCTTTAATGTGTTCTTTTGAACACTAACAACTTTAGAACTACTTACTGGTCGGATTTTAAACATTCTTTCTGTTTATGATAACCTAATTCTTTGAGAAGGTTATAGGCTGCTAAGGGGTATACACAGCACATTACTTTTGAGTTCAGAAATAAAGCAATTTACGGTAGAGTTATATTGCAAGGTCGAAGTGCAGCTGAGGCCTGCCAAGTGCTGCTGACTCTGCTGAGGCCTTGGCTTCGCCTCGTCCTTTTAAAAATACGAGGTCGTAAATTGCAATTTCGGCTGAGGCTTGTACAAGTACTTTTCTTCCTCTGACTTTCTCTTGAGACGAAACAACATCATATTAAATTTTACAATGGCGTCAACTTTTGACTCTGTTCTTTTATTTTTGAAATTTTAGAATGTTTATACATATTTTTAAACAATAAAAGAACTAATGGTTAGTACCAACCTAACAAAAGTGTCCAGCAATTTCCATTAACAACCGCTAGAATAGATGTTTTTTGGTAGGCTGGCTAGAGTGAAATTAAAAAATTAATGTATGAAAACGAGAACATTAAAAACCTGTTTTTTTTTTTTAATTACATTGTTGGCCTAGGCCAGCAATTTATTCTTGTAAAACGTCGTTAACGTTTTGAAATTGTCACTTTGGTCCCCTGGACTCCTGCCCTGTAAAGTCGGTGTTCGCTTGCGCCCGATTCGTGTCTTTGGCAATGATATGGAATGGATCTCCTTATCTTTACAAATCTTCCTTAATAATACTTTTCATTTATCACTTAGGTAAGAAACGAGCGTTTAAATCAAGAACTGATATTGAAACAAGTGGAAGCTCTTTATCCAGCAGATATGAAAGCAGCAGTCAAAAAAGGTGTAGAAGCCTGTATGCCAATCCGTAAGTATCCATTTTTCTTGTTTCAGTCATTTTATTCATCTTGTTAGCCGTGAGGTTAGATAAATTTAGTAAATTTGCTAGCGGGTCATGCGTTTATAACGATAGCGCGTGTTAAGCGATAACCAGCGCGGCCTAGATTTGATTGGTCGCCACTAGTGCCACGTAAAGCCGTTGGTCCTGGTTGTCATTGTTACATCGCAGTCATGAAGGCGTGCCAGGTCAGATGCCTTCAGGTAACCTGAAAAAAATTTACAGTGTTGGTCCCTAACACACCCGGGAAAGTTCCTATTGGCCTTGTTTCCATGTGAAAAGGGATTACGAAGGTCAGACGACAGTCGTTCCATTGTAAAGCGTAAGCTGAAAATGCTACCAGGAAAGAGGCTTTTAGAAAGTAAAAGTACCTAACGGTCATTTTTGAAATGTTCTTATGTGAGGCTTATGTTTGGCAATACTTAACTGTTAGATCCAGAGTGGGAGAAAAGTGATTCTGAAATCTTTTATCACGATTTTATTAGTTTTACCTATATGTCTGTATGTACTAAACTTTAAATTCGTTTATTTGTGCAATTTTTTTTTAAATACACAACTTAATTGTAACTAACTAACTACATGTTTTGAGAAACTGTAAGTAGTAAGTAGTTGAATAAATAAATAAATAAACGGAGTCTCGAATGTATTTTTCACATAATTCAATAAAAGATTAATTTGAAATTTTGCACACATCAAGGACCAATGGCAATAATATAGTTTAGTAAGGTTGTCCCATTGTCTTAGACACAATTTGAATATTTTATTAAACTAAACTAAAACTAAAATATAAACTAAAACTAAAATATAAACTAAAACTAAAATATAAACTAAACTATAAATGATCCACTCTCCGGAAAGTAGCCGGCTCAAAGGTCCCCATAATGCTTGCAGCATTTCCGCGCTGTATAGCTATGGAGACCTGTTGAACCATATACTGACCGGAGCGAGGATCACAGCCCCTATCTATAAGTCGGCGTCTAAACTCCCGGAACAATTCTCTGCCTTCCAAACCCCAAGGGCCAGCCGTTTCTACCGCGAAAGGTACGAAGTCGTACATTGGTTCCAAGGCAATATATTTGTCGTGTTTCGATTTTGCCGCTTTTTCAGCAGCTGAACCTGCTGATTTAATCGAATCAGTTAAATGGGATGCAGCGAATGTGCATACGCAAGTTGCGTCCCAGATTAAACAACGACCTTTTTGCCATGGAACCAATGTCAATCCGTCCGGCCGCTTTCCGTCAGTGCGGCATAACCCTGGGGGCTCCAAAAGACAAGGAATGTTCAGGGAGGACATAGCCCTGTGAATAATTTCATTTAAAGTGTGATGCCTCGAGAAACGACCTGCACTTCTTTGGCAACTTAAGCCGTGGAGACCTTTTTCTTCCACCATTTTGCCGCAGATGCAGCGATGTGGCTCGCATACCTTGCACCCAAGCCTCAGGGCCACTGCGTTCCGGAGAGAATCACTATTTAAAAGTGTCCCGAAGTGAGGTGAAGGCAAAGCCTGTAGCCAAGCCCCAGATTCCGGCTTGCTAGCAGCCTTTAGGCGAGCCACATCTGTTCCCGAAACATCACTCAATAATGAGCTGAAAGCTTGCCTACATAAAATATCGTCCCATTCTCTCTGTAAATGGGGGTTGTCGGGTATAGCACCGTTTGCAGTGCAAGACGCCCAGGCGTCCAAAGCCTCCGCAACAAAAGGAACGCAGACATTATCACCATTGGTATTTAGAATTTGAGTGACAATATCTTTCGTCCCGAAAGTCGAGGCCAAGAAGGCCGGAAGTCCCACATCTTGCGATCGACGTATCCCTAAACCACCATGGCGGATAGGCAGCGAAGCCTGGCACCACTGAGCTTCATTGATATTGATATTTATTATACTTTCTAATGTTTCTTTCATTGATTCATCCAACCTTAGAATGTGTTGTGACTGCAGCCATGTTGGGCATGTTCTTAAAACGTAAGTCATTCTTGGCAATGTGAAGCAGTTACGTAGTAAAGTGAGCGAGACGTGAGATGATAAATTTAATAAATGCTCTCGGGCTTTAGCAAGTGACATCCTTTTCTTAAACTTAATATTAAACTTTCTTCTTTATTAAACTGTAATTTTTCTTTCAGAGGAGAAATACGACGACGTGTGCGAAGCTGTATTTTACGGGACAAAATGCTTATATGAATATGACCCACCTAATTTTGTTTTTCCATAACAAAGATGCTTAAATTTAAGTGGTCTATGTACTATTAATTATATATACTCATAAAAATAAGCAATATCATTCTTCCTTCATACAAAGTACACGGATATATAATTACAATTGATTTCTATGTGTCTCTACTATTTTTCTATGCTTGAGTGCCAAATCAACGCGCTCTGGGGGTGTATTATTGAATACGAAATTCGTATACGAAAAAGGGGGATAATTTTAGATCCTTAGAAATACCTCTCACATCATTGCCTCTTCCCCATTGCGTCTTCCCCTCAGATCACATTGATGTGATCTGAGGTCTTCCCCATTGCTTCCTCAGCGGACTGCTTCGGAGCCAAGGGTCCGGTTAGAAATCAATATAATTTATTTGAATTCAACATAAGTACCATCCTATTAAACTGAAGTTAATAATACATTTTCATATTTATTAATCATACTTACATGTGTGAGTTTGATTGATCAATAAGAAAATTTTCAGATTGGTGTTATATTAGTTCAAAACTTACTTTATATTTATATGAGTATAATGGTATTTATAAAACAAGATCCCAGCATCAGATCGGAACTTCAAAATTTGTACTAATGTAGACCGCTGTCTTGCGTTCTGTCACCATGGATAATATTGTGTACAAGTATTGGCATATAGATTTGTGTACAAAGATTGACATCCATATTCTTAAACGTTGCCTCATAGGTCTCCTCCACTCAACCCCATTCGAGGACGCCTCAAGGAAGTCCTCCAACTTTCCTTGAAAACGGTATTCTTAATTGTTTCCTTGAGCAAACTCCAGTGAGGATGAGTCAAGGAATGAGGTTCCGTTTTATATCTGTATGTTGGTAAACCGTTTAACTTTTTGACGTAAGGAGAGTTTTTGACAAAGTTTCTTTTTCAATTTTAGCTTACTGGCATAGATTTATTATAAAACAACAAAATACTTAATACACAAAGAACTTATTACAGTGGGTACAAGTTCTTTTAAATCTGGTCCTCAATAAATGCACCTACTTTTCGTTAAACGAAACGTTCGAGGCTTCCTTAAGGTACCTCTCGACCAACCTTATATTTGACAGTTCGTTCCTCGTCTCCATTGAGTAATTTCCTTAAGGTGAGGAAGCTAGTGTCAACTATGAATACCATTGAGGTCGAGTGAGGATGAGTGGAGTTTTAGGAAACGTTTGAGAATATGGGTGTCAGACATAATTCTAAAATCCTATGTGGAATTCAAAGATACACTCATTCGACGTCGGTCTAGGCTGTAATTGATTCAAGAGATAAAGTTTTTTAACCTATGTTTACATAAATTTAAAAGATTTCCAACTATATGGCATAGAGAGATGGTAGAGTTACAGTTAGTTATGCTATCTCTGAATTTGTAATATTATTTATTATAATCTAGAATAGTACTCATTCAATTTTATTTAAATAAAACTAGATATTATACATTTTGTTATAGCCATGCAGATAATGTTTTATGTATACATTAAATAAATATACATTATGAAAATATTCGTGAAATATTGTGAAGGGTTTTAGATATACAAAATTTATAAATTAGAGAAATAATAAAAACGCATTAAACGATTGGGCTAGAAATTTATCTCCACAGGTGCTCGGCTTGGAATTTTTATATTTTCATTTAGAAGCTTAGAAAATGCTTGAGCTATGGCTATTGACTGCTATGCTAACGTTATTGTTAGCCTCGAGGTTGACATCCTTAAATTCTGTCATCCCATGTAAAAAAAAATACTTAAAATATGTACATCTCAGATTTCAGCATACGTTATTTTTGTTTCGAAATGATATAAAATATAATATTTCGGCTATTTCTAAGCGCAAATGGAGAAGACGTGGCGCTCAAAATTCGATTGGTTGAAAAAAAAAACTTTACCTTTTGAATATAATATATAATTGTTACTTACATTTCTATTTGTAGTTGTATAATTTGAAGTTAAATATGCATTGCCTGCAAATTATCTAAGTATAAAAGCGTTTTAAAAACAAAACAAAGTTTAGTATTAATTTGTAATGGATCCGTTATCAGATGTTTAAAGTTTGTATTTAAAAATGTATTCAAAAACTGAATTGGTTTGTTTTGTATGTTTAATTGTTATATTTCATCAGTACGGTGTTGACGCAGTAAGTATTATTTATAATATTTAATTATGCACATGGGATATCACTCAAAAATGTCATAATTATTGAACATTTCACAAGGACCTAATTATTGTAGCACGTTTGACTTTTAAATTATCAGGCACCATTTTACTCTTGCTTATAGAGTGTTAAAGTTAATGACACATCTTAAACATGTAGTTCTTATCAATGTAATCATGTTCTAGTGTTTCCATGGAAACAACCTATGAAAACACTAACCACTTATATATGATTTTCAAGATTTAGCCTAAAAATATTTATGTCATATAGATTTACTCGCACTGCTGGTTATAAGCAGCTTAAAAATAAAGCATTTACCTGCTATTTTGCTAAATAAATCAGAAAGAAATATTCAATTAACCTCTAATTCGCATAGATAAAAAAGGCTAGCTGGGCTTGATTTCCTAATGTTATGTTTATTTGTTTTTAAACTTGCAGATGACAAGGCAACAGTTAAAGAATTCCGGCAAGCTTGTAAAGAAGACTTGTATGCCCAAAAACGATGTCACTGAAGGTAAATTTCTACTTTCTTGTGTCAGCCAGCCAGGAGTCAAAGTTTCGGTTTGCGAAAGATGGGCTCGGTAACCGTAGCCTGTCACCTACAATTTTTTTATACTTTTAAGTAGGCAAACAGGCATACGACCCACCTGAAGGTGCGGTAACCTTACAATATGAGACGCCTGCAACATTAGTAGGTACCCCTAGTGTTAGATTTTATAAACGCTGCGATTTCTTTTTACAGACCTGTACACAGCATCCCTGGTACATTATAAGGTTACTAATAATTCCATATAAAATCCTAACGCAGTCGCTTGCGTCTGCGTTTATAAAATCTTATACTAGAGCTACATGACTATTGCGTATATACGCTTACAACAATTTGAACGTGTTATGCGAACTTAGTGGCTAGAATGTTTCGCCTTAGTACCTATAGTTATTCGAATTTCTCTCTCGCCTTTCAAACCGCAACAAACCTTCAAACACAAACAATGCAACCTGCTCTGGCGCAAGAAATAGGCAAGAGTCAGGTATCTAAGCAGACGAGCATTATACAAAGGTCTACTTATTCATAAGATTCCGGTTGCTTAGCTCTACTAACTCCCCCAAGTTGACATTTTCAAGGGCCATTTAAATTGTTTTATTTATGAATATAGGTATCAGTTTATTGTCAAATACAACCTATGTTTACTACACTTTGGGATACAGTAAGGTGTAGTGAGTTGAATTTCTTTATACCATGAATAAATAAATAAGTAAGCAAGCAAGTTGTTATATTTTTATTTGTTTCTATGTAGTTAATCTTAATGTTATTTTTAGATCAGATTGGAGACATTGACAAAGGGAAGTTCCTGGATGAAAGGAATGTTATGTGTTACATAGCTTGCGTTTACTCTGTTAGTGGTTTGGTAAGTTGAATTAATACATTAACTTTATGGTTTAGGCGGAGGTCAATCGAGTCTCTGGTTTTTGTATCCCTCCTTGTATGGATAAACAAAGAGAGTTGACAGTGTTGAGTTGATAGTGGTAGGCTGTGATAAAATAATGCGAAATCATATAACATGTTAAAGTCAAATGCTTAATAATATATACAATAGTGACATTGCGTAAGTGGATCCCATCCCCCGAAGTCTGACTACACTAGACTAAAGAGCATATGGTCGCGTCATGAATGGAATGTGTACCTAACACTGCTAGTATAGGTACCATGCAATAATCTGTGCTAACACTTGTTATAGATTTAGAAAATGACAGCCTGACGCGTATTGGTACTGTAATTTGTTTTAGATAAAAAATAATAAGTTCATGCACGATGCCATGATAAAACAAGTGGACATGATGTTCCCCACGGACATGAAGGACGCGGTGAAGTCTACGATAGAGAACTGCAAGGGCGTTGGTGAGTACTACATCATAATATTTACTTGTAATAATAATTTTATCATATTAACATCCAGTCCCTAATGTAGGGATTGGTTAAACTCGCAGCACCTGATAAATGCGGACTAATCGTATATGTATCGGAATAGGGGCGCCAAACTCTCGGTTACAAATTATACGCGAGAAGTTACATACTGTACAAACAGCATTAGGCGCACCTTAGACGCTTATTCATGCATGATGGAAAACCATCAAACAAAGGGATGGTAGGTCGAAAGGTAAATTGATTCGCCTGATTTCCAATTTAAATCAAGATTTTTGCCATGATTTGTTTGGAATTCAGTCAATTTAATTGTTCTATCGTATATTTTTTAATTTATATTAAGAATTTGTTCGGAAAAGCATCTTGGCTTGTTTGGAAATCAGTCTATTCAATTCACTTTTCGAGTCCATCCCTATGATGATGGAAAACCATCATGCATGAATAAGCGTCTTATGTGCGCCTTACGGTTTATTCGCGAGCAGTTTTCTATGGCTGCGTTCTGGCCTTGTATAGAATGGAAAGATGCCTTGGCTGCAACTCACATTGTTTTGTTTTTTTATAATTTTCAGCAAAACAGTACAAGGATATGTGTGAGGTTTCCTTTTACACAGCAAAATGTATGTACGAAGCTGATCCAGCAAATTTTGTGTTTGCATGATGAGAAATTGGCGAAACTCAAGAAATGGTGAAATGAATTTTTCGAATAAGTTAATTATGCGTTTGATGATAATAACAGTTGATTTGGTTTGTACAATTTTTAGTAATAAACGGGAGATATTACATACAATTTTTTTTTTCTATAAGTACCTACCTTAGTTTGAGATTCTTTTGGATGGCAAAGTCATCTGTTTAAATAATCTGAGAAATAAGTATAAGTTCCTGTCATTTAAGTCTCTTTCCTTTTTACTAGATATTTCTCCGATTATTTAAACAGATGACATAAATGTGGATAGACATCTATAACTTCTTTAGATTTCCTTTTTTTTACAGATCTTGCTTCTTTACTGTCATATATTTTACATATTACCTATTTATTAAATAAAAACTTAAGATCTTCGCCACTATAATTATTAATTTTATATTATCATTTTCCACCCTTTTCAAAATATGGAAGTTAGTATTAATTTGAATTTAGATTCATAATGGGTTCGAAAGATTTAAAATGTATTTCGCTGTGCTCTTGTCGGTGGATTCTCTATCAAATGAACATACATTTTGAAAGCCTTTTCAAAAAAAAAAAATCTATACGTTTGTTAATACTTACATTAAGAGTAAACATTGAATATCCAATTGCTGTGCATATGAACTAGCTGCTCGTTACTAAAATTATATCTTTGGATCTCAACACATCGCATTAGGCACCTATTGACTGCCTCCAGGTATACAATTAGACAGACATATAGTCTTATGAATCAACATTTACAGATCAGTCTAACAGTATTAGTTCAAGTGTTGAAATGGAGCCGAAAGTGTTATATTTTGTCGTGATTGGAGTGATAATTGGAAGTGTTCAGGCGGTAAGTATTTGTAATGGAAATATTAGTAATGGAATTTTTCGTCTAATTCCTAATACTTAAGTTTACTATTTCCAATTTCTAGGTCATCCAGGAGGTATAGCCAAATTCATAATCCCAAAACGTTAACGACGTCCGACTAGAACGAAATGTATGGAATTGACGTATGATTGACCAAGTGATTTACCACTATGTCAATCCCATACATTTTATTCTTGTCGACATTCGCGTTTTGAAATTATAACTTTGGCCAAGCCCCCTGGATGACCTAGAAAATGAAAATAATAAACTTAAATATTATAATCCCAATTTAAAAATTAGGTAAACTGAAATAACAGTACTTCCCAATATCGGTAATTGTTTCGCATTTCATCTAATGGTAAGTGCCACTTTCATTGATCTTTTGTAACACATATTGATGAATTTAACATCTCTAGTCAACTTCAATAGCCGGTTGATAAAACCGGTACCAAAAGAATAAATTTCTTAAAACAACAACAACTTAAGACAATTTCTGTATTTTTTAATCAGGAATGGTGACAAATTCAAAGTTAAAATAGAGTCATTAGACAATGATAACAACTTTATTTTCCTTATTTTAAACCTTTATTTTATAGTCACCATAATAAACACAAAAAAGTTGTGCCAACAAGCAATTCATCATATATTTTGCTAATTATGACGGTCGTGATAATTTGAGAAACCAATTTGTTACACTAGAACTTTTTATAAAACTAATGACTTATGAAGACATTTTGTTTTTAGATGACCAGAGCGCAAATGAAGAATTCTGGGAAAATGTTCAGAAAAAACTGTTTGGCAAAGGTTAAAGTCGAAGAAGGTAAAAACTCTGAATAAGTGTTGATTTGTAAAATCCCAGTAGTTAGTTAAATTGATAAAGAACAAGACTAGCTGTTACCTGCAGCTTCGAACGCGTTTAGTGTGGCTAATAAGGTGTACAATAGTTAACTACAAATATTTTAAGGGCAGATTAGAAATACACAAAATAAAACATTTTAAACTCCATAAGTACTTATCGAGAACCATCTGCTCTAGTTAAAGAGTATAAAATATGATAGTAAAAAAAATTATATTCATATTTTGATATAAGTAAGTTAAGTAAGATAAATATATTTGCAGATTATTTGTGTCCACCTTACACAATTGTCAGGTCTAGAATAATGTCCTTTTACAACATCTTATTCAAATGATTCAAATAGCGTCGTAATCAGATTTATGACGAGAGAATAATGTATAACCTTATTTTTTCAGAATTAATCGCAGACATAGAAAAGGGAAAATTCATAGAAGATAAAGACGTTATGTGTTATATAGCCTGCATTTATCAATTGACACAATGTGTACGTATATAAAAGTAAAATTAAACTATTAGAAAACCCATCGACATATTTCCATTTAATTACCCTGCTCGAAATTTTCACCTTACACTAACTTGTCATATTTAATGTCATGGTTAAAGATAGAACCTTAAAAAAGTATAAAAATTAACCTCAAACTTCGACTAATATTTACAGATTTTTTGTACAAAAGAATAAACGAAAAAAAAAACAAAAAATATATGTCACGGTTACCTCACCATGTTTTCAATATCATTGAAGTAATACGGTACCAAATTTTGAATCGATAGGACATATGGAAGATAGTCAGATCCCCTTATCAATATTAAAGAGCTGATGATCTTCAAATGGCTGAACAGATTATCATGAAATATAGCTAAGGACACTCGGGGTAAAATTATCTATGACTTAAAAAAATAAACGATTCATCTGTTTGGGCGCTATGATACCACAACAAACACGCTAAAAATAACACCCCTCTCTTGTTTCGTCGGGGGTTAATGAAAAGTATAGCTAATAAATTTTATAACCTACTCGTATCTATTACGTATGTTGTTCATTACCACAAATAATGTATTTTATGAATTTTTAGGTGAAAAACAATAAATTAAGTTACGAGGCTGCCTTAAAGCAGGTGGATATAATGTACCCGCCAGATATGAAGGAGTCTGTGAAGAAATCCATTGAGAAATGTAAAGATACACGTAAGTTGTCATCATCCTTTACAATTATAATTGAACTGAAACAAGGGTGGCCATAGCCTATTGGCAAAAGCAGCTATTTGTGGTGCCATAAGGTAAAACGAATCTTCTCAATCAATCACCGCTGAGATGGGCTATTTGCATTTTAAACAAGATATATATACAAAGAATGCATAGACTTTGATTTGTTCACTTGAACTTTGATGAAATTCGCAGATGTTGCTCTAAAATATTATTACTTTTAATCTTTATGCTTACTCTAATTAATGACATCTTACCTATAATTAATGACATTGTAAATGTGAAAAATTGATAAATAAATAAAATCTTATCATTTGGATGATGAACTTCTTCAGCTCTATGTTAGCCAACGACGAACATACAAGTTTTAATCATTTAAATTATATATCCATGCTACCCGTTCTTTTTTGTTAACTGTTGAAAATAATTTTGAATTTAAAAAATTAGGCAAATTTTTCATTTTATATGTTTAGTCGTTTCTATAATTAGCGTGGGATCTTTACACAACGCGAATTTTTAATCATCCGAAAAAAATATTTTCTATAAAAAAAATATTGATCAAAGTACCATTCAACAATGTCGTTAAGTTAAATAACTAATACACAATGTAATATATGCAATGACAAGCGAAGAAACCTGGAAGCGAAGTAAAACGTACCTACTCGATGAACTCACGAACACCGAATCCAAACTAGGGCTAGCCTGTATAGTTTTTGTTTCTCGATATTTGTCTACTGACGGTGTATAACTTGGTCCTAGCTTTTTTGTCTTTTAGCCGTGTTTAACATTAAAAAAGCTACTCCGCTGGTACGTGGTACTAGTACTAATTCTGTGCCACTGACTCAGTGTCCCGAAGTGGATCTTGGGCTCCGAAACGAGAGATCGTCAGTTTTCTTATATGCGCGATGGCGCTAGTTTATACTACTTTTAATAAAATAAATACTTACTTTTTTTGCAGCCAAGAAATACAAGGATTTATGCGAGGCGTCATACTGGACAGCAAAGTGTATATATGAAGACAACCCTAAGGATTTCATATTCGCATAATCAAGAGAACATACAATCAACGAATAGGTGGAAGAAGTCAGTACCTCTACCACGAGTTTTCATAAATTCAGATGCTAGCGAATGCGTTAGGATTTTGTATGGAATTTCTTAGTTACCTTTCTATTCGTTAGGAGCGCTGTAAACGTTAAGCATACAAAATCGCTAACGCAGTCGGTAATGTCTGCGTTTCTATAATTTCTTGGTAGGGGTACATAAGAGTGCTAATTTTAAATCGTGTGGCACACTCAAAATCAGTGAGTCGAGTGATTTTCTTTCGAATCAAAAGTTTTAAATTCCGGATAAGGAACGTTAGTCATTCGAATCAACGATTATGAGTGCGTCATAGATTTAAAAAATAGAACTTTAGAGGACTTAGCCAAAGTCACAATCGAAAAACGATAACGAGGTACGACAAGAACAAAATCTATGGGATTGACAAGATTGACCACGTGGTTTACCACAGCTAATGTCAATTCCATACATTTTGTTCTTGTCGACATTCGTTAGCGTTTTGAAATTGTCACTTAGGTTTTTGTTGTTTGTTTAGATGTTAACATAAGGTATCAAAAAGAACCATTACCAAATAAATTAAATATGATGCTTTGGTATGTTAATTTTAGTAATTAAGTATAGGATATGCAAAAAGATACAATTTTTGAGGTACCAACCAACCAGTCTTATCTCGCTTGGATCTATATTTAATGATGAGTATTTATCAAGATATATAAATTATGTATTTATATTATGTTAAAAATAGACTGCTGTTATGTTATTGTTATTTTATATACGTTTATTTTAGGCAATCTTAACTAAGTTGTTTAAATTACATTAGAATTAAGCCTTTTTGATTCTTGGAATTAAAATTACTTAGTATATGAATGTAATTTTGGTTTTTGTTAAAAAATCCTTTAAAATAAACACATTATTTTATCTTAAACTAAAAAATCCTTCTTTAAAAATTAGAATACTTATTACTTGGAGTCAAATTCTATGTGAAATACTTGGTAGAAATAGGATTTAGTTTATAATTGAGCTATGTTCGTTCGATCACACTTGGTCAATAGTACAATAAACACTTACTTGTTCAGTATGTACTTTTCTCATACTTACAAGGGAAAAACATCGTGTAAAATCTTCATTGGCGTCAACTTGACAGAGTTCGCTTAATTTAATTTTCAATATTTTTAAAATTTGCATACAAATTTACATTAAAACTATAAAATAAAATTATTGTTAATCTATTCGATAAAAATAGGAAAGAAGCAGCAAAAAATAAGGAAAAAGGAATAAGACATTTTGCCTAATATAGTTGGAATAAGATTTCCGGATTACTTAAGGATCTACAATAAGGATTGGAAAGAAGTAGCACAAGACAGAGAATAGAAAAAAAGACGGGGGGCTTTTCTTCAAGCCGTAAAATACATATTAAAAGAAAAAAAAAAAAAAAATTTGAAAAGAAAAAAATGGCATAATACAAAAAAAAACATATGCTTGCACGTTGAAAAAATACATAGGTACTTAGGCGAGACAACTCCAAGTAAGCTAATTATTCAGAAACCCGCCGGTCATGTTTCCTCTTTTCGACCGCAACCAACCATTTGTTATAATTACTGGGCAGAGTACCAACAAGTACCTTATCTTGATCGGACACGCTGAATTGAAATCTTATGTTAACTTTATTTTATGCAAGAAAATTAAATATTAATAGAAATAATTATTATAGCATTTTTTCTCTAGTCCATTGTTGTATATACCTAAAGTTTATAATATATTAGCGTCTTCTTCTTCACTATCACTACATAGTATAAAACAAAGTCGCTTTCTCTGTATTTAAAACTGCGCAACGGATTTAGATGCGGTTTTTTAAAATAGATAGAGTGATTCAAGAGGAAGGTTTTTATGTCCATGCGAAGCCGGGGCGGGTCGCTAGTTCCTTTATATAAAAAACATTTGTTGTTTGTTAGTATCGCTAAATCTCGAGAAAGGCTAAACCGATTTGGTTAATTATGGTTTTGAAAAATTTCTGGAAGTTCAGGGAAGGTTTAAACGGTAAGAAAATTGTGTTCGCTTTGTAATCCATCGGATCAGCTAGTTATAGGTATATAAAAAAAATGTTTCCCAAAATAAATGTATAAAGATATACTCATAATCTAAGGAATGGTATGTCACACTTCGCTGTAGTAAAGTGAGATCTGCCATATCCATTTTTTCTGAGTTACTTTCTAGTTTCGTCCATTTTAGACCAATTTTATACGTAGTCGGGTTATTTTTTTTTTCTGTCGCTATAAAGAATAATTTGTATTGTCTCTGTCTTTGACTGTCTTAGTTGAGCTCAAGTCTCCCCCTCCTCATTGTTCAACAATGTATGATTCAAATTGAATAATACAGGTTGCGTCAATCGCTTCTTTGATTATAGGATCGCTAGCAGGTAATTGTATATTATTATACAAGACGAGAATAAACACAAATCAGCTGGTAAGCAAGTATATGTATAACAGTAGCAACTAAGTACTTAGTAGCTGGTGCAAAGCGAACATGTGTTGCAGCCTGCCCTGCTAACAAAAGTAGCTCTATCTGATTGAAGACGACCTCCGTGGCGTATTGGTTAACATGCCTGACCGCTACTCAAGAGGTCCCAGGTTCGATCCCCGGTCAGGTCAAGATGAAAAATTATCTTTTTATGAATGACCTGGCTTTTGGATATATCCCTACTATCCATACTTCCATACTAATATTATAAATGCGAAAGTCTGTCTGTCTGTCTGTCTGTCACCTCTTCACGGCTAAACTGCTGGACCGATTGTGATGAAATTTGGTAGGGATGTAGTTAACGACCTAAGGTCAAACATAGGCTACTTTTGGGCGCGATATAACCGAGTCCCACGCGGGGCGAAGCCGCGGGGAACAGCTAGTATATATATATATCCATACTAATATTATAAATGCGAAAGTCTGTCTGTCACCTCTTCACGGCTAAACTGCTGGACCGATTATGATGAAATTTGGTAAGGATGTAGTTAACGACCTAAGGTCAAACATAGGCTAATTTTGGGCGCGATATAACCGAGTCCCACGCGGGGCGAAGCCGCGGGGAACAGCTAGTATGTATAATTGTATATATATATATATATATATATATATATATATATATATATATATATATATATATATATATATATATATATATATATGTATTTGTTATCTGAATAGTATCGTTGTCAGTATCATGATCAAGTCTTGAACTTACTTTGGGGCTAACTCAATCCGTGTGATTTGTTCCTAGGTATATTTATCTCTTTACGGCAAATTGGCCGGTCCGGCTGCAATGCATGTTCGGTTTAAGGCTTTTCTCATCAAAATTGTGTGAAAAGAAAAGAACGAATCGGTTTAGAAACTCTGTAGTACTCATAATGACTGATGATATGTTCATTCATACCGTTTGGGTTACAAGATCCTGCACACCCTGGTGTTTAAATTTATTTAAAACCGCCCCGTAGCCTTTGCCATGGTTTATCAACTGGGTTCAAAAGATTAACGTGCCATTTCAGCCATGAGTCATTGAAGTAACTTGTCAGACAATCAGGCGATACAAGTCTGTAGTCTTATAAAACTGGGAACAACTATACCAAGTATGCTTCTCATGGGAATAGAACACACGACCTACAAACTGTTGTGAAACTATGTTAAAATTCCTTTTCATGTCATCAGCGTTGTATAAATTTTAGATGTTTATTTAATTTTGCACTGTCTGTCAATAGTTTTAAAGTTAATATTTCGGTGTTCTTAGAAAATGCTGACGTATTCGACATCGTCGCTAAGAAGATGTAACTTGGGCTAAGCCTTCAGATGCTTCTATCTTCCGCTAGCCTTTGCACATCCTGATACATTGCTTGCAAGTAAAAAAACGTCTCAAAAGGTTAACAAGACCATTATATTTAAGTGCTTTAAAGTAGTCACAATTCAAAGTCCATGCTAAGCATAAGTCAAATTAGATATATACAATGTTGGACTCTGTCCTACAAACAATAGATATAATATTTACTCATTTAACTACAATCCTGGCAATTATGATATTAAAGCAAGTTCTTCATAGGCCATAAAAAAGTCATTATTCTTATAAGAGTGTTTTTACAAGATACACACATCAGAATACAAAGTCTGCAACAGTTTTTAATCTATTTTTGGGTCTCCTACACAAAATGTGGAAAATACTTTATGTTATTAAAGTAGATTTTTTTTTTTTTTAGGGACAAATCACACATATTGAGTTAGCCCCAAAGTAAGTTCGAGACTTGTGTTATACTAACTCAACGATTCTATAATTTATAACAAATACATATATAGATAAACATCCAAGACCCAGGTCAATCAGAAAAAGATCATTTTTCATCTTGACCTGACCGGGGATCGAACCCAGTCAGGCATGTTAACCATTACGCCACGGAGGTCGTCATAGAGATATTCAATCATATCAAAGTATTATACATATACGATACGCCTGTTATATTTTTCTGGGTCTACTAGAGGAAATTTCTTTAGGAATAGCTCTGCTGCTGTTTCATGTTTTATTTTACCTTGCTTACTTTTAATCTAATTCTAACTCTGGGTAGTTTTAATTGGCTTTTTGTCATGTATTTGAGTTGCCATTTTCTCGTGTAATAGCTGTAAGTCTTCCTAAAACTGAATTAATAAATAAATTATGTATGTTTTTCAGTATATATGAATTTGGTAAATGAATATCTCGTACAGATCGAGTCAAGGGACTGTATGTCACGAACCGTTTAAGGTAGAAGAAATTGTTGTCGTTATAGCAACAAATTACACAAAAAATACAATATAATAATAAATACCTAATAGATCAAATCTAGTCTCCATACAAGTAACAAGAATCGCTTTACTTGGCGTAGTACGGAACTCTGCAAAAATTGAACTGGTGCTTGACTGGGTTTATTTAATTCTAGACAATCGTAAGAAGATCTCTAGTGACTTTACGCTCGCCATTTTGTACGCTTCAAGGATTTTTTTAAAGAACAAAAGAGCAAACATTATTATACCTAATTGATCATCTCCAGATGTGGACAAGTATTGTCTTGTACAATGCATTTGTCATTTCTTGTTAAGGCTACTTTAAGTACTATAATAAAAGAATCGGATAACAAACAGTCTCCTTTATTTATACCTACATAACCTTATGAAGTTGATAGTTTATTGAAATATTGAATCACAATAATTTTAAATTGTAAGGTCAAATGCTAGTCCTTTAGGCGGCCTAAATTGTGGTTCAATAATCTTTCCTAAAAAATAAACTACTTCTGTTCCTTTATCGTTACCAAATTGAAGACTGCCTAGCCTAATGACCTGGTATGAGCTTCAACGTGGTTAACTTTGTTAACTTATAGTTAACCCTCTTTAATTTAAATCAGATGTACCTTTTACTTTGCACGGTTTGTACTGCTGCTCCCTGTTTGGAATCCAATGTATTAACGCACGCATGTTATCCGCCAAACCAGCACTTACTTTTAATTCATCAGTCATCTGCACAGAACAGAGAAATTATCCGAATATAAATGTTTTGACGCAGGTTTAGTTCCAGGATCAGTGTGGCTAGCGAATTCTCTCTTCTTACTTTCTATTCATACATGTCAATCACACCACACCTTATTAGAAATGTATTACGTAGTTTACAACAAAGCCACCTAATATTACAGATTGATAACAGTGGCACCAAATTTTCCGCCCATTTTTTCTGAATAAAACGTTGGCTTGCAAGCCAAACCAGTGACACGCTTTTCGTGTTCTATGCCCCTTGTTGATATTTTTAAATTCTGTTGTCATATGAGATAGAATAAAGCATTTGTCGGCGTTATAACCCAAGATGAAAAAAAAACTTATCGAGACAACGATGACCGTAATCCTAAGTTCAAGCTATTGTTTATATAAATTATGCAGTTATATCGCTAAATGGAGGATGTTTCTTCCATTCAATGGCTTATAAAAACCGTTCCCAAGAACTTAATCATATTCTATTTCCTGATTTAGATCCGTTTTTATTTCTAAAAGCGTTCCAAAATGACGGGTTAATAAATTCATCTATGTCAGACATATCCATATACGACAACAATAAAAACTAACTAATTTGTCGCCAATTCGTCAGTTCCAAATTCGTATGGATATGATCTGTAACAATTACCATTTCCTTATTTACCTCAAAAATGGCTGTACATTACTAACGATCCAAATTACCTACCTCCTGAGTTTTTGTTGCGCTTTTTTTTTTGCAATTTTTCATAGTTCGTGTGAGCAGGATAATTATCTAACAAATTACTCTTGTTGCTTATATATAAATATGTTGAAGGTACATCTGGGCAGAACAACTTGAGAACTGAAGGTGGATGTTGCTATATCATTACAAGTGTCATAATAAGTTATAATTTATAATGTCGCCGCGTTTAGTATTGTGTTTGGGGGTTGTGGCCGTTGCTTTCAGTAACGTTATAGTAAGTATTTGTATCTCTTTGGATGATACAATCATATTATTTTTTGTCTTTAAATTTAACTAGTTATTAACTTTTCAATAATATAAGAAGTTCAATATTATAACAGTTGCACTTTGTTTCTCTATGTTATAAAAATCAGTTTTTGATTTTGATGAATATGTTTAATAAATAATATAAATAAAAAGTAATAAAAATAAAAAATTATAATCCATAGCGAAATTTAATGTATGTCATAATAATATAAAACCTTTTAGGATTGTTATTTGTATATAGAATTTTAAATATTTTAAATAACTACAAGTCTTAACATTATTCAGGCTTTAACTCAAGATGAAATAGCAGCTATTCAAGGATCAATGCTGAAATTTGTCTCCGAGTGTAGCAAGGAGTACAACATTTCTGAAGAACAACTGAAGGCTGCCAAGGAAAACAAGAGCGTAGATGGAATAGAGCCATGTGCCATCGGCTGTATCTTCAAAAAGGCTAACTTCGTAAGTAACTTTTTATATTAGTTTATTTTATTGTTTAAAAAAAATATTAAAAATACTACTAAGATTTTTTTTCATCTCAAGAGGAAGTCAGAGGAAGAAAAGTATTGTACAAGCCTCGGCCGAAATTGCAATTTACGTCCTCGTATTTTTAAAAGACCTCGGCTTTGCCTTTGCTTTTGAAACTTTGGACGAAACTTTTCCAGTAAATGTAAATAGGTTAATTAATCAGTCATTTGATACATTAAAATTGAAAAAAAAAACCCCCACGACACATTTTATTTTTAGTGGTGATGGTCGACTGATTTACATTTACATATTATTTGTAGACATTAGGTATTTTCCCCACTTACACCCCAGAGCTTTGTAACAGCTCAACCGATTTTCATTCAACATATTATTTTGTAATGTGCAAGTGATGCGCTTTCATTTGAGACCCCACTCAAGTATATTTGCAGGCATTTGGTTGTTCTTCCCCACAACTTCTAAACGGCTCAACCGATTTTCATCAAACATGTCTAAGAACACTCGCCCGTAAGTAACCTTAAATACGGAAAAAATTAAATTGAAATCACTATATCCGTTCGGGAGCTATGATACCAGAGACAGACAGACAGACACATCAAACTTATAACACCCCTCTTTTTGCGTCGGGGGTTAAAAACAACTAAATGTGAAAGAATACTCACTGAATAGCAATGATAAAGGTCTTCTTAAAATATCTACATTGCAGATTAACGACAAAGGGCTTTATGACCCAGAAAAGGCCAAAGAAGCCGGCGCCAAATTCGTAAGCAGCGAGGAAGACAAGAAGAAATTCGCAGAGATCGCTGACGAATGTTCTGCAGGTAAATAAACCATCCTTGATATAACTATGAGAATTAACCCAAAATCGCAACTGCCATTTGAATGTAAAGGAACGTTAGAGGGCGAGAGGTAATTCTGAAGAACTGACACCAAGGTCTGCATGTTCGATTGACCGTGTCACCTACACAAAATGATAATGATGTGCACAAAATTATTATTGTGGACCCTACGCGATACTATACGCAAGGAAACAACTCATTGGTCTCGAATAGTTCTTTAAACATTTAAATAGTATAATCGATGGATCGAAGCAGTCAGTCTGATTTTCAAAACAATAATCATGTATATTATTTTTGAAAAAAAGATTAGTATTTAGGATGTAGCGACATAACTGAAAGATGCAGCAACTGATCTGATTTAGATGTAATTAGTAGACAGGATAGGTTCTGGTAATGCGATAAGAAAAGGAGAACTGATTTTGCAGTTAAATATAAACCTATTTTATTTTTATTATCTTTTGGCATATATGGCAAAAAATTGGATTTGAACATATTAATAGCAATTTCTAGCAATAACGATAATAATGAGCACAGAACAGTTTTGGGATAGCGGCTACTGTCGTAATTGCTGTGTAAGAACCAACCAACCTCCACCAACTAGGATCCACCAAAATGCACAATGTTTATAGAAATTCTTTAATTTTCAATTATAGATCAGTGTGTATAATCTTGTATATGATTTGTTTACAGTAAATGATGAAACAGTGTCTGACGGAGATAAGGGCTGTGATCGTGCTAAGCTTCTACTGACTTGTATCGCTAAACACAAGGAAGCAGTAAGTATAATTATTTGATCTCAACATTGCATTCTATTTTAATATGTACCCTTTTTATTTCATTTAAAGTTTTCTTTCTTAAAATAGGGACGAAGGCTTTTATTTATTTTTTTAGTTTTCTCAAAATATCTCAATTTTATTCGATTTCTTACATAAATGAAATGCTGTATTTATTACATAAATGAAGATTATTGTCTTAGCATTGCGGTTTTCATAGATAAATTATGCGCCTGTAAGGCGTTTGTAAAGAGGGTGACATAGGTCAAAAGGCGATATTTTAAACGTATATAACCAGTGCCGCCATGCATATATAGGTAGGACTTTAATCAATACCATAGTCTGGGCTCTTAAGCGTATGATAAAGATGCAACTGGTATACGTTCGAATGAAGAAGAAAAATAACGCAATTTGAACGTTACAGAAAATATTATTTCTTTTTCAGCTCCAACTGTAGAATGCTCCGATAACAAGTAACCATTAGGCTATGAAGAAAATTCGGCAATCGTGGTATTTCAAGACGCTGTGATAGTGAATCTAAATTTCATAAATTTATTTACTTAATTTTTAGTATATTTTTCAGCAGTGGGTATATCCATTGTAAATCTTAACACTGTTTGCTACTTCGAATAATAAATATGTTTTATGTTTGACATGTTTATATTTATTTTGGACACTGGTATTACTTAATTATCTTTTTTGTCAAGAAGAGAATAGAATGAATTTCAGATCTTTAGGCGACTAAGGATCCCTCTTTATGAGAGGAGTCCGCCATTGTAGTTTCTTTTTAATTCTATGTTTTTGTATTCAGTTATGTTATATTACAAACAAACACTTAAATTCAAGTGTTATAATTAGGTAGTACTCATTTACTACAAATGAAACAAAAGACCAAAATATACATAAAGCTTTTCCAAATAATTATTTTCGTCAAACATAATTTAAGCTCATTTTTAAACACGAACGAGGATAAGAAAATGAAGTGAAAAATGAATTAAAATAACAAATTAATTTTATGTGCATAGTATTCTTAAAAATATGTTATAGCTTCTGTAGCCACATAAACTATGATAATTAGATGCTAACCTATATAACGAAAGACAACGTAGCCGATTCACATAAGTATAATCGGTGAAAAACCATTACCAAACGTATAGATTAAAAGAAAAAATTACCTGGGAAGAGACCGCGCGAATTTTAAACTTTCATGACCAATCGCTCGTAAATTAATGTGAAGTATGGGGTAAATCTCAAACCTTTATCAACTTGATTCCTTCACAACCAGCAGCAACTAATTGGTCTATAGTAAACAAATCTATAGTAAACAAAATAGTACAATAGTACAATAGTAAAATCATTTACCCAAATCAGACTGTGACCGAATCCAATCCTATGCTGAGTTAACCCAATCCATACTTCCTGCTACACAAGGCTGGGATAACCGGAATTCTCATGCTGCAAAATCGGCAGAATCACGCTACTCTATATAAATAGGAGGTAAACTATTGATCGACCAATTGTTTGAGTTTGGTTAATGACACAGTGAACATGGATAATTTGGGTTTGGGTTATATTTGTTTAGTTTTAGTTTACATTGCAGGTTCTCAGGTAAGTACCTTCATAAAAATAAATAAATTACATGTCTTGCCTCCTTTCCCGTGTAAGTTGAAGAAGATGACTAAGGAGAAATAAGATTTCTTAATTTGTTTGTATGGCTGATGGTTTTATAATACCAAGTAGAGAGAGCAATACATACTTTCACGTCTAAATTACTAGAATAGGCCTCTTTTATACGGCTAAGTATTATCACATGAATGTGTTGTTAAAGCAAAACTTGCAATATTATTAAGAATTATGAGTTCACTATATATAGGTATACTGTGCCTCAAAGTAGTATTTTAGTTCAGCCACTTGGCAAGAGGGACCTATAAAGTGCCATCAAGTACTCAGCTTTGATATTTACTATATCGAGCTTACGAGTACATACTGTGCCACTTGAGAATCTTACCGATAAATTGTCATCAACTATCTAGGCTACTACCTACCATCAGGTGTTAATCATTTAACCAAGTCAAACGCCGAGAGGCGGTTTCGGAAAACCCTTGGTTGGGCATGGTTCATTGATTCAATAATCTTGTGACTCACAAGATACGATTTCCATTGGCTACGATCCTTACAGACCTCACATCGCTTTTTCTACACTCATTACTATCGTCATACACGTATGCTGGATACTCCTAAATGAAATTTTGCGCTTATTTTATTTTTATAAAGTAGGATAACAGTATCCATACTAATTTTATAAATGCGAAAGTCTGTCTGTCTGTCACCTCTTCACGGCTAAACTGCTAGACCGATTGTGATGAAATTTGGTAGAGATGTAGTTAACAACCTGAGGTCAAACATAGGCTAATTTTGGGCGAGATATAACCGAGACCCACGCGGGGCGAAGCCGCGGGGAACAGCTAGTATAATATATATAATATATACTGTTATCCTTTCATATTATGATAAAACAGCAAATATTAAAATGGACAACTCGTGCAGCTACGTCCAGAAGGAATGCGATGACATTTCTACACGACAGCTAGCAGCAATGGCGACAATTGAAATCATTAAGTAAAATGACCCTGTAAATTTAAGTTATTATGAATTTGCACTCCTCAGAACAATGAGGGTACATACATTACGACCGAAGTGATGAGAGTCCAATTAAAAGTCAATTATATGTTATTGTGAACCACTGCTCACATTGAAAAAACTACTGGTTCACGTGCTTGTATGTATGATGTAAATTTCGCTAAAGAATTGAATACATGAATGGTAGAATCCAGATGCATCTTATTTTATTTATTTATTTACCAAATTTATGTACACAGAAAAAAATATACAATAGAAAAAAAAAATAGAAAAGGGAACAAGCAGAAGATTGCTAATTTCTCGTGCTTATTTCCAAAGAAATCTCTTCCAGCAACAAAGAGAAAAGAGGAGAATTTAAGAAATTTGTTTATTGTTTAGGTGTGGTTTAGGTTAAATAAAGTTAAATTTGGGCCCATAAAGCTTTTACATTAGTATGATCGTTGAGGTTAAATACATCCAGCGTCTACGTCGGAACAAGTCTTATCACGACGACATGCTTGAGAATAGCCTCACAGCCTCCACTCGCACTTTGGACTCCAAATCAAACATCTTAAGCAATATCTAAATTCCACACGATCGGAGATGTGTTGGAAAAAAGATTGTACTTATGGTACTTATGCTAAATGAAAAAAAGTATTCTTTTTAGTCACCACTTTAATGGTGACCAAATTCTTGGTCTTCTAGGTATTAAAAGATCGGGATTCTTTATGCCAAAAAAAAAAATCTCAATTTCAATGCCTCAGCACCCGGTCGCTGCTGGTCGCGTAATGTTATGGGTTACATATTTTCTTTTATGTAATGATAATGATCTGTCTTAAAACATTTTTAGGCAGTGTCTCCAACCCAAAGAGCTGCAATCCAAGCAAAGTTGCTCTCGGGAGGACTGGCGTGTATAAAGGATCACCCATTGTCTGCTTCAGACATCAAGGTATTCAGGAGGAAGATGTTGCCAGACAACGAGAACGCCAGGTGTTTTGCTGCATGTCTGTTTAAAAAGATTGGTATTGTAAGTATAGGCACCACACATAAAATTTTGCTATACTTACTAGCTAGTTAGAAAGGTCCCCATCAGAAATCAGCCGAAATACGAATTATAAAAATGAAAAAAATCTGATAATATTTATTTTAAAAATTGGTGCGTACAGCAATATTAACAGGGGGCTTAGCCAAAGTCACAATCGCAAAACGTTAACGAGGTACGACAAGAACAAAATGTATGGGATTGACATACGATTGACCACGTGATTTACCGCAGCTTATGTCAATCCCATACATATTGTTCTTGTCGACATTCGTTTGCGTTTTGAAATTGTCACTTGGCTACGGGCGCAGTATAAGTAAATAAATCAGTGAATTATTTTTTGTTATTTTATATATTTGTCTTCTTCTTTTTACTTCTTTTCCAGCCTTTTTTTATGTTCATATTTAACTTTGATGCAATTTTGGTTATTGGTAAAACAAAGTAAACCTAGGAGTGATAAAGAAGAACTCGTGTCAAATAAAATGAAAGAGAAAGAACAAGCTAGAATTAATGATGACGAATATTATATATATATATTGATTTCATTTTTGTCTGGCAGATGGATGACATGGGAAAGCTTTCGGCAGCAGGGGCTCATAACAGTGCCAAAGCAATCTTCAAGGATAATGACGAGCATTTGTCTAAGGTTGGAGAACTCATTGAAAAATGTTCTTCTGGTAAGGAAAATTATTGGATATAAAGCTGTTGAATACTTTTCTGTGATTTAAATGTTCATAAAAGTAATGAAATTTGAAACGTTTAGTTTTGGATTGAAACAACGAAAAAATCTTAAATTGTAATCGGTAGTTGCATAGAGATTATTTATAAACATATGTAGGTGAAGTGCCTAGCTACATCAATCAGTATTAATGATAAAAGAAAGTTATTGCTGGAAATCGGGGTCTGCACCAGAAATTAAAGCATATTTAGTAATTTCAGACTTTATATCATCATTTCAGCTACAGGAAGTCTACTCCAAGCCCTAGAATAGCATCAAAAATTGTCAAACTAACGAAAAAAAAAAACAATTTGAAACTAGCTTCTGTAAAATAGCAAATCTATGGAGGAGTTCTGCATCCAGTGAACTAAAATGCTGATAGTGCCTTTGAGATTTTGATAGCATATACGCTTAAGCTAAACTTTTTATGATAATTTATTGCAGTGAATGAGCAAATGACAATGGATGGTGACAAAGGCTGCGATAGAGCTAAGATGGCGTTTACTTGTTTAACGGAACATGCTCCAAAGGTAAATTTTATTAGTACCTGAGCGTTATTCATAATCTGAAATCTAAAACCGTTTTGCAGTCCCTGGGCTCTAGAGTCATTTAGACTCTAGAGCCCGACTGCAAAACGGTTCCCCCTAAGAAGGACTTATGACCGGCCAACTTAATGATGTCAATCCTCCTTGGCAATGCTGTTGTTAGTGGCCAACAAAGTGGTTTCCTAAGTCGCGTTAACGACATCCACACACGGCTGATAAATATTACCTCTAGATATCAAGAGCTTTGCTTACGAATAACTGTAAAATAAAAGTAAATATACCTTTAAAAGCGAAACATGATTACTTGTAGATAGATAGAAGTTTACTTACTGCTTAGGAAGCAAAAAGGAAAATAATAAGACAAAAAAAAAAAGAAATTGTATTTAGTTTGATATGTTGATCATAAAGACAAGTGGCAAAGTTAATAAGCAACATTAGCTGCTTTGTTCTGCCATACAAATTTTGATATTTACACAACCAATTTTTGATATTACAATCAGCTCAACATACGATCCCACATCCCTTTTGTTTGAAAAGCAGAACTTTCTATGTCTTAAGCAATTTTGTTCATAATGTCTTATGTATTTACAGTTCAACTTCGACATTGATTTTTAACGAGAAACTGCTGGCTGTGCAATTCGGAACTACTGATTGCTTCTTGATAATTTTAAATTTGCGTTTTTACATTATTTAGTAATAGGTATTATAATTTATACTTAAGTGTAGACATCTACTTTCATTGTATTTATAGACATCGGATAGCAAACTTCTAGTACCTGAATAAAATGTTGTAAAATATATTTTTGTGTTTTTTTATAATGTCTGCCCAAAATTGTTATTTAACTGTTTCATGTTTCAACCAGTATACAAAAACGAATGTAGCACATGATAAAATTTAAATATTTCAAAGTAAAATATAATTTTCAAAGTATTTTGGAAAATATTATTTTATATATTTAATCACTGAAATACTTAACATTTTCTTAATATTCAAACTATTTAGTTGATGTAAAGATATAGCTCCAGTGTCAAATTCCATCGGTATTTGTTGATTTTCTATTTTTACTGTAATCATATTCTTATCAGAAATTTCGCTTTTAATCAAATTTATGTTACCTGTACTTTCATTGCTAATAGTGTCCAACCTATCATCAATTTGATTGGTTGATTTTCGTAAACATACTCTGGCTAAGTGTCCCTCTTTTTGACATTTTCTGCAAGTAGATTTAATTGCTCCACATTCGTTTGCTCTATGATCTGCTTTTCCGCATCTGAAACATTTACCTTGTAGGTCTTTAATTGTTATTGCCGAATTTGAACTTCTAGAAAACGCAGATGACGTAGTTTGTTTTCTATGGTTTTGAGATTCTGTATTTATTCTATTTATCGAATCAGGAATGCATTTGATATCAGTGGAAATTTTAATGTTATCTGATTTTCCTATTTCCATGGCTGTAGCCATCATCACTAATTCAGTAAATTTTGGAGTGTTACGATCTTGTAATATTTTAGTCCGTATTTCACCATCTTTCAATCCACGTACAAACTGTAAAGATAAGAAGCTTTCAAGCGTGCTTTTAGTGCAATTTTGGCATTTGAATTCACAATTTGCAGCAAGCTTTTTAGTTCTGCTGCATACATTCCTATTGTTTCATCTTGTTTTTGAATTCGTGAGATAAACGTGTGTTGTAATATCCATGTGCTAGGTTTGGGGTTGACATAATCTTCCAGAATATTTGCAAGTTCTTCATAAGATTTGTTTAATGGATCATCAGGTGAACATAGATCATATATTCTTTCATGTAAATCTGGAGATATTGCAGTCAATAAAATGTAGGTCTTGGTTTTTGGGTCAGTAATCTTATTGAGAAGTAAGTAGATCGAGAGTCTTTTGACGAAGGCATTAATAGTTTCTTTCTCCTGTAGAGGTTGGAAGTTGATTTTTATCGAATGTTCCATTCTAGGATTCATGCTGCTTGTACTAGGTGTCACATAGGTTGATTCAGTTATTGTTGTATTCGATCGTTGTAATCTTAATAACGTAGATTTTAAATTTGTGTAACATTCTTCGAAGTCGTATCTGTATTCAATTTCTAGCTGTAAACTATTGTCATCCGTTTCCGATTCTATTTGTTCCTGTATATCTTGAAATGTTTGTAAGGTATTGTTTAAGATTTGTATTCGTGTTTCAATTTCTTCATTTGAAATATTTTCGTTCGTACTTACATAATTATTTGTTCTAGTGAGGGTGCCCTTAAGACAAGATCGCACTTTCAAACATTTTTCTTTCGTTGAATGAGACATCCTCGTCGCCAATTTTTAAATAAAATATTTACTCATATTGGTTGAAAGTATTATATTATATTTTCATTGACAAAACATCAACACAACCGTTGCTAAGCGAATCTTGCAAAGGTTTTAATATATGACAGGACACTAATTATATAACAAATACAATATAGATAAACACCCAAGACCAAAAAAAAAAAAAGAAAAGAGATAAAGAGATAGGCTATAGATAAAGGGGTAAGTACAGCTGGTAAGCTGAAGACAACAGGGGAGGTCTTTGGCCAGCAGTGGGACAATTAAGGCTATTAAAAAAAAAGAAAAATCAAAGTTGGCGGACATTTTTAAAATCACAATAGAATTTTTATTGTATAACTGCAATAGCAGTCCTGTGTCCACTACCGTGAGGATTTGCAGCGTTATTCCTAGCTTTCTCTTTAAGACGATACCGCGGTGAACACTAGCGCCACCGTAATTTAAAAATCAATATTCCCTGATAACACAAGTTATCAAAAATCCGTCTTCTGTAATTAAGGTTCTGATCTGATGTTAATTTTATAATTTTTTTTTTAATTTTTAAATTATAGTTCCCTATTAGCACTATTGCTAAAAACGGCCACTTTTAGCAGTTTTGAGCAATATCGCAATTTGCAATAACTATAGGTTCACCGAGGTATCGTCTTAATTCTTTTCTTTAATAAATTGTTATTTTCATTATGATATAATATTTAGATGATATGACTATTGGCTGCAAAAAGATTTATATCCGGCTTTTCGAACATAAAAAAATCATAATTTGTTTCTCATCTGTTATTTATCGGACGCATATCTAGCAGGTGAGGTTGGCTTCGACACTCCATTTCGTGTCTGAAATGATTTTCTCTTCTTTATCTGAACTCTTCTTATTCGTCACTGCCTCAACACTGAGAACGTGACCACCATGGTCAACTCCTGCCAAAATCTTCCTTCATACAATCATACTCTAAACTAGAAATGTTATTCCATTCAAAGAAGTAGGTGTCGTTTTCACAGAATATTCTTAATTCTGGGGTCGTGTTCTTATTTAATCAAACAACAAAATTTTGCAATGAGGAACTATATTTTATATAACTTAACTATGTCCACAATCTAACTAATACTACATTATTCTAGAAAATCCTTTAGTTGTCCATCCTAGCGAGGTAGGTAGTTTGGTCCTTTTTATATTTATCGGATTCATCTGCTTCTTTATTCTGGAAGTAATTAGATATTTTTTAAATACACAGAATTTTATTCAAAACGTTTAAGGAATTCAACAAACGGTTAAGGACTCTTTAAATTTTTTAATCGGAAAGATTCATCCAAAATAATAAAAAAACAGATTTTCTGTTTTCACCTATCCATACTAATATTATAAATGCGAAAGTCTGTCTGTCTGTCACCTCTTCACGGCTAAACTGCTGGACCGATTGTGATGAAATTTGGTATGGATATATTTATGCACTAGGAGTCAAACATAGCCTACTTTCGGGCGCGATATAACCGAGGCGCACGCGGGCGGAGCCGCGGGCAACAGCTAGTTGTAAATATTTACGTTCATGTAATTTGGTACCATAACGAAAATGAAATAAAAAATATAAGTTTGACTCAGCTTTTTGTGATGAAATTCCTCGGTATATGGAATATTATTTCTTCACGTGAGTTCAAAATAATCGTAAAATTTAAAGCAGAAACTGGAGATTCTCTCAGAGAGTGTCTCAGTCTTTTTTGAGTTTGTAGACAAAGCTGGTGTCAGATTTTTCAACACAAAGGCTTCAAGAACTGGATAGTATTGGATATAATACTTCTGTAGTAAGAAAGTTCTTCTATACAGGCATGGAGACCAACGCAAATTAAGCTCAGAGTTCTTAGCGTCTATTAAAATCTGAATAACGAAGGTACTAGATATAACAAGAAATTTCATACCTATTTGGAGTTTTCTACGAAGCAATGGAACAGCAACTTGGCCCTGTCACATCCCTTCTCTCCATCAGTCACGTCCTCATCATTAACTGAAAACAAAAAACACATTAAATTTATTTGTTATTCTTTTTATTTATTCTAGTAATATTAAATCTAACTTCAGATCAAAGTATTGTCTACTTATTAATTTATATAAGATAGTGTCACATAGGATTGATAGATGGCATTTGTGTGGTTTTATTGCACCAAGACAACGATACTATCTATCATATAGCTACACCTTGAGTAACAAAAGGCACATGACGTCAGAACTAAGGAGCTCCTTAACAATAGCAGTGTTTAATCAAGAAAAAGTACAATACCTTTAGAGCACTTGTTGATAAGTTCTTTAAGGGTATCAATTTCCTTTTCTCCTGTAAAAATCTCCGTGGCCTTCTCAAGATTGTCAGGTTTGTGGAGGTTTCCCTTGTCATCGAACTGAAAATGTGAAAGAAAATATTTATTTTTGTATAGTTATTCCACCACCAGGCCGTTCCATAAGCAGTTGAAATTCTTTAAATTTTCCCCATAGAGGAAATTTATGGAAAGGGATTACTATTAGGGAGCTAATGCCGTCTGACCTCCTGCCTTAATCCTTTTTACGTTGAAATAAGACCAATAGGAACATGATTCGGGTTTATTAATGTCCAACAGTGTCTGATCATTACTTACCAAGCCAATATTCTTTAACACACATGCAGTGAAACATCCAGAATGTTCACTCTCCGGGAACTTGCCGTCTTTGAAAGTGGCTACATCATCGTCAGATATCGGGTACTCCCCGATGCAGGCTTCGCCGGCTGTCACGAATTTTGATTGGAGAGATGCCACGTGTTCAGCTGTGTTAGTTGCCTGTTAATTATTGAATGAAATAGTAATTACATCACAAACTAAAAGTGTGATATCAACGATGTATACAGACGAATGGTTAAATAAAGAGAGCTGATCAGCCACTTTCTTCTTGTAATCAACATACGGGTAGACAAATTTTCACAGTGTGTTTAGTACAGGTATATGAAATTAAACCTAGGTATATTTTTCTTAATTACTTTTAAAAGAAATCGTCAGTAAAATACAAGAAAAGTTCGGAAATGATATTTAATTAAAAACCATCAAATCACGTTCGGGAGAAATCTTGGCAAATTGTAATAAACAGAAAATACGTGCAGATCATATAAAGAGTTCCCGACACTTAATAATAATAAGCTTACATTACATATCAAAGTGATTATGGGTGTTGTAAGAGGCTGACTCAGGTGATAACAAAGTTCTCAATTTACCTCTACAAAACTAATGGTCGGTTTCACCAACAAAAATATACCCAAAAAGAGTAATTCGAAAACTGGCTGATCATAAAAATAAAACCGAATCTAATAATTTAACAAACAAATTAACACATCGTTTTAACGGAACTCAAGCCCAGAAGCCTTGAGATGCATCTGGAATTACAGATGAATGATGACTTACCACAGCGATTTTAGCCAAAGCCAACAAGACTGCAAGGTATTCCATTTTAGATTATCTTAATTCTTTCACTTCCAAAGACTTAATGATGTTTGTTTTGAAGCTCAAGCATTTATATACTAACAATGGTTAGAAAAAGCAATATCCTGTGGCTCAACCTTCAATCAGACATGCCTTGTTCTGAGAACTCCACAATAGTTTTACGCAAATTAGTGCTCAGTCATGTCCCCAAATTGTGAGACGTTTTTGGAGTAATCGACAAGAAATCCAGTAACCCTAATTTTTATAATTCACTTCTTTATAGTACACATACTTTTACAAAGGTTAATTGCTTGGGTATTTTACTCTTTTCTATTTTAATCTACACTTTATACACTATAAACTATATAACAGTGTCTACCATGTCTCCTGCACAATGGAGAACATGAGCGTCCATTATGACTCGAAAAGAAGTAGAACATCAGTGTTATACTTGTCACAACAAGAAATTTAGTACGAAGATAAAGAAGAGACCAACAAACAAAGAGTAAGAAAGACAGTCAAATTACTGGGTGCTGTGGTGATTACATTTAAAATTATCAGATATAGCCATAATTTTACTTGTCTGGGACAAACTGATTTGGAGTATAAATAAATAATATACAAAATCTTAAAATAATTTGTTTTTAGAAGCTTATATTCCATCTTTAAATAATTTGCATTGTTTAGAAAGAAATCGCATAAATGACAACGCTGCCTATTATTGCATAGTTCATGTTTAAATTTCTCAATTTTTCACAAGTAAAAAAATGAAAAATTGATTGCATGGCATTTCTATCTTAAGCTCCTCCAAGCTTCGGAGGCCGTTATAGCTAGATCCTAAAGCTATGTCCGCGGGCTTAGACAAGTACTAATCTCGAACGCTCAGATGCGATTCTTGTTTATGTTTCGCTAAAGGTTCGGAACACATAGCGAATACTCGCTGCGAATAGTAGTCGCGGCGACAATTCGCTGCCTGCCTCTCATACACAGAGTTCCAAACGAACGTTTTCGACAGTCTTTTGGTGCGCAAATTCAAGGATAGTCGTGGGTGGTGGCTATTCGCAGTGAGCACCTTGTCACCTAAGCTTGTCACATACAGAAAATTATCGCGACAAGTGCGCATTTGCAACGGCAGTCACTCCATTGTAATAACAAGCACGTCCAAATTAGGACCATGATTAAAAAGCGTAGGTACCTTTGTCTCGGAAGCGTAGACTTAAAAATATGGGTGTTACCCATATTTTTAAACGTTGCCTCATAGGTCGCCTCCACTCAACCTCATTCGAGGACGCCTCAAGGAAGTCCTCCAATTTTCCTTGAAAATGGTATTCTTGATTGTTTCCTTGAGCAAACTCCAGTGAGGATGAGTCAAGAAATGACGTCCCGTTTCATTTCAGTATGTTGGTAAACCGCCTAACTTTTTGACGTAAAAAGAGTTTTTGACAAAGTTTCTTTTTCAATTTTAGCCTACTGGTATAGATTTATTATAAAACAAAAAAATACTTAGTACACAAAGAACTTATTATGGTAGGTACAAGTCTTTCTTAAATCTGGTCCTCAATAAATGCACCTACTTTTCGTTAAACGAAACGTTCGAGGCTTCCTTAAGGTACCTCTCGACCAACCTTATATTTTGACAGCTCGTTCCTCACCTCCATTGAGTAATTTCTTTAAGATGAGTAAGCTAGTGTCAACTATGAATACCATTGAGGTCGAGTGAGGATGAGTGGAGTTTGAGGAAACGTTTGAGAATATGGGTGTAAATATGCGACTAGGAGACGCTCGGATGAAGGAGCAGAAATAAAATAAATAAAAATGCCTTATCCAAGATTTAATAATTCATAATTATCAATAATTTTACTCAGTAATTCACAGCAAAACTGTTTTCGTAAGTATGGCCGCATGCTCACTTTTAAAAGTCCTTTTCAATTTACACGTCGAATCCGAACTGTAAAAAAAACAACCTTAATTAGAATTAAAATTTGTTTTAAGAGGTTGCTTCCGTTTGACTTCCTGGATTCCCAAATAGATGTCTATTTGGGAATAAAAGGCACACAGAATCTCTACTTTTGAAATATCAATTAGTAACCGCAATCATCAGCATCTGATCGTGTTTGAGTAGATACATATACAGTACACTCTATAGCACTGGTTACTACAATTGAAAGACCGAATCTAGGACAATAAATAAAAGCGTACTCTGGGTTCCGAAACGTAATCGCTTCGTAAACCCGCTTAGATAAAGAAGCTGGATGAGACAAGGAAGCCTTCATTTTGACTATACGTAAGATCGTACTTGCCACATACCTGAGAAGCATTTTCAAGCATACATTTATAAGATAAAATGGCTCTTTCGCAGCCTTTTTCGCCATCACCAACAGACGCAGTGTTAACTGTAATTAAAAAAAAACCTATATTAACCTTTAATCAAGAAAATCATAGTAGAAACTGTTCGAAAAGTGTATTTATGTAAGGCCATGATCCATTTCAATTTCCGACTGGCAGTTACTCTTGCGCTCTTCTAAGATTCTGGTTTTAAGGGAGAGTCAGGCAGTATTATTCATTGGCTACTGTAACGAAACATCCTAGGCTACGATTTGGCAACGCGATAATGACACCCTACACCGCGCGTCCAACTTTCGTGGGCTGTTTGACTGTCAAAGTGATATATAAAAAACATTTTTCTCTCAGGCTTGCTTGAAGAGATTTCCTTAGATAAAGAAGGTTATTTGTATACTGTTGTTCCTTTTTTTAATGTAAATTCTGTGTATAGTAAGGAAGTCCTCAAATCACATTTATGACGCGGAATGGCTTCAGACATTTTTTTATGACAACGTAATATGTATTTTAATGTTTTCATGCAAAGCTTGAAAGTGATTGCAGTGCCTTTTGACAACTTAGTTCTAAATATTTTTTCCTTTCTTAATACGCTAATGCCATTCGCATCGGTTTGGTCACTCCGTAATATAAGTAGTATAAGTAAACAAATTAACGGCTTATGTAACTAGTTATCTTAGCGACTCGGGTTTCCTAATGGTAAATAAATCAAATGCATACCATGTGAGCACGAGTGCAGGTAGTCCTCCATCATTTTCAGTTCCTCATCATTGTTGAAAACCTTTTTTGCTAACTCTAGGGCAGTCTCTTTTTGCATCATGCCTTTATCGTCCATCTGAAAATAAAAGTTTTTTAGGGCGGAGAATTTTTAGAGCAGATATAATGAAAGTCTATCTTAGAAACCCTACAAAAATTAGAATCAAAGCCGTTTCACATAATAAGATTTGAATTTTCCTGAATACCAACATCAATCATAAAGTATCACTAAAAGTATTATAAACGTTTGTCTCATAACTTTGATTATATAATCATGGGTACACGCGGATTGTAGTAGACTTTAAATTTTAAATCTAATTGTGTGAAAAGGTTTTGATTTGTCTTGGGTCTTGGTAATATCTCTTAAGACTCGAAAAGACCTAATAATAAAACAAAAGTAATGGTCTGTCAATTTGCATTATTGGTAACGAAATAATTTCTCCTGTACTCGCGGTTTGAATGTTTAGGAACTCTACCACCACGATCTACTTTAGTATCCAAACACCTGCATACTCAGTGTTAAGTAGGATACTGCATACAATCTTTAAGTCGACCAACAGTGCGCCGGCCAACGATTACTTAGTCGTCTTAAGTATGCTCTATTCACGGCTCAATCTTTCCCATTTCTTTCAACGTGTCCGAACCAGCAAAGTCTGGTTAGTAGAGGTGCTAAAGGATCTACTGTGCTTCAGAAATACGACGCTATTTCTTGCGATTTTGGGAAACTATTCCAAGATCAAAGTCCAAGAAATAGCTTCTTATCGTGTTGGCGGCCGAGATCTACTTTGATTCGCAGCGCTACCATCTTCTTCTTTTTGAGTTAAAATGGCTATATGAACTATATTGACAAAGACCAGTACTTGGCCACCTCTGGTTCAAGTCCCCACTTGTGCAGGAGACAGGGCAACTAGCAGACCGTAGTAAGTACATGTATTTTTTCCTACATACATGTCTTTTTGCCTTGCTGCAGCACACTAATTATTATTTTTTTGTGTTACTTGTATAACTTAGTTTAAGCCTTTCTTTATCATTGTTAATGTCTGCGTCAAATAAACCGTTTTCTTTTCTATTATATTAAAAAGTAATTTCATTTCTTACCACGCCACATTTCTTCATCACGCAAGCCAAAAAGCAAGGCGCATTATCACCCGTTGGTACTTGTCTGGATCTCAGATTCTTTATATCATCTTCGCTAATTACATTGTCGTTAATACATTCCATTCCTAGTTTTTCAAAATGACTGTGGATCATTTCTTTTTGTTCAGGAGTCATGGCCTGAAAAAAAATCAGTTATTCCTACTTCCATTATTAGTTCTTAATCACAATTGGTCCCAGCTGCCATGCGGCAGTCGTTTATGGAACCATGTCAGAGGCCGAAAGGCGGTTCCGAAGAAATTTAATACCAGGGTGTGCATGGTAGATAAACCGTGACATCTACACGAAATGAATGAATTAATGAACCACAATGTTACACGTTTGCAGCCAATAATAATTAATTAATGATTAACTTATTTGATCAGTTAGAAAAACAAAGAAAAAAAAATGTCAAATGGCTAGAGGAAATAGTGAAAATAGAATAAAATCTCCCACGATTTACTTACAAATGTAGTATATGGAGCCAAAGCAAAGAAACAGAGGCAGAAAACCAAAGAAGTTTCACGAAACATTTTTCAGTTTTATAGAACTTACTACTTCAACGAGTACTGAAATGAATTTGAGATTTTTTGGCAAATTTCGACAATTTATACTGATTTCCCTATTAATTAGCAAGATATTAAAGTATCATTAGAACTTATGCGTTTTGCATTGGCATTGAATTGAATCACTGTGATTTACTATTCCGCAAATTATGGGGACAAGTCTCGCTGTCTAAATTGTTCGATAAAAGCAAAAAATTCGCGAAACATGTATTCATGTCTCAGTCTTACAGGATATCTTCATTGTTCATTATTAGCCTTTTTATTATATTCAGTCAACTTTGGGTATGCTCGTCTTCTACTTTGGCAATATTTAGATCCGAAAATCGAAAAAAAAAATTTTTTATTTTTTTTATTTCATAATAGCCTGATAGTCTGATAGTCCATCCACCACCGTTCATCATACGTAAGTTGTTGAGGGTTTATCTACTCAGATCTAGAGCATCATTCTATCCAATGCATAAATACAAAACTGCGATAAGTAATTCTTAGATCTAATTTTGCGTCAACTTAGCAACTTATTAACGTCATATGTACTGATATAGAATAGTAAGTGTAAGAGACTGAACCGAATTATTTTGGTTTTCAATATTCATCATCAATAACCCAAATAATTCGGTTACTTAATAACATTATTGTCAAAAGTATGAAAGTATTCGACACAGTCAACGATTAAGGATTTCATTGTTTTGGGTAAGCTTTTTATGATATGGTTTTCTACATCATATATTCCTAATAGCATGTATGTACATACCCATATTATATATTCTGTGCCTTAGGATTCATTTAAAGGGCTTTTAATATTTGATACATTCTATTTTTGGTTAGCCCCAGTCGATAACTTTATTTAATTATTAAAATGTAGAGATTACTGTACACTCTACAGTATATGATAACTTATATAATTGTTTTATCAATATCTTTATGTAAATATAAAGGTGGTTTCACTATAAAAAAAAATTGTATCTTCATTATACTGACCAGTCACTTGTATTTTGTCAAGACTTTCTATGCAGATTGCACGCAAATTGATGCTTAATTGTTTCTTCTTTAATCAAGATAGATGATTATGTAATTTAAGAGTATCAAAATCGTAGTTTGAAATTTTTACAGCCACTAAATATATGATCTAGTGGACTAACCATTGGGAATATGTAAGTATCTACATTTAATGATATGACAATTGCAACGATTTTGTAATCCTTTTAGCGAGTTCACGCAGTGTAAATTTTTATCAACACAATGGGCTCACATAATAAAACAGCTTTTGTGTCATGTTATTTACGGGTAATCCCGACTGTAATTGTGGCAATACAATATTTGATCATATTGCTAGAAAATAAAGTTCATATTGCAGTTGAGATAATTTATTTATTGGATGTATCCAATTGGTGATGTACTGAATAAGTTACTTCATATATAATAGCTATACTTACTCCTGTGCCTGTAAATTTATCTAGCTCATTCAACAAGTTTACTCGTTGGTAACACTTTCATAAAATCAAAGATGTCGAATATTTTCAAAATTATTGTTTGTGTCTGTGCTTTCATAAGATTTTATGTAGTGGTAGGTACTTTTCAGTTTAAATAAGCTAAGTTATTTAGTACAATTATTATATAGGTGAAGATACTGTACAGTTGGGGGTAGATTATAGGGTATACCCTTCCGTACGTATCATAGTGACTGGTCAGATTTAACTACCCCCAAATGTACATCTTATGTCTATGTATTATAAACATAACATAAGGGTAATACGTAAACATTTAAGATAGTTTCAAAAAAGCCTTAATTACACTTATTTCCACCATTAAGGAGGCATTAATACGACGCCAGAAACAATGTTTGGGCTGTCCTAAAAACAATGAATATTTGAATGACTGCTTTTACAAATCTTTTTTCTACTCAGTGTGATACAATAGAAGAACTAAAGAAGAAATATGCCGAAACCATAATGTCGTGCACCAATGAATTCCCGCTGTCTGCGGCCAGTCTACAACAGCTAAGGGAGGGCAAGTTATCTGACGATGAAAAAGTTATGTGCTTATTCGCATGCACTTACAAAAAGATTGGAATGGTAAGCTCTACATTTATTGCTTAAATGTAAGAGCCAATTATTATTTCTTTAGTCATAGTTTTTTAATTTTTTAGTTGGCTCATTGGAGATGTCTATGATGGAGCTCGCTATTTATAATAGCCTTTCGCTCTAAGTAGTTAGGCGTATGCCTCATTGTAGTATTTTATTTATCAGCAAGACATATGCAAAGACACTCAAAAAGAGGAATTTTACAGGTTATTCAGCAAAATAACCACTCAATGTTGACCTTTTGAAAAAGGGAGACATAAGAAGTACCTACCCGAAATAGGTGAGCATGTATGACGAGTGATGAGTGTGGATGAAGCGAGTGAGATTTGTAAGGATCGTAGCTAATGGAAATTTCTGGGATCTGCCTACCCTTACGGGTGACAGACGTGTTGATATGTATGTAATGTTTTTATACTTTGAAAATCTTTTTACGGAATAAGCTTCTATAACTGTTTCTGTATATTCACCAACTCCGACCAACTAAACTGACAAACTGGTTGTATAGAATGAAGCTCGATGAAGGGTGTTTTCCATTCTAAACAGCTGGTTGATCACAGACTTTATTTATGGAGGCATTATTACACTTTTACCAATTGAATTGACCACTGAAACTGATCAACTATTTATCTTTATAGGCTTTTAACAAACTCCTTCTTCCATTAATCCTGTATACAAATAAATTGTCAACATATTGTTGTAATTTAACGGACAAGGAATAGGTTAAAATAAGATAACAATTTAATACAATAAAGATAACAATTAGAAATACGTCAAACGCATTTCCTAAATTCTATGGAGATAAATGATAGTAAAGAATAATATGAGTGAAAAAATGAAACACAAAAAGCACTTTTCACCAATAATCATTACTCTAACATCATACATAGGAAATTACAAAAACGTGATTTGCCACGTCCCAGCCAAGGTCGTTGTGATGACTGCAATTACACGCTGGACAACACACGACGGCTCTAGCCTCTAGTTAATCTGTCATTGCCGGTGGTTTTTAGAATAAAATTGATATTATTCAAAACAGTTTTGATGATATTCATGAAGATATATTATCTAATGATGATAGGTATAGTTATGATCATTTATAGACTAAAATGTCTATTATCAGATCGAAAAAGTCATCTGATAAAAAGATAAGTGCATAGGTACACTGTTGGGGATAATCAATAAGCAAGGTCAAAGTGTACAATCCAATTATGTATATGTTAATGGACGAATAAAGTGTTAATTCATTCATTCGGTCATTATTATGTTTCTGGAATTAATTTAAAGACCTTTCTGTTAAAAAGCTGTGAGAAGTGTTTTTAATTTCTTTTCCGACAACCGACAAGTAACTGACTGACGCACATACAAATTCCTGATTCTAATCGAACAACTGTATTATTAGTTCTTTGTATGATGTCCAAGATCTTAATCATCATCGACATCATATCAGCCAAGACGTCCACTGCTGAACATAGGCCTCCCTTATAAATTTCCTATCGGTCCGATTTAAAGCGGCCCGCATCCAGCGTCTTCCTGTGACCTTAATAAGGTCATCAGACCATCTAGTAGGTGGATGTTCCATTCCTAAACCTTTCTGCTCCAACGGCCATCAATTCTGCGCCCAGTGCCACTTCGACGAGCTAATCCGGTGTGCTATGTCATTTACCCTGGTTCTTCTACGAATCTCCTCATGTCAAATGTGAGAAATCTTAATGTTATTTTTTAATTAAAAGTTATTTACAAGAACATGCATTGGATGTAGAAGTGGGGCAAATTAAGTGAATAACAAAAATGAAGTAAGGTGAGCAGCAAACTCGGGTCGATAAAATAATATTAATATGATCTTAGAAAATGTTGAAATAAAATATACAAAAGTTATGTATATTATGAAACCTATGTGAATAAAGACGATGAATGAATGAAATTGTTTAACTTAAAATTAAAAAATATACTTTAATGCTTTTCAGATGGACCAGAAAGGACAATTGTCAGTAGATGGCTTGAAAATGATCACCCAAAAATATTTCGCTGATAATCCGGACCAGATGAAGAAGGCCGATGAATTTACACAAGCTTGTAGTAAAGGTATAAATAATATTATTTATATGTACTTTTATGTATTTTTAAATTCGTCGAGTAGATCTAGACTTTTCGGTGCAAAGATTAGTAAATAAAGATCCTAAAAGATTGTGTTCAGCTACCGGATTAACAATGACGACACAGGATGACACTAGTGTTTCATTTCAAAATTTATTTTTTTCTTCAGTGAATGACTTGCCGGTTACCGATGGCGAGAAAGGATGTGAAAGGGCTGCTCAGATCTTAAAATGCACCATGGAACAGGCACCTCAGGTTAGTAGTCATTCTCCTACATTTTTACCAGTAAATATCCCTTACCCATCTAATGGCTCGACGACCCAAAGTAGATCCTGGCCTCCTACACAAGAGCTCTCCACTCTCCTCTATTCTGTGCCAGCTCTTACCAGTCGGCTCTTTGAAGGGATTCCAGGTCTCTGCATACTTCATCCCTCTAGCGATACCCTGGAACGACCCATTGGCCGTTTTCCGGTCGGTCTTCCCATGCACGCTCTTTTCACTGCCTGATTCTCTCCTATCCTCTCCACGTGACCCAGCCAACGGAGTCTAGCCACCTTGGTCTCGGCTATAATATTTGACTTCCCTATTTCCACCTCCGTATTCCTTCTCAATTTCTAACTGATACATCCAGATCTCTGTTCATTAAAGATCATCTAATGAGTTTACTTACTTACTTACTGCGATGGCTCATCGACCCAAAAACGATCATGGCCTCTGACACCAGAGCTCTCCACCGTTCCCTGTTCAGCACCTTCTCTTGTTTCTCTCCCCGAAACCCCTCCAATCTAATGGGTTTACTGATCAAAAATCTTACATTCCTTGGTTTTAGTATTTCTACACTACTGCTGATTCGTTTCAATAGTTCGGTCGGTTTAGTTGGTCAGAGTGGCAGGACAGACTGCCACTGGTCATGGTTTATTTGCTATTCGTGACATGATCTGTTTAACGAATTCGCTAGATGGTATCAAAAACTAAATGGTTTAGCAAGGAATAACCTTTATTATTAGATAAACCAAGTTTTATGGTTTTAGACATATTTATTTATCCCAGAGTCTCATTATTCTCGTAAAGACGTTCAGCTTGAATTTCCTCACTCATTTTTCCCTAATGATTTGATTTAGACTTTGAGTCATGTGTGAGAAACCACTGGATAGGATTTTAGAATAAATAAATAAGGTTACAATATCACCACCAAATCATTGTGAGTAACAAGGTTACGAACTCAATTGACTATGCGATTATCAAATCTACACATAAAATTGCTTTACCTACTGATGATGAATGATCTTCATGAGAGTATTTTTGTTGTGTTTTGTATAAATCGTTTAAATAACGACTCACTTTGTTTTTGTTTTATTTTCAGTTCGGTTTCGTTTGAAGGCGAGAAGACTTGCTCTGGTAAATGAAAAGAGATGAGATTGCATGTATCATATATTTATTTCAAAATAAAGAAATTAATTTATGAATGTTGTCTTAATTTTCAACTTGCATGTTTGTTTGTACAATCATGCATGCATAACTTTATTCTACCAAAAAAAAAAAGTAAAAACAAAAGCATACAATTAAAACAGAAGTACAACGGCGGACTTATTTCAGAAAGGGATCTCTTACAGTCAACCAGCGAGTGAGAGAGAGGATGTTTGTAATGGAGGGTAGTACAATATATACTATAATATTAAACAAACATTTTTCATACTCATCATCACTATCATTTAGTGTATGTGACACGGTCAATCGACCATGCACACCCTGGTGTCGGAGTTCCTCGGAACCGCCTTGGTATGATTGGATTTTGGCCGGGACTAACGCCTTAATGTGCCTTCCGAAGCACGGAATCATCTTTATTATCAGACTATCAGGTGATTCCTGCTAGCAATATCCTAACTAAACTAGAAACAACAAAGTATGCTTCCTGTGGAAATTGAGCCCACGACCCTCGGGTCTAAAGGCAAACGCCTTACTAACTGGACCATGGCGCCGGATTTTAAATAAATAATCAGTTTTTATCTTATTAAGCGAGCAATTTATATACTAGTTAAATACATAACCTTCCTTTTTGACTTCGCTGTAGTTGAGTAAAAAATAGCTTGCGATTGTATCAAACGATAACTGTTTAGTACAGGTAGGGCCTTAATGTACTTTTAATATTTGATTTCGATCAGAGTAGTACGAGGTAATATAAAAATAATATGCGTAGTATTTTTAGATCACGTCAAAAAGTTATCGAAACTACATCGAAGTGCTCATTAGATTTGTTGTTTTATATGTGTCACAAATATAAAAGACGAAATGAAGACGTTGATTGTTATATGGTCAGTCATTGTTTTCGTAAACGTAGTTATTTCTTCTGATAAGGTATGTGTTAAAAGAAGAAACAATAAAAAGATAACATTAAATCTATAATTTAAAAAACCTACGACACATTTTCTTTTTAGTGGTGACGGTCGACTAATTTACCCCCCACATATTTTCCCCGCTTACACTCCTAGAGCTTTGTAACCGCTCAACTGATTTTCATCAAACATGTCTGAGAATACTCGCCCGTAATCACCATTAATAAAAAAAAACTTAATTGAAATCGCTAAAACAGATAGACAGACAGACAGGTCAAACTTATAACACCACTCTTTTTTCGTCGGGGGTTAAGATAACACTAAAACCACTCCACACATAAAACTGATATTTGGGGGTAGGTTATTCATAAATTGTAGACGAAATCCTAAAAACTGAACTGGAACTGGAAAAAAAGGGGGTTCTCAATTCGGCACTTTTTTGGACCGATTTTGAAAATCCTTTTTTGTTCGAACTTATTATTAAGTTCACCGTTACTATTTACATGCATCATTATATACAGTTATAACACAGTACATATGAATTTTTCCTCAATATTTATTTCATAATAAACTTATGGTAATTATACAAATATTCAAATGTAAACTCGTCTGATTTGACTCAAATTTTGTGAATTGACGTTTTTGAAGAAAATGCTGCTGTGGAGTTTGTGGCGCCACTTCTTCTCCACTTGCGCTTTGGAAGTGGTGGTAAACTTAAAATAAGTAACAATTGACGTCAATAAGTGATAAGAATATCCTATATTGAAAATAAACAATTTGAATTTGAATTTGAATAGTACTTAGCTTGTGATTCATAAAGAAAGCTTCCGTGGCTCGACCACCAGTACCCCTAGTATGAGATTTCGTAAACGCAAACGCTAGCGACTGCGTTAGGATTTTGTATGGAATTTCTTAGTTGCCTGGTATTGGCGCTGTACAGCACCCGTAGCCAGGTCTGTGATAATATCAAACTACTAATGAAAAATGAAAATGTATGGGATTGACATAAGCTGCGGTAAATCACGTAGTGAATCTTATGTCAATTCCATACATTTTGTTCTTATCGTACGTCGTTAACGTTTGTCATTCAAAATCGCTAACGCAGTCGCTAGCGTCTGCGTTTATGAAATCTCATACTAGGGGAACAGTATAGGATGGAAGAGAATCGGGCAGCAAATAGAGTGAGAGTAGGGAACAACCAGTCGGTCGTATCAATAACCGCTGGAATGAAGTCGTGGACGACCTGAAAGCTGTCCAGAGTCCCAAATAATAAGAGGTAATACTGAACAGGGAACAGAAGAGCTCTAGTGCTTAAGCAATTTGACGACCTCCGTGGCGTAATGATTAACATGCTTGACCGCTACTCAGAATGTCCCGGGTTCGATCACCGGTCAGGTCAAGATGAAAACTGAACTTTTTCTGATTGGCCTGGGTCTTGGATGTTTGTCTGTATATGTATTTGTTATTAAAGGTAGTATCGTTGAGTTAGATCTCATAATAAAAGTCACGAACTTACTTTGAGGCTAACTCAATCTGTGTGAAATTATCAAAAAAAGGTAAGGTACTCTTTTGGACGCTCTGTAAGTTAGTGAGTTTCTTACTGTCCACTTAATCTATAAGGTGGACACAAATCAACTGCAAATATTTTAAGGGCAGATTCAGACCACTAAACTGAACAACTTTCCCAAATAAACTTATGTTATGAAAATTTATTTTAAATCAGCTGATTCTCAATTTGTATGGGAGGTCAAAAAAAACTTTTCGTATTTCGACATAAGTTTATTTGGAAAAGTTGTTCAGTTTAGTGGTCTGAATCTGCCCTTAAAATATTTTCAGTTGATTTAAATTCACCTTATATATCTATACTATCTATGTACATATATTTATATATATAGTTTGGTATAAATTATTGGAATTAATGGGCTAAATCCGACTGTGCCGATTTTAAAAAAAATATTTCACCATTGGAAAGCTACATTTACCATAAGTGACATAGGCTATGTATGTACCACGGGCGAAGCCTGGGTGGACTGCTAGTTATTCATATTATATTCAATTAACTTTGTTATGAAACGGACGCGACACCATCTTTTTGAATTATATCTGGTCAAAATCAATATATAGGTCATATAGACATTATGACTCGAGATAAAGAATAGTTTTACTATGAAAGAGAGGAAGGCCGAAAGAGGGACGCATGTAGGGCGGTATACCTGTAGTTGATAATCCATCAGTTCTCAAGGTTAAGTAACAATGGGCTTTCTCTTCTTTTCTTAAATATTATATCATCATTTCTATGCTGGTCAAGGAGAGATAAAATACTTTGAATGTACCAGCTACTTCTATTCCCGCGCATGTTTTAAATGTCAACTGAGGAAATCGGGGAATGGGGGATTCATGACATAAGCGATGCGGATAGCAACACATCTCTATTGATTTCCTGTTTCAACTACCATCATGCTAAACGTGGCCTATGGTCTTATGGCTCTAGGCTCTGTGGTTATATGTATGTATCATCATATAGAATCAAGACATATAGGCTTCCTCCAAGGATTTCCAGAATGACCGGTAGAAAGCGGCAGGTCTATGACCATCTGGTCGGTGGTCAAAATAATATATACTTAACAGAAAAATATTAGTCCTGACTTTAAAAGCTAGTGGTAGGTTTATAATTTAGATTATAACTGATAAGATAAGAACTAAAATATATCACAAAATACCTGTGCTGGTTTTTGCTATACATGTAATTGACAATGTAGCAATTATTTATATTTAAATACATAAAATTGAAGGAAGCTACAATTTTGCATAATCTATAAATCGCGAAAAATTAGGAATAATGCTTAAACTACGGAAGCGAACAGTAATTTAATTTAATATCACCAGTATTTATATACCAAAATTTTATTCAGAATCGTCACTTCGAATTGAAAGGTCTAGTACATACTTACATAGTATAAAAATTAAGACTTAAAATATTTACATATTATTTTCAAAATGATGAAATTTTACATTGTAATTTTGTTATGTGGTTATGCCTATGTAAGTAATTTTTTTATTAAAAAATCTTGCCGTTTATATTTTTTGTGTCTATAAAAATGCATACCTATTTAATTTCTTTTTCGATTGGAATATCTTCGAAACCCTATTTTTGGACCTTTTCACCCATATTTTTCTCCAGTAGCACATTAATTCATCCACATTTTTTTTCACAGGCAATGACTGAAGATGAGTTAAAGATAGAATTCACCAAGTTGGTGATGAAGTGCACTAAAGATCATCCGGTGGAGATGAGTGAACTGATGAACCTACAGAAAATGATCCCACCCACGAAGCCTGAAGTCAAGTGCCTACTAGCATGCGCTTACAAGCTGGATGGAGTTGTAAGAAAGAATTTATGTTATTTCTCAATCGCAGGCGATATGGTTGAAATCAACTCAAATGGGAATTGCTAAAAAATAGTCCATAGCAATGAAAAAGATTTTGTTCATGTTACTTACAAAAGGCATATAGAATTACAAGTATATTGAATTACATGCATAACTCATGCTTTTTATTCTCATAGATACTCGTAAAGCGATGGATTAAGAAAATTATTGCAAAGATACATGTTATACAGCACAGCAGCAAGTTTAGCGATAGGAGCTCGATTTTTGTACTATTTGAGAATAAAACCCTAATTTTTATCATAGAGCAACGAATTCTTCGTCTTATATAAGCGTATTTTCTTAGTTGCATCTTCAGCTTACGCTTAAGAGCCCAGGGTACGCTTTTTATCATATCCTGTTTTGGCAGTACTGGTTATAACAATGGAGCGACAGCCGTCTGACCGCCGTAACCCTTTTTACAAATCAGACCAATAAGAACATGATCTGGATATTAGCGGCCAACACTGTCAGATTTATTCACACTGCCTCAAGGTAACTGATATGTCCTTAAGACTGCTGTCTAGCGATAACAGCCAGGACCAATAACTTAACGTGCCATTCAAAGCACGGAGGAGCTCAAGATAGAAAAGCCACTAATGTTGAAGAGTAATGAATTCTTTTTATTTTCATTTATGATTGATTTCATTTGATTACCATTTCTTTCAGATGACAGACAAAGGTCTTTACAGTTTAGAACACGGCTATAAGGTAGCAGAACGTCTGAAGAACGGAGATGACACGAGATTAGAGAACGGAAAGAAAATGGCTGATGTTTGTGTCAAGGGTGAGTTTTAGAATATTTTATCGATGGTTATAATTATTAGTTACAAGAAAGAAAAAAAATCAAAAGCAACTGGTTGTCGGCTGAAGTATTTTGTTGGCAACTGGTTTCGTATTAATAAAAAAAAATATTCCTCTAAAGCAACTAGTTACCAAGAAAGGATGAAATTTCCTCTTTCACAACTGGTTGTTAAACTCAGTTGCAGCCGAAAGGATCAAACCTTCGTCTGAGTTTGAATAGCTTTTTTATTTTTATTTTACTTCAATAAATCTCTTGAAATCTACCAGTCTTGAAGTTTTTTAGTGTCAATGAAGAATTGGGCAGGCATTTATAACATCAGTGTGGAAGTACGAATTTTTATTTAATTTTTGTCTTCTGTATGGATTTTAAGGATAGGTATGATATGAAGCATATAACATTGAGTCTTTTTTTTTTTGTTTTTTTTTTTTTTAAATATCCTTATTTTTTTCTTCAGTGAACGAAGTAGAAGTAAGCGATGGCGATAAGGGATGCGAGCGAGCTTCATTGATCTTCAAGTGTGCTTTAGATAATGCTCCAAAGGTAAGGTTTAAAGATTTACATTTATGAAACACAAAAAAAAACAGTAAGTCTGCCTCTATGGCTAAGGCAGTGGTTATGCAAATAATTGCAGTTTGTTATACTTATAAGTAGGCAAACAGGCATATAACCCACCTGATGGAAAGCGTTTACTGTAGCCTATGGACACAAAGTTCCGAAGAACTCTGATTAGGGCGTGCGTGATCGATTGACCGTGATACCTACACTAAATAATAATAGTTTATTGGCCTGGTTTTCATATAAAAAGGGTTACGGGAGTCGGAAATCAGTCGCTTCATTTAAATTACTAGTGCTTCTATCTCTAGAACCATAATTAAAGTGTATCCTGGGCACTGAAAAAGCTTGCTAACTTATTGGATGATGATGATTTGGTAACTTGTAAAAATGCTCTAATTTTATAATTATTTGTTACAGTTCGGATTCAAGATTTAATTTTAACAGCGGTGCCACCGTGTAATGCTCCCCAGTTCATCTTCTAGCTAATTGTTGCAAATCCTTTAAAAAATATGAAAATACATTATCAGAACTATCTCCTGTATCTTTCATTTCATTCTGATTATCCCACTCTTCGACCCTATCACCTAATTTTACTTATTCTTTTGGTCACCGGCTTAACTCTCTTACCATGAGTGTCGTAAGAGACAACCAAATGTATAAGAAAGGACTTAATTTACCTACTTGAAAAATCAAACAGAGGATTTTCTTTGTTTGGTGGCAGATTTCAATTCAAAAAGCACTATTAAGTTTGACATAATGACCTTTATGTAAATTTGATCCTTATCTACTCAAAGGTTGACTGAAAGAGATTGCTTAACAATGAGTCCACTTTTGCTTCACATGTTTGTAAAGTTTAATTGTAATGCTATGTTTCTGTTTGTAGGTAATAAAGATATTTTGTATCCATACTAATATTAAAAATGCGAAAGTCTGTCTGTCTGTCTGTCTGTCACCTCTTCACGGCTAAACTGCTGGACCGATTGTGATGAAATTTGGTAGGGATGTAGTTAACAACCTGAGGTCAAACATAGGCTACTTTTGGGCGCTATATAACCGAGTCCCACGCGAGGCGAAGCCGCGGGGAACAGCTAGTAAGTTTATAAAATAAGGAACAGCGCTAGGATGATGTAGAATGATAAACAAAATATCTGTGAAATTCAAGATCGTATATAACATACTCTGTCAGAAAAACGTGGGACTATTTATGATCTCAATCTGTTGTGTAATGTGCTCTTAGCTAAAGCTGCTATTTAACTTAACTTCATTACAACTCAGTTTCCGCGATTCTCAATAGATGGCTGCACCGGTATCAAATTGTATTTAACTTACCAAAAAGGAGGAAAATACTTATTTTTCATAGGAAATACTTGATTTTTGCAATTTAGAAAATATTTTTGTTTGATTAATTATTATCTAATGTTTTTTTATGTTGGATATTTTATAAATTTAGATTATTACCATAGATATCAAATTAGGATAATATTTTGGTTTTGAAAAAATAAAATACATACTGGAATATAGCGGTTCTCAACAAAATTGGTCGAGATTAAGTTACTGGGATACTTCTTGTACTGACTTCTAAGGTTTTTTAATAAGTAAGCAAACATAGGTTTTTGCCTTAAATACAGTTAATATAACGAGTTCAGTGGCAGGCTTGTCATATGCATTATAATAAGTATATTTAATTTTTTATATATAAAAAAGCAATCTGCAGGTGCCATTGAAGCAAGAACAGCAGGTACCATGTCCAGTGTTACGATTTTTTGCCGAAACAATCGAGCAGATGATATATACAGCTGTCCGAACACCCTAATAACCAGACAGGTGTTATATTATCCCCAAGTAACTAATAAATACTCCTCAGACAAAAGTAGATGGCTAGGTAGGTAGTATGACTGCTAGTAAAGCATTCTATAATCTGTGGTATGACTAATCTCAAATACATTTCTGTGATGAATGACAGTCCATTTTGTTTGCTTGCATGTCACAGTTCAAACATAAGAAATGCATTCAACCACTGTCACTCACACAATCTCAAATCAACACGTGCACGAGATGAATCAAGTTACTATTGTAAATGTGCGCGGGCGCAATGCTGGCCGTCGCACGCACACGAACAAAAAATTCCGTATCTGACTTCGCTCAAGTTGATTCTACAGAAAACAGCTTAGTTCCAACTTCACTCCATTCTGGAGCACCGTATGATCGGTACTTTGATGACGTTTCGCTAACAATCGTCAGTTTAGCGTTTGTTTTGTCAATATTTCTGACTGTTTGTATTCTAAACAGCTGAGTGTGATGTGCTTATTGTGAGTTGTGAATGTTTTTAGCCAGTGTTTGGTTTGTTTTATGTGTTTCATTAGGATTTTGTGCTATAATATCATAAGTGTGGTTATGTTTTAATGTGTATTTGGTAAGTGTTACAATTATGCCATTTCTTTAATGTTTACGCATTCTTGTTTTATATATGAAAATTTATCTAGACAGATGTTTAAATAAGTAATTATACCAGTAAATCGTCATTGATAATTTATTTAAAAACAAACTATTTACTTTACACACTGATAACTCTCACCAACTGTTTAATCTATTAAGTAGTAAATCTTATAAATGAGATACATGGATTGGTTAGGTTTTAGTTATAAGTGGAATAGCTACATAATGTTTATCTTCATCTCTTCTTGGAAGATCTGAGTGATTGACATAAACAGGATTCGCTGACGCTGTTGATGGTTTTCGTAAAACCATACGTTTATTTACATCTAACAGTCTATTTCGTCGATGTCTTTTTAAAATTTCATTATTTTCATCAATTTCTTCCTTGTCATTTGTTTGTTTAAAGTCTTCTGTTATTATTTTTTCCAAATTATTAATCGGTCTCGAAGATTTTAAACTGCCGATTTGTGTTCTTCTTTTTTCAGCAGTAATAGTACTTTTTGTTGCAACGACGAATGGATTTTTAGTCAACCATTGCTTTAGAGAATTTGGATCGAAATTTGTTGTTTCTTGTGTCTCCCGCTTTCGGCGTCCCGAAACAACTCCTAATTGTAGTAGAACTGGATTGGTGACCAAAGCGGCCGCGGCTCCCAATAAGGCGATACCAGCTATTGGCCAGAGGATTGTTTTCGCTGCCAACGCCTGAAAATAAAACAATTTTTAAACGCATCGGTCAACGACACTGGACTGACAACTTACTTAAAACCTGAACTTATTACGTAGTGTAGGCATCAATATAAGATACTGATCAATAATTTAGAAATTTAATTTTTTTTTTCTATATTTCTTCCTTACAAAAATCTACCGTGACCTACTCATGAAACCAAAATGACACTTAGTTGGCAAATAAATAATATTATTATTTTTGTATTTTCACAAATTGTGCTCAGGCATGGCCTGGTATATGCAGCGGTAGCACGGGCCGATAGCCAAGTGCTAACGCATAGTTTTTAAACAGTTAAATGATTGGGATTATCTGAATCTAATTGAAGGAATTTTCGAACTATTCTACAGGTGTTCAGTATGGCAGCTTTTTGTAAGGTTACATATGTGAATTTGGGTAAATCTAATTGGATAAGGCGTCTAAAGATATCGTTAGATTATTATTAAAAACTGAAGTATTAATTTGGCAAATCTATGGAGTTTTATGTTCTATATTTATGCCACCATAGATTCGCCAAATATTTTATCTATGGCTACTATAGAAATGTTCTTTCCAATTTACATTCAGATGAACATTTTCTTAAAAACAAACGCTAATAAAGTCTTAATTTTTATCTAGGTACATAAAGGATATTATTATAAAATATTGCAATTAAAGCAACTCCTTATCCTACATTCAAACATACTTGTAGTACTTGTAGTAGGTGTAAAACAAAGGTGTAAAATAAATCTGACTAAGGAATGAATAAATGAAGAAATTAAACGCCTGCATGGACTTCAAAATATGTTTTGTAAAAGAAAATTTTGACCTGTAAATCCAAGTCCAATTCATTAAAGCCAAGAGTAACAATTGGGAAAAAATATTAAAAAATTTAGTATACAACAACTGCTCTTTTACCGTCATAAAAGACTCTCACAAGATGTTGCGCCTGCGCAGCATTCAATGAACCGAAATGATTCACATCATCGAACTCCAATAACAAACACTTCTTAACGTGGGATACAGGATATAACGACACTTATTGTTTAATATTTCGTTTATAACCTAAAATTATAAACGTAAAATGCCCTATTCCCATTTTTTCACGGTAAGCAAATCTACCTATGAAAAAACCTCAAATTAGTATGTAAAATTATTATTTCAATGAAAAAAGTACAAGCTGAATAAAAAAAAAATTTTTGGATTAATTTTGATTAATGTTCTTTACGATATTTTTCTTTTTTCAGGTTTCTTCTTGAGTCTCTTTTTGTAGATATACCTATCAAACAACCAATGAAATACTACCGAATTTTTTAAGTGGGATAAAAAATAACTATTTTCACCCCTTTTCCCATGGTGGATACTCTTTCTAATTATACGTTGTATTACCTTTTATGTGTTATAATGATCTGTCTTACAGAGAATACAGCAAATCATTATGCACTTAGGCCAGAGTAGGCGCAACTTAGGTAATGCATGGTTTCCTGTGCATAAATAACGCCTAAACTAAAGCGTGGGACGAAAGTGAACGGAGTTGGAACTGTTGGAAGTACCTATTATCTTGTTCCGTAGTCTTGACATTGCGTTTATTAACTGTTTAAGTGCAAAAAGTAGGTACATGCTTTTAGTGCAGTTTTATATGGTGTTCCTAATGAGACAATGAGATTTTTCAGAAGGAAAGTTTGTATAGGCCGTAACGAAACGTCCTTGAAATTGTTTCTTAATATGCCAATGAATAAACCGACCTGAAAGACCACCTTCCACTTGATTGACAAGCGACTTCTTCTGGGTTAGAGGGAAACTCGCACTAAATTATATGACGAAAATATAATTTCGTGCGAGTTTCCCTCTCCAAATAGCCGACTGGCAGGAGATGGCGCTGAGCAGGGCTGGGGAGCTCAGAGGCCAAATCCGCTTTGGGTAGTGACCCAAAAGAATTGAGCCATCGCAGTTTGTAAGAACAGTCTTCTAAAAATTTTAATAAACATGTATTAAATAAAAATAAAAAACTTACATGAGCCAAATGCTTATGATGCCCGTGTTCATGATCTCCATGATACAGATGTGTGTCATGATAGCCGTGCTCATGGTGATCATGGTCGTCATGATGATGGTCATGTAGCCCGTGACCGTGAAGACCGTAGCCATGATGGAGACCGTACCCATGACCAGACTGGTGATCGTGAAGGCTATGATCATGAAGGTGATAGTCGACACCATGGCCATAGTGAGTGTCGTCATAGTCTAGTCCATAGCCTGAAAAAGTAAATTATAATGTCAGCCCATGATCAGCCCTCTTTTAGACTTTTTGATTTCCCTTCTTATTATCTCATTAAATAAACTGTATGTTTTTTGAGCTTTTCTCAAAGCTTTTCTCTTTCTTGTCTTAATAAGTGGCGCATTTTGCAAAGAAGATTGAGGTCACAATAATGCCGATTCTCTAAATGCCTTAACTACTTCTACTCATATAGATAAGTCAAATGTAACTGAACTTGCTATTTGACGTATTTAATGCGGCTGCTGAATGAAGGACAAGGTCCTAGTAATGGTTGCCTCTGATGTTTGAATTGCCATAACCAGATGCGTGGCTAGATTTAAAATAATGACACAGTTATTAACATTTAGTCAATCCTAGAGACAAGACCAGGAGCTCTCGAGGAGATATGATCACTTGACGCGTTTGTAATTATATAAACATCTAAAATGAGTCGGCTGTGCTGTCAACTGAGAGTCAGGCTTTGAAATTTATGTTTCGTTGACAAACGACTTCAATTTTCTTGTTCAGCAGATCGAAACGGTAGACTGAGCAGAAATCCGCTGGTCTGGTATTTGGCACTAGGTCATTCAACTTACGAGTAAAAGCTAGATATGTTTAATCAATTAAGTTTAATTAGATTCCTGACTATTTTAGATTAGAAACCCGTATTATCATTAGGTAAAGTTGTAGAGTTCAAATGCGATGAAATGATTTCCTGAGTTAAAGGACAGTTATAAACAAAATACTACTTTTCAATACAGGTAAACATTATTGTTATAATAAAGAAATTCTGACAAGTAAAGTGAAACAAAGTTTACGAAGTAATTTTTTCAATAAATGAGTATATTTTATTGTTTTCTTCGGCAGGCATAACCAAACACATGATTTATATTCGTACCAACCAAAAGACCGCGCTTGTTTCAATACATTTCAGAACTATAGAATTGACCATTCAGATATGAATAAAAATATTGTCTAAAATATCTTATTTTTAAAAGTTTAAAATTTTGAAGCAGAAGGGAGTAAAGATTTTTCTAATAGAAATATCAACAATTCTTTTCGTCACTCTTGTTAGGTGTCCGTCCTTTCTTAATAATGTATTAGACTTCCCCCATGTCATAAAGTGCCCCAGTAAGTGTAGGGGTGTAACCATGAATATATTAGTATTTGGTTTGGGCGTTATTTGTGGGGAGTTTGTCGAGCAAAGTGGATGAAGACGTGGATGACATAATATTCACAGGACTAGCCATGTTGCGTGTTCATGTAAATTTTTTTATACTATTAGTTTAGGAATAAGCTTACAGCAAAATAAACATAACATATATGAAAAAAATATCTATAAAAATATTGTTTATATTCTTACCAGTATGTTCATGATGCAGTAGCCCTCGGCCTTGGTGTGAACTCGACGATAGTACATTGTCTGGTATTTCCTAAAAAGACCTTTACATTAAGAATAGTTTTGTATTTTGTAGGTACTTATATCTATTTATTTTCTATTATTTAGTGCACATTTAACACCTAAACGGACTTAGGAAGATAGAATTTACAATAAAACTTCTTCTGTTTTTCGTCAGTCTCCGCCAAAGTATTAATATGATTCCAGTTTGGTCTATTCACATCCTATGCAATACATTACAAGAAAAATTTACGCTGTACACGCTGGCTTAATTTTAGAAAAAAATCAAACATTTAAAGTTTTGTTCGAGTTCCAAGAAACCAATTTCTATTTGCAGCAGAAATTCAACTATATTGGTCTAATTGTTGCCATAAATATGTCAAGAGCGAGGTGTAATCTTTCGCCTAGAAGCAATTTCAGCTTTTACCGAGTGCAGACTTTAGACTTCATGTCTAGGGTCTACTATTGTACTGATTTAATTTGTAACGTATTTCCTTGGATACGTTGCATTTTTGTTTGAATTTTTGACCAAAGAAAGTTAATATCATGGCTTTCTTTATTGATTTAAGGGCATGTATAATGAAAAATTAAAAGCGAAAGCTGTTAATTTACAAACATATTTAATTATTATTTTTTTATTTTTTCAACACTGGAAGGAAATGTTTAGGGAAGTAACTAGAGCTTATTGTTGTGGAAATACCTACCACACATAGTATTGTGTGGTAATATAAAAAAATTGTTAGTTTTTTGCTTTAAAGTAAAGAATATTATATAGCATTGCTTGTTTAATCTTGACAGACTCAACGAAATACAAGCCATTTTGCTTATCCATTTATAGGTATTTTTATCAAATATAAAAAAAAAATCGTTTAATTTCATCTCTAATAGTATAATACGTATGTGTATTTTTGACCTGGATTTGGTCCTTCTTATTGCCCGGCCATTTGCCTAATTCAGATCCTCTGTTATGCAAGAGGCAGGACATATAGGGCACAACGGCATAAATATGGCCCATTGAATGTATCGCTATTGCTCATCATCATCATTTCGAGTAGGCGTTATGGTCAATCGACCATGCAAATCTGGTGTCAGAGTTCTTCGGTACCGCCTCTCGGCCTCTGACGTGGTTCCTTCAACGACTACCAGATGGCAGCCGGGACCAACGGCTTAACGTGCCTTCCGAAGCACGGAATCATCTTTATTATTAGACAATCAGTTGATTCAAGCCTGCAATGTCCTAACCAAACTGGAAACAACTAAACAAAGTATGCTTCAAGTGGGAATCGAACCTACGACCCCTGGATCTACAGGCAAACGCCTTAACCACTGGACCACGGAGGCAGTCGCGAAACCCGACTACCGTGATAACGTCGGATACGACAAAAAACTGAAATTTGTGAATGATACTGAAGGATTTTGTTAAGAGGAAATAACTGCTTGCTAAGTTTATTGCAATGCAGTTTTTAAAACCAGTAGTGACATAGATTTTACATTTCTATGAGTAGTGACGATGCAAAATCGAATCAAAGTTACAAATAGACAAAGAGATGTACAGATATTGTATCGTTTTTTTGACCACAGTGTAAAGGATCAATAACCAACTACTTAAAAATGCGTTTCGTACACGCATTTTGTCAAAGTAAGTTGCAAATTCCTGCGACTAATGGACATGGCGTTTTCAACTAGTAAAATTAGCTCAACAATTAGATGATCTAGGAGCGGCAAAAGATATAAAAATCTACATAACCAATTACAGGTTAATTTAGCAACCATTTCGACTCGACAAGAAGATTGTAGGATGACAGCAGGCTTAAAATTATTAGGCGTAAAATTTTTGTGAACCTGTGTTAGTTGCATGTAATGAATTATTTATTTTACGTCAATCGAGATTTCATCGCATTCCTCGAAGTATATATTATTCGTTCACATAAAATGAGTCACTAGCAACGTCGACCGTTCACATTCCAATTGTTTTTACAGTATAATAGTTTTATACAATTCTATTGCACTGGCGATGAAAGTCGGAATTTAAATATTTAGATTTGTATCAATAGCAATGGTCTGTTCTGGTCTTAGCATGAGATTTTATAAACGCAAACGCTAGCCACTGCGTTAGCGATTTTGTATGACAAACTGTATCTCCAGCGATCCTGGCGAATAGTAAGGAAACTAAGAAATTCCATACAAATTCCTAACACAGTCGCTAGTTTCTGCGTTTATAAAATCTAATATTGTAAGAATCGTAGCCAATGAAAGTATCTAGTCTTTGCCTACCCCTGCTAAGCACAGGCGTGATGATACTTACGTATCAATAGCGTTTGGATAACTTTTAACATCCTTATTGTAAATTGATCGGTGTTGTTATTTTGTTGTTTATATTTTTGATGTCCAGCGATGTGATGAGATGAGTGGTCCATCTGTATACTCGTACCTGCACGACTAATGCTGAGCGGGGAACATTTTGGTGCAAACTCCAAGTTGTGTCATTGTTATTTTTGTAATTGTTCTAATGTATGAAATAAAAGTTTTTTTTTTCTTTTTTTACAGACAATATATTTTTTCGCAATCAGCAAATTACAGCCAATTCCAATCTAAATTGGATAAGACTGGAAATTTGATGCTATCTATCGCTTAACCTGGCATACCTACTTAGTTAAACGCCGCTGTTAAGGTGTTGTTATATATGCTTTTTTCACGACAGACAAAAGGATTCCAGGATTTATATGTATGTTTGTATTGTATGTATAAGAGACCTTTTTTCCAACATGAGTCTTGAACGGCTTATCCCTGTACTTACCCTAAATAGCAAAATTAAACACGGAAAAACCAAGAATAATGAACTAATTCATGCAAAGCATTTTGATAACTTAATCGACTAGTTCGGTGTTATTTTTTTCTGATATGCCATGCATTCCGCCAGTGTTATTATACTGATGTCACATAGCCATTGTAAATCAGAAGAATAAAAGGAATCTGAAAATACCTCACACACCTGTATTTACAGATGTGTAAGGTATTTTCAGATCAAAGATGAATTTGTTCTTTATTCTTAGTTTTCCAGTGTTTAATTTTGCTATTTAAGGGTACAACCGAAAAAACGCTTATCACTATCACTTCATAGTATAAAACAAAGTCGCTTTCTCTGTCCCTATGTTCCTTTGTATGCTAAAATCTTTAAAACTACGCAACGGATTTTCATGCGGTTTTTTTAAATAGATAGAGTGATTCAAGAGGAAGGTTTTTATGCCCATGCGAAGCCGGGGCGGGTCGCTAGTGTATAATAAATACATAAATGTTGGAAATAGGCCTTCCCCAAGAATTTCTAGAATGAACGGTTGGCCGCTGCATCGTTAGGTAGTCTAACCATCTAGTCGGTGGTTGTCGCCGAGATTGCCAGTGTGTGTTAGCAGTTCGAGAACCTTTCTGCCATATCGGTCATGGTTCTGCGCCTAATTGCAAAGTAAAGAGCTAATAAGAATTTGCAGATAAGAAAACACATTAGAGAACTAGAGTAGAGAGATTAAAAAGGTGCGACTGAAAAGAGCCAAACAAGTACACCGCACTCATCCGAGATTCGGCTTGTCTGGCCTTAGCAGCTTCTTTCATAGACAGCCTAGGCGCTAACATTTATCTATTATTTTTATTCCTGGTTATTATAAACATGTTACTTTCACACCGCCCCTTAAGTAACAATTACTAAGTGGGAACAGCATACCTCGTGACCGTTTCCCGTGACGGCGACCTCTACCTGATCTGTTACTCATGTTCTCGGTAACAATGAGTAACGTTTCCCATACGTAGAAATAATTTCTTTTCGGTCACTTGATTGAAGGCTTCCCGGAAGAAGAAATAAGAATTTATTTGCTCTGATCTCAAGCTATGATCTATAAGTAATATTTCTTTAATGGAGTAGACGAAGTTTGGTTTTGGACCATGACACCATTATTAGCTCATATTGGAAATTGAGATTAAGCGTATCCCTTGTTTCTTTTGAATGTTTAAACAAGTACAACCTTACACTTACTAATAAGGTACTATAAGGTGGTATACTTTTCCATGTTTAAGAATTTTATATTTCACATACCTATAAAAGTTAAAATTACCAATTTTGTTTAATATTCACTACGATTTCGTGATGTTATAGGACTAGCTGTTCCTTCACTCGCCTGCGATGTGTATGTTCTAAGCTTTTATGCATTTTCCAAACAATCCGTCCAGTAGTTCTAAAGTTATAAACGTTGAAACAAACAAGCTCTTCGGCTTTACTCATACTAATATTATAAATGCGAGTCTTTTTGTCTGTAAGCGTAACAGACGGCACGGCTTACTGGACTGATTTTGCTGAAATTTGGTATGGATATAGACAAAGATATAGGCTACTTTTCAGCGCAGTATAAAACCTAGTTAGATATAAGTAAAGGTAAAGATTTTTTCTAGTTATGTATATATGTGCATATAATCATAGAATGTATGAATATTATATACACCTCTCCTCAAATAACCTATCTACTACATGTAAATATAATTCCAGTTTATTTTACATTGTTTTACACAAAAGTCGCAATAAAAATACCGCATATTTGTTGTATCGTATGGGAGTCACTTCCGTTGATATCTGCTATGTGGAACGTACTGATACGGTAATGTTTCCTCGATCAGCCATTTTATAGCTATTTACTATTAAAAGTATTGTTTTGTTTGATGACATTAGTCTAACAGTCGATCTGTGTAGTTTCAGGAATTTAATATTTTTTCCTCGAATAGAGGTGAATGACAAATAAAGGTCCTAACCAGAGATCAGTAACCTGGTTTAAATAAAAAACAAGCTCTTTTTTCTACTCTAACATTTTAACGACGACCGATAGGCATTACGATTACGCTTAACCGGTTTTTACCTAAAAATAAGGGTCATAACATAACCAAGTATTTAGAACCCAAAATATACAGTTTCATTTAACCAGGTTATATAACCAGATTAAGGACCAGGTTTCCTTCCGTGATCCTAATTACCCTATCTGTACCTGATAGATAAAGGTTTTCTTTAGTCTTGATTTGGCTGAAATTTAGAATGGAGATTGCTCAAACCCTGAAACAACACATAGGTAGGCTATATTTTTGTAATATTACTTATGTGTTGTTTATAATATTTTATCCCGGACTTCCCACAGGAGCAGAGCCCCGGGCAACACCTAGTATTCTATTTTGTGAATTAGTCAAGCTGGCAGAAATGCTGACGAATGCTTCAAATCTGAAGCTGCGAACCACACAACTATAAGCCATACAAACAATAATTGTATGCTGGAGAGTAACTTTGAAGATAACTTACCTTGAATTTGATAGGATTCCGGACTGGGGCGAAATTGGCGTATCTCGGAAATTCCTCCTTCTGTAGCGTACGAACGTTTGTCGAATTCTGTCGAACGAAATAGTTTTACCAATTGTATCTACAATATACATTGAATTTTTGAGACGATTAATATTTTTTGAATAACGTGTTACTGTTTAACATTCTTATGATAAAAATATGTTATCGAAAAATAGACATACAAAGATACACAGACATGTCGGCAGCGTGCACGTGACACCCCTGATGTTACAAGTCAGACGTACAAAGTCATAAGGTAGATACAATTAGAGGGCAGTTAGTTAGCGGTCTTTTTGTAAATAATAATGATTCAATTCAAATATTATGATATAAGTAGTTACTTAGTGAAATAATAATGTGTAATGTTTTCTATTTTATTACATTGTGTCTTCTACTAGTTATAATTTAATTAATATATTAGTTAATTTAAATTAGGTAATAAATTAGTTAGTAAAGTCAAAAAAAATATCATTAATAATTGCCTAGTGCATTATGTCCATGTCAAATTCACAGAGCAATTATGAATTTATTTGTGGATTGTTTTCTTCGCCTGCGCAGAGAATATGTTATGGATCTTTATTTGTGCATATAGCTAAATAGAGAAAAAAAACATATGGCCCTCCCGCCCACCAGCGGTTAAGCTGCAAAAGCGGAGTTCTAGTTCAAAGCTCTATATATCCTTCGTAGTTAAAAGGGACGCAGCCGCGCCAGCCGCACGACCATAGAGTCCAAGTCTGTAAAATGTGTTACTGAAACTCTTGATTTTCCTAATGGACTTTTTGCTGCTATATCCAAATCTTGAGAACTTTCATAAGTTTCATAACACTTTGCTTCACAAGTAAAACACTCTAAATACTAAATGCTAAGCATCTCTACCGAAAGAAACAGATTGTTCTAAATCTAAACTTAATTTTTTACGACTTACAACATTATCCTCAGGCGCAGCAAATTCTCTAACGCTCGTGTTAAAATTCGTCATCACCGGGTTACTTGCAACTTTACTTAACACCACTGCTAAACACCAAACCACATACTTATCCACAAAGCACATCTTTTACACATATACACCGCGACAGTTCACGTCATATTAGAGTGTGTGTTTACGTGAGGGGTATTTTATAAAAGATCTGAATCGGGGTAGGATTTGCTGACAATTTGATAGCGAAACAATGGGCAAGATGCAGTTACACCTAGTTGACTTCGTTGCGAAGTCGTTTCACCCACTTTGTTTTGTAATTCTGATATGAGGGATAACAAGGTATGTAGTTATAGGTAGCAAAATTTTATTTACATAGTTATTTTTTTCAAAGGTAGGTTTTGTAACGTGGCCATGGTAGTGATGAAGGTATCAATGTCAAAAAAAATATCTTAGTTGTCTGGTAGAGAACCCAATTTGGATTTATGTCCATCATTTTATTTTATTTTTGCAATTTGTTTAATATAGTTTAAATACACAAAGTCGAGCTCCCATGCAAGAAAACCATCAATTACTTGCCTTTTTTACGTATAGTAATAAATTTTAAATAAATCTATATCCAGCTATGTTTTTATTGTAAACACTTCTAATGTGATTACGGAATCGATTTTGAATTATGCCCATCATCAACCTGCATGTGTAACCTTTCTTGAAAATAAAAAAAAAATATTAAATGAAGATTACAAATAAACAGCCATTCTCGATATCGATATCAAATTTGACATCAAAAAACATCGACGAAGAATTGATCCGTCGCTGCTCAATTGATTCATCTTACCTCGCGGTTGTATTAAAAATGTCAGTTACCGTATTCTTCCTTCAGAGCTTCCGTACGGCATCAGTAATAGTGTTTGTTAGCGTTGTTTTGTGGCGAGTGAGCGACACAAATTGCTCATTGTGGTCGTAATATTGAATTAGGTGTGGACACGGTACATAGAATTTACGCGTAATATCACTTTAAATCGAAGCGGACAAGATTTTTTTATCATTTCACGGAAGAAAATGAAAATTTGAATATTGTTTAATTGAGCTAAATCCTAAACTTTGGTACGGACGGAACCCTTCGCATACTTGACCAAAATCAGGTTTATTATTTGCTAATAGTGATGGGCCATAATGGTTAAAAACTAATAATTAACCGTTTTCTACCTTTTCTTAAAATAGAGTGTTTTCACGAAGGTTTTTTACCAATTTAGCATCACTTTTTTAATATATAGTCTTTTTAGGACTGGGACTTTCCTTTTCCATATCAGTGATATTAGGTCATACTTATAATAGTAATAGTATGTTATTTATTGACAAATTCTGAACATAGTGACACCAGCATTAATTAAGATCTTGTTCTTACCTTTGTTTGAGAATAAAGAAATTTGAATTGTAATTTAAAGTTGTTTTTTAGAAGATTTAAACAACTGGACAAAAATCTGTGATGATGATAGAAACAGTGGTAGGATCATCCGAAGAATGTCACTAACGACTACATACTTACTGTTAGAAAGCATTACATTTCCGCACAACGCATTTTATGTTTACCTTAGCGTAAATTACAAAATAGATTATTAATAACAATCCTAATTACAAGTGTAACTAGGTCTAGTCTCGTTTGAACACCCGCAGGAATTAATTGTCATGCGTAATGCAGTTACGCGGTAATTTGTAATTATGCACGTACTTGTGTTTTAATGCAATTTGTGAGATAGGGTTTAATGATCGTCTAAATACTATAATATATATATACGTTGTAAAAATTATTTTTAGTTTAATGTCAATCTAACTCAAGTCAGTATATTATTTATTGTTTTAGCAGCATCAGTACATAATATATCTAGTTGCAAGCTATCAAGGGTAACGAGATATAGCTATTTAACAGACCGACGAACGGACAGCTAATAAATACATAATATCTCATTTTTACCCTTCCGGCATTTTAAAAGTCGCTTCCAAAATACTGTCTTCTGTATGTAAATTTTCTGTTTTCTCTGTATTTTTTAGTAAGAATCTACTCTCATAGATGCTCGTGCTCCATTAGGGCACCAAATCAACCGGCACGGGCAGTACGTTTTATTAGTTTTAAATTATTTATTTCACCGCAACAGATTTACGGTGCCCACCGCGATACATCAAGACCCCCTTCGATAAAAATTGTTGAGAACACAGTAAATGTTGCAAACTAGATGTGTTATTTAGATAAATTTGCAAGTTATTTCTTACCGGTGTAACTATGTGACGATGTGTTGAATAGGCAAAACTTGGTATACAGTATGTTGAAGAGAAAGAATAAGGGGACGAAGTAGATGTCAGGATGGATGGTTTTGAGCATCAGATAGGGGCACACTTGTAACTCTGTCTCTTCTAAATATTACTTCCCTTTTTTCTTGTCTTATCTTGCGTCCAAACCACTTGCATAATCAAGGATCTGTATGAAAGCACATGGCGGAGTTTTTACCAGTCGATTCGCTAACAAGAAAGAATGAATTAAAAGTCAAACACATCTAGGATATTTTTACCTCTACGCAACCCCCGCAGCTGCAAGCCATCGGCAGGTATCTCCCCCTTTTATTTTACGATCTTAAATTCTTCAACAGGTTTATAGGCGAAAAAACTGTTGGGTGTTCTTCAATGGTGCTCTAGAGTAATGGAAATTGCGGGGCTTCGAAATGGATGCGATTAATGGCTCATGCGGCATTTTAGTGTTTTTTCGGTTGTTTTGGTCATTGAGAATATGTTAGGGTTAGGGAAATAGTTTGCGGCTTAAGGAGGTATATAAGTGATTTCATAAGAGTATTCTTTCAGAGATACCTATGTTCATTTTGAACATAAACATCGAAGCAATATTTTAGAGAGAAATGAATTTTGTTGTTTTTATACCAGACTAGCGACCCGCCCCAGCTTCGCATGGGCATAAAAACCTTCCTCTTGAATTAATCTATCTATTTAAAAAAACCGCATCAAAATCCATTGCGTAGTTTTAAAGATTTAAGCACACATAGGGACGTAGGGACAGATAAAGCGACTTTGTTTTATACTATGTAGTGAAGCTGTTAACAATTACTATACATAATGACTGTATTTACAATACCTAGTATAATTTTCTAAACAAAGATAGGCTCCTGTCGATCATAGAATTTGGAAATCGCGCGCGGTCAAGGCAATTTTTTTTAAATCAATGCTAAAATATATAAAGTAAAACAAAAGAGTATTTTCAATACTTTATATATCCAAAGCAAAGATAAAAAAGTACAGACATATTAAGAAGAAATAATCTAGAAAATATGGCTTTATTCAACATTCCAGAAATATGAATAAACTAATCCAATATTCCAACTCTCGTGATATAACATTGGTTAGAATCTTTTGACGGGAATCTTCCGACTGTTGGTCCAACATCCCAGAATGCAATATGTGAGCGACGTCGGATGAAAAATGTTGTAATACCGGCGAGTGGTGACATTAGCGCATCAGAATATGCAGGGGTGAAAATGTGCCGCGTGCGGGATTTTAAAATAGGCGATGGCGCTGACGTGTTAGCTAGGGTTTGGGTCGGAATTACAATTTTGAAACTTTCAGCCACGATCCTTCACTTTAATTTCAACTCTCTGTGATGTAAATCAGGGGTCCACTTTTCAGCTTTTTGTCTCTATTTCGCATAATGTTCATGCAAAAGTTCTTGCGCGAATGTATGCAGTGTCGTCTTGTCCATGTCTGACTCTTTATATATCATTGACAATTGTAATAAAGTTTGGCTTTTAAGTCCCGTTTACCACCAAATTTTAATGAAGAAATTATAGCTTTAAGTATACTTCTGACCGATAAGCAGAAATTATTTTTCCCTTTAGTCAATCAATATCCTAATAATAATTTTTTTTTTACCTGTTATTAACTACCCGTCTTATCTGTTTGTCTATTATTTCTTCCCGTTTAAACCGCAAAACTGATTTACTTTATTGTTTGGTTGGAATAATTTGGAATCCTGGAAAATGACTACTTTGTGACGTTGAGCCAAACTAAGTGAATATATAGTGGAGAACCACTTGTGCATCAGCTAAACTTATATATTTCTTTATATTGGTACTTATTAACCGACATCAAAAAAAGGAGGAGGTTCTCAATTCGTCGGAATGTTTTTTTTTGTCTATTAAAGTTCCCATTAAAATATACCAATACCATCAATCTCATACAGCAGCAGTGAAAGAAATACATCACAGCTTCCAATAAACAGCTGCAGACGAAATTAAAATGAACAAAAATAAAAATCACCTTTCCGTCTAACGGGTAGCAGATCCTAATCGAATTCCTGTAGAATCCATCCATCACGGACTCGAATCAAAGATATCGGATGCAGACGCCTTCTTCATTGAGTCAAACAAACTCGGCTCTAGGGTTGGTAATCAGTTTGATTGTTTCGTTGTTTTTTGACCGATTTTGAAAAACAAGTAATATTATTGTAGAATTATTTAAATTTCTAATAACCAACGGTAGACTGGTAAAAAGTGAGGAGTACATAATGATTACCTTTGTAAGATAGTAGATGATTAAAGATTTGTTTTACAGAAATCAAATCGCCAAGCAATTTTTTCAATTCACACTCAATGGAAAATGGCTGATGGCATACACAATCAGTGTGAGTGTGGCATCATCCAACTATGACGCATCTGTTATCGTGCTCTTAGTACCCGAGCGCCCGAACAAACCTTGACCGAAGATGATTTGGCGTCTGACATAGCCATCGACACAAGTACATTCGCCGGGAAGCGAAAAATACGTCACTCCACTCCATAGTTTTAAATAAAGAATTAATTAATCTTTATTCTTAAAAATTTGAAAATGATCAAATCATCGTTTTAATCGGAAGTTGGCAACCCTGACATAACACCAGATTAGGGAATGATTTGTGTTGAACATTAGCGGGCTATTTTAATACTGTTTAGTGTTAAGTTAATGGCTGGTTGATAGGTTAATATAAATAAACTGATGGCCTGCATTGTGGTGTAACAATGAGTAACCATAAAAAACACAAACAAGCATTTAGAATTATTATACTTACCTTTTTTTAGCCATCTATTAATGTGTCCCACTGCTATGCAAAGGCCTCTACCCTTATTTCCCACTCATGACTTTCCAGAAAGACCTATGGCCACTTGTCTCAAAAGTTGTTGCGATCGTCACGTCACGCTATCTCCTTCTTGGTCTGCCTCTGTTTCGCCGGCCGACCGGTATCCAAAAATTACAGAATTTGCTTAGTATTTCTATCAATAATAAATAAAGAAATAATTCATGTATCCGCAATAATTCTTAAATATAACATGCATCGTTATTTTCATCGTCACTACTCAAACTCCGAGCAAGATATCTTAAAAAATCTCCACCCCCTATAACAAATTGCCGGCGCATTCGGTGCCAGGTGATACAGGGTGCGCCTCATTAACCGACCGTAGTCCTCTCGTTTGTCAACAGCCCCCAGAATTACGCTTTTTTTATTAACGCCAATTCCTCTGTCGTAACGAGTGCCATTTTTATCAAGGGCTGTCTTCGGAGCTGTGTTGGTTTTGGGAATTGCTGTGAGATCAGTCCCGAATTTAATGCTTACTGTGCTTTTCTTTTAAATGATTATCAGAAAATGCCTCCATATCCAAGGGACAGCCGTAAAAAAATATCAATTGAATATTGAATTGGAAGAAATAAAACGAATGGAAAAATGGGTCTTGAAAATCAAGTTGTAAGACAAACATTTTCTGAACAGATTTGTTTGTTTGGTCCAACAAAGTGATTCAATCTTATCAAAATATATCGAAACCCGAATTTCGGATTGTAAATTTAACTCGCACTCATGATAATAAACTTATAGTAAACCCACAATAGACAGTCAACAAAACTCATACAGAGACCGCCAAATTCGACCGAACGTGTCCAATCGCCTGGACTTACGGGATTATAGGATCGTGCCGGTGTCATTTCGAACCGCGATTTATTTCACCCTTCCGTTATGCCTGTTTCGATATTCAGGTACGGGATTATGGTAAAGATTTGGCATATTTCTGGATGTGAAATGTGGCATTGAGTTTTGATAGCGTGATTATAGGACTTTGTGTACTTAGGTTGGTTCGTTTTGACTAGTTTGACAGTATGTTGGTTTTTTTTTGTAATATTTTTATTGTACTTAAGTGAATACAAAAGCATAGAAATAAAACAAAAGTACAATGGCGAACTTATCCCAGAAAGAGATATACTACAGTCCATTTAGATTCATCTTAGAAATCAGTGTGCCTACATGATAGATAATTCTGTCTGTTATTTAATAATTCAACTAAAGAGTTACAGGATTTTGAATTATTAACACCTTGAATGCCATACCCAGCACATGAGCGGGGTAACAATTAAATATCTAGTTTCTCTGCAGCGAATGTGTTAACTCAGCAACAACAACAACCTTATAATGATAGCTTTTTTACCAATTACAAATCTTGACTTGTAAAATTTGCTTTTAAGAGCTTTAATATTCTGGGTATTAGTATTTTGCTGAAGTAGTCTTTCGAGCTAGGTATTTTGCTTATAGTTGGAGTATTATTGTCTTTATGATTTTATTCGTCTAAAGGGAAATTTCAGATATCAAAAAAGTCAATATTTTTTTGTACCTAGAAAGCAGTAGCTACAACGCCGGTCTAATTGATTGAATCCCCCGCAATCGAGAGACAATCCAATCGACATTTTAATTTACCTGGTGCCTATCAGTCGCCAAAAGGAAATGTGAAACAGATCTGTTTGAGTTGAACACGAATGGGATTACTTGTCCTGCGCTGTATTGTCACGAACATGAACCCAAAAGGAAGAGTTGTCGTTTTTGAAAGTGATCCGTTTCCAATTATTTGAGAATTCAACGACAGATATTTTCGTCACATATTTTATGTCTGTATGATTTTATTAAAGCAAATATTGTTTTTATTTTTTAATTCCATGTTATCAGGGACGAAGTCTCTATTCATCATTTGAGTGCCGTCTTCTGTTTATAGCGCGTTATTTTCATGTACTTACCTAACTCTATAGGTTTTTTTTCTAGTTTTATGTGTCTCATTGCTAGGTAGGTAAGTAATAAGGTATAACTTAATTTTAAATATGTCAGTTAAGTAAATGCATCAGGCAATTTACGTCGCCAAATACTAGTGAAATCAATAGACCCTTGACACTTTTATGAATTTCAGCTAAGTATGTGTTTGTTTTAGTATCTGTTTTAGGAGTCTTTCTGAACCAAAAGAGCAACTCGTATCGTCATCTGTGGAAGCGCTTTTTTTCATTGCGTTTATTAGCGAGCCGACTCTGTTCTTGTTCTGGACTGATAAAATTTGGCACTTGCCAACGAGATGAAAAGTTCTCTCTTATCTTTATCTTTTGTTTTGAAACTCTATTTTATTTTGCAACTATAATTAACAAAAATTGTTAGATATCATAATACCCCCGTAAAACGTTGTATCCCAACAAATTGGCTTCCATACCGTAGTTACTACAGCAATTTCCTTGCCAAAATGAATGTCACTTTGCAAAAAGGGAACGCTCGTGCGAAACAGCCAATTTGCATAAAAGGGATGCTCTAGATGATGTTTATGAAAGGTCTCAGGGTGCTAAAATATATGGATAAATATCATCCCTATATTGATATCGGTAGGTTTTATGAATGCGTTTGAAGTTACAAAATATTCTTAACTCACTACATATTTGATAAGGATGGATAAAACATATTGTTTGCTTAAGGAAAAGTGTAAGTAGTGTGTAGTGTATGTACTGACGTCAGCCCCTTCGAGCAGCCCGGATCAATGAAAAACCTGAAAATGACCCAGGCTGCTTAAAGGTAGCTGAATTAGCTTACTATTTATAGCGACATACCGACCTGGTATATGACATAGCATATTTTTATCTTGACAACTCATATGCATCGAGTGTCTGCACTTAACAACGACAAATTTTTCGATATCCTTTTTACTAGCTGCGTTAGAGCAGTCGTCACCTAATAAACATGATTCGGGTTTCGTTGCCCAGCAACCTCCCATTTCTCACATTCAAGCGCTTTGCACGCAAATTGTCGAGTCCTTGTACGCGCCGTACAGTGGTCATTTCTTTTTATTTGGTTTTTGTGGGTTATTGGCCAGTACTGGCATTAGATATTTCAGGGTCCTGAATGAGATGTACTGCTATTAACCTTGCTACCTTAGCCTTTTCTTCTTAAACATGGAGGAGCTTACTTGTCTCTAGTGCCAACGAAAAATTTTAGTTACGGCCAAGCATTATGAAATGTGAAAAATTTTATACTTTTTATGTAACAATATTTTTCAGCGGAGTTTTTGAGAGGTGAATAATAAAATCAAACTGAATACCGATCCACGCAGCATTGTAGTTACTTAATATATGAGACGTATCTTATAACAGTGTCATTGGTGTTATGTTAGTACCGTGAACACCATTTTGTTTTCACACAGTATTTTTTATTTATCACTATTCTAGCAGAAGGTACAAGTATTTCTAGTAAGTAATGAAATGCTGCAGTGGCCGCTATTCCTTAAATTTTAGGGGACATTTCGAGGGTGCGAACAAATAAAACTGAATGTTCTGGGGCTGGGTTTCTCAAGCCATTGCCGGGGAATCACTTCATTGTGCCAAGAGGTCTTTGTTCTAACTTCCGAACTTTTATCTTGAAATTAAACAATTTGTCATTACGGATTTCCTCCTTTGATTTGTTTTGAAGATTTTCATAATTATCCTTAGATACTCTTATAGTAAGTTATCGTATCGATTTATATTCTTCTTTTGGTATTAATGACAAATGTTCAAATGAGGTTAGAGAAGAGCAGGCAGTTCGTTTTTTACCTACTTTTCTTCTTTGGAGATTTGCGATGAGTTAATTTATTAATTCTTAGGTTAGGTTAAACACTGTACTTAGTTTTGGATGTTTAGTTTAGAATAGTTTTATATTTAGTTTTACTTTTACATATGTACGTGTAGTATGTTATTGTATTCCCAGTAACGCTATGTTTTCAAACACAGCTTTGACATCTCTCTCACTTATCTAAGCGCTTTACCGGTTGTGTCCTCAGCTCGTTGCTTCAAAGCTCAGGGTAAACCAAAACAAACAACATAAAATATTTCTGATTATGGTTAAATGGCCAATAAATATTTATTCCCCTTTTATTAACAGTTATAATATTTAAATTTATATCTTAGTCTCAATGTCCATCTGTACGTGGACCTAAAGAATTGTAAGCCGTTGTATCAGTGAGACATCACGCACAGTTTTCTATTTTATTATCATTTTATTTATTACTCGCTTAGTATGAATATGCATAGTCTTTATCAAGTATCTGCACGCGACTTGGCTTTTATTAGACATAATTAAGTGTTTGTGTACACAGTTTTATTTAAATTAATAGAATAGCAATGTATTTTATCAGTTGCATACAGTAATTGTTATAATACCAATAATAGTTGAACGGTTTGTATGTAAATTTATTTGTCCGTTACCAATTATTGGTATTAGTTCTGGTCTTCTGTTTTTAGACAATTATACTTATGTTAGTATGCTAGACCTATTTTCTTTGCCTATACTCTAGACATACAGGCATAGATACTAGAATATAAGTCATATGAGTATTTTAGGTGCTTCATAACTATCCCTCTATATTATTAAGACGATAAGTAACAAAAGTATGTGGTCATAATTGACGACGATAGAGATATCCATAAGATTCCACTCCATCTCACTCAGGGACCTATACGAAGCCACTGACAATGCCTAGTTCGGCAATTTGGTCATCACGAAAACAATGTGCCAAATTCGAATTCTAAGATAAAGTCTCGACACTGTTGAGTAGTTATATTTAACTTTTTTGTACTAATATAATATAATAATAATATTAATGTATTCTGAAGTAAATAAAAAAAAACTTGCCATGCTTAATAACAATTATAAGAAACTTAGTCTAAAAATAAAGAAACATCAAGTGTATGATGCAGAACAAAACTCCAACAAATAAGTAAAACCTATTGAACGAACAAAATCAACTAAACCACGTCACTTCCTACTTGTCTGAAATTACAAGAGGCGGATGCGGCGAGAATTAAATTTGTTCACGGTCAAATGGATGTCTTTCACACTGACAATAAAATAAAACTATTTAATAGAATACTCTTTTATCCAGGATGATTGCTGGGGCAGGTAAAAACCAATATCTGGAATAGGGACTGCAAAAAAACTTTTGTCATTTTGTAGGATATTTAGAATAGTAAGTCATGTTGTAGAATCAATCATTAGATAAATCGACTCTAGCGCATCAGGCAGGAGTACAGTAGGCAGGAGCGATCGCACTATGCTTGACCCACGGAGGATATAAAGAGTAACACTATGTAATCTCTCTGTGGCTTGACTCCTGACTCGAGGAAAGTTCTTCCTGCCAGAGAGAGTATTGGGAACCGCGTGACAGACGAGTCTTGTCGGAGGATGTATATAATTACTAGCTGTTCCCCGCGGCTTCGCCCCGCGTGGGACTCGGTTATATCGCGCCCAAAAGTAGCCTATGTTTGACCTCAGGTCGTTAACTACATCCCTACCAAATTTCATCACAATCGTTCCAGCAGTTTAGCCGTGAAGAGGTGACAGACAGACAGACAGACAGACAGACTTTCGCATTTATAATATTAATATGGATATGGAAGTATGGATGTCTGCAATCCGTAGAAACTTAGGTCGATCAATTAAGCTTTTCAGACTTATTTTAGCTATGATTAGTTGATTGGGTCATTATCCTTTTTGACACCGTCTGTTGCTCTTATTAGTAAATTCTACTAGTACAGCGTCATCTTTAGTAGTGTGTCCTTTTACATTACAACTAATATGTTTACCTAAATCTTTTTGTTGCTAAAGGCGCAAATGCTCTTTAGCAGTTAGTGCATTTAATTAAAAACTTGCAGCTGTTGATTGAGTTGAAGACTTTTTCTCTGTTCAGTCATGTAGTCCATTTGCCCAAAAAGATTTAATTATTTTTCTTGTGGTGGCGCTTCAAGGATTGAAAAACATAAATTTTGCTAAGATCCGCTAATTTTTGACGAAAAAAGACAGAATTATATAAACACGATATTGTAAAGTATTGTCATCCTACCACTACTGTGGTTAAGTCGACAAGAGATAATTGGACTTAGCATAGTTTTGATTTTAATTGTGCTTAATCTCAGTTTTCTTTTGTTTCAGAGTGAAAATGTCAAACTTGTGTCAGAGATACATGAGGCGTCACTGCGACGAGAAAAATGGAGGGTCCTATATGAAGGTAAAATACTAAAAAAATCACTACATTTTACTCTTAGGTACTAAGCTAAGAATGCTAAACTTAAGCTAAGCATGCCTAGATAAGCAAGAGAGACTTACGTACCTAAACACTTAGCATAAAATCGTATGAAGATTTTTTCGCGTCGACAATGCGCTTGTGACAACATAGCTACCTATACTCCATCAGGTGGGCCGTAGGCCTGTGTGCTGAAACTGAAGGTAACCTTTCTGTTTCATCAATCCATTTGATATGTAAATCTATCAAGCAATGAATAGGTATATCCAATTACTATTAAACCCCACATGTTACTAAATCGCATGCAGATGTGACATCTCAGACACAAAGCGATTGCAGTGGACATTTCAAATTCCTGGTTAATACGAGCACGTACCATCTCATGTTGAAACCGATGTGTGGACAGGACCCGACTCATAGTAATGTGGATGTACATTATCATTTATGTGGAAATTAACATACTTACCTACATACTGAAAGATAATGTGACGCAGATAAACTTATAGGTACCTTCCTAAAGTGTCTGGAAAAGATTTCACCTGGATTGCAACAACGATTAGGCGGCTATTTATAAGATCTTCTCAAAAAGCAATTCCATTCATATATTATCTACCTATGAATTTATCCGTGGTGCATTAAAGAAATTAGGTAGGTACTTAAGGAATAAGTATTTCTACTCCTATTACTTATGTATACTATTTTCACCGTTTTACTACAGCAAATACTACAGGATTAGAAGCCTAAACTGAAGTTAAGAACATGTAAGCATTTAAATCGACATATTATCATCATTTGAAGTTGTAAACCTTCATAGGTACTCCGTGGTAGGGATACCACAATGTTACCTAGAAGCCAACAATGAAACATAGGTACATACTAAGTATATATTCAAATATTCAATGAAGTGTAACTATAGGAAAGTTTCTGAAACAAACACAGGAAAATGATGTAAACAGCGAAAACAAATACAGAGAAACATCCGTCGGCGTTGTTGGAAGTCGGCACGCTCCGGCCCGTTATCGACTTGCGCAATATGAAACCGCCTGTACGATTTAGAGCGGCAATGATGTAAATATGGCTTTTGCTTATATATTTAGTTGAAAAAGCCGTTATGGTTACTGACCAATTTATTAAAAAATATTCTAATGACGTTACAGAATGTGGTTACAGGGAATCGTCAAGGCCATTCAGGACATTACCATTTACTTAGTCAACAGTATTGATAAAATATAGAAAGTATCTATTTGCAGGGCACTATGCCCTGCAAATAGCAATCATTTGGTTTCACTGCTTGGTGCGAGCGAGCGGCGCCGCTTTGTGGCTGCCTCGGAAATTGAACGCCGCTAACTTTGTTCCCCTGTCTATTGTTGTCTAGTATGTTGTGTATTCCTACGGAGCTGGAACAGTTTTTTTTACACAGACAGGCAGTTTGCCTAAACTACAAACCCATTTAATTAGGGTTAGTTAAGCAGAACATAATAGAAACCTAGTAAAGTTTTGCACTATGAATTATGTTATATGCATATTAAGTAAGTAATTCATGCTAAGATCGGTCATCAATTCATCATGAGCACGTCAAAATAAAAAATAAGATAAAACTAAAAATGTTTGTCTCACTTTAATGAGAGTCAAATCTATAGTTCCAAATTCTACTACGATTAGATCATTGAGGTTAAGATATCTTCTTCTCCCTTTCCTCACTGATGCTTCTCCAGACCGCTCTTTACGAAATAGTTTGTAAAGCTAAGTATTTTCACATGTAGGGATTTGGTCATGCTATTTAATAGGTTCTAAAATAGAGGTGGGTTGTTTGTTTGGGGTCAAATCAGAAAATTAAGATCAAAATTAATAGTCAATTAAGTATCTACTTACTTGTCACAAAATTTATAGAAAGTAAAAGTAAATATTTTCATCTCAATCAACTTCTATTTATCACTTTGTCGCAAAGTACTTAATTAAAATGGTAAATTATTCAAATCTTAACGATTGTTTATTTCTTAAATTTTGATGAAGCCCTGTAATGCCCAATTTTCCTTATTTCGTAATGGTCACCAATTGTGAAGTTACAATTTATGTAAATATATGCATTTGAATCTTTTCATATTCTATATGAAAATAAGTTAGCTTTTAATTCATTAATTATGAAAAATAAATGTTATTTATTTATTTCACATTAGCTGATGCCCGCAGCTCCGCCCTCGTGGTGCAAAAAGGTTATCTATGTTTGACCCCTGATCCTTAAATCCATACGTTTTTATCAAAATCCATCAGCGGTTTAGCCGTAAAAGCTAACCGACAGACAGACTATCGCATTTATAATATTAGTATATAAAGTATAATTTTTATATTGCACAATTTGAGACTTGTAAACAAGGTGGACTTACTGCAATATCGCATTCTCTACCTTTCCCTCTCTACTTATCTACCAGTCAACCTTAGAATTTCCACAATGGACAAGTTCGAACAATTTACACATTTCGACATAAATATACGGATTTTCGAACGAACAAATTGTGGAGTGGCCGCACAACTTTTGTATTGTACAGCAAATGAAGAAAGTTGCTCATTGACGGCCCGAGCAAGGAATTTTCAATACGTAAAACAAGGGGGATTTTAGGGGTTCGCATGGAAAGGTTTTTATACCATCAATTATTTAAAAACATCATTAACTAAAAATCTGATTAAATTAATTAGAACCAACAAAATAAATTACACATTATTTATTGCCTAATCTGTTAATTTTTATTTCGTAACCGTTTAAATAAAAGCTAGTTATTTAGTAATTCTAATCCCACCGAAAACATTTTCGTCTAAAAAGGTTGCAAAGGCGAGGTCATATAGCCAAATGTAATGCCCAATTTTCCTTAATTCGTAATGGTCACAATTTGTGAAGTTACAATTTCTCTAAATATCTGTTATTTGAATCTTTTCATATTCTATATTAAAATTAAATTATATTTTAATACATTAAATTAATTATGAAAAATAAATGTTATTTATTTATTTATTTCTGAATATATCTCCATCGGCTATTAATTGGTTTGGTTCGTACCTTGGCGGCCGTCGGCAGTGTGTACGCATAGAAGATAACCTATCTTCGTGGAGCTACATCTCAGCTGGGGTACCTCAAGGCGGTGTCCTCTCTCCATTATTGTTTGCTCTTTTCATTAATCACATCACCGATAACCTTCAGTCATCCTACCACCTGTATGCAGATGATCTACAAATTTATTTCCACGCTACTATCTCTGATTTGCCATCTGCGATCGCTACCGTTAACGATGATCTGCAGCGCATATCTGATTGGAGTAGATCTTATGGTATAAGGGTTAATCCTTCCAAGACTCAGGCTATTATTATTGGTAGTCCTTATTTCGTTTCTCGTATTGACTGGAGTACTTTACCTTCCCTTATTTTCAATAATGAGCTTATTCCTTTTAGTGATTCGGTGAAAAATCTGGGAGTGGTATTTGACAAAACTCTTTCTTGGTCACACCACATTAAAGAAATAAGTAGAAAAACGTTTGCTGCTTTTGGTTCTCTGAGAAGACTCCGGAATTTCTTACCATTTGATACCAAAATTGCGCTGACACAGTCCCTTCTACTCCCTCTTCTTGATTATGCTGACTCATGTTTTATTAATCTCACCGAGGAACAGCTAAATAAACTAGAACGTCTTCAGAATCTGTCTATTAGGTTCATATTTGGAGTTCGTAAATATGACCATATTTCCCACTTCCGCTCCCAACTTAATTGGCTTCCTATTCGCCTTCGTCGCAACCTTCATATCTTGTCTTTACTATATTCCGTTCTATTCAATCCATCTTTTCCACCTTATCTGAAGGATCGTTTCATTTATCTCCATGATGTGCATGCTGACCGTAATTTACGTAGTTCTGTCTCTCTTAGACTTAGAGTACCAATGCAAAACACCAAATTTTTCTTTAACTCTTTCTCCGTCCAAGCAGTTCTCCTCTGGAACGCCCTCCCGCTTGAAATCCGGAAAGCTCAGACTCTGACCGGGTTCAAAAATCTCGTCAAATCCCATTACCTTTCTGCCTTGTCCTAATTTGCTTTGTATCTGCTCAGTTATTTATTGAGATATTTAAGTATGCTCTTATTTATATGTAGTATATATATTTATATGTATATATATATATATATATTTTTTTTATGTATGTATTTATGTTTGTTTTATTTGTTTTTATTTATTTTTATTTAGTTTGTGTAGGTTATATTATATTATTTTATATTTATATCTTTGTGTGTGTATATTTATTTACGTATATATACTGCGCCTTCGCCTTTTGATTTGTCTTGGTTTGGTTTTCCATCCACCCTAAGGTTGACTGGAAGAGATTGCATTAGCGATAAGTCCGCCTTTGTACCTTACCTAGTTTTTAACAAAATTATGTATACATTTGTTTGGTGCAATAAAGAGTTTTTCTATTCTATTCTATTCTATTCTATTTCACATTAGCTGTTGCCCGCAGCTCCGCCCTCGTGGGGCAAAAAGGTTATCTATGTTTGACCCTTGATCCTTAAATCCATACGTTTTTATCAAAATCTATCAGCGGTTTAGCCGTAAAAGCTGACCGACATACAGACTATCGCATTTATACATACATACATACATATAATCACGTCTTTATCCCATACGGGGTAGACAGAGCCTAGAGCCATAAGACCTTAGGCCACGTTTAGCATAATGGTAGTTGAAACAGGATATCAATAGTGATGGGTTGCTAGCCGCATCGCCTATGTCATGATTTCCCCATTCGGCGATTCCCTCAGACGACTTTTACGGCTTGCGCGGGAAGAGAAGCAGCTGGTACATTCTATGTTTTTCTTTTTCTCCCAGACCAGCATGGAAGATATTTATAATATTAGTATATAAAGTATAATTATTATATTGCACAAATTAAAACTTGTAAACAAGGTGGACTTACTGTAATATCGCATTCTCTACCTTTTTCTCTACTTATCTACCAGTCAACCTTAGAATTTCCACAATGGACAAGTTCGAACAATTTACACATTTCAACATAAATATACGGATTTTCCAACGAACAAATTGTGGAGTGGCCGCACAACTTTTGTATTGTACAGCAAATGAAGAAAGTTGCTCATTGACGGCCCGAGCAAGGAATTTTCAATACGTAAAACAAGGGGGATTTTAGGGGTTCGCATGGAAAGGTTTTTATACCATCAATTATTTAAAAACATCATTAACTAAAAATCTGATTAAATTAATTAGAACCAACAAAATAAATTACACATTATTTATTGCCTAATCTGTTAATTTTTATTTCGTAACCGTTTAAATAAAAGCTAGTTATTTAGTAATTCTAATCCCACCGAAAACATTTTCGTCTAAAAAGGTTGCAAAGGCGAGGTCATATAGCAACAAAACTAAATATAGTATTAGATTTATATTATTTATAGCTAACTAGCGACCCGCCCCAGCTTCGCATGGGTATAAAAACCTTCCTCTTGAATCACTCTATCTATTAAAAAACCGCATCAAAATCCGTTGAGTAGTTTAAAAGATTTAAGCGTACAAAGGGACATAGGGACAGAGAAAGCGACTATGTAGTGATAAGTAAGAAATTTTAGACTTAATTATTACAATTAGGTTGTAAGGTAGAAAATCAATTGAGTGAGTGAATTGATTCGCCAACAAACTGTTGTACAGTTTGGCGAAATTGAAAATTTAAAACCTAGCTATTACAATTCGATATATAAATAAATTAAAAATATTTTTATTTATTTTATATATTTTCAGGGCTTGAAATATCAAAAAGTTGTCAGAGGTCATAAAGAAAAAGAAAGTTTTTCACTACCTACTACTACTTTCTCTGCATCCTATTATCTGCATGCATCAAAGTTAAGACTTAAACTTATCTACCAGGCAACATTTGGTTGGAAAAGGTGAAAAGGTTAAATCTTAACTTTATCTTTAAATCCACCGTTTACAATTGTGTGATAAATAAAATAAATAAATAAATAAACGTAGAATTAAACTTCTTACTAAAACGCCAACTCTACAAGCCCTACTTCACAAACTCTACAACTTAGTTAAAATATGTCTAAGTAAAAACTATATAGTATTCTGAAAACTCCTAAATGAATAACAGTGGACGGAACCCTTAAAATATTCTTTATATATATCTGACTGTAAGACTTTACTTTTTTTAAAGTCCCGCCGCTTGTAACACGGCTGATTTGTGATGGTATTTGTTATTTTTTCAGAATGTTCCCGTACTTGTTTCATTACTGCCGGATAACGGGACTTTTAATTATGGGCCTTTTGTTGGGATATCGCCGGTATTTACTTAATTATTTGGATATCTTATATATCAGATAGATTATTTTTGTTTATAAGATATAGCACGTTTCCGTATTTTTTATTTAGTAGGAGTTCGTCCCGGCCTCGAACTTTCGCTTATTTGTAATGTCTTTATTGCACCAAAAAATATAAGTGACAATAAACAACTGTTTTTTTACTTATCAAACCTAAGAATTACGACAACAAACAAAAATATAATTGATTATTCAATTTGGTACATACATTCAAAAGTTATAAACAAGGGACATATCACATCATTTTTTCTTGCGATTCCTTTTTATTTATGCTATCGAAACTTATTGATTTTGAGCCAGTTACACTAAACGCAATCATCATTTTTATTTCGTGTAGGTGAAATGGTCAGTTCAATTGTCGTGGTTCCTTTAACGACTACCAGATGACAGCCGGAACCAATTTATACTGTTGGTAAGTAAAATTTTGAGGAAACGGCAGTAAATAGGCACATTTTACTTATCGAAACTCCTTGACACAAAAGTTCATCCAATCTCATTAAGTAACAAGGAAAAGTCGGGATCCTAAGGAACCAAAGTACCAATTATTATCAAAACTTTTTCTATTTTTCATTTTAAAATGACTTATTCCCATTTCCCGGATCTCGTCGCGGGAATAATTGACTTTTGTCAACTTTTAACGAGATCTGCCCTGCATTGACAGCTTAGCCCTTAGTTTTTACTCTTGTTTACGCATTGTTTATAATTTTCGTGTTGTTTTCGTGACAATTATTTCAATTTTTTTGCTTCTACTTCTAAATTATTTGTTTAATAAAACAAATGTGGCCCAATAGGATGCATATTGAAAAATGTAAAAGCATTTTTAATTATAGCTATATGAATGGGTATTTAAGTTGGAATTCCATGATGCTGATGTTTAGGATCATCACTTGAACCATCATTATCCCTGCGTATTTCATTTATTTCTTAGGTATTTGTTTTCCCTCCATTAAGTACTTCATACATGGCATTATTTTATTACCAGCTGACAGGCAAACGTCATTACTTCTAGTATACATCGATGTTGGTGGAATCTGCATGTTGACGTCGAAAAAGCCGTCGGCGTCTTAATGGTGGAATAAAACCAAAATTATCTAGAGCGCGCGAAAAACGAAAGACATGAGGTATTAAATTTAAAAAAAAGTATAAAATCAATATGAGGCTGATTGAGCCATCGGTGCTCAACAATCCTATCATTCGGACAGAGAGAGATTCGGTTTTCCTGTATCGTCTTTTATGACATCAACGCCATGACTGTTTAAAAGTGATTTTACTTCGAGTGACGCTAGTAGGGTATGCTGACTCCAATAACATTAAGTAAAGGGTATCATTTGTTAGAAGAAAACAGTCGACGCGTACTGCTATTTGTCTCTTTCCATAGATATTGGCATGTCATCTATTCTTTTGTGTTCTGTTTCATCAGAAGCGATATTTTTAATCATTTGTCTTCTTTTTTCATGGATTAGACTAGTCTGATAAATTGTGTTATTTCTGTTCAGATATTAATACATTGTGCTCACTCAGAACGTGACAAGGTTTTCAAATAAATGAGTGTTATAAAAAATATTTACAATTTTAAGAATGTATCTTTCAAATGGTATCTCTGAAATGGTCTATTTTATGGAAAAAAACTCATCAAACCACTATCATATTTTCACTGTCAAGTGTTGTTTTGTTTTCAACAAGTGCTACAAATAGAACAGTAGAAAACTACATATATTTATAAAATGTTTTTTTTATTATAGCTCCAAAAGTCTTGGCAAGTTTCCTACCTTACTTATCGTAATATTCACATTTTTATTTACGTCCATAACAGAAAAATGCCAGTTTCGTAGCGAAAGACATTATTCATGACGGGGTGTTACCCGTGCCGTGTCTGGGGACGCTCGGTTTAATGTCCAAATTTGCATTTTGTCGCTTGTATAGTGTTAACTTTCAGATAAAATAACTTATGATTCTTCAATTTTTGATAGCAAAATATTGGGTTTATTTATGATTTTGTTGATGTTTATTCATGTTCAGATTTTTATGGCTGATAATATACAGTTTAATCACGTCGTCTTTATTGAGAAAAATTGTGTATTTTTTATCTTTCCTCTCGCATTATACAATCTGTGCGATAAATTTTGTGAAAATGGATGGAAACGTATAACATGAAGCTGGGGACTCTGGGGAGGCGCAAGTTAATTACGATGCTATATTGTTTAAGTTTGTGACTAACTTAAAATCGCTTTGTCGTATGGTTTTCAGTTCTCACACCTTCGAGTATAAAACTGTCGAATGATTTGGAACGAGTGGAAAAGATTACTCGTTTTTTCCTAAATGAAAACCATTCGTTCGACGCACAGATTATTTAATAAGTCATATATAGTCATATATTGCCTTTAAGTAATTAAGAATCTAATAATATAAACTAATTAATTAACCTAAGGGCAATCTGGAGCTCTATTTATGCGTATTTTTTGAGCTCAAATGAGCTCCAGATGTTACTTGCCGAGATTTGTTTGACGTTAATTTTGCTAATAAAGGATATTGGTTTTATTAAGTCATAAAATAAACTGTTTTATCTGTACTTAGAATATACTATGTACTATGAAATATCATCTCATAACATTAAACGGTGGAAAGAAATAAAAGAAATACGAGTATAATAAGCGAACACTTCCAAACAATTAGACGGGGCTCGTTAACTCCACGAAAGACTTTATTTTATAATGACGTTTATGAAGATATTTTTTGATGATTCGCTATGAACTTGTTTGTTAAATTAAATCATTAATTTCTCTATTAAGTTTTCTGAAATAGTTGTGTTTCTATCGTCACATTTTGATTATGCAGTGTTCCCGCATACTATGAGGTTCACCTAAAAATAAAACGACGATATGAGATCGAAGGTATGTTGAGACTCGCTTAGTAAAATTTCTATGATATCTTATGCACATATAAAAACAAAACCATAATAATTTATAAAACTTTGCAAGTGTCAACGCCATTAATTAACATTATTCCATTAGAGAATTCCAAGAGCGATTTAAAAAAATGACATTTAAAATACCCTAAATTTTCCCAAAAAATCTTCAATGTACTGATTTTGTGTAACGTTTCTATAAAATAAAATCATAACATCGATTTTCCGCTAATGACATTTGAATTGAACCTATTAACCTAGTTTTATACCTAGAACAATTTATTTATTTTCAACTTTAAATCACTGGCAAAAGGTTGAATGTTGTTTTTGTTAGTGTTGTTGTTTATTCCTGTTGCTTAGCAATGGTTTGTGTACAAATGACGGGGTTAATGACCGCTTCACCGCTTCACCCCTATAACTAACTTTTCCGTTAAAATCAACCCATAATAGGTTTGCATATTTATATTTTCTACCACAACATTTCATTAGTTTTGTCAAAAGTAATTTGCGTGAATCATAATTTTTGGAAAGATAGCGTGGTTCCTTTATCGACTTTTATAATATGACGATAATTATATTTATAATAGAAAACTATAAATCGTCTTATTATAGCCTAGCTATAATACAAGCAAGTGATTTTAATAATACTCTTTGATTGAGTGCTTTTTAACACGTTCGCGATTTTTAAAGCACAATATAAGTTTTATTGTTATAACTGCTATAGCAGTCGTATGTCCGTTAACGTATTAATACCGTTTAGACAAAAACATGATAAATAAAATGTCCCTTCAAGCGTGTCTCCCTTTCAGGAACACGTGGAAAATGATGAGAGACCCTAATAACACTCAGTCAGCACAACAGTGCAAAATATTGAAATTGAAGAGGTGTAATTTGTGGGTGCTGAGTATGTATAGTGGTCCACATAGAAAATTATTTTACCCTTACACTTTCGATTGTACACTTTTCCATTTCGACCATCAATAACTACTTATCAAGTGCAAACTAGTACAGGTAGTAGCGAGGTATTATTTCAAGTCTAATTAATCCAACTAATATTTAGTATTATTCATTATTGCTACGCTCTTGAACAAATACTATTGCAAACAACTTTCATTTGTTTGTATTTAATGTGTATGTAAATAAATTATATTTTATTTTATAGTTGCTCTATACAATAACTAATTTTTTTTTTATAATAGTATTGGTCGAAGATGCAGTGTAGTTTATGATATGTGGTAAACTTAGGAGGCGCTAGCAAGTTATTGAGATGAAAAATAAATGATTAAAATAAGTTATGCTTTGACAAAACAAGAAAATATAATATTTAAAGCAATACTAATTGAAATTGGCAAATTACAATTACAAGTTTTCTAAATTAATTTTACTCTATGATCACAGTAAAAGTGTTAATTCTGTACTTGCATTATTTTGAACAGGTAGGCACCACGCGTGGATAGTCGCCACGGATTTTTATTGGAACACTTTTTGTGCCACCGCCACCCCGTCTGCGGACTGAGCAAATACCTATCTTCTGTGACACACTGATTTTAATTAGGCCAACATTTAAAAATTTTCAATTCCCGTTCCTGAACCACGAGCAACGCGACTTTGATCCCTTTAGATGCAACGGAAGAAAAGCTGGGCTTTTAAAATTTTGAAACTTGTAAGAAATAAATTTCTGCATATATTATATTTTAGTCTATGTATTTTAGATTACTAGTTTTGTAGGACAGAGGATTATTCAGCCAATATTTTCTTGTAAAACCGCCAATAGCTCAACACTAACCTTTTTCATACCATTTAGTAGGCAAACGGGCATATAGGCCACCTGATAGAAAGGAGTTACCATAGCGGTAACCTATTGAAATATCGAATTTCTGTTACCCGAATCTTAAAACCCCGAAAACGGTTGGTAGAACTTTTAAAAGACAGGTGTAATGAATGACAACTTTCTATAATTCCGTTTTTAATTTCCCAGATGAATCAATTTACAGGTGCACTAAAACCAAATTTTCAAGTAGTATTTTTTTGTTTCCCATATTGTCATAATCCAAATGTAGTTATACCAGATTCTCAGAATATTTTTTTTTGTTTCCCATCGTACCATTTTCTAAATAAACTATTACCAAATTTTCAGAATATTTTTATTTGGTTCCCATACAGTTGTGTTCCAACCAAACAATATGCAGGTATAGCAAAACTCAGTAAATTTACATTAATTTTGAAATTTCTTTTAAATATTTAATTTCACTTAAATTTTATTTTATTGTTATGAGTTTCTGCAGCTTTTCCTCCTTTTCTATGTACTTTTTCCTCCTTTTCACTTGTGGTTCACCTAGTATCATTTTTTCTATATCAGATTCTATTACAACAGTTTCTTTAATTAATTCACGAAGAAGCAGGTAAAAACCTGGTTTTTTCTTGTCTATTACTTGGTTTATATGATGGTGCCATGCTTCTGCTGAATTTTGCCTATAGACGCGTGTAGCACTATGGGTGACATATATTTTGTTATTGTTGTTATTTTTGCTAATTTCTACTTTTAACCAAATTCAGAACATGTTGGTCATCAAGGTAAGTGACACGGTCAATCGACCCTGGTGTTAGACTGAGATCTTCGGAAGCACCTCTCGACCTAAGTAAGTAAATAAGACAATTAGGTGATTCCATCCATTCCATAGGAATTCCTGCAATGTCCTAACTAAACTGGAAACAACTAGACAAAGTATGCTTTTGTGGGAATCAAACCAACGATCTACCGGCAACATGTTGGCTATCCTTATAATCCGTGTGTCTCATTAAAGTAAATAACTAACCTTGCGGCGTCGAACAAGGTTTAACTCATTTCCGTACGCTTCCAATATGTGCTCCGGGCTGAATAGGACCGACGTGGATGTTTCAATAATGGGGATTATGGGAAATTACTATGAAATATCCGGCAGAGAGTGTTGAACTACGGGTTTATGTAAGGTGGCATTTGTAATACCTCCGGTGGTCCAGCGTTCCAAAGGCGACATTGGCCTCCGACACGGGGTTATACCTGAAACACACAAAATTAAATAATTATGTTCAGTATAGGTATTTGGTTTTTAGTTTGGCTACAATACCATTGTAGGTAAAAACTAGTGACGCCAAATATAGCACAATTGAGAAACATGCTCGTATAATGAGATATCAGAGTTTTTTGAAACACCATCTCAGCTTCTGCGGCAGTAGACAAATAATAAATAAATTAATTAATATTTATTGACCTCTAACATAGGTAGTTAACATTAAAGATATACAATGTGGAAATAAGGAATATTCAAATTTAGTTCACTACATAGTTGGATTTTCATTATTTTCATCTCATGTGGACTCATATTTTTAAAGTTTCAAAAAGGTTTTTAATTTCCTTTTGCATTTTAACTTTTCTGTACAAAATTGCGCACGCAGCCGAACGTTATCTCTCACTTTTTAAATAATTTTGAATTAAGAACCCAAAAATTTCTCGGTTTTAATTTTCATACCTAATTGTTTCGTATAGTTATTATCCATTTTTGGGTGTGATTGTTTACTTGTGACCGTTTATTCTTTTTAATTTTTTTTTCTAAGTTGTTAAGAGCTTTAATAGGTAATTTTTCTTTACAGTTGCTGAACACCCTATCCAGTGACTTAGAGGAAATGCTGTCTGAGTTGTATGAGGATAGTAATATTACAAGGTAAGAATTGACTCAATTGGATGAAATTTTGATTCTATGTCAATGCCTGCCTTTTGCCAGTAATGAACAGTAGGCCGCATAAAATGTATACTACCTATGTGTTAGTGTGAGGTGCTATACTTTTCTTTTTATGCCACTATACGTCGCAGGTATTAATTTCCTCCTTTCATCCCTGTTTCAAAGCTTCACCGCCACGCAGCTAGGGTTAAATAGAAAATAATTGCGTTAGGCTAGGTATACATTGTACGTAAGCCTACTTCGATAGGAAAATTGAGTTTTATATTCTTTTTTTTTTTATAAACTCTCTCATCGTAGAGTTTTCCTAGTAGCAGGCTGAATTTCGGGTCCTGATCAAAATATGTACATAAGGTACTTATGTTTCCTCGATGAGATATATTTATGATATAACTTTATGATTTTGCATTTTTTTATGCCAGCCGTCATCCTATTGTAACCTTCATTGGCAAATGCAGTGAAAATTAATTAAATTATGAAATGAAACACGAAACTTCACGGCTATGAAGAATAACATTTGTTTACATATTTTTTCTTTACTTTTCCATTCTACTATCTTGGGCAAGTATTTTTTTAGATTTAAGAATATTTATTTATGTAATTAAAATTCATAGTACAAAATACTTGACAAATAGTAAATCGGAAAAGGAGGAGTCCATGTTAAAAGCATTCTGTAACAGTAAACCAATTGGTAAGCACAATATTCTATGATTGAAACAAATAACACAATTACCCAGGTAGGTACTATCGTCTCAAAAGGGTTTCAGTATCAAAGAGACTCGACTCGAACCCGGGACCGCGTGTAATTCGATTTGGTATCGGTGCGCGCCACTGTACCAGTAATCACATTTCTAACCATTTATATAAGTATTTTCTTTATTTTCTTTTTTTTTTTATTTTTCTGCCATAGGCAAGAAGCCTAGAGGTGGGCGTCTTCTCATTAATGTCATAAAAAAATTTGAATGCGATTTAGAGCTTCAATGCAGTTTCAAATCAAAATGTGGCTTGGTGTGTCGGAAAATGCAGATAAAATATTATCCTTTCGACGGAGAAACCAGGAACAATCAATACCATGTCATGGTTTTTGGTTTCAAATAATAGTATTTTTTTATATATTTAGTCGATAAACTGACACCTGCTGTCAAGTGGTCACCGCAGCTTATGGAAAAATAGATAATAATATATTAAAAAACAAAGACTTCACATGCTGCATCACTATCTTTAAGTAAAAATTAAGAATAAACACCCTTAAAAGAAAAAAAAAAAACAGTAAAAGGATTTTTAAGACAAAGAGTTTTAGAATTATTTTCGCAGATATGTACCTAACCGTTCTTTATTTACGACGCGAAACGTCCTTAAGTACTTAGGTACTATCTATAAATAAAAGCCAGACTTCACTTTCCGAAGGTCTGGCCTTAACGGTCCATTTAACACTATACTGAATTCACTCCAATGCAATTTGAATCAATTGTTCTTGTTTAACTGCTGGCTGGAAGCATAAAGATATCAGGTTCGACTTTTGCATTTGACATCTGATAGAAATACAATTTACGTTAGTTTAGGAACGTTAGCTATTAATTTAGCAATGCTTTTCATTTTCATGAATGAAAGTATTTTCATAGGATTCGGAAAGCCATGTATCGCAATGATGATTAAATATGAAGATTATGGGAGCTAGGAGTAGAGGCAGACTAAAGAAGAGATGGATAGATTGTGTGAGTGAAGATATAACCAGGATGGGTATGGCGCAGGAAATCGCTTGCTATTGCTAAAATTAGATCTATTGATCTCAGTGGAAGGAACTTACATACTGTGCCGACCCCACATAAGAAAGTGGGATAAGGTAAAGGAAAAGATAGTATTTTTGTGAACTGCCACGGATATTAAGAATAGAATTATGCTAGTTGTTTCCAGCTACCTAGAATGTTCGTTCGTTTTCTTCTCTTAGGTTTAATAACTAAAAAATTAACTTTTTTTTTGTACTTACCTCTCACTGATATAATATCCCAACAAGCATTTTCTAAAAGGGTTAACATTAAGCAGGCGGTAAGGCATAAAAATAATTGCTAGTTTTAAAATGTATCCCTGAACACTAAAGTTGCCTTAGGAAGAAACAAGAAAAACGCTGGAATAAAGAAGATAACCTCAACCTAAGCATTCAAACAACACACATGAAAATAAGAAAATTAATTGTAAATTTTCAAGTAAAAAGGGGTAGAATGCTCGGCATATCAAAACCGCCATTACAAAAACTTTTTCATTTAATTAACCCAAAATTTACGCATAATGTAATCTAAAAAACCTACCCCATCTCGTTTAAATTTATCACAGTGAGCGGGTGCTGAAAACACTCTCGGACGTCTTTAGGGAAATTCGGGCTAAAGTGGCTCTTTTAATATTTTAATAAACCAGAACCTATTAGTCTTGTAAACTGTTTGCGGTGTCATTTTTCTCGCCATTTTATAGAGTTTTTCCCCAAAATTCTTGCCTTGATTGGTCGTGTTGTTTATACATAGAATTAAGAACTACGTGCCTACTTCCTGATTCTTTGGTTTTATAGATTTGAATAAACCTACTGGTATAATTTCTTATCCAACTAATGTTATAAATGCGAAAGGGAGTTTCTATATTTGTCTGTTTGTTTGCTTGTTTATTTATATAACCTCTTCATGCCCTATCTACTAAACCAATCTTCCTGAAATATCACATACACATAGCTAAGAGTATTAAGGGACATATATATACTAGCTGTTCCCCGCGGCTCCGCCCCGCGCGGGACTCGGTTATATTGCATGCGCCCAAAAGTAGCCTATGTTTGACCTCAGGTCGTTAACTACATCCCTACCAAATTTCATCACAATTGGTACATTTAGCCGTGAAGAGGTGACAGACAGAAAGACAGACATACTTTCGCATTTATAATATTAGTATGGATATACATACCTTTCATCCCGGGAAAAAGCACTGTTTCCGAGGAAAATTCATGCGGGCGAAAGCTAGTATGAAAATAATTTAAATGTCCCGCGGTTTAGCTGTGAAAGCGTAACAGACAGATAGACACTTTTATAATATTAGTATGGATTATTCATAATTAGACTGTTTCTGTCGTACTCGCTACTGTTTTATACATACAAGTACAAATTGAAGATTTGCCCGCATCAGCAAGAAACATATTATTTGAATGTATTAATATCAACTTTCAAGAAAAAATAATAAACACAACAAAATGAAATTACTCCTCATTTTTGCTGCTGACATAGAACTAGGAACGCGGCTGCAATTTTTTATTTAATCTATGGCTGCTGATTAAAAAAAAATGCGCATTGTATTTCTTGCCGGCTACAATAATCTATACCCGGCTATGGGCGCTACAGTTTAGGACAGAGGGATTCATAATTCATAGCTCTTTGTTCCAACTTCCAGTGTTCGTAGTGGCCGTGTAACTGACGGCTGATGTTGTTCTAACGTGGATGTGTTTGTCTGGACATGACAGGGGAAAAATTATTCATTTTTACACTGATTTAAACATGTATGTATGTATGAATTCCTTAAGGGTCGGCAATGCGCACGTGACACCTGACCTAGTGTCGTGGGCGTCCATGGGCTACGGTGACCGCTTACGATCACGTGGGCCGTAAGCCTGTTTGCCATCTTAATAGTATATAAAAAAAAAAAAAATAAATGAGAACGTGTTGGTTGCATATTTCTTTAACGACACTACAAGCGGCAAGCGGGGTGTCTTCTGAAGCATGTTTTCATCTTCATGATTCAACCTTCCAATGTCCTAGCCAAATTGGAAAAAAAAGTAAACAACAGATGCAGTCAAAATTTATGGTACAAATAAATAAATAAATAAATATATAGGGACAAGTCACACAGATCAAGTTAGCCCCAAAGTAAGCTCAAGACTTGTGTTATGTGATACCAACTCAAGGATACTATATTTTATAACAAAGTCAAAATAACATAATTTCTCATCTTGACCTGACTGGGGATCGAACCCGGGACCTCCTGAGTAGCGGTCAGGCATGTTAACCAATACGCCACAGAGGTCGTCATTGTAGTATACAATTGCCTGCATATATGCTCGGCATCTCTTAAATTGATTAGATTTGAAAATTGTGTATTGTGTTTCAGAAAGTATTTTTTCATATACTTAACCGAGAAGGCAAAAAGTATTTGATGGAAAGCGGTTACCACAGCCTCCAAAACCAGAACTTCTGGTCCAGAAGTATCATGTATACAAACATATGAAACAACATACAAACTTTTCATACATTTTAAATTATAACTAGGCTGTTCCATAATAATAGATCTATGGCACGGCTCAAATAAGTACTTCGGAGTAAATTAATGCGTTATGAAGCTGAAAACTGAATTTCGCTCCAACCTAAACAAACTCTTTAATATGTAGGCTTTTGTTCATATTAAATGGCGTTTTCTTGCTGCTAAATTAAAAACCTCTTTGTTAGCTTTAGAACAAAGTTTTGTTTTAAACTAGCGACCCGCCCCGGCTTCGTGTGGGCATAAAATCCTTTCTCTTGAATCACTCAATCTATTTAAAAAAAACCGCTTCAAAATCCGTTGCGTAGTTTTAAAGATTTAAGCATACAAAGGGACATAGGGACAGAGAAAGCGACTTTGTTTTATACTATGTAGTGATGATTATCTCTATTACAGACTACATTATTGGCCTTATGGCAAAAATATATATTCTAGTCATATAAGTTTACTATTGGACAAGTTATTATACAGGCACACTCGTATCATGTTCCTATTGGTCTGGGTTTCCCTGTAAAAAGGGTTTTGGAGATCAGACAGCAGGCTTTTTTTATGGTCTAGATTTACAATGTTAGCTTCTTGCTTTTAACGCCATTTGTTATGTGTCTTAATCTATTCAATAGTGGCGCTAGTGTCGCCACGCAATTGCAAGCATTTAGTATGCGTCAATCTGTAGTGAGAAATATGATACCAAAATGATATACAAATTTTAGATACAAAACTAACAAGAGGCAAATACTTGAAATTCAAAGACAAAAATATATCTCCGTTGAAACTAAGGCTTTGCGAGACACCCTCTTAGTACATAAACGTAGGGAGATTTCTCCAACGTACGCGTATATTATACGTTTATGATAATCTTTAGCTCCATAATGTTATGGAGGCGCGATTTAGCGGATTTTTATGCACTAAATCTCTAGAGACAGGGAGTGACGAGTGTCTCTGAAGTATAAGAACACTTTGAATGTTTACTGAATTTGTTTTCGTTGCTGAAAAAAACATACAGATAATATCAAATGAGGAATGCCTAAAACGAGTTGGCCTGACGAATTGTAGGCTTTTATATATGCGCAAAAATGCTATGGCTAAGAGAGATAATATAAAAAGTAAGCAGTGCTTTAGCGCATCAGCGGAAAAATGAAATATTTGTACTGACATAAAAGTATAATATAAGTTTCATTTGTTTTTAGTATTCAACAATTGGGTTGTAATGTTAATTGATGCATTACGTCCTAATGTGTGATGGTTTCTAAATCATCACTTAAACTTAGATAGCTAGACTTCGTACACAAAGATTTTCACTCTTAGATACTTACTGCTGCTATCAAACAGCAATGCGCGTTGTTGTATCCCGGTTCAAAGGACGAGAGCGGTAGCAGAAAGGTGGTAGGTGGCCGGGTATGGCGAAGATCGACAATTAAGCAGCGCACAAGTGATACTCTCTATAACACACTGAGCACAAAGTTTAACACATTGTCCAAAAGGATAAAAAAATTGTCATTATCAATTGGTTTATAAAACTAGTATTAAATTATTCATTGTTTCAATATACATAATTATATATAAACATTGTTTCAATAATAATAGTATCCATATAAAAACCCTAGAAGTACATATATTCGTAACAATGACTACATTCAGCTACACAGCCTTTGTGTTCCGAGACGGTGTCGAACCTTTGTGGTTTTGAGACGAGAGGGCTGTGCTTTTAGTTCTTATATGCATACCAGCTACTGTTTCATTTCAATAGTGATGTGTACGCGAACTTACGATAAAAAAAAAGTTATCTTAGTCAAGATTAAACATATACCAACAAGAATAGGTAACTTTTTATTATTATTTAGCTCTTATAATAATTTGACAAGAGTCGAGTATACTGTGAGGTTACGCCATAGAAAATGAGGTGCAACTATTTGATCAGTATTAGTATGTAACATTTATTATAAGTAGGCTGACTGATAGAATTTATAGGCCATTATTGTATGTAGGTACTAATAAAATTTAATAGGAATAAAAAAATTGCAAATAAGTGCAGCATATTATATCGAATTGGGTTGTTCAATAAACATTAATGTATTTTTTATTTTTTTCAATGTGATGATGAAATACTTAAATAAGACTTTATGTACTTACATGCTATAGTTTCATAAATCTTATCCAATATCCCCATTGCAAATGGCAAAACGACAACTAAGTATTAACAAAGATACGTATTTCGGTCTATTTCTTCTTAGTTTTGCAATGTTTCTTGTTTTATCGACATCGATATCGCAGTTATAGAATAGTGATGCTTATCAAAACAGTACTTTTGAGTGAATGCGAGCGAAGTTCACAAACAATGCCCTGCGAGTCAATCTCGACGGGCTGACTGACGTCTGAGTAAATATTATATGGCAATACAGAGTACAGTTTATTAACAGCATTATATTAGTGCTATAAAATATGTCTAAATCGGACCCCTGCAAAGAGTATTGGATCGTTTCGCTCAGATAAGATAAGATAAGATAATCCTTTATTTGCAATAAATAGGGTACAATGTGATGTTCATAATAACAATTTAGAGTCCTTAACCTATTTAGCCATTGTCCACAGCATGCAAAAATTCATACAAATTGATAAAAATAAAAACATCCATTAATTCATAAGTAGGTAGTTAATTAGTACATATAATTGCAAACAAAACTAATCTATGCATCGTCATTTAGAAATTCGTCTAATGTATAGTAACTTTTTTCCAGCAACCAACTTCGTAAAGATGATTTGAATTTATCAGTGGTCCGAATCGAACCATTCCACTGCCAAAAAGTGTTCTTGGGCGATTCACACCACGGTTTGAATCGCTTATGGTGCGATACAATTTCAGACTCAACAAATCGTAGGATTATTAAAATTTTCAATATTTGTAGAATACTGAAATCTCTTTTGGCGCGTAACCACAGCGGTGCAACGCGACAAACTACTCTATTTAATTTTTTTCGACCACACCATATTTGAAAATGAATGAAAAAATGACTTCTTTTTCACAAGCGCAAATATTCTATTTTTTAAATTGGTAAAGTTCTTTCTAGCCAGTATTCGAAAATTTTAAAAGTTAGGTTTTGCTCAAGTCATAGATAAAAAAAAAAAAATTGCGTCACTTAAAATAGATATAACATATGACATTAAATGTATGGGAACCGTGCGCGCCTTATGCGGGGGGTAAGGGCTGAGGTAAGGGAGGATAGGAGGGGGGGTCCGTCACCAAATACACATATTATGGAATGAGTTCACAAACTTTTCTTATTGCAAAATCAAACAAAAATGACTTTATGATACAGGATTAAGGCTTAGTACAAATGCACTGTATTTCCACTCCGACCAACTAAGCAGTCTGAGCCTATTAGCCCAGGGGTCATGAGAGCTTATTTAGTTGTTTCCAGTTTGGTTAGGACATTGCAGGCTTGATTCACCTGACTGTCTGATAATAAAGATAATTCTGTGCTTCGGAATGCACGTTAAGCCGTTGGTCCCGGCTGCCATCTGGTAGTCGTTAAAGGAACCATGTTAAAGGCCGGAAGAGACTTCCGACGAACTCTGACACCAGGGTGTGCATGGTCGATTGACCGTTTCACCTACACAAAAAGATGATGAGTCTGAGCAGGAAATAATTAAGTTTCCATGTATATTCTCGAGCAATAGAAAAAAGTTCACATTCGTAAAAAAGTTCGAAGTGTACGTACGGTATTGCCGTTTGTAATGTTTGAGCGTAGGTTTTGTTCTGGTCTGGAGATAAAGATACCTTCTCGTTCTCAATCCGACTGTTATTTACCAAGTATTATATATATTATATATTAGTATAATTACTAATATATACAAATAAATAGGATACATAGGTCAGACGTCAATCGCTCCATTGAACCATGATTAATAGCGTACTCTGGGCTCTGAAGCGTAAGCGTTACATCTTCAGCAACCGGGAAAAACACGCTAGAGCGAAGATATAAAAATAAATATATAGTATATAATCATAATATAAAATAAGGCCTGGAAAGATGAGCGCACAGTTATTTTAGCCTATTTACGCTCGTGATACCACAGAATGGACAGTACTGATACCTGGAGTGTCACTACACTAGCGTGATATTACTAGTAAGTACTATTATTTATTGTTAGGTTTAAATACATGATATAATTAAATAGATAGACAGGAATACGAAGCCATTTTATCCTCGAATTTATATGTAATAGATGAGTGTCCTTACAATAAAGTTCTCTTTTGATATTCTGTCTGGAAAATTGGTATGCATTAATGCCCGATATATATCTAATCTATTAGTCACAGTTTACTTAAGTTCCATAAACTAGAGCAACATTATAAAATTATTTTTACTCGCTCTTTCAAATAACAGCACTGAATAAGATAAACTGAACTAATCTTAATGAGCTGGTATCCATAGGTCCTCTAGGCTATGGCCAAATGTTAAGTACCAAATCTGTTAATAGATTTGCAGTTAAATCAGAAAATTGCGTTGTTGCAGTAAGAGCAAGAATCTTGGAGCGCGGTAGTGGCACTGCAGCATATACATAAGCTTCAAATTTAGAATGTAATTAATGTTTAGTGTATAACCCAAGGAAAAACTAAAATATTTCGGTCCAGTTTTCTAGATACACCAACTGCATAAATAACTTTGTAATCCCATATAAATATAGAAGATAACAAAGTTACATTCGCAGTGAACGAATCAGTGTACCTGCATACTTATACTTCGCCCGCGTTATCAAGAGGCAATATGTATGTCGTAAAGTGTCTCTGTAATCTACAAAAAGAAATGAGATACCATCAAAAACAATTAATTTATAAAAATTCCAAGTCTCGCTTAGTTGTTCTACCGTCAAAATTTGTGAGATCCATGTAGTACCAAGCCGGTTAATTTATTTAGTCCCTTCTCGGTTATCACTACATAGTATAAAACAAATTCGCTTTCTGTGCCTATATCCCTTTGTATGCTTAAATCTTTAAAACTACGCAACGGATTTTGATGCAGTTTTTTTTTTATAGATAGAGTGTTTTAAGAGCAAGGTTATTATGCTCATGCAAAGCCGGGGCGGGTCGTTAGTTGCGTAATAAGCTAACCTAACAACATCTTATAGTGACTATATCCATTTAAAAAATCTGTAATGTTTTAAATTACCAGGACGACTTGCCAATCGCACGAAATCATCTAATTAATTATAATTAATAGGTATGTATCATAAGTGAGATAGTAAAGTGTTTTCACGCGATGGCGATATATATATTTTTCAGAGTGAAAGAGACACGATGTTCAATGCTTATCGTCACTCTAAAAAGTAATAACTCATTCCATTTGTATAATTATTACGTCTATTTGTTGCCATTCTGACATGACAGCAGGCAAAATTAGTGAAGTAACAGATTCGCGTAGCATCGATATATCGAGAATACGTTGAAATATTATTGTTATTTTTTTTATAGTTTTTATTAATTTTTGATTTCATTACACTATTTAAATTTAATCATAATGTAAGGTTTATATCTGTATGGGCTGGCATGTTCTGGCATAAAGAATTCTATTTATTAAACTATTAAGTCACAAACAATGCATTGTCAGTGCCGGACAAGTTCTGGCGGTGGTGGTAATTAGTTAGACTCTACACGATAAGTATATCATGAAACAATATGAAAAAATAACCAGAAGTCGAAGCAAGCAGGAGCATGAGTAAAATGGCCTGAGATGACTGGTTTCACTTGTGATTCCAGGATGCCGGTCAGGCTCAAAGGTCAGGTCTATCAGGCACACTCTTGCGTCACAGAGGCCATTGGGCCCTCTAAGGCCTGGCATCATTGCTCCTCTCCTCCTTACCCATATATTTTTCAGGCATTAGGTATTTTCCCCACTAATAAATACCCCTAGAAACAAGTAAGCTTTTTCACAGCTTAACCTATTTTCATTGAACATTTTATTTTGTACTGTGGACGAGATGCGTTGTCATTCAGACCCCACTCGAGTATATATTTTTGCAGGCATGCGGTTATTTGTTTCCCCTTTCACCCCCACAAGTTACAAACGGCTCAACCGATTTTCATCAAACATATATCTAAAACACTTGCACATAAGTCACCGTTAGTACAAAAAAACTAAACTGAAATCGCTTTATCCATTACCACAGACAGACACGTCAAACTTATAATACCCGTCTTTTTGGGTTAAAAATAGCGTGACGCTGTTAAGATTTTGTAGTCCTGGACCTTGAAAATCCAATTATCTGATTTTTCTTAACCATCTCTTTGGGTTTGACGATAAAACCCACGTCTAGTTTTACTTCATCAGATGTCAAAGGGAGATAAGAAAACCAGGCATTTCGTCTTTTCTTTTCGATCCCGATGATTGTCATATTAATATGTAAACATTTTTAGTAAGACGTTACAAACAAGAATAATTGGCTTATTCCGGAATTTTATGGTAACACTAGCAATTTCAGAAACTGGTTTCTTCATTCATTTCCCGTTGACATTTACCTACAAGAATTATGTTGATAATTAATCCCGAATTTTACTCCAAACTCGCCTCCTAACTTCGTTTATCGATACTTGACGAAAAAAACGTAAGAGCAACAACACTATGCTTAGCATATGCTTTTGACTGAATAATATTTTTTCATTCAAAATGGCGTTGAATATGCTGTAGTATTTTACATAAAATAAGGCTTTAACTTGTATAAAACGTAAAAAGAAGTATCAGGAGAACTCATATTTGGATTTATACAATTATTTTTACATATTGTGAAGGCATAAATCGGCATTAATACCCAAAATTGTTTTTTTTTGTTGTCCTTGTATATACTCCGCAATAGACATTAGTAGACTGTGAACCCCAGGATGGCATACACGTAAATATCGTGTATGAGTGGTAAGACAGTTTAGCTTGTCATGCTACTTCTATTAGAGCCGCGTTCCTAGTTCTATGGCTCAAGTGATCCGCACTGCACTGTATTTGACTTTGGTAACTGCCTTTAATATTTAATTAACTGACTTTAATTCAAGGAGACATCATCATCATTGGATATGACGTTCGTCGAGGAAAATTCCGGAATAAAACATTTCGCATTCCAAAGACGTTGAAGTACAAGCGCTGGGATCGAATGAAGTCGATACTCTCATTGAAATATTTACTCATGAGTTCGTACTCTACGCATTACAGGAACATAACCATAGCTACATAAAAGTGGATACCTACCAGCGTTTACGAAATACTGGCTTCCCTGTAAATCAATAGTTGCCGTTCTGCACTGCTCTCCTGAGTTTATTTTGTTTCACTTTCAACTGCCTGCCTTTGACTGAAACCCAAACAATTGTATTACATTGTTTATTTGTTCAGCTTATAATGTGGTAGGGGAAGTATCGTCTATATTTCATTTTGCGATTGAACAAAATTTGTAAGATACACACGATAACAAGTCATGTTTACTAAAAATATACAAGTAAAATAAATAAACAATAACTAGTCACATTTTGGCCGGGCTAGGTACTCTCTTTACTCTTTGATATTTGGCTCAAAGATCATCGAAGTCCTTGTTCTTACATGGTATTTATGTATTTAACCCGTGGGTTCGTGCGCGCGAATTTCCCTCAGGAAAAGTAGTGCTTTTTCCTGTGATAAAAAGTACTTATCTTATGTCATGCTCAGTACTTTTACCTATATATATATATAGGTATTACTACTTGGTTTAGTAGAGAATGCGTTAAGGTGTATAATAAAAAAACAAAATAATAAACATTTTGCATTTATAATAGATAAGTAAGAATAGGCTTAGGATAGTAAGGATTTACTTCATCTCAATTATTATACACAGTAAAACAGAATAGCGAAGATTAGAACAAGCTTGCTCTCCAAGTCCTATCTTCCCTTTGCAACGATGTTCACATTCTTTAATCTATATCGAATCATAGAACGCGCTCTCACATTCAGTTATCAGTCAGGGAGATCCTTTCACTGCCATCATTTCGTATTTTTTCTAGCATTAGGGGAGAACAATAATTATTCCCGAATTAGTGGGTTAGGGCACCGGCTGTGTGGAATTGAATCTAACACCCTCGATGGACAGCCATCGTTATGGGTAATGGGCCATCGGGGTGCAAAAATGTGCGGTTAATGACTTTTCAGGCCTTGATTTCAATGCGTAAATCTCCATATACTCTAACAGGTATTTTAACACGTATTATTGTCTAATTAAGCGTGTAATGCTTACTGTATACATTAATCAAACTAATAACAATATTTAAAAAATAGACATATAATATTTCTGACATTAAAAGCTTACCACATTCTCACAACTAATGACGAAACTGCTAAAACACAAACCGCGTTATCTGCCCCATAAAAATATTGTTATGTTGGCCTTGCGATATAAAGTGTTGCCAACTATTACCAAGCAAAGACTACGCCAATAACTATAACCGTAACATTTGTCTCCCCCCCTTGTTGACTGTCGTATAGCCAATTCCTGAAACCAAAAGATACTTGTGCAAATACAAAATAATGCATTATTGCAAAATATATCTTACGGCTTTGAGTTAGAGGTCATGAAATATTATGGATATGTAAAATTAAAGTTGTGTTAAAATGTCAGTTGGTTTGGAGAGATTTTGGAAGTCTTGAATTGTAGCTGAATCATTTCTGTGGAGTTAATCGTTTTCTTCTATCGTGTCAATGGCTAAAACTATATAATTTTGGCCAGTAGGATAAAACATCACTGACACGAAGGCCACAGCCAGATCAGCTTTTGAATTAATTAAACGTTTAGAATTAATGGATGTGTGTAAGTATTTTAGATTCATTCAAATACGATTACAAAATATTTGTTGAAAAAAAACTGCTGCTTGTCTCCAATTGAACTTTTAGCTTTCTGTGTCTACATTTGGCTTGCTATAGGTATAAACCATAGATTAAAAAAGTAAAATTTGCCTCGTAGAGAGACCGCGCGCGGTTCCAAATTCATTAGCTCATGCAATAATGAACATCAATAGAATTTTACTTTATTTTAGGTACAAATTCTAAATTATTTTGTGCAAAGGATGAATGACTCTGTGTCCTACTTTAAGTTGTGCAACGCTTTGGTTGTTGAACTGTAATGTTGTACAACTTTCTATGATTAAATAAATAAATAAATAAATAATTATGATTTTACGCAAAATATTAATTGTGTAAATACAGAGGTAAGAACAATAAAGTAGCTTTTAGCACACAACTTATAAACCTAACACCTCTAAACAAAATACTGTCGGACACAAATTAAAAAACAGCTGTATTTACACGGTATACTCTCCGCTAACCGCAATAACTCATTTATGATAAACACCAACACCATATTGCTCTTAACAACAAAATAAATTCTTCCTTATTAATCTCAGGGATGAAGTGGTAAAAACAATTTCCTAAGAATAAACCGTGTTCGTGCACAAAAACAAATCCCTTAATCTACATCTTCATTCTTCGGGTGACTATGTCGGTGAGGAGTTTGTGGACTGTGTTTTTTATTTCCTTTATGATGCAATGAACAGGATAAAGGACCTCTTGAGACTTTATCACAGTGATTTAAGCTGATCGCTTTTTTCCGAAATTTAATATATCTATATGCTTGTTTGTTAACTTGAAACTATAACCTCCGGGTAATTACGCAATTTTTTAAATAGAGGGAGACAGCAGAGGCAGTTTCTAAAATTTATTATAACATTTTATTCTTTTTTTATATATATATTACATTCATTGCGTACTTATACTTGAAATAACTGGTGCTGAAAGCACGCCAAGTAACTTGGTAAATACTCGTACTTTTATTGCACAAAATACCTGCAATGTATCGCACTATAGGTAGACTTAATACTAAGAGCATTGTATAACAGTCAAATTTGGTACTTTTCTCTGTTCCTTATAAAAAGTAACACTTGAATCTCCCTCCACACCCCATGGCTCTACCAACCTCTCGGTTATACGAGCCGAATCCCGGGAGAGTGCGCTGTATTTGCATTTCGCATCTCTTTCCAGTCGCACCTGCTTGATCTCCCTACAAGTTCTCTATAGTGTCACCTATCTACGCAATTTATTTATTTTTTATTTAGGTATACACAACAGATAACAATCAAAAATAACACAATACAGATTAAAAAAAATTGTTCTGGGCCAGATTGTAACCCTAAAACGTGTACACACAACATGACATGCATTTGAAAACAATCAGCAATCATTGCATATGAATAACTCTCCCCCATCTTTAGGAGGCTTACGTTCAGTAACACCTGAATATATTAAAATACATTTTTTTTTCGCTGATATGGTGTCACTACAGGCTCGTGCGTGAGATCCTGCTATATATAACGCTGAGACAAGAAGCCCGCCTCATTGTGAAAGAACAGATGTACTTGAATAATTACATTTTTTTCTTGCTAAGCACAGTTTATTCTCAGCTACATTTATTAAATTTCTAGTAAGTAATATATGTTATAATAAAAAAAGCGCATTAGCTAAGATTGCCTGTTAGATAATGATTTCAGCATTGTTCGCCTAATGTATATTTTGAGCATAGTTTCTTATGATTTTTGACATAATTTCTTTTTACTGCCAAAAATATTTATTTTACGCCAGTGCCCGTAAAAGCACGGCCAAACTACCATTATTTAGTAGAAGCAGTTCAGGCCATTTTCGATCTCCTGTAACTTCGTTGTGGAGCAAGCTAGAAGCCGGAATTTTCAGAAATTCGTATTGATTTAATCTAGTTTCATAAAGGCATAGACTTAGGAATTATTCTATGCATAAAGGTTTTTAACAAAATTTGGCTTAAAATCCTTATTTACACCGAAGCGTAACCTGAGCTGATTAATTTCTATTTAGCTAACTCTAGGGTTGCGGTCAGCGACATGGTTCACGCATCACGCTCTAAACACGATTAACGACCGCCGCTAGGGTTGTCACGCATCTGTCTTAATAACATTTATCAAGTTAACGTCCCATTTTTGCTGATTAAGCTGATTTAGTGTACGTTTCTTTCTTTTTTAAGGCGACGCGTGTTGGTGTCATTTATGTCTAAGTTAAATAATCTCTTGAAAGTGAGTTGCTCGTTTGTAGTGATTCGAAGCCGTCTCAAGGTTTTAAGTTAACATTTGGTAAACTCTAGATTTTTTTCACGTGACTTAATTATAGAAATCATGTCATATATAAATTTTAAAATTTCTTACAGGCACAGTACTTTTTCCCGGAATGAAAGGTATCCTATGTCCTTCTCAATACTTCTATCTATGTGTATGCGAAATTTCAGAAATATTGGTGCAGTAGATACCCAACTAACAAGGTCGTGAAAGCGTAACAAACAAAAACTAACAAACTCACTTATTTATAATATTAGTATGACGATAAGAACAATATGACAAATACTGTCAAATAATCTATGAAAATACTAAAATCGTTAGCCGTTTTATCTTATCTTTGCTGTTACCGTTTACTCAATCAAGTTTATTGGAAAAGTTTTAGTTGGCACCCCTACCTTCAATAAGTGGATCGGCAGTGTTAATGCGAAAAGCTTGTGGCCCCAGGCCTTTAGACCGAGGTTTTTGTACTCAGTTTAATCAAAGGTTATATACCTTACCTACCCACAATAAAATACATTAATATGTACCTAGAAACTACCGTTTCTACGTATATTGTCACGATATACTTTTTAGGTTAATGGCTTGCTTTATATTAACGGAGTAATAAATTAATAAAATAAATAAGTATATACGGACAAATCACAAAGATTGAGTTAGCCCCAAAGTAAGATCGAGACTTGTATTATGAGATACTAACTCAGCGATACATACTATTTTTTATTACAAATAATCAAGACCCAATATACATCCAAGACCCAGGCCAATCAGAAAAGTATTTCTCATCTTGACCTGACCGGGAATCGAACCCAGGACCTCCTGAGTAGCGGACTGGCATGTAAACCATTACGCCACGGAGGCCGTCGAGGAGTAGCTTCTTTTAAATCGATGTATAATGAAATGTGTCTAAATACAAACAGAAATATGATCTTACCTACATAATAAAAGTACCTAGTGAATATTATTATTTTATATATACCTTGGGCCGAGCAGGATGGAGCATTAGCATAAAATTCTCGACTAGCACCACTCTCTGAATTGGAGTAGGGAATTTACTTCGGTATCGGAGTACATATTTATTAAGCCGTAGGAGAGTGTATTAAGTTTGAATATTACAAGAACATATTTTTGAACTTTATGGATGACGTGCTTATACGAAAATTTGTACTAATAAAAAAAGCTGAAGTATTTGTTTGTTTGGACGCGTGTAACCATAGATATCCCTGGTAGGATTTGTTTTTTTTTTTATATTATAGGCTGATTTTTGGGGAATGTTAAGTGCTACTTATACGCATCACAGGCAAGTGAAACTGCGAGGAATAGCTTTTTTCATGAATAACGCAGTAAATCTTATTAAGATGATACCACGGTGAACACTAGCGCCACCATCATTTAAAAATCATTATTCACTGAAAACACAAGTTATCAAAAATCCGTATTATGTAATAAAGGTTCTGGATCTGAAGTTAATTTAAATCATATCAAATTATAGTTCCATATAGTTACAATTGCAAAACTGCTAAAAATTACCATTTTAAGCATTATTGTAATTTGTAACTATAGGGAACTATGATTTAATAATTTAAATTACAGAAGACGTATTTTTGATAACTTGTGTTTTCAGTGAATAATGATTATTAAATGATGGTGGCGCTAGTGTTCACCGAGGTCTCGTCTTAAAGCTCATATCTTAAGCGCTTTCTACACATAATCAAATGAGCTATTTAATTCTACATATCGGTTACAGTAACAGCCCACAATACGACATTATTAGATTTCTCTCAGTACAAGTTAGTCGTCAGTCGTCATTCGATTAGTTGTAGGCGAGCGAGTCTCCAAAACTGTAGGGTTGTCACACTTTACTATACTTAACAAAAATTCATTGACACGGTTGCTATGGCAGTACCACAGAATAGATGATAGTACTAGTAGTGCCTAGATAAAACTAGATTTTTCTGGTTTCAGGGAGCCTGAATATATTTTATTTCTCTTGCAATTAAAATTACACAATCAGATACATGAATGTAATACGCACGCAATTATTCCAGTAATTCCGCTAAATATTAACACCCGATCAAAAATATTTATTTACTTTACTACCTCATATACTTAGTTTGGTCAAAAATTTACTTCGAAAATGAAAACCGGAGAAAGTTACTAGTTATGTGAAAACTACCAACCCTAATAATACAGATAGGAGTACAACCCCGCTACCAGAGAGTGCATATCCTTGTTTGACGTGACTAACTTATTTTAACTTGTGCCAACTAACTTTAACCCTTAAAGGGACGGAGATATACCAATGTGCCTTGCTTTCCTTTGTTTTTTTATTATTTGAAACGCAGGAAATTATGTATGTACCTTATCTATTTAATACAATGTAATTTAATATTTAATTTAAGGTTTCCTATGTTTGTATTTGGATATACATGAATTCAATCAATGAATACTTAAATTAATCTATACCTTCAAGTTAATATAGCTATAACCTTAATAAAAAAATCCCTATCTACAATACCCACAGCATATATTGGATCTAAGACATTTTTGTTCTCATTTCTGCAGCTCAACACTGCTTGGGGCGACACGTAATTATTCAGGAGGCATTCAGGCGCATCTGCGAGCTCCCAGTGAGGGAATCTTTTTTTATTGTCTTAAAATATTCGCCGGTTAAGGTGGAACGTTCACAAAGTATTATGAAAAATAAGCATGTTTATTTTTTAGTTACTTAATTAATTCCCATCTTTTGCGAACCGCAGTTTAAAACTAATCTCTTTTTTTAAAACACAGAAATGTCGTGAACAGACTTTATATAGAGTTGTACTTTTTTAACACATCAAAGAAAAACCGAAGAAACAATGGAGCAAACTTACTACCAACCACTTCCTTTCGTTTTGGGGTCAACTTAAATATACTGAAGCTGTTTTGGCCACAGGATTTTACGCTAAAGCTACAGTTAAAGCTTTAGACATAAGTTATAAAAACTCAGACACCTGAGTTTGCAGGATCCCATGACCATGTAATGCAACGGACTACAAAATAAACTACATACAGTACTTAAGGGGTAAGAGTAATTATTGCAAAGTTACTCTTACGACCTATCTGGGGCACATATCTTTATGGCCCACTGTGCTATAGGCAGTGACGCGGTCTTGAAACAGTAGGTTATAATAGTAGTAAATAGCAGAGCATAGAGGGTCGATTGACCCCTACGATACCAGTGTGCAGGGTCAATTGATCTAGTAACCGACACGATATGAAATAATCCCATGGTACATGAAACAAAAATTGAATCCCCATCAACATTTGCTACATACCTTCGTGTACGTCGTTCTTTACTCAGACAAAAAGTGCTCGCGTTTGCCAGAGGGGATTTAATTAGACGGCCACCATTTAATGTACCGTGAACATACAGATATCAGAGATTGAGGTGATATACGACTGTTTTGAGCAATCGTATTCTTAGCTGCAGGATCATTTAGCTCATATAGTCTTATTATATAGTAGTTATGAAATAAAAATACAATTTTTGTGTATTTACTTTAATTACCATAATTGTCATTTTCTCTCTTTTTAATATTTTGACATTTATTTATTTGTTTTTCGGGTGTCTTACAGCTAAATATAGTATAGTATAGTATAGAATACAATTAGAATGTTAGACTGTGCTAATAACAAGACTCCACCAATTAAAAGTTTAAAAGAACGTAAATTGCAAAATTAATAGCAGTTTACATGAAAGAACGTTATTATTATGTTAGTTTAAAATAGGCTTAGCAAATTTTTAAGATGGCGGTCGGTATTACATAAGCCAATCTTAAAGAAAAGAAAACTATTGCTAATCTCCAGCAAAGAGGAGGACAGATGATGAACTTCGTTGATTTTGCACTTATGCCAAGAAGAAAACGCACCATCTTGTCATTATCATAAGGCTGCTTGTAATTTGTCTTATCTCCGAATCTAGTAGACCAAAACAGACGAAATTTGGTAGGATGGCGTAATCCTGTGGCCCAAACACAGATATGCAAAGTAAATAATTTTTTTTTTAAATAAGGGACATTTTTGGGAAACAACTTAGGCATTTAAAAAAAAAGTTTTGGAAACCTTACCGTGTTATACATCAAACGAAAGGGCTCGTTGTGAGGATCTCAAATATATTTTTGTTATTATTGTAACATCAATAGTTTTGATTTTATTTATGAAAGAAGACGAATATTGACCATTCCCCCCCTGATCTCCGAAACTGCTAAGCCTAAAATTTTCAAAAAATATATAATATAGTTTATTCCCTGTAGATTACAGGAAAACCTACAAGAATACTATCAATTGACAATTTAGTGGTAAATTCAATATAAAACGTTCACTTACGGAAAATAGTTCACTGAAACCCCACTAGATAGCGATAGTAGTAATTAAATACCACAATTGAGTATAAAAACTAATATTGGCATTGTACGGAACCCTCTCCACGCAAGTTCAACTCTCACTTGACCGGTTTTTTCTCTTAAATATATACTCTTACCTAAATTGTGTCTGAAAAAAAAACATGGACCTGTGGACCTGTATAAAATATACAAATATATGGTACACGTTTTGCACTGTTATTGCAACGAGAGAAACCAGTGGCTCTATGTCACTTTTAATAAAACTGTTACCGGTTTACGATGCAAACAACTGCGGTCTAGGGCCTTCTGTGTATTTTGCTTTACTAGGAATTGGAAAATTGTTGTTTTTTTATTGTGGCGCCGCCAGTTTTTTCTGTTCTAGAAATTGGTTTCAGATTTGTAAAGAAAATGTATAGAAAGACTATCTTTTTGTTATGGAAATGCATCTCTAACAAGTGAACAGTAGGCTCTTAACTTGTTAAAGTCCTTTTCATATTTATTTTGGCGAAATCCATACTTTCATATTCTTACTTTCATACTAATTATTATAAATGCGAAAGTCTGTTTTCTCTTTCTGTCTGTCTGTGTGTTACGCTTTCACGGCTAAACCGCTAGATCAATTTTGATGAATTTTGGCATGGATATAGTTCAGGGCCAAGGGACAAACATAGTGTAATAGCTAGTTTTTTTGTTAAATTAACTGATAATTTGTAGTGTATCAAGTCAAGAGATGTCAAAAAAATGTAAAAAACTTCAGACTGAGACACGTAGACGATGGCTGCAGCCTTCTCCTTTCTCTTCAGAGACTTTTACACTTCGATCTTCCTAATATCTGATAGGATCAACTAATTTAAAATAAATATCGGTACCCACGTCCGCGACAGTACGCTTTAAGAGAAATTTTATTCCGCTTACTCTGAGATTATGATATGAACTCCCTGCCATGGTTTTCCCAAGTGACAACAACATGGGGGTCTTCAAGAAGTCCGTAAAAAGATTCCTCCAGGGTCTGCAACGCGCACGCAATGCTCGCGTCTCATAGGCTGCGGTTACCGCTTCCCATCAGGTGGGCCGTACACCTGTTTGCCTACTTAATAGTATGAAAAAAAAAACATAATGAATATAATGTGGTGCCAGAAACACTAACATTTTGATAGGTTGAGGACAGACTGCGTGAAATGAAAGGCCTTAATTACTCGTCCGCGTGCACACAGCTGACGCATGCAATACGAATGATTGCACTCGCTGCGTCCAACGTTCCCACAGTTGACCGATGCGACGATTAGCTCCACGTCAAAATTGTTTGCTTCAAAATAAATTTATTTTTCAATGGAAACGGTGTCTGATTCCAGTGCTATATTTCTGTATTCGCTGATTATTAACAAATACGTCTCTACATTTCTTTAGCAGGTAATTATTGTGTTTTAATAACTCAAATATAGGCCATGTGGTTGTTATATTTTATTAATTCTCAAGGAAAAAAGCCTTTTTTTCTTTTTTTTTTACTCTGTTGGGTCTGCTTATGAGATTTCTTTTGAAGTTAGCAAGCACCCTTACAATACTACTCATAACTCTTGTATTGTTATATTTTAATCTATATTTTACCCTGTATATGTTTATCTATCCAAATAAATTATGTAAATTATTAAATATGTATGACTGATCCTAGGTTTCGAAGCTAAGGAACGCTTAGATAAGGTGATGAGAGATCATCTATATAAATAGATTGTGCCCACGTAACAATAGTCCGTGATTGCTGAACCCTCTGCGATGCGGTTATCCCCCCAGCCGCAGCCGGGAGCTAGAATATTCAACATTACACCCCATTAGTTCTAGTAATTAATGTATGCGGCGACATTGTTCACGATCTATATAGGAAACCAGCGTTTGATATAAAGCGTTTTGTGAATTTATCACGATTAATTTGGAGTTCGTTGCCGTCACCCTCATCGTTTCATGTAGGTGACACGGTCAGTTGACCATGCACACCCTGAATAAGAATAAGAATCATTCAATCAATCAATAATCCCTGGTATTAGAGTTCTTCGGAACCGTCCCTCGTCTGACGATTACAATGCTGTTTAATCTAAGAAGAAAATGGATAAGTAATTGGCTATTAATTTATTGCACAAAGCACTTACGTCATAATGCGTCAATTAATGTAAATATCATTTTCTTTTTTTAAAGCCTTATTTTTTGATACTTTAAGGCGTTGATTATGATTGAAAATAAATCATATGTATATTTTTAGTTTCAAATGGTTTAACTCCGACAAATTGGTATGTAGAATTCGCTGCTAATACGCACTGTCCAGGTCCAGCGAGATATATCACATACCAGTCACAATACCAGTCTAGGCAATGCCTTAGGCGACTCCTCTAGAAGATAAGAAATAAGTAACAAATGACGTCAATAAGTGATAAGAATATCCTATATTGAAAATAAACAATTTGAATTTGAATTTAGATATCTTTCGCACAGAGTAGAGAGAGGCACAGAATAGATTACGTAGTACAGGTTAGGTAGCTGACGACAAAAAAATATTCATTCATTTTGTAATCGAATTACCTTTACCTTAAAAGCAATATTAGATCGCTTTTGAAGTACCTAATAATTGCCCTACTTCAAAAGATTTTGAAATACTTTTTTTATAAACCCAATACTGGGTCGTAATTCAATTTAGTACGCCATGCTTCTGATGAAAGAAAAAAGGAAGATGCGTCATTCGATTCAAAACCAATTTATATATCTATCTAAAGTCCTGTGGGTAAGGTTTCTTCAACTTCAAATTAAAAATATTTATTTAAACAAAAGATCATGGTAATCTAATACAATATCTCTCTCACTCATCATAGCGCTTTTCTGATTGCTTCCTCTATATAGTTGCCACAGGTGGACCGTGACTTTATAAATTTTGTAGTACCTAAACACAGAGAGATAAATTGTGAATGAAGGTACAAGACCTTAACTGAAACATCATAAGCTGTGAATGCATAGTGGTAGTATCCTTACATAAATTTTAATCATAGCCATCCAATGAATGAGTCAATGGGCGTGATAATTCGATTTCACAGCGCTTCTTATTTCTTCTTTACTTTTATTACTTTTCAATCGAACTTTTACCAAAAGGGTGAACAAATGTTCGTAAACTCCTCCTTCATTGTGCTTTCATAAATATTTAATCGCATTCAAAAACATTCAACAAAAGACGTTTATGACATAAAAACTTTGCACTTTCCTCGACACCTGACTCGTCAATGGACGTTACTGCAAGTTTGTGAATACAAAATTTTTCCACCCTTACCCAAAACGGTGCTTTCAATTTTGTGGAGATTAAAAAAGTTCTGCTCTTACGACGCCTTTGTAGCACCCCTTTATGATGGAAGTGAGTATTTGTTTGGTCGGAAAGTGTTTTATAGTTATTTATTTGAATATGTGTTGTTTGAGTTTAGGTGACGCCAATAAATCAAGGATATGAATTGATAGATTGAAAATTACAATAAATAAATAAATAAATAAATAAATATATAATGACAAATCACACAGATTGAGCTAGCCCCAAAATAAGTTCGAGACTTTTGTTATGGGATACTAACTCAACGATACTATATTTTATAACAACGACATATATAGATAAACATCCAAGACCCAGGTCAATTAGAAAAAGATCATTTTTCATCTTGACCAGACCGGGGATCGAACCCGGGGCCTCCAATTACAATGTGTGTGGAATGAAGTTATAGGGTGGAAACCGCATGAGTATAAAAAAAAAACAAACTTAGTAATAATGATCCAAAAATGCAAAGAGTCTATAAATAAACAGATCCCTCCCTCTCAGGATTTAATATTGAAATAAGATATCTTTTTGAAAAGTTATTACCACGCCGGTGAGATAATAAAATCTCGAAGGTTCTAGGCGCGAAGAGGCTGCGCCGCAGGAGGCTCTGTTATTGGCCACATAAATCATAATGCCATCGAAATGAGATGTGATATTTCATGACTTGGTTGAAATAGTTAGAATATTCTGAAGAATACACTTTAATATTAAGATCGTATCGTGGGTATCCGAGATATCCAGCAGACGATCATAAGGTCAAAGTATATTCATTAAGTATTTAAAAGTGACTCTTACAAATTTCTGTTACGTTTCAAGGTTCAAAGAGGTAGTGAAAAAACGGTGGTGAAAGATTTCAAGACAAAAGGTTTGTAAGGCGAGACGGTATTTAGTCGTCTTAAATTTACGATAAGCACGCTATTTTGCGACCTTATTTTTGGGACCTTATTTGCTGGAATAATAGGAAATTCTGTATTTGAACCTATAACAGAATCATTTTTTATTAACGTAATGGCCATGCTCGTCTATTCGCCGCCCAAGTACGGTGGAAGGGGTAAACTCAAAATATAAATAATATAAATAAATATATAGGGACAAATCACACAGATTGAGTTAGCCCCAAAGTAAGTTCGAGACTTGTGTTATGGGATACTAACTCAACGATATTATATTTTATAACAAATACATATATAGATAAACATCCAAGACTCAGGTCAATCAGAAAAGATCATTTTTCATCTTAACCTGACCGGGGATCGAACCCGGGACCTCCTGAGTAGCGGTCAGGCATGTTAACCATTACGCCACGGAGGTCGTCAAAAGGTGCTGGTTTGATGCCACAATATATAGCATATGGTCTCACAATCTAGGATGCATAAGATGATAGTATCTGATGGATCGGATGATCTTATGCTTCCGAACGAAACAAAATGGAAAAGAAAAATCAAAGACAAATCCACTAAGCTAAAAGATAAAGTAACAGCAACCAGTTAGTGGACTTGTTACTCCCTAAATGATGATGTTTTTAATATTACCTAAGTTATCTTGGAAACTGTGATTGATCAAACAATTCGCAGAATAGATTCTAGTTTAGCACTGGTATTGGGAGGCCTAAAACCACCTTGATCTTGGTCATAATACAGCCCCATTTTTCACCTGTCGACAGAACAGTTTTTATCGCGTGTTTATACGCAATTACGTACAAATCAATAGCGATAATGAGGGTTCGATATTGAGACATAACTCAACAACACTTGCACTAGGCGGTTTCCTATTTACGACCCATTGTGTTAGTGCAAATTGGTTTGGGAAATGGCTGTTGTAAAGAAAAGTGAAAATAAATACGAGAATGCGAGATTTGCATTACAATCCTTTATAGCATATAGCTTAACAATAAAGAATAATTATATAAGTGTATAGAGAAACGTAAAGCAGAGTTGACTGGACGAGTCGGTCAGGGTAGGGCTCGAAAACCTTACTGCGTACAAATCGCGGACCTCTTGAAAATGGGAGATATTAAGAACTAACTGCCGCCCAGGGCTCCGCTCCCATGGAAAATCCGTGATAAAATACCTATGTGTTGTTCCAAAATCTAAGCAATCTCCATCCAAATTTTAGCCAAATCAGTTCAGCCGTTTTGTTGTTAAAGAGTAACAAATTTAGTCCAAAAATATAACACCCTGAATTTTAAATATTTATATTTTACACCCGGTCCAAAGATACCCATTACACTGGATAATCTGCAATAGTAGATTCCTCTTCTTTTTCGTTATACCTTATCCCACATTCCTATGTAGTGTTGGCACAGTATGTAAGTTCCTTCCATTTAGATCTATTGCCAGCCATGTCACATCCTTTCTAGAACATCCATCGCTTTTTTGGTTTTCCTCTGTTCCAATAGATTCCCTGAACCAAGTGTAAATATTTGAAAACATTGCAATCAATACTACACACAAATGAAATTCTATTTACATAGATTTATGTAAACCAGTATTGTACGTATGAGTTGGCGTTGTTAACGACTCCGTTTATTTGTAACAGCCCATAAATACAAACTTTTCCAACATGTTAACCACAAAACATGACACGTCTTGTATAATTAAAACTGGGGAAGTTAAAACGACTTCGGTGTTTGTTTGTGTGTGTGTTCTTGAGATTCGACCCTATTTTAATAAAGAGCTCTGACACAAGGGTATGCATGGTCGATTGACCATTTCACCTACAAGAATCGCTGATGATTGTAATGAATATGTATGTGTTGGGTTGTAATGCGTTTATAGTTTGAAAGATTTTCATTATATATCTAGTAACGAATAATAATGAATAGAGACTGTACTGAAATCCTTCGCTTTTCTATAATTTTAGACAGTTTTGTAATCTGTTTTATTATAAAAACAAACAGACATTTACGAAGCACTATAAATTGTGTTCTCCTGAACTGGCTACATTTCCTAAACTTTCCACATTCAACCCCAGTCACCACACCAAACAACAGTGAGTGACCGTTTGCGGTAAAGGAAAGAAGAAAATATGTTTATTTTAAGTTTCAAAATCCCCTCCTATCGCCGCATCACACAGATATAAAACTTGCTTTTCTTAGATCTTTATTTAATAAATCAGTGACAAGTATCAACCGTAAAATCAATTATTAAGCAATCAAAAAAAATCGTATTTAAAACCATAAATATTTAAAAATAAACATAATAATATTGAAAACCTTAAATACTTAATAAAAATACTTAATAACCTTTAAATCCTTTGATTCGAACCAAGGACACCGTAATGGTTTTCGTGTTTGATTGGGTATGGTATGGGATTGAATTTGTCTCATAAATTTTCTAATAAATGTACACAAAATTAAGAAAAAAAAACATAGTTCTATTTGTAGACCTCTATTTGTCTAGGTTTCGGAGACTTAGTTATTAAGACCAATTGACGCTTTTATCAGAATGTCCATTAGAACAATCATAACAATATCGCCTATTGCCTGTGATCTGATCGTGGATTTAAAATTTATGTACGGACACTTTGCGAGTCATTGCATCCAAGTTCCTACTATTAAGATTTAGTAGTCCCGAATAGCTGAAATAGTTGGGTCATCCTCATCTGGAAACTATTATAGTAGGATTGTTATATGGGGGTAACTACGCACCAGTAAAGTTGCGGAAACAAAAACGATGAAGTAGACTGATTTTAGGTGAAAGTACTTAGAATATTGGCCTAGCTCTAATGTAATGACTCATAATAAATTTGATGCAAAAAAAATTTATGCAGTATTTCATTCTCAAAATTACTTGAAGTTTCAGTTGTTAGAAATGTAAGATCCACTTTGGCTCTCAAAATATCGACTTTTGTTGTTTAAAATGGCAAACAAAGCAGACAAAAAAGTGACCCAATGTATTGAAGGCCTATTTTAAAAACAGCAGTATATAAAAATTTCCTTTTTTTTTTCTTTTGAAACACTGATTGCTCCATCTGTTATGATGTGACGTCAATGTTCAGTTCTGATCTATTTTAAGGTATCGAATGATATTCATTCATTTTATTCTTCATCTAGAACCATCAAAAATGCGTCCATGTGCTAAGCCGCTAAAGATACAACTATGAAGAATGCTTGAATGTTGATTTTGATAATGACTTAAAAAATTCTTTAATCATAATTTTCACATCCACACCGATGTAATTCGGTACAGGGGTAACTCCGTTCTAATAATGCCCATCTTAATTGAAACCCTTAGCATGGGGTGTATTTGCATAATTTCGTCGTAACTTGATGTTCTAACTTACCTCGTTATCATATGCGCGAATAATATAGACTGTAATTAAATGTATGGGAATTGTCGAGAGGTTTCAAATGAATTTGATTTTAATTTGTATTAATTTTAAACGGTAACAATAGCTTTAGGTCGTTACGTTCTTTCATTCTGTAGGGAAGCTATGTTCAGTTCAGTAGTTAGACTTGTTTTGTTTGAAATGGTTTTATTTTTTAAGATTGGTTATTGTGGTGACAACGACAATTGAAATAACTTCTGAGATAAATACAAATCTCTGCGGTTCAAGGGACAGGTAACAGTAAAGTCCCCGGTAACATACAGACAAACAGACGGATAACAGAGGCTTAGAAACAGATTCCAATATTTATTCATAGTGTATCTACAGAATCCTTTGAATAATGAGTAGAGCAGTAACATATGTGACACCGACACTATATCACAAAAAAAACAGACATGATAAATGACCAAGTCTCAATTCAACGGCGACCTTAAAAATCTATAATTGTGACCTCTCCTGACCTCTTCTCCCTGGATCTATTCGAGAACGAATGGGTTTTCAATTACAAGCGGGTACTAGGAAGGGGCGGGAAGAAATTCAAGTGAATATGACTCAGCGATAGAAGACATTAGTTACTCGTACATTGGACACAATCACAATGAACTGAGATTTGGAAATGAGTAAAGAGGTGGGCGAAAACTTTCGAACACACAGTGTCTGCGACTTCGTAAGATTTAAATTTCATACTGTGAATGAATTTTTGTGTTCATATGATGCTTCTATTTTTAATAAGACCTCTAGAAATGTATAGATAAAAGCTGCATGAAATTTAATACAGGCAGTTTTATAGATTTTGGCATCTGAAAATATAAATCGAAAATGAACCGAAGGCCCATAGGCCGTAGGCCACAAAGGTTATAGAATGACGACAGTGCAGCATTGTTTACCTACCGATCAGATGGTAAGTCCTGCAGAAAGTTGATAATAGTTCTTCTGACAAACTGCGTTTAATTTTGTTATTTATTTTTCTTGATTCGATATGATCTCTTAGAACGATTATTGCTATAAAAGATCTTTACGTTCTTTTTTATTGAGTTTGTTCATAAAAAAGACACGCTTCAGATTTTTCAAGCAAAAAAAACATTTTAACTTAGCTTACCGACCGCTATTTAGCGGACTTTACTTCTTAATTTACGTGGGTTCTGAAGCATAGTGAAGCTCATGATAACATTTTAGGTACAGTTGGCCACATAAAAATTTATATCACAGCACTGGTGTATGATCGTGGTACACTTTTCTATGAGACCCATTGTTAGTGATTGAACACTTTTCTTCTCTCTTTGGAATCTCATCTACCTAACTCTTAAACAATATTTATTTACAAACAACGTATTTATAGATCGCGTAATCTGGAATGGTAAGCAATTCGCCGTGTCAGATCAATCACGGCCCCGCACCTCCGGGCTGATGTCCTTTATACTTTATTCATTGCTACAAGCTACAAGCCACAGGGTTGCTACACTGAAGAAAATAAATATACTTTTTTGTTTGTTTCAGGTAACTTCGAATACATTTATTGGCGTTTGGCGCTTTATTTTGTTCAGTTAGTAGAGATCTAGTAGCTCTTTCCTTTTATTTTCACATTTTCTTTTAACTAGCTGATCTCATTTTGATTAATAGCTCGATAGTGTTTTTTTAGAGGCGGGCTTTTAGAATTATAAAACTCTTCAAGCCAAAAATTCAGTGCAGCGTATGGAATATCCGCAACCACCGTTTCCAAAAATGCCACGTCGTGGGTTCGATTCTCACGGGAAGCATACTTTCGTTAGTTTTTTCCATTTTGGTAAGGACATAGCAGGCTTGCATCACATGTTTGATAAAAAAGATGACCCTGTGCTTCGGAAGACACGCTAAGCTTGGTACAGGTTGTTATTTGGTAAACCAACCACATCACAAGCGGTGGCGGCTTCGAAGTATTCTTATACAGGGGTGTACCATGCACACTAGTTGATTAGGTAACCAAAACTATAAATAAATACAATCTTCGAATGGCAACCCTATCACACCCAAGTAACGTCCGTCAAGTGTCCATGTTGATTGTGCTGGATATTAATCAAATCTATACAGAAGTGGGGAATCTCTGCCTTGCATTTCTTTAGCAATACAATCCGGGTCGATTGTTGTAGCAGCTGCGTAGGTGTTTTGTATTTATTTTCCGTTTAGTTAATGTGAAACCGCGGCTCATGGAAACATGTTGGCCAACGTAAGAGATTGGATTCTTCTTAAGATGGATCCTTAGAGTGAGATCAGTAAATGAATTTTTGTTTACCCGAAATATAATATAATGATTCATTAATTTAATAAAAACACAATAACAGTTTTATTTACCAAAATGTAATAATAGATGAGAGAGGTATATATTACTAAATATTATGGATCTTATGTAGGTTACTAAATATTATGGAGTAAATTTAGATCACAGGATTCACAAGTTCGCTATTCTTCAAATCTTTCAAAATGTTACACATATGTATACAGACTACGATGACCGCGCGTCTCAACTTAGACAAACATATACAAATTATACCTTGGAGTCCATCACAAAAGACCTGAAAATATAGAGAAAGAACCCAGAACCTCCAGATTAGCAGACTGGTGTGTGAACTAGCTGATAATTATAAGAATATATAATAGTAAAAAAATCACGATAATGTTTTCGCCAAGAAAATTATACTCATCCATTTTCGTACCTAGATGTTTCCAAACTTTTCTGATACTTGATGCTATTAGGCATTATTTATCTGAGTCGTAATTTGTTTTGTTCCGATAGCACCGATATTACTTCGGAGTTTCGTATAAGTAATAATTAATTGCTTCGTTGTTATCTCAACCGGTCTACTTATGCTTTTTCATTTGCAGTCTTAGGAAATTTATTGAGCAAATTTTTTCCGAGGTAAGATGTTTCATGATTGATTTTATCTGTTTAATATTGCACATAATAAGTATTATACCTTTACTCTTAATCTAGTATGAGGTCTTACAGAATTGAAGATCGTTTAAAATCATTTTTCTAATGTTGTTCCAAAAGGTTTTTGATTTACCGTCCGTTTTTTACCGTCTAAACCTTCCCTAAATTTCCACAAATATATCAAGACCAAAATTACCGGCCATTTCAATTAATTCATTACAATATAAGCCCTAACTAATGAACAGTAATTGTGTTTTATATGTAGAGATGTTTTGCGTATTATCAACAGCGATGAAACCACAGTGAGCTAGCAAAATTCGATAGAGAACTTAACCTTTGTCGATAGCAATAACTGATCTCGCCTGCTTGAATGGCAGGGATCCCTACATGAGCTAAATTTGTTGTATGTTCTGATTCTTCATTTTATGTAAATGTATTCCTTTTTCTACAATTATGTTATTACAAACATTTTGGCTACATTTTTAAGACTAGCCGCTTTGCTGAAGTCTAAATAATGAAGGGTTGGTTAAAAACGCAACATCAACTTCTTCAGAATGCATTGAACTAGTAAAAGCTGGTGGCATCCTTCATTTGTTGCTAAGAAGTGCATAAATAACAAGGTATTCGTCCTACTTACTTATTAGTCGCGTTCATTGAGCTTGTTTTTATGGTGTCTTAGTTAGACAAAAACATTGATAATATCCTATTATATTTTTTCCTAGTGTAGAAACCACCAGTGAGTATATTTATTGTTTCTTTATAAATAGTACCTATACCTACTTACAGTAACAGTATTCTGTATATAGGTTAAGAAACTTTTGTAACATCATCTGTTAATGTTATAAATAAATTTGATTTGATCCTTCTCAATGAATTAGACATCGACATTGTAAAATACAGGGATGGTTCCTACACTTTCAAACTAATTTTATAAAATGCGAAAGTCTGTCTGTCTGTTTGTCTGTTACGCTTTCAAGGCTAAATCACAGGACCTAATTTTTTGAATTAAGTAAAAGACTGGAGATCAAACATAGGCTACTTTTGGTCGCGATATTAGAGTGGCGGGTGGAGCCACGAGCAACAGCTAGTATTCTATAAAGAATACATAGTATAGGCGTTTGAATGAATTGCGCTTAGTCGGCATTTTAGGTTTATGGATGTGTGTTGCAGGCAAAGAATTACGAATCGCGCGCGGTCTTTTTAAATCTATGGTTTCAAGCTTAGGCAAAGGAGGCGCCCGCGTACTGCCCCATGTATTGCGCACGTCTTAATAAATATATGTTATATAGTGTTACAGAAGACATTTCATTACCATCCCTAATACTTACAAAAGTAAACACTGAACCGATACCGATTATATCTGCTGTATTCAGATAACAAACAGATAACATGAACATAGAACATGATTCTAATTTTTGTGCTGTCGAGTCGTGTAATGAACAACTCGTATACAGTATCAAAGGGCTTTGTTTCGTCATAGTGATCGGTAGGGGAGCTACACACGAACAGTTTTGTGATAAATTATCGTTGTCATTGTTTTATTCTCGCGTTAAATGCTTGAAAATAACTGTTTTTGAGGGATGTGCTTGTATAGACCTATTTGATGCATTTTTCGGGGTAAATGTGAATTCTGCCTTTATGCACTTATTATTATGAATCACTAGCGACTTCACTCACTTCACTATGACTTCGCATGGGCATAAAAACTTTCCTCCTGAATCACTCTATCTATTAAAAAAACCGAATCAAAATCCGTTGCGTAGTTTAAAGATTTAAGCATACATAGGGATATACGGACAGATAAGGCGACTTTGTTTTATACTATGTAGTGATGAGCCATATTCATTTTCTGCGGATTAAAGTCTCATTGATGACATGTTCAGCCTAAGGACTTTTTAAGTGTACAGCATTAAAGCCCCCAGGTGTACCATTTTTGAAATGTAAGACATACGTAAAACTGGTGAATAAAATTATTTTTTTTCGTTTTCAAATGATTTTCATGCGATATAGCCGGTGACTCGAATGATAGTCGTTCGACTTATGTAATTTTGCATCTCATACATTTCAAAAATAGCACTCCAGACTCCTAAAGCCGAGTTAAATGCACGACAACCGTCTGTTACTTAGGTATCGAATAGTCCAGCAAAGCAAACGTGACAGAAAGAATACGACCAGAGCAGAATTAAAGGTTAACGTCTTCTAAAAAAATATTAAATGTGAATATCGTTATGATATGATCATGTTGAAGAGATTATTTATAATAAGTTAGCAATTGGTTCCTAGATGGCAAAGCAACTAAAGATACAACTCAATATACAGCCATGATTATATATTACTATCACAAATGATTATGTAAACTTCTCATCAAGGATCTCCATAAATGGATTTCCTTATAAAAAGGACAAAGTAACATATGCAAATATCATTGTATAAAGCTAACGATTTGCATAATTTCATTGATATTGATATGTGTGGAGTTAAGAATATTAGCTATGTTGACATTGGTCATGTACATTATGTCTAAGAATGACTCACTTTTGTTTTTCCTTTGTAAGACCTTAAGATATACTTAAATCAGTTCAGTCGTTCTTGACTTATAAATAGTCTAACTAACACGACTTTATTTTATATATAAGAGATAATTGTTAAAACTATTTTTCCCTTTGATAAGTTGACTCTCTCATCACATATGCCAATGTTGGTTTACATATAAAAAATATTGACCAATGTGTGCCACGTTGGCCTGAACTGAACTGGTGAAAACTAAAAATGTTAAACCTAATTTTGTGATAAAAAAAAGGAAATGTTTTTATGCCTAATACTCATCCATAAATAAAGCAAATGAATAAGTGAATTCTCGGAAAAGACACAGGTACTATCAGCAGCCTAAGTGGAACACCTAACAACATATCGCAGACCGTTGGACCGACTATAATAAACTACTATTATAGTTTTCTACGTTCTTGAAGCAAAAACATGATTCACTCCACCTTGAGATGCCAGAGCGGTCAATTTCCCAGTTATCTACTCATATGTCATGTTTATGTAAAAATAACTGCATTGTATAGCTTTCGTATGACGTCATTCAAAACAATGCCAATAATTTTTAACACCTTTAAAAAAGTCATTTGTATTCATTTTGTCATCAGTCAGTCATCAGTTTACACTTGAGAGCCCAGAGTTCATACAAGGAAAACATGCCAATAGGTGCAAGACCATTATAATTTTTCTCTTTTTTACGTATATCTATATATCTACAGCCTCCACCCCGGCCGCCTGGTAGCAAAAAGTGCTGGCTATTGACGTCAAAGTTGTGGACGTGCAAATGCTATCGCTAAGGACGCACAACACCGTGCCAAGTAAATAAGAAAAGCACGAAAGCCTGGGCTCTGTGCAGAGGTAGAAACCAGGAAAAAGCTGAGTTAAGATAGATATCCTAATCCTAACTTCCAATCTAATATTACTAATGCGAAAGTGAGTTTGTTTGTTCGTTTGTTACGCTTTCACGCTCTATCTACTGCACCAATCTTCCTGAAATTACGCATACACATAGATAGAAGTATTGAGATGGACATAGGATACCTTTCATCCCAGGGAAAGCACCGGTCCCGTGGGAAATTCACACGGGCGAAGCCACGGACATAAGCAAGTACCTATTACCCCATTTTGTCACGTTGTTCCTATCCCCCCTAAGGTAGGCTAGAAGAAATTGCATTAGCGATGAGTCCGCCTTTGTACACATTCTTTGTATTTGTATCAACATGTATAACTTTTATGCTACAATAAAGAGTATATATCTATATTAACAAGAGCTTGATAAGCTTCCATATAATATATTGCTCTACCAAGTTTCATGTTTTATTTATACTGTTTATAATTACACCGGTTCTAGGTATGTCGCCCACGACTTGGTTCGCCTTAAATGCCATCCAATCTCTGATTCTGTCAGCACTCAGCAGTTCTGCGCTTTTATTAAAACTGCCTTTGTGGTTCAGTGGTTCACAAGACATTTGCCTGAAGACACGGAGGTCGTTGTTACAATTAATTTTTCTGCAATATACTGAATAAATATGTGAAAAATAGTGACACTTGAGATTTACAATTTTATTATTTAATTGATTCATATAAATAATGTATATGGCATATAAACTTATTCCATAATCTGTGCTAATCAATTAATTATCATTGTTGTCATAAATTTTAATAATTTAAGGGAAATTTGAATTATGGGCAATTACTGGCCTTAAGTTTTCCCGATTACATCCAACCGGGAAAACGTAAGGATAGTGATGATAATTTCAAAAACATCTCAAAATGTAAATTCAAATAAAATTACCATGCATTATTTGTTGGGGTTTCTTATCAAAGTGTAAAACAGAACCCCATTCAAAGCCTTCTCTGTCCTCTGTCTTTCTGTCTGTAAACTTATTTTTCAGGCTGCATTAACGCATCTGACAAAGCCTAACGACTGATGTCTATCAATGACAGCCGAGACCAACGGCTTAAGGTGATACCTCGGTGAACACTAGCGCCACCGTCATTTAAAAATGGGTAGTATTTAAACGCAAATCAATAAAAACAATTTTTGTATGCAAAAATAACCTAAATACATATCAAAATTACTGATTGCACAGCAAAATTTGTTTTGCTTCTGTCACCAAGTCTGACACTCGCTCGCTTCGCTCGCTCGCTCACTGTTAAGGTCACTGTATAACCATAACCTAACCTACCTTCTGTCACAAAGTCGTCTTTTGACCGTTAGTTGCTTCTGTCACCAAGTTTTTAATTTAATTTTAAGTAAAATAATTAATTTGATATACAGAAATTGATGGGTGATTATTTATTTGATGTGCAATTAATAATATCCCTTTAAAAATCATTACTCACTGAAAACACAAGTTATCAAAAATCCCTCTACTGTAATTAAGGTTCTGGATCTGAAGTTAATTTTAAACATATTAAATTATTAAATTATAATTCTCAATAGTTACAAATTGCATTATTGCTTAAAACGGCAACTTTTAGCAGTTTTGCAATTTGCAACTATATGGAACTATAATTTAATAATTGAATATGATTAAAATTAACTTCAGACCCAAAACCATAATTACAGCAGAGGGATTTTTGATAACTTGTGTTTTCAGTGAGTAATGATTTTTAAATGGCGGTGGCGCTAGTGTTCACCGAGGTATCACCACGCAGAAGCTCAAGATAGAAATGCCACTAATGGCGGCCAATCCAAGCATGGCCGCTCACTAGCCGTCGCTTGACACGCGTTATCGAGCTCCTTCCATAACTTAAGCATTATGCTTATAATAATTGTAGCAATACCGTGATTGCATAGATAGGCGACACCATAGGGAACTTGTAGGGAGATTAAGTAGGTGCGATTGGAAAGAGATGCGAAATGCTAGTACAGCGCACTCTCCCGAGATTCGGCTCGTATAACCGAGAGGTTGGTAGAGTCATGGGAGGTAGAGCGCCTTTTCAGAAACCCGCAGGAAGCCACAGTTGCAGAACTTTCTCGTAATGGTGATTGCAGTTCTAAGAATTGGTCTGCGAACATATAAATAATAAACATAAATAACACATTATGTTTTGTATTACAAAGTTTAAAGTTAGGTCTAATTACTTAAAATGTATTAAAATCCTAATTAATATTACAAATGTGATACCTACTGTGTTGTATGTTTGTATTACCTACACGCCTAATCTTTTGAAACAATTTTCTTGAAATATTGCATAGACATAGTCAGGATACTACCAAGAACGACATAGATTTTTACAGTTTTTCAAAATTTTGAAACTAACTAATTGTATTCCTTCAGTTTTAACATGCTTGCTTACATCTCAAAATATTTCAAATAACTTAATTAGTAATGGATATTGCAATAAGTATCTTTACGAGAATCGGTGTTTTATTACTGCATGCAAACAAATATTTGTAAGGAATCAGTGTCATATTGATTTCTCAGATTTGATTACATTGCTCGAGTTAGGATAGATTTCAGCATAGAATGTGAATGTAGTTCAAGGCAACTAAATCGAGTATTTTTTGGAATTTCCATATTATTTTTAGTTAATGTGATGTGACTGTCAACTGTCTCAGTATAATAGTTAATTATAGAGGACTAGCGACCCACCCCGGCTTCGCATGGGCATAAAAACCTTCCACTTAAATCACTCTATCTATTAAAAATCCGCAGTCATCCGTAGTTTTAAAGATTTAATCATACAAAGGAACTTAGGGGCAGAAAAAGCGACTTTGTTTTATACTATGTAGAGATAGTGATAGTAATGATGCTCAAATTTCAAATACTATATCATATTCGATTTGTGAGTAAATTCAAGATGAAATGTATTCGAATTCTGAATATAAATCGAACTCCTTTGAAGGACCAACAATAAAAGCACCCAGCCCTTAAGAGGAAAACGATTCAAAATGGTAGACAGCTTTCTTTTTCAAAGGGATGCGCATTAAAACGATATAAAGTTATCTGGACCTATCCTTTTATGGTGGCAATCGTGAGTCGGATGGCAAAAAGGTCGAAACGAGTTGGTCATTACATAGAATAGGCTGGTGATGGCGGGATGAAAGTAAAATTTACGTGGCTCCCGCCATTGTTGTTTGAATGGATGCGGTTATTTTTTTACGGCTCTGGACAGTTAGCATTTAGCCAGTGGCGTTTTATTGGCGAGTTTTAATCTGTGTTAGTTATGATTATGGCTTTATTCGTTTTGTGTGTGTAGTTAAGTATTTTAATATTTGTGCAGTCAACGTAAAGCTGACAATAATTAAAAAACAATTTCAATGATAAATAAGTATATTGATGAAACTTAGGTTAGTGCAATATTACAGTCAAAATTTATAGTTTAATTTAAAATTAGCAAAAGAAGCTAATCTTTAAATAAATAAATAACACAAGTTACCTGGGATTTCAGTGGATCAAAATGTTGTTGACCACACAGTCTCCTTAAGCACTCGACAATAAGCCGGTATAAATAATTATACACTTAGAGGTAGAGTGCAAGAGTTTTGACTAAACAGTGCTGAATAGTATTAGAGGAAATATTTCACTATGTTATAAAAATAGTTGATTAGAAAATACCTACTACATTAGGAATACCACGGAAGAAGTAAAAAATGAGTATTCCTTACCACAGCGCACAGCTGTTCAAAGCAATATTGTACTTTCACTCTTATTCTCTCTTCCTAGGAATTAAAGCCCCATGTCCTGAATCGTCTCTTTGAAAAGGTCAAACACCTCACGGTATTCCAAATAATTATCGTCGCCAGCAGGAACCCAATAAAAATTGCACGAAATCAACAACTTGCAAGTAACATGCCCTGTGTGCGTCAAACCAATCGGTCCAGTGCGCGTGCGCCGGTGTCCACAGACGGACGCAAACACGTGTGTGATTAAACATTACATTCGAAATACAAAATTTAAAAGGTCCTTTATTGTGTATGGATTAATGTTTGTGAATTTACTGTGGTATTTTACAGTGAACGTTATATAAGTGCGATGTCTGTTAATTTAAGACATAATCAAAGTTCGTTGACACCCAATTGTGTATGATTCGATGATGATTTTTTTGTGATTGGTACTTGAAATTGGGATTCATTCACCAGATTGTTTACTAAGAAATTGTGAATCATTCAAATTCCTACCAAAATGATGATCTAATCGACGCCTACTATTATTATAATGATGTTTAAGTTAACAATAAGTAGGAACTGTGCCTACTCTATAATACTATGTCAAATCGTCACAACAATAGTGTTGTACATTCTACATACATCATCGTTATAATCTGAGCACTATCCAGGTGGTATTCCGAGCGGTATAAATTTGGAGCTCGGGTACTCTAATTTGCGATGTCTTAGAAAAGGCAGAAAAGTCCTCCTAAAACGTTATTATTTTTTTAATACTTGGCAATTTTACATGAAATATCGGTACGTTTTCGAAAACAACACAATTATATTTAAACTATTGGCTATTGCAGGTGATTTAGTTTTAAATAACATTTAAGAATGCATAATATACATTACCTATATCCTAAACTCCTTATCAGTACCATGAACTGTCTTATCGCGAAAGATAACAATGATGTGCGAATTTCATTCTGTTAAACAACAGTCATTGTTGTATCACTGTATCTTAATCAGTTCACTTTCATTCATATTGTCTTTTGTACCTGTAACTTTATTTACATATATCCTTATAGCTAAGAATGTCGTTTGGTATCCGGTTTAAGAATAGACTACTCCCTTTCTTCCAATCGACATCGTAAATATTAATCAAAGTATAAACAGAAAGTCTGAATTTTTCTCCGGTGATTATGCAGACGAATAGAATTCACAAAAAGGGTTGACGTCAGACAGGTGTACATAAAAATAATTCCAATTACATTATAAGCACATATTCGTTTAACATCAATGTACATACAAGAAAGTAGGACACATATGACATGCGGCAATGGAAGGAAAACAAAACATTGCATTTTTGTGTAGCAATTGGGAATCTTTAGTCTCTGTCTAACCCTGCAGGACCTAGGCGTGATGATATGCATGTATTTTGTGAACCCTGGACTCCTAAGATATGCGTCTTGGGATGATAATGTTTGTTAGGCATCCTCATTGGTAAGGGCAACCAAATTCTTCCCGATATTTACTAGCTCTACTATTTAACTCTATTAGGCAAGGTTGATAATAAAAAGTTGAAAAACTGTAAGCGTAGCGGTTCGGTAGGTACATCCGACACTTGATTTATTTCACATCAGCTAAGTTTTGCCTAAAGTAAAATATTACTTATAAGATTAAAATATAGAGTTCCTCAAAATTGGAACAATGAAAACATTTCGAATATTTGCAACAAAAATGATAAAGATTGTGTGTTCTAAAAAACTAAATCGCTACAATTGTTCCCTTTGTTTTGATATCAATATTTATATAACGACTGCTTTAAATTATAAGCTGGTAACTTTATTATTGCAAAATATTATATTCTATTTAAGATATTTCATGCAAAACAACCGATTGGCTGACCAGCTGATAACAATCAAGGCACAACTAAAACCACCGAGTTTAGAAACTAGAAATTTTCCACAAAGGTTACGTAAATGAAGGAAAGAGATCGTGTTTTATTTACAGGTTTATGCTATTGAGTAGGCAAACATGCCTACGACCTACTTGAAGGAAAGTGATCACCGGACCCCATTATAAGATAAGAACACATCGCCAATTTAAAATAATGTATTTATATCCTTCTGGAAGATTTTTGGAAAGTCTTCCTATTTAGGATGAAATACCCAAGTAATCCCTACTCTGTCAGAGAAAATATACCTACCACGCCAACAAAGCTGCAGAAAATCGAATTTATCAGAAACGTGGGGCTTAACCTAGCCTTATCATATATCCCTTTATTTCGTAATGAATCAAGCTCTGATCAATGCATATATCGTACTATTTCTCAAAACGATCAATCAAAGTCCTTAACAATCTTTACATACGTCACCTTTTGATAGCAAAGATCACGATTTGTCAGTCTATCTGTTGCAATCGCAACTGCAGGGTCCAGGAAGTCGTTACCTCGACAACCACTTACTGCGCCTTGTGTCTGTCCTACATTGCGTGTTGGTTTTGCCAAGTAATAAATGGATTCTGTAACGTTATTTTTTAATTCACATTAATAATTCAGGTCGATTGTCATCGCAATTGTTCAGTGATCGATTTAGCCGACTTTTCGTTATTGAACTCTAAGAAATCCATACAACTGATATCCGATTCCGATTCGATTAAGTTTGCGCGATATTCGTATTCCCTAATACAATTATGAATCTGTGGCTATCTACAATTAAAGCTTGTTTAATATGTAAAAATCCGAGTAAAGTAACTTACCAAGCATCGAATCGTTGAGAGAATCGATATTTTGAGAATTTTCTGATGAACTACGATTTGGTCTTTAAATTAGTAGCGGAATACGGGAAACGTCAAAATGTGTCGTTGCAATTCAACTACGATGCAATTGAGCGCTATGTGCAATTGCGGAATTGGTGGGTTACTTATATCTTTATTTATCGACGCCTTTGTCAATGACGGTTGCGATTGGTGATCGATAATTCACACGTAGGATTTTCGTTTTGCATTGTATAATTGTGATGAAAAAGAATCGAGTAGTCGATACCAGATTGTGATCGATTATGGATAGACGAATCGAAATTGTCGACCTTCTCCCCATCACTACGGACGAGCTAGCTGTCAAATAGATTTCGTTGGTGGTTCGATTGGTTGCCGGCTTTGAATTAATTTTTCATTTTTTGCAATTAAGTTGCTATATAAACGAATCTTTTTACAAGTATTCTTTAAAAGTGCCGAAAAATATCGAAAGTCGAATATTCGAAATCGAAAAAGTACATGGAGGTTGTATTTTACCGACAACCAAGTTTTGTTAAAAAATATTTTGGAAAACCCTGAAAAGGTAATTTGTTTTGTTCTAATTTTCTATTTCCACGTTAGTATGCTAAATAAACCGTAAAATCCTCTCATTTGGTCTTATATTTTCTTGGTAAAATCAGATTCTTTGTGAGATTTATATTTTTGAGTTTAGGGTAGTTATCAAGTGTTTCTTGTATCCAGATTTTGTCTGGATTCTGTCTTAAAATGATTTCTAACTATTTGTACACATGAATAAACCAAGAACATATAAATTAAAGGTAAAATATTTCACACAGGGTCTATTTTTCTCAAAATAGTCAGATATTTCATTGCCAGGCAACCCACAATATAAAGTTGAGAATTTCTAGTTGATAATTGCAACCATACCGGATTTAGCAATGATTATACAATGAACATACTCTATTTTAACTAAATTTTACATACTTTGAGTAATAATTTGAGTGTGAAATAGAATTTTCAACGCCGGGCTCCGCACTGTTTGTACTGTATCTGACAATCATTGTTACACAAGCCAATATATTCTTCAGGGTTTTTTGCATTGCGCCTGAAGAGATTCACTGGACCGAATGGGACCCCTTTCTCTCCGGGTCTTTAACTAGAGAGGTCACAAAAGCGCGGGATCTGAGAGCTCATTTATATAAGGAACAAGAGGACTTGCCTTTTACTACAAAAAGCTTTCTCGTTTTAAATAAGGTAACAATAGCCAGCTGAGGACTTCATTATCGGTCGGCCCTGCAGATAGCAATTACTTCTCTCAACTTTATTTCCTTTTCTACTTTACTTTTTTTTTCAAAACAAGGGAACAATATTTGACCAGTCGATCTGCTCTCTCTATCTATTTCTTTCTATATATATTTATTACTTCTTTGTCTCTCTGTTTCTTATGCTACTGGATGAACATTCCTTGGATTGTTTGTTAAAAACCTGTATTAAAAATAAATATTGTAAAAAAATTTATTTGGTTTTAATTTGTTTATTTTATTTTTTGTGTGGCTATTTTCCTTAAATAAATAAGGTACAGAAGATAGGAAAGAGACATTTCATTGGCGCCCGAACAGGGACGAGCAGATAAGAGGTAAATTAACTTGTATTGCTTGCAAATTTAAGTAAGTAAATAACCATAACCCTATTTCTGGTCATTTTGCTCAGAATTAGCTGTCAATATTGATCCCTTGTTTACTTTTATCAATTAAGTTTATTTTTACTACCCTACATTACAATCTGAAAATAAGTCAGTTACAATATAGAATAATTTTGCTTTTTACCAAACATTTGTTACGTCTGGTCAATATATTCTTAACCCTATTGTTTTTTTACCGTTTTCTATTTACAACTTGCTAAAAATGGGTGAAAGGCCAATTTGCTTTAATTTGCTACACAAAGACGAATTAGAGTATGAAGTAAGAATTCGTGGCGCTCAACCTAAGGACAATGTCATTGGTCTGAGGGCTCAGGTTCGCGCGCTTAGTAAAGAAATCCCATCAGATGAGATTTTCACTTGTGATGCGAATATCGCGGAGGAATTGAACATAATAAAAGACAAATTGGTTGAATTAGAGGGTTTAATTAAAGGAACAAGTAGTAAATCGGGTTCTCTTAAAATACTGAATAGAATTCAAACCTTAGGACACCATTTGTTTCATCGTTTGGGTAGATTGGATGCTGGTGATGTGGAAGAATACACCCCGCAAATTGAGAGCTTACAGGAACGATTAGACCGCATTTTGTTCAAAATTGACGGGATCATGGATAATTTTAAAAGCAGTTCTTCGCAGCATCATCACTCTTCTAACTCAGCAACCAATCCGCCGATGCCTTCTAGTAAATCTGATAATTCTTCAAATTCATACTCTCAGATTTATAAGCTAAACCTTCATTTTAATGGGAAAACTTGTGTAAAGGCATTCTTGCAACGTTTAGAAGAACTTTGTTTGTCCCGCGGTATTAATGATTGCAAACTTTTTAATTCTGCCGCCGAGTTATTCACTGAGGAGGCACTGTACTGGTATCGTGGAGTACGCGATGAGGTGAATGGTTGGACTGAATTAAAATCCGCCCTTCTGGAGGAGTATCTGCCCGCTAATTATGATCACCGACTTTTGATAGAAATAAGAGCCCGCACACAAGGATCTGATGAAAACATAGTTAATTATCTGAGTGTTATGCAGAATTATTTCACTCGTTTGTCCAAACCCTTATCTGATGAGGAGAAACTTAATATTGTAATGTTTAATATTAGACCTTTCTACACTTCCCAATTAGGTTTAAATCCAGTTGACTCGTGGACCGATTTGAAGCGTAAATGTAGACTCCTTGAGGATGCAAAGGAGCGTTCCAAGTTATTTTCAGAGCCCCCTAAATTGTCGTCTTCTTGTTTGGCCCCAGATCTTATTTACAAGGGCAACCGATGCCCTGCTGTTCCTAAAGTGGCCGCGACGATGGCACAGGTTGATGGTAGCAACTTCTGCGTCCGTTGTCGTGTAGATGGTCACACGTTGAAGTCCTGCAAGGCGCCTGCCATCATAATTTGCTATCGTTGTGGAAAGAGGGACGTCACCGCCAAAACTTGTCCTAAATGTTCCCCGTCGAAGACTGTCAAGTCGCCAACGCCGCCGTCCATTCCAAAAAACGAGTAAGCTTGAATCGACAACATACTTCTACAGCTTCTAGTAATTTCTGTGCTGAAGAATGGCGGTCTTGGTTAAATTATTTGAAGAATTTCTTTTCATCAACCCGTCCCCAGCGCGTGTTGTCGGTTCGTAATTCCGATATTGAACCTATCTCGATGACAAGCGACGTTGACAACTCCTTCGACAGACGGCCGTATCTAAAGGCTAGTATACACGGTCGGGTATTTAATGGCCTTTTGGATTCAGGCAGCCAAATTTCGATAATTCATGGCAGTGCCGTGTCATATTTTCAAAAATTCACCACGGTACACGAGTCGGCGGATTTACACTATATTAAAACTGCTAATGATTCTACCGCACCTGTCACTGGATGTATCTTTTTGCCGGTTACAGTAAAGGATAGAACAGCAATTATTAAATTTTATATTATTCCAAACATTAATACTGACTTACTTTTTGGAATAGATTTTTGGAAAGTTTTTAATATAGCTCCCGACGTTTTATCACTGTTAAATGACAATCAGTCTGAATCTACTCGAGAAGTCCATACTGTAGCCGTCAAGGATAAAGCGTTACGAGACTTTGACTCGCTCTCCGAGTCAGAGTGTGAACTGGCTCGGGAAGTGATTCGAGAATTTGAGGAAATTTCGGCCGAAAAGAGAGGATTAGGGCGTACTCACTTGGTGACTCACCGTATTGATACCGGTGATCACCCTCCAATCAAGCAACGTTACTACATGATGTCTCCAGAGAAGCTAGCCGAAATGAACCGGCAGCTTGATCAAATGTTGAAAGACGATGTGGTGGAACCGAGTAATAGCGCTTGGAATAACCCCGTCACCCTAGCCCGTAAGGCGGACGGCACACTCCGCTTCTGCCTGGACAGCCGAAAACTCAACGCTATCTCTAAGCACGACGCGTATCCTCTACCTTATATTAACCATATTTTGGATCAACTCAGGGATGCTAAATATCTATCTTCTGTTGATTTAAAATCTGCGTATTTCCAAGTACCATTGGATTCGAACGAATCTCGTGAAAAAACTGCATTTACCATACCTTCACGAGGTTTGTTCCATTTTAAGGTCATGTGTTTCGGCCTAACCTCTGCCCCGGCGACCCAACAGCGTCTTATGGACAGGTTGTTCGGCCCGGAGTTTGATAATAAAGTTTTTATTTATTTGGATGATCTTATCATCATTCATTCAACTTTTTCCGATCATTTAGAATTGTTACGTAAAGTCAGGGAGAAATTGCAGGCCGCAAATCTCACTGTTAATATGGGTAAATGCCAATTTTTCAGAAAACAATTAAAGTTTTTAGGTCACGTGGTCGATGAATTTGGTCTACGTACTGACCCCGATAAGGTAGGGGCTATTGTCGATTTTCCCACCCCTACATGTCGAAAGGATGTTAAGCGTTTTCTAGGCACTGCTTCATACTATAGGCGATTTATTAAAAATTTCAGTCATCGCGCCGGTCCCTTAAACGCGCTTACGTCAACTCGCAAAGGAGCTCCACCCTTCCGTTGGACTCCCGAGGCAGATAAAGCTTTTACTGATTTAAAGTTAGCTCTGACCACTGCACCTGTTCTAACATGTCCAGATTTTTCGCGTGAATTTTCTGTGCACTGTGACGCGTCGGATTTTGGAATAGGCGGGACCTTAGTTCAAAATATAGATGGACAAGAACATCCAATCGCTTATTGTAGTCGCTCGCTTTCCCCCGCAGAGAGAAATTATTCTGCGACAGAGCGGGAAGCTCTCGCAGTAGTACATGTGGTAGAGCATTTTCGACCTTATCTGGAGGGCAGTAAACCTTTCCGTATAGTTACGGATCATTCTAGTTTGAAATGGTTTTTAAATCTTGAAAATCCTACCGGTCGCTTGGCTCGTTGGGGTTGTAGGCTATCTCCCTATAACTTTATTATAGAGCATAGAAAAGGGTCACAAAATGTAGTACCTGATGCTTTATCGCGGTCCGTACCTGTGTCTGTAAATGCCATAGATTTAACTACAATTAAGGACGCATGGTATCTTAATATTGTAAAACGTTGCACCGAGAGACCCCGGGCTTGTCCGAATTATCAACTTTTGGATGGTAGGCTTTTCCGTTTTACGAAAATTTCTAACCAACTCAGTAGTGATTTCCAGTGGAAAGAAGTTATACCTCTTGAGCTTAGGGAAAGTATAATTATTGAAAATCATTCTAAACCTACTGCCGCTCACCTTGGTGTAGCCAAAACATATAAACGCTTAAAATTGAGATATTTTTGGCCTGGCATGTACAAAGATACCGTTAGTTTCATTAAAAATTGTGACATTTGTAGTGCCTATAAACACAGCTCACAGTGTACACCCGGCTTTATGGGAGAACCAAAAAATTGTACAAGGCCATTCCAGTGCATAAGTGTGGATCTAGTCGGCCCGCTACCAATGTCCCGCCGTCAAAATAACTACCTGTTAGTTGTCATTTGTTGTTTTACAAAATATTGTTTTTTGTTTCCACTTCGCAGGGCCACTGGAAAGGTTATTGCGCAAAGATTAGAAGATCATGTGTTTCTGGTGCATGGAATACCGCAAACCATAATTTCTGATAACGGATCCCAATTTACAGGTCGTGACATTTTAGCCTTATATGAAAAATATAATATCCCCCAGATACACCTAGGCCCAGTATATTGTCCGCAAGTTAACCCCGTTGAACGCTATAATCGTACAGTAATGACCGCCGTTTCGGCTTTTGTGGAAAATGACCATAGATCCTGGGATGAGAATATTCCAAAGATCCAATTTGCTATAAACACTTCGGTTAACGAATCCACCTCTTATAGCCCGTTCCTTCTAGTCCATGGTAGAGAAGCTATAGCCAATGGTGATATTTATAAAGATTGTAGTGATGTCAATGAATTAACTATTACTCCGCCTGATGCACATGTTCAAAAATTGGGTCAACTTTCTCAAATTTTCAATAATGTAAAAAATTCACTTAAGCAGGCGCATCAGAAGAATGTGAAATACTATAACAAGAGGCGTAGGGATGTATCCTTTAATGTAGGAGATATTATTTGGAAACGTACTTACAAACAAAGTGTTGCGAGTAAGTATTTCACCGCGAAGCTTGCTCCAAAATATGAAAAATGTAAGATTATCAGGAAGCTTTCACCATTGGTGTATGAGTTGGAGGACGACCAGGGAAAATACATTGGTAAATGGCATATAAAAGATTTTAAATGTTTAGACTAGCTTTCAACGGCCGTGGGATGATCGGCCTCAAAGAATTGTCTCCCCGTCTGATGTCCGGACGTGTCGTAGGAGGCGACTGTGGACTATTTTAGGTGTTTTCCATCCTTACCTAACCACAACTTATATCAATCTACCATTCCATTTAGTGTATCTTGTGTAATTTGAAAACCATAAATTTGTACTTAGTTTCTCTCAATTTTTATAACTGGTATAACAAGAAAACTTAATTTCTTTTATGCTGCGTTGTCTAAGGGATCCCATGACAATTAGCAACTATATTATGTCTATTTGCACCCTACCGGTGTTGGTAGATTTATTATTTTAATACATTTATTCCCCAATTATAATATACTCATATAGGCGAGTCTATTTGTTTCCGGAGAATAATAGGTTATTTTACTACTATTTTGTTATACAGGGTTGGGAGACGGTTTTATTACAGATTTACTAGTCATTTTTTTTTCAGGCCTTATGGGATGTAAGTAGTGGTTGGTTGTCACACCTTTAATTTTATTTTTTTATTCCTTTTTTTTATACATTATAACTTACCTCTAGTCAAAGGTTTTAATCAGTTGTTGTTTTACTCCTTTAAACTACTTTTATTTTTACAAAGGGTTCATTCCTGTTTTCAGGAATTAACTTTTCTTTTCACTTACCTAGTAAGAGTTTTACCCTATTTTTATACATAATGAAATAAGTATATTTTATTTTTACTTTGGATTCATTCCTGTTTTCAGAAACCTATCATTTTAATAATTTACTTTTCTTGTTTATTTTCCTTGACTGGAAACTGTGAGAAACAATTGGCCCCTTTGTTAGTTAAAGAAAAAATATAAATTACAATAGGCTTCCTGTTTAGAGTACCTGATTTTGTAAAATTTTGTCAAAACTCTTTTATTTTTCAAATCCCAAATTGATACATACAACCCATTTTGGCTAATAATTAATTCAGTAGTTTATGGTTTCACTTAATTTTCCACACAGTTTCCAGATCAATATTTATTTACAATGCTATATGCCTTCTTGGTCTATTTTTTTTGTCATTGTGTAATCTCCAGTGGCGACTTTATTTGCAAACTGTTTAACCCATCTTTACCCTATATATATCTAGACATTCTAAAATACATGCTTATGTAATTATGTATCAGTCTTGAACGATTTCTTTTCGAACAAATCGTTTGCAAGCCTGGCCGATATTCTCCCGCTGTAGTTATTTGCCTGAGCAGTCCTTTAGTAGTGGCATTCATTTTTGAATATCCATTTTCATATATTCCTCTATATTATAACCTATATTTCAGTAATAAATTCGATTTTTTTATTATTATGGTCGGTACCTTCAAATATCATAAAAAAAAGTAAATCAACTCGACGGTAGTATGTTTTTTATTTTTAACTGTCAACGTCAAGTAGTGCGGAAAATGTTCGGATCGATATCGTTATCTGATGAATCGATCGATTGAATCCATCCTATGATTTGGTTTATATCGATTGTGTCTCGATTTATTTTATTGCCTTTTCTATCTATTCTTATAGTAAAAGTAAATGAATATTAATCTTCTTTATGGTATACAAAAGGCCGAGGACGTCCCGCGAATTCCCTACGTGAATTCTTATCCGGGGAAGGGGGTGTTGTAACGTTATTTTTTAATTCACATTAATAATTCAGGTCGATTGTCATCGCAATTGTTCAGTGATCGATTTAGCCGACTTTTCGTTATTGAACTCTAAGAAATCCATACAACTGATATCCGATTCCGATTCGATTAAGTTTGCGCGATATTCGTATTCCCTAATACAATTATGAATCTGTGGCTATCTACAATTAAAGCTTGTTTAATATGTAAAAATCCGAGTAAAGTAACTTACCAAGCATCGAATCGTTGAGAGAATCGATATTTTGAGAATTTTCTGATGAACTACGATTTGGTCTTTAAATTAGTAGCGGAATACGGGAAACGTCAAAATGTGTCGTTGCAATTCAACTACGATGCAATTGAGCGCTATGTGCAATTGCGGAATTGGTGGGTTACTTATATCTTTATTTATCGACGCCTTTGTCAATGACGGTTGCGATTGGTGATCGATAATTCACACGTAGGATTTTCGTTTTGCATTGTATAATTGTGATGAAAAAGAATCGAGTAGTCGATACCAGATTGTGATCGATTATGGATAGACGAATCGAAATTGTCGACCTTCTCCCCATCACTACGGACGAGCTAGCTGTCAAATAGATTTCGTTGGTGGTTCGATTGGTTGCCGGCTTTGAATTAATTTTTCATTTTTTGCAATTAAGTTGCTATATAAACGAATCTTTTTACAAGTATTCTTTAAAAGTGCCGAAAAATATCGAAAGTCGAATATTCGAAATCGAAAAAGTACATGGAGGTTGTATTTTACCGACAACCAAGTTTTGTTAAAAAATATTTTGGAAAACCCTGAAAAGGTAATTTGTTTTGTTCTAATTTTCTATTTCCACGTTAGTATGCTAAATAAACCGTAAAATCCTCTCATTTGGTCTTATATTTTCTTGGTAAAATCAGATTCTTTGTGAGATTTATATTTTTGAGTTTAGGGTAGTTATCAAGTGTTTCTTGTATCCAGATTTTGTCTGGATTCTGTCTTAAAATGATTTCTAACTATTTGTACACATGAATAAACCAAGAACATATAAATTAAAGGTAAAATATTTCACACAGGGTCTATTTTTCTCAAAATAGTCAGATATTTCATTGCCAGGCAACCCACAATATAAAGTTGAGAATTTCTAGTTGATAATTGCAACCATACCGGATTTAGCAATGATTATACAATGAACATACTCTATTTTAACTAAATTTTACATACTTTGAGTAATAATTTGAGTGTGAAATAGAATTTTCAACGCCGGGCTCCGCACTGTTTGTACTGTATCTGACAATCATTGTTACACAAGCCAATATATTCTTCAGGGTTTTTTGCATTGCGCCTGAAGAGATTCACTGGACCGAATGGGACCCCTTTCTCTCCGGGTCTTTAACTAGAGAGGTCACAAAAGCGCGGGATCTGAGAGCTCATTTATATAAGGAACAAGAGGACTTGCCTTTTACTACAAAAAGCTTTCTCGTTTTAAATAAGGTAACAATAGCCAGCTGAGGACTTCATTATCGGTCGGCCCTGCAGATAGCAATTACTTCTCTCAACTTTATTTCCTTTTCTACTTTACTTTTTTTTTCAAAACAAGGGAACAATATTTGACCAGTCGATCTGCTCTCTCTATCTATTTCTTTCTATATATATTTATTACTTCTTTGTCTCTCTGTTTCTTATGCTACTGGATGAACATTCCTTGGATTGTTTGTTAAAAACCTGTATTAAAAATAAATATTGTAAAAAAATTTATTTGGTTTTAATTTGTTTATTTTATTTTTTGTGTGGCTATTTTCCTTAAATAAATAAGGTACAGAAGATAGGAAAGAGACATTTCAATTCTATTTAGTATTTATCTGAATTTTCTTCTTAAAATTTTTGACAAGTTCTCATTATTTGCCTCTATCGTGTGTGATAGAAATTGTTAGTGAATCTTAAGAATTTGGTGTTTTATAAGGGCTTTTATATTGATTTGTTTTATTCTTGCCTAGATGTTCAAATTTGGGATGATAAATGATTATCATCGTCTGTTATAAGAGGCAATTTAAATTCAGGAATTTTCTTAATTTTTCGTTGTGTTTTGTTTCTTCCTCTCAATGCAGCACTCGGTGCTTCATATCCCGAATACAATATCACATATATGTCTAAAGCTTTGTAACAATCGGATTTAATATCGTTTCATTTCTCATTTGTTTCCAATATTCATCAGGCTCCAGGATTTGAGTACCTAAATGACCACTTACTGTGTCATGACATGTGTGTCCTACTTGCATGTATTTACATTGTTGTTGTTACTATGTGACGTGTAATTTGTTTGCATAAGTAGTAGTAGGTAGTAATCAGCACATTTTACGTTAAACTAAAGTAAGTACAATCTGATTTATTTTCGTTTCTCTGAATTAAAATTTGAAATTTTGTTATCATCAACACACACACATATATAAATATATTAGCCACCCGCCCCGGCTTCGCAAGGGTGCAATATAATACATTAAAACCTTTCTCTTAAATCACTATCTATAAAAAAACTGCATCAAAATCCGTTGCGTAGTTTCAAAGATTTAAGCATACATAGGGACAGATAGTGGAAAGCGACTTTGTTTTATACTATGTAATGATAATGATAGAACATGCAGCATGAAGAACCTCTAAAAATCAACATATCCGTTGGCCCACTAAGTACCATAATGCGCGCTCAGTTTTATGTCAATTTGTAAGCTAAGAAATCAATTTTCTTTAATGAATTCATTCACTTTGTTACTTTATAATTTGTCATCAGTAGACAGAAAGTACAAACGAACAACATTCAATTAACTATGACTGATTGTTTCTTGTAGTTAAATAAGTGTATGTCTGGTTTATGCGGGTCACGTTTTGTCTTTATGTTTATTTAGTCTACTTTATTGTTAATAACTTCATTTTCAACGTTGTTGACTTCTGTTTGATTTTGCTGGTTTAAGTAGGTTGAGAGTATTAAACTCTATTTTAGCCTTTTAGATATGTTTATTATTATTTTTCTTAATGCCTTTCCTAAGTAATGGAAACGGTTTTTGGAAAATGATTTTCATTCTTGAGTTTTACTATATTTCTTTGTTAGACATTGTACGTAAAATATTCAGCAGATGCTTTCGAAGAACGATACCTACCTCATTAATGAATTGTGTGATGACATTTACTTGGCCACCTTTAGTGTTTTAATGGCGAAGAAAAGACGAATTTGACATTTCTCTTTAGAATGCAGCATTTAAAAGGTCAATCGATAACTGTTTCTTGACAATTTAAACCATTTATGAGGAATACAGACTGATAAAAATAAATTAGTGAAATATAGAGGTATAATTAACATTCTGTTGAAGAAGGTCGCAGGCAGGCGTTGAATGCAGAACGCTTCTAACCGGTCATTTTGGAAATCCTTGGGGGAAGCCTATGTCCAGCAGTGGACAGCCTGCGACTGAAATGATGATTATCATAATGATGATATTGCTGTTTCGAAAAAAATAACTTGGTTTTTAGAAGAAAAAGAAAAATTAGGTAATTACAACAACAGAATGATATGTGAATTAATTATTATTACAGTCACAATACGATGAACCAGGAAGGATGATACGAAAGATAAGACGTTTAATTTATAACCTAGAGGTTCTTATCTGGCAACTATATCAGATGCGATCCGCTCGCCTGAGAGCTGGGTAAATTGATCTAGCTTTTATGATCAGTTATAGTTACCGAGGCTTAATATGCATCTAACCATACGTCTGATAAAATGTGTTATGTACATAATAACTCATACTAGTAACGAGGACATTTTAACCAACACTTTTTAAGCAGTTTGTGCGAATGCTGAAAGATGTTTTGATATTTTGTGATAAAGATCTATAAATATATAAGTGATAATTTTACTTGAGTAAATTTCAGAATAATAATATTTCATATTTTTTATTTAATTAATTCATGTACACTCAATTGAAAACATAGGAAACTTAAAATTAGGAAATTTAATACAAGGGTGCTATTTATTTGCATAAAACATATAGGTACTGCGAAAAATCTTTGAAATAATACTATAATCACATGCAAAAAATAATTAAAACCAAAGTGTAAAGAATACATTCGTCAACAGTTAATTTTAAAAAGATGTCTTGTACAAAATTTGAAATAAATTATTTCAAACAAATCATCTAAAGCTGACATCGGCTATTCTTGGCAATGCTTTTTGTATCGACATACTTCGGAGAGGTTCGCAAAAACTTTGAAATCGGTACATATTAAAATAAGGAGTAATCTATTCTTAAGCCAAAAACTACACGCCACAAAACTGATTTGAATATTCGCTACATTCCCCACTCTAATAGTACAGCGAAATAGAAGGCGCTACCCTTGAGCTAAAAACGTACCGAGACTATTCTAAAACTAGAAATAGGCATTTCTGTGCTGTATTGTCATTTTGTATCTCATTCCGGTGGGTTCAGTGACATGTTGTAATGTTTGGCATCAAAATCACATACAATACTAGACTACATTACGAAAAATTGAAAAAAATCACTACATACATTGAATTTGGAAATTTTAGATTTTTTTCAAAGGTATTCATGAATGAGAGATACAGTAGGATTTGAAACATAAAAATAACCTTTATTAATACTTGGTTTGTATTCTTATGACGTCACGCTAGTCTGCCACGGCACGGCTGACCACCGACCATAACCTATTGTATCCTGTCCTGTGCATCCTACGGAACTGGTGAATTATACTTGACACGCCTACATGAAATAATAAATTGGGTGTTTTACTCGCGTCCAATGACTACCATACGATCTTGTATAGTACATTTCTCCCATTTGTAAGGAAACAACTTGTGAAATGTTTATTATCTATATTGGTTGCAATTAAATGAGTAAAAAAGTACCTAATAGCACTTTATTTCATTATATAGGTAGATTGGTTAGGTCCACAATGAAGATTATGATGTACTTTATCATCATTTTAGGCGTCTGTAAGATTTCCCCTTCTAAATGAACCAAGATTTCGAATTTGACAGATTTCAATTGGCCCGCAATTGACCCAAAAAAGCACCTTTTTTGGGTCTGACGCAAAATGTGCACTGCTCAAAATGTGCACTCGACTAAAATGTGCATTTCGCATTTGGTGTACTTCGCAGAATGAGCACTTCGCAGAATGAGCACTTCTCAGAATTAGCACTTCGTAGAATGAGCACTTTTTGAGAAAATAGTTCGCTCAAATGAGTCCAGGTTCTGCTTTTCTTCTTCACATAGCCCCGTTATTAGCATCCTTGCCTAAGAGAGTCAAGTATATCCAATCTTACAGCGTTTTCGTAAATGTATATACCACATTCTATATGAATGGTGCACTGGATGCAAATTCTGGTAGTATTTTTTGCATCCAGTAATGTACAATTCTTGGCGTGCAGGACAATAACATAAGGTCGGCGGTCGCTCGCGGACCGTGTCGACTCATTCACGATGCCTGCCTTTAAAAATGTTAGCTGCTCTGTAATTTGCAACAATATGATGATACTTTTCCTGTGTTTTATTGTCTCTTATTTTGTGACCACGTCATTTTCTGTCCTTATTATTTTCTTTTGAAGATCGCAATCATATTTCTTAATGATATCTTAGTCATATGTATGAGGTACTCATTGGATAAATTTACTTTTTTATAGAAATTAGCTGACGTTATTTTAGGATGCGCATTATTATTGACCAAGTTCTTCTAAAAGTCCACCTTTATATCACATCAAGTCTGCTCTGTATTCCAACCGTAAAATAGTTAAATCAAATAAAAAAATCATTTTGCATTCTTAATGTCTTCTTCTTCTTTCTTCTTCTTTTCAAATCGAAATGGCTGTGGTATATACAAATATACATTTTAAATATGTTTCGACCAGTACATATAGCCACGTCCACCTAATTTTAGCTTTGATGACTAGAACTCAATGAGCAATGAAGAGAACTTAATAAATATACTGTCAATGTTAATGTTCAAGCCTACAAAATAATAACCATTTTTATAAATCTTTCCCAATTTCTAGTGACCAATAAAATCGGCCAATTCTACAAGTGCTTAAATATCATAAAGTGTTACTAAGTATGAAAATTAAATGGGTGAAGTGAAAATGTTGATAACCAAGTACACGGCAATCCTGTTGGAGAGCGCTAAGAGCGCTGAGGCAAGGAACTCCTTGTCTCGAACCCAGTCGAGGGAACTTAAGAAGGGAGGGTCTTCGTCACTAGACCGTGCAGTTAGACCAAGACCTATCAGGAGACGGCATTATCCTCACAGGTTTGTTTTTTTTTGCTTATTTATGATATCATGAATGAAAACTTTGCTTGTTGAATTACCTACTGTATTTTTTTATAATTTTCTATGATTAAATGAATATCTTCACGGAATGCATTTCAAAAGTTATTGGATTGAATAAATGATTTAGGGAGAAAGCAATGACTTAAAATTCTTAAGGACAAAATGTTAATTACATTTAATGTGATCTATTTTCTATGGTATATTTCAAAGTACCTAATTTATCCATATAATTTATATACAAAAGGGAAAGGCATATATTAAAGAAATTTTCCCGCGCGCGATTTCCTATTTCTATGTGGTCTATATTACTGATTAACTATTGAAGTCAATGCACAAACTTAAAAAAATACTGCAGCTGCGAAGCTAAGAACTAGCAGGTAAGTAGTTAACGGTCAAGTCATGTCATCTAAGACCAAATTTCCAAAAGTTCCCTAAGGAGCAGAGCTCCAAGCGACCTCTAGTTTTTGTTAAGTTAAAGATCATTAATATACTTAGTGTGCTTAATCTCAAAAACTACTTCCGTAATGAAGCTTCTAGTTGGTAAACGTCAGTTATAAACTAATTTTCCAAAATTATCACGGAACCGGAGACAGAGCTGAGCCCAGATAGCTGCTTTTTAAAAATGGAACTCCATATTTCTCTTTTATGTTGTAGGGAATTTCAAACCTACTTTAGCATATCCATTTCGTCTCGAAAAGAAGAATAACCGACTTCACTTATGTCGTCTTATGTGAAAAGCGTTGAATTTACTCGAAGCAACTTGAAGCGTGCGTCAGTATAAACTCTGACATGACATATATATTCAATGGCTGACAGCTTGTAGACTTGCAACGGACCGAGACCAATTCAAAGGTGCAGTATTATAAAAGCATCTACAGACTAACTAAACCTTAATAAAATTCTATTAATAACGCCAGCATAATGTGATTTTAATTTAATCAACTCGGTAAGATAATCTGTATCATTCCATTCGACTGGTAAATCGGTGTATGTATATAGTCACTAGAGGTGATATTTACTAGGTAATATATGTACTTAGGTCTTAAATCATGTTTGTGTTCTGTTCTTCATAAAAAAGTCCTATAAAGTTTCAATTAATACTTGAGACTGAATCCATATTCTTTTAGGAAGTATATAGGTTCCTTTACAATATTATTCAGTGATGGTATTGCTTTTCTATTACTCGTACAGCATTTTCCATTTCTTTGTAGGATACTTGTCAGCATTATCGATATTTGCAGTCTTTGAAATATTATTATTTAACTATCTGTGGTATATTATTGCGAGCGTGCGAGAGTGATGAGTGTGGAGGAAGCGAAAGGTTTGTAAGGATCGTAGCCAATGGAAATCTCTAGTCTCTGCCTACCCCTACGGGAGACAGGCGTGATGATATGTATGTATGTATTATTGTCTAAAATATTTTTTTATTTTTGTGTATAAAAAAGCGTGAGATGTCTCTAATCTGTCCTTTTTGCGATAGGTGTTGAAATCGATGTAAGAGCTGGGAGGCTGAGAGAGGAGGAGGAGATTAGTTAATGAATTAAAGACACCCCGCCGGACCATCTGTACCATTGGACAGTACCATCAATGGTACATTGGCACTGATTTATCCCACTAGTACAACTAACAATAAAATTGCAACTAATTTTGTAATGATAAGTAATAACACAGTCTCGTTTATAATGACAATTATATGTTGTATATATTCAAATTTTAACTGACAATGGGGGAGATCATAATAACGTACATATATTTTATTATCCTTTTGGTTTTTAATTCATACTCGCTAATGAATGCTGATGAAAGTTTATTGGCGTAATGCAAATTGGCTGCCGTGTACATTTCAATAAAAGATCCAAGTAATTAAGGTGCAATATTACCATACATTCATTAATTTCATAACGAGTCTGCAATGACCAAAAATTATATAATGTTGGATACTTTTGATATAAATATTGACATGTCTTATTTTGAAAGTAGAATGAGGCGTCCAGTATTTAAAATAAGCATATAATTAGACATAACATAAAACTGACTTATAACGGTGGTACTTAGACGAAGTCTAAAACAAAAAATCTATAAATAATATTGGATAAATGGAAAAGGTAAAAAAGATAACATTTATTTTTTACCGTGTAATCGTGTCGTATCAAGTGCATATCAATAACTTTTAAAATTATTCTCTGTTTAAAACCCCTTCGTAATATGTTAAGTCCAACCTAACAAATCTGTAAGACCAACTTATTTTTTTCTAATTCCCGCCATCACCATAAGAAATGACAACGTAATAATTAAAATTAGTTCGATTGCCATAGATTAAAACAAATATCGGAGAGACCGCGCGCGATTCGAAATTCTTTGTCGATTGCCTACCTATGCCTCAAAAGGTATTATGGAAGCCTTCAACTCAAAGTCTACTATTGAAAATGTCCCTTACAAAAATCTGCAAGCTTATTTTTAACATAAATGGCGCCACTTATATATAGCGGAACAAATATGCCGAATGGAATGCGGAGACGTGAAGCCTGATAAAAATGCAATTCCCGTAATACAACTCTGTTTACTGCCTACATCGACTATCTATAATGTACATTCATACATTCGATGCATGTCTAATGCTCCTCTGTATGTACTTTACATAGAAGTATTTTTGATTTATTATTTAATCCGTCTTCTTCATTCATGACTATTTATCATTCCTTACAACCTCTTTATGGTTTTTCGATTGTATCCTTAGTCAAGGGTCATTTAAAATTATCCATATTTTTTTTTGTCAGGCTGCGTGTATGATGTGACACTTGAAAATGCATTCGCTGGTAATATATCAGCTATTAGGATGTTTTAGTGAAATACATTTTGATTTATAATATTACAAAAATGTAATTAAAAATTCTGTCTGTTGTGCCCCAAAAGTCCTGCCTCTAGCATTATAGGATTAAAATATGGCGAATTACTGAGCAAATTCAATATATAGTGCTTGCTATCTTTATATATCCATTTAACTTTACGAGAAGAAAATAAAAATACAAAATATGATTCTCAGTAGCTCAACCACTTATTGTAAAGATACATATCAGAAAATCAAAGGTCTTACACCTTTAATCCTGACTCTTTCTGATTCAACATAAGACCAAAGTAAGATCGTGTTGTAAGCCCCGTAGAGCCGTTAGTACTATAATGTATTAAGTGATAGCAATAAAAACTTAGATTGTTCTGTATGTAGGACTAATAAAGTAAGTGGCATTGCCCTCGGCGTGAATTGGTGCATCCTCCAACCACATCATTCGTTTGTGTTGACTTCTGAGACTCCTGACAGCATCTATTGAGCATAATTATTTTACCAGTTGAGAGAATTTGAATAGGCTTTGATTAAATAGAATGTTGCTTAAATATGTTACGAACTTTTTGTTCCACTTTGATCTAAATTAATTGACAAAGGTGGTCTTAATTTATTTACTTTAGTTACTTACAATTAGGTGATCGGTTCATGGATTAGTTACACAATAATTATTGTTTGCATGTAACTACTCTCAGTTTTTCGAAACTCCGACATAGTTTTTTAACAACCACTAGATATAAGCCGTTGTATGATGAGTATTATAAGACATCCTTCTTATATTATATTACAAATGCAAAGAATGCTTGTGAAGGATCATTGTCAATGGCGTTTAAACCGTAGAGCAGACTGTAAGTAACATTTGGTAAATACGTTGAAAGTTTTAATTCGAGAAAGACATTGCTAATTTTTGTAACGATATAACAGAGAACAGCTAGATGGTGTTAATACATTTTGATGTACACCAAACAAAGAAACAACAGCTTAAGATACAAAGAGAAGACAGACACTGAATATAGAGACTCAAAAAACATTGAACTCTAATTCGATTTAGCATTATAATTTATTATTCTTGACTAATAATTTTCCATACGCTATGCAATCATAAGCCAACTTACAGTACTTACCTTGGTACACGTTAAGATCACTACATTCCATTAGGTATAAATAAACAATTGATTCAACTATGCACTGCAATGGCAATCGCATGCCAAAAGCTACTTCTCATTGAATTAAACAAAATCTTAAATAAAGGAACGAATAGAATAAACACTCTGTACGATAATTGAGAGAGAAGCAATTCGACGTTCACCACAAACGTAAAATGCCAACTCTACGTTAAATTCCAAATACTTATACTACCAACGTGAAATACCAAGGAACGAATAGAATAAACACTCTGTACGATAATTGAGAGAGAAGCAATTCGACGTTCACCACAAACGTAAAATGCCAACTCTACGTTAAATTCCAAATACTTATACTAACAACGTGAAATACCAACGTCACGAAACACCATCATTGCTTTGCAGGAAATACCAACTTCTTTAAAAAATACGTAGTATACCAAATACTAAGAATACGAAGTTCCCAAAATTTTCACGCTTGGCTTTGGCAGCCTAGGAATAAGAAATATTCAATTGTTCCGGAAATATATTATTACTAAAGTATGCTGTATTAATATTTTGAAATCAGTACATGCCTTACATATTTATGTTTTTCATTCAATAATGTCCTCTGGCATATAGTTTTATTTAGTAAGTAGTTGTATGGTACATGATTTAAGTTACTGTATAAATCATATGAAATGAATTAAGACGTATTGTGATATTTTTTAATTTTATATATTTTATACTATTAAGCAAATGACTATGTGGTCCACTTAATGTGTAGTAGTAAATTCTCAAATATGCGTTCCTAGAGTACTAATAAGAGTCTCTTGTATTAGAGTTCTGTTCATACATTAATTTGTGACAAAGTGCATTGGACTCGTATCTACCGGGATTATCTACTTCACTCGAGATTGTGCAATCCTTACAAACTTGCAATTATAATAGCTGGAGTTTTATTGCAATCCTAAATTTTTATTTTATATATAAATTGCCTTTGCTATAAAAGTCGATACAGAATAGAAGTAGGTAGCTTTCCATTCCACCTGCATTAAGTAGCGTATTTTGATTCCCGTTCTATAACTATATCCATATCAAATTTCATCTAAATCGGTCCAGCGGATTAGTCGTGAAAACAGAACAGACAACGTAGTAGTCGTGTGTATTTAATGTACACCTTTATAGATTCTTATTTCATACTAGTTATTCCCCGCGGCTCCACCCGCGTAAGTCTCTGTTATATCACGCCCAAAAGTTTGATCCCCAGTCTTTAACTATATTCATACCAAATTTCATTAGAATTTATTAAGCCGTGAAATTGTAACAGACAGACTTTCACATTTATAATCTTACTAGCTGTTCCCCGCGGCTTTGCCCCGCGTGGGAAAAGTAGCCTATGTTTGACCTCAGATCGTAAACTACATCCCTACCAAATTTCAACACAATCGGTCCAGCAGTTTAGCCGTGAAGAGGTAACAGACAGACAGACAGACAGACAGACAGACAGACAGACTTTCGCATTTATAATATTAGTATGGATAATTATGAATGGATATGGATTATGAATTAAGGTCTATTCTGGTTAACAGCTGTGCATTATGTTTTGGTAAACATAATAAAATTAAAAAAAAAAAAAAAAGGCATCACGTATTAGCCCCGAAGTCATAGCTTTAAGGGTATAGAACATATAAGCGATTTCGATAATGATAGAGATAGAGATATGATGAGAGTCACTAACTTCAAGAATATAACTAGTATAAAATAAATGATCTAAAAACTATAATGATTACATGTAATAGGGTCTCGGTCCTCGCTTCAGCCACGGCTATTTCTAATTCCAAAGACGTTAAGATTTCCCTACTTTTTGTGGTACTTAATGGCATGGTCTTATACGGAGATCTTGTATGACGATCTTAGCCGTGTGTAATTGCTATTTAATGTGCCTGTGTTTTTGCATCAATTTGATGTATGACTACCCTAATATAAACCTTAAAACTGTATTACATTTAAAGTAATGTCAATTCAATCTGTATGTGCACAAAGTTCAAAGTACTTCGGACTTGAAATAGATTTGCTTTAGACTATTGGTAGAGAAGCTAACAGCTTGATGCCAAATATATTTTAAGTTGTTGCGTTGCTTTGCTTACCTATGTTATTACTCCACAATTATAAAATGTCTCGTTAATAGATACAAAAACTAAACATTTATCAGTGCTTAGACGGACACACACGTCATTACGTGAGTAATCTGGGCAACTAATCCATACTTCCATACTAATATTATAAACGCGAAAGTCTGTCTGTCTATTACGATTTCACGACGAAACCGATTCTAATGAAATTTTGCCAATTCTAATAAAATTTGGTATGAATATAGTTAAAGACAGGGGATCAAATATAGGCTATTTTTTGGGCGCGATATAACAGAGACTTACGCGGAGCCGCCGGCAATAACTAGTATGAAATAAGAATCTATAAAGGAGTAACAACATTAAACACTCGCGACTACTAAAACAAATCAATTAAAAAAATTAAATAACAACATTTATCATTCTAATAGCAATTTTGTATAAAGATCTCTGTAAATTTATTCTCAAATCAACCATGCAGAATGAATGTGTTGGTTATTTATTTTGAAAAAACCTGCAGTCCATTACCATTAAATTATCTCGATGTCACGTGAAGACATGTGTCGCATGATTGATAACTTGGCATGTAGATCCGGCCTAAGAAATACACCGTACGTACAAATATAATTAGTTACAACAAAACGACTCTCTCATCTCAACGTATCACTATACACTACATAGTATAAAACAAAGTCGCTTTCTCTGTCCCTTTATCCCTTTGTATACTTAAATCTTTAAAACTGCGCAATGAATTATGATGCGGTTTTTTTTTAATTGATAGAGTGATTTATGAGGAAGGTTTTTATGCATGCCAAACCGGGGCAGGACGCTAGTTATATATATTTCAGTATTTCATAAGGCTGTATTACGATATACATTTTATTTCTGTAAATATTGTATAATTTTATTATTTACATATTTTTTATAAAAAAAAAAATATTATTTAAGTATATAATCCTGACAATTTTATGTATTTACTAGCTATTCCCCGCGGCTTTGCCCCGCGTGGGACTTGGTTATATCGCGCCCAAAAGTAGCCTATATTTGACCTCAGGTCTTAACTACATCCCTACCACATTTCATCACAATCGGTCCAGCAGTTTAACCGTGAAGAGGTGACAGACAGACAGACAGACAGACTTTCGCATTTATAATATTAGTATGGATATGGAAGTATACCTTTGGAATCATAATATTATGTATGAAATGAATTTTCCTTATAGTACTATTAGGTATTTTGTGCATATAGCTTTGTTTGACTAACCTTGACTGAAATTAACCCTTCTTGAAAATATTGTTGATAATAACTCACATACTGACGGGGATAAAAACTAGTATTAGACCCAATTATAATGGTTAAATAACCTGTTAAATGGAAATAGAAAGTTCACTAAAATAAAAACAGTAGTTTGTTAAAAAGATAAATACAAAAATGGAATTTGTATGTCATCCAAGTAAATTCTTTTACAAATATTTCATCTTATTATGTTATGGAATACGTATCTCTACAATCAACTAATCCTAAAATCATCAATCAATACCAGTCGGAAAACTTTTGACATGATCCGTGCCATTCTGTCAATGATGGAGGCATTGAACAATCCAATAAACCATTAATTTGGTTCTTGATCGAATGCATTCGATGTTGCAACCGACGCAGCTGAGGCATTGCGTCGATGTTGTTTGTAACTAGAGGTACCGTTGATTATTAACTAAACCAGTTGTAGTAGACTGCAACTTCGGAACTAAGTTCTTAGATAGTTGGTTGACTATTAGAAAAAGCCTTGTGCTTTAAGTCTGCCATTTATATTATGTATAATTATGAAGAACTCTGAAGAAACGTGATCCGTGACCGTTGAACAAGCCCGTTAGACCACACGTGTAGTCTTAGATTAGATAAGTAACAATTTTCTTAAAAGCTTTAGGGATTTAGTGTCTCAAAAAGCATCTGCATAAACGCTAAATTAAATTTTAATGACAAATTAGATCGCATGTCACTTGTTTTTATACAATACAGAGCACTTACAATCATTATCTTAGCTTATAAATGATTGTACATCAAATTAATGCTTTTCTATTGTTATTTGTTTAAATAAAATATTTGGGTTCGTTTTTACTTTGTCTGCCAAAGTCGTGCTTTTTTGTAGTTGTCCTTTTGTTTTATTTTCATTTGTGTCAATCTGTCCTTTTATCCAAACAAAAGACACATCCGTAGTTTGTTGAAATCAAAGCGATGAAGTGGAATTCTTTACCGGCTGACATATTTCTGGATACATCACCTGCACTGAAAAAAATAGTTTACCTAACTACTTCGGCTATGAAGTTAACTCGATTTAACAAAAGTAATTTACAAGAAAAAGATTAAAGGTTTGATTACATATTGCAAAGAGTTATGTGGTGACTCTTTAGTGCTATAGATTGGCGTTAGTTTGGTTGTTATATACCTAGTAAGTATTTTTTCAGTGTGGGACTTTTAAATGCTGAAATGAATAGGCTATTTATGAATCGGCGAGTTCTATCTAAGATCACACCAAGTGCTTACTATCTTATCTGAAAACCACCCAAAAACGATTGAATAAGCGAGATGGTACAAAACATGATGTAAGGCGACATCTCCCTTAATCAATAGTTTTTGAATGGTCGTTTAGAGATAATACGTATTAAGCTATCTGCACTTAAGATCAGCAGTCAGCACCCGTAGCCAAAGTGACAATTTCAAAACGCTAACGAATGTCTACAAGAAAAAAATGTATGGGATTGACATAAGCTGCGGTAAATCACGTGGTCAATCTTATGTCAATCCAATACATTTTGTTCTTGTCGCACCTAGTTAACGTTTTGCTATTGTGAGTTTGGCTGAGCCCCCAGATGCGATTGTCAAAAATCACTGATCAATTATCTCGACAAATTTAATGTGTAAAGTATAGAAGTAGCAGACAAATGTTGCAATCTCTGGTATTTACACAAGCGCTTACCTTACGAATCACTTCTCGTATCATAACCATTAAATGTCAAATCGGACAGTGATAGGTCAACAATGAGGAATCGTTCACGATAAGGGGCATACTGACATAATTGGACATTATGGCTTGATGTGAATCATTGTGGAATGAACATGCTTCATTGATTACGCTTTCTATACGGTTTTGAAATATACTTGAACTTTTCAAAACGGAGATAGCAGCGTTCGATTGCTGCATTTTGTAAGAATATGGCTTAAAACATTATGTCACGTACTGGAGTACTTTAATAAGGTAGATGCACGATTCCATACAAAATTTTATTTATATGTACTTGATAAGCGATATTCTATTGACTTATGTCAAGAAAGAAAATTTGAGAAAAGGATATTCGAGAGCTGACAGCTTTTTGCCCAGCGTATAAATTTTGCAAAACAGCGAGGAAACGCTGCCAGTATTCTGGATACGTTGCCTCCCTGTGGCGCGTTGGAAAATTATTTTTATTTATACTTTCCTAAATTGTAATTAATTTTCAAAATACTATTACTAATTTTGTGCTTTTGACGTTGTTGGTTGTGTGTTGGTTTTGTCTTTTTTAAAATAATTTGAATTTGGAATCGCGAACATAGTCGGCGCGAAGATTGAACGAATGAGAGTGATCTCGTGGCTTCAATTTATAATCTGCATTCGTGCATCAATATTTCAATAACACAGAATAAAAATAGTACTTGCCAGAACAAACAAGCAAATTATGTAGGTCATATCTTACCCCCCAGATCCTAAAACAAAATATATTCCTCACAGCTCACAGGAGAATAAAATCCACGCATTTTCCTCTACTTATTAACATTTCCCTTACTAATTAAATGTATAGTATACCATGAGTGACCCTTACAGTACAATTAGGTCCTAAGGGCACAATTTTATAGCTCGCAGTCCATTAAAAGTTGCGACCGCCTGCCGTCCGGGCGGTTTTTAGTAAGTGCTCACAAACTCACAATTGTGTACCCAGTAGGATATCCACATTGTAGAGTTTGGAGTTAAAAGCGCACTTCTTATAGTGGGCACTAGAGAAAAAAATAGCGTTCAGTTACATCGTGCTAATTTCAAGAAATACTCTTTTTGAGACATACGCATGTTGCTTCAAATAAGTTCCTACAAAATTTTGAATACTAAGTAGGTAAGGTGACCATTATGAATTTAATCAGAAAGTTTTGTTATAGCTTTAAGTAAATAATGTCTTTAACTATCTAATAATATATTATCTGCCTCTTGTTTCGAATATTTAAATTACAAAAAAAGTACTTATATTTTTTTTATAGGTGTTATATTAAAACTCATGGTTACCCTACTCTAAAGTTTCATGTGTCTCGGACTCTTGAACATAGTTTAAGAAAGTTTCTAGTAATTTATTTGGAAACAGAAAATAGACTGTTGAAACGTTTAAAGCAGTAAAATATTCTATACAATACTCGTAGCTAGAGTTAATAGTTATAATTCGCAAGTTTCATTATATTTTCTAGGAACCACGTTGATGACTTATCTAATTATTTAACAAGTCGTTCCTTCTAAATCCTAAATTATTTAAGGGTTCTTGCCTAGAAAGGCAGTCTGATGTACGGAGCACTTTTTATAAGTTACTAGCGACCAGCCCCAGCTTCGCATGGGCAAGAACCTTTGTCTTGTATCATTCTATTTATTATAAAAACCGCATCAAAATTGCGTAGTTTTAAAGATTTAAGCACACATAGGGACAGAGAAAGCGACTTTGTTTTATACTATGTAGTGATTATTCGTTTTCAGTTTGCCGGATATCCTGTCCAATTTAAATATAATTACTAAACAGCTATGTATTTATAATTCATCTCGTTTGAGAGATTTTTTTTTTTCAATTTATATTGTAAAAATAATTGATCTTCCGAATGAACCGTAGAAAGAATACCCAGTTTGTTTAACTAACAAGTTTATTTTTCCTTTTATTCACTAACATCAGAAAACCCAAATTTAAGAACGATGAATAAAATATAGAAATCCAAAAGGTGGATTTAGATTTTTCCTATAGCAATAACCTAAGATTAAAAATACGTACTAAAAACCTCTAAACTATGCTATCAAACAAGATAAGGCACTCGTAATACGTGTAAAGGAAACAAGCATACTTAACATTGTAGATAAGCGTTTCTCATAATATTAGGACTCAGGGCGTGCGGTGTATTAATCCTTATAAATAGCTAAAGTTTCTGAAGTTGGATGAATCACGCGAGTTTGTCGTTACCAAGTTGTGAGCTTCTGATATATTAACTGGCAGGTTAAGCAGCGAGCACGCTATTAAGGTGTCTGATATGTCACTGACAAAATTGTTTAGGTAAGTTTAGAAGAGCTCAACTCTGTTTTATCCATACAATATTTTAATTCAGTACGATTTAAGAGGAATTTCCACGGAACTTACACGGGTTTTTCAAAAAGGGCGTGAAAAAATTTCTTAATGATCGGCAACGCGAACGTGACACCCCTGATGTTTCAAGCGTCCATAGGCTATAGGCATAGGTAACCGCATGTCAATGCTTCTGATATTATTAAGTATAATCTAAATAATCTACCTAAGTAATTGTTTGGGTTGATAAATTGTTTGATGATAGTGAATGATAAATTATCATTTGATAAAAATTATAATTGACATTTACGCACAATCCATACTAATATTATAAATGCGAAAGTCTGTCTGTCTGTCTGTCTGTCTGTCACCTCTTCACGGCTAAACTGCTGGACCGATTGTGATAAAATTTGGTAGGGATGTAGTTAACGACTTAAGGTCAAACATAGGCTACTTTTGGGCGCGATATAACCGAGTCCCACGCGGGCGGAGCCGCGGGCAACAGCTAGTATATTTATATGATTAATGATAATGAGTAATACAGAAGCGCTTTTTATGACTGTTTTTGATTAAATTTAAAATGCAATAAACTAACATACTATATTTATTTATTTTGTAACTATATATAAATGCTGGATTAACAACCAGATCGATATCTAAAAGAAACTTATTGTATGTAAGTAAATTTAATAAAGTCTACTCAGTGTCATCAGGCGTTTCTTTCTCCAAATTGCGAACCCCCAGCTCGTAACATTATAATACACATCAATAATAATAAAAAAAAAATGCCGCCCTAATCACAAACAAAGCCTGGCTAAGCTATACGTAGAATAACTTGTAAATAAAATTAAGAATTTTAATCAATATCCTACTAATCGTCATCATCCGATCGAGAAGCCCAAATTGCATCTTCAGGCTCGTACGCTTTGAATCATAGTCCTAGACTTGGCGGTACTGGATACCAAACAATATCAAACCTTTAATGTATTGTACGTTGATATTTGCAAAGTAATAGTCTTAAGTATTTGTAAAAACATACGTTTCATTCAGTATTTTAAGCTGGAGTCTGGGGCTGCTGCTGCTTTTAGAACGGAAACGTGGAAGGGCTGTCCCCATCATTGGAGTGCATACCACCAGTAGAGTAACTCCCTCCTGGTAGTGACCTTCCCTGACCTGAAAGTCATTACAGACTTCGGGCTGGTGTTGGAAGATGGCGGGAGAGCCGTGTTAGGTGAGGTTTCCCTGACAGCAGCCTGTGTGACTGCAGCGCGGTGCAGTCGATGGCTCACCTTCTGTCGTGCCCTAGCTGCCCTGTCTCCTGCACAATAGGGGACTTGAACGAGGCAAACGACCGGGCGGCGCAGGTGGCCAAGTACTGGGCTAAGTCAATATAGTCCATATAGCCATTTTGACTCTAAAAGAAGAAGTATTTTGCTCGCTGTTGTATTCCTTAAATAGAGATTAACGGTGCCCTAAATATATGCAGGCATGCAGACGGAACGCAAATTTGCGTAGGTTTTTATTTAAAGGCGACATGTTTTGGCGAAAATGTTTTTGTAGCATTAACGTTGAATATTGTACACGACATATTGCATTTTGTTTTTTTGACATATTAAAATGCCGTTCTTTAAGCATGTCCTAAATAACGGTTTTAAAAATTATTTTATAGTAACTTCATCTTCTTATCGGCCTATAGATGTTTCTCACTCTTGTCTCCATTTGTTTCTTTCAGGTGGCTTACTACTATCTCTTAAATCCATGCAAGATCCAGTGAGTAAGATAGCGCAATACATGATGTAAGGCGACATCTCCTTTAATCAATCGTTCTTGCATGGTTTAAGAGATGGTGATAGAGCTGTTTCTGCCACTCTTTAAAAAAATGTTGAGGTAGTCAAGTCACTCTATATGCTCCATAGACTAGTTTAGTGATTGATAAAAGTATGTGTTTTTTACTTTATTTATAGTGATGAAATATAAAAGTCTATTGTTGAAAACGATATATTGTTCAACTTTCTTAACATTAATATCTTTTTAGTACTAGTACAGCATTCTATAATCTGTGGTACTATTATTCTGTGATCCTGTTTTTTTAATTATGAAGTTTACCTGAAATTCTATGTTTATACGAAAATTCCCGTTGCGCATATTTCTCGTAAGTAATTATGTCTCATTATTTGAATATTAATAGTCATGATAATTAGTTGTATAATGATATCCAATTCTCAAGCTGTATCTTATGATGTCTATGCTGTATGCATAGGTAATTTAATCTAAATATAATAATTTAGTCTTCAATACCAAACTCATTTCAGCTGCAAGAAGTCAACTGCTGAACAAACAATAACTCCAACAACAAGTTAAACAAGTCTATCATATGATTTCAAATTAATGTAATCTTATTTCCTATCGAGGTATTTTAAAACCTCAATCTAACCAAAACATGTAGCAATAATTATATACAGTCAAACGATATTGCATTATCCGCATCCAATATGAATTCCTCGTGCATACCAATGCAAGATGCAAAGGTATGAAATGTGGAATATGCTTTGTGCGTTGACCAGGCTATAAGGCTATAAACATAATATACATATACTTATTTGTTTCGAATATGATAAAGTTTATTATATTGATATAGGTAAATTAAAAAATACTTAAGTGTAAAGTCATAACTTATTATTACTATTTATTACGAAGTTTAAAAGTCATCTCGAACACGTATTTCAGAATTAACCTTACGTATTCTGAAATTTTTTTTTTTTTCTTTTGATATGGTCTTGTACAGTAAAACACAGAGAAAAAGTATTTGTACTCGTAAGGGAAAAGTAGTATTCTTTTCTATTAAGCCTACTTTACATGATACAATGGACGGCCAGTAAAAAACTATCACATCGTTATCCCAGGTACTGCGGTAGAAATGAAATTGAACATTTAAAAAAGCAGAGATCACACTAAGCAATAAACGGTGTAGAGCTCTGTGGGTCTAAAAACGCCACTTTAGCAATTCATCGAATCGAATTCATATTACGAATTCCTTAGCAATTCTTTAGCAATTCCTATTTCTTTCAATTTTTTTTAAGAGGAATTGAAAAGTTTAGTTGGCTATTTCACAAAAATTAGAGGAATTGCTACAGAATTGCTAAGGAATTCCTAATATGAATCGATTCGATGAATTGCTCAAAGTGGCGTTTTTAGACCCCCTGATATCGGATCTTGGCTTCTGAAACAAAAGAGCACCATCTGGCGCTCTACCTTGATACTCTTACACTATTCTGCTGAAAACAGCTCCCTTCTGACGCAGATCAGGACCCCTAGTATAAGATTATAGAAACGCAGACGATAGCGATTTTGTATGGCAAACCTGTACAGCGCCCCTGGCGAATAGAAAACTAAGAAATTCCATACAAAATCCTAACGCAGTCGCTAGCGTCTGCGTTTATAAAATCTCTTAGTAGGAGTACAGTTAAGAAAATTAAAATTTAAAATAAGAATTTCAAAACCTTAATATTATAATACACACACGCAAATCCTTCGTGGGCTGTGATGCAATCAAACCCACACGTCAGGATATAACTGAGTTTCGAAAGTGTATTCGACAAGTAATCGTCCTACTTGGGCAATTTACTTTTTTTGTAAATTAGTTAACGATATAAAATGCAATATATTGCCTTCTTTTTTTATTAAAAAACTATTATATAAGTTTAATTTTCGAAGTTAAAAACGTTTTATGTAAGTGTAAATGAAGCATATAGGTTGACTTACTATTTAGTTATCTCTATGTTTTCCTACATCCTTCATTTGGTATTATGTCATGTCACAATATTTTATTATAAAGATTCTTTCAGTATGTTATTATTGATATAAAAACTAGATTTATTTAAAAGGAATTGTAACGTAATAACATTCAATGTTGTTTCTCTTTACAGGTAAGTTATTATTTATCAATTCAGAGTGAATGCATTTTGTTGAAACGTTATGTTAGAATTTTAGTTTTAATAATAAAATATTCTCTTTACAGAGCAACACATGTTGTTATAAGTATCATGTGTATGTTTTCTATGTACATATATGAATTTTGTTTTTGGTAAATAAATAATTTGGTAAATATAAAAAATATAGTCGAATAAAAATGTTTTTTTTTTTTTCTTGAGTAACGATTATAATATGAGGTCTAATACAATTGTATTAAAAACAATTTAGAACAAATTCCTTAAAACTTTAATAATTACTGTTAATTTATTGAACAGTTTGAACTTATAGTTCGCGTCTTGATCACAGTTGAAAGAAATCACCTACGCTATTTTCAGGAATTATCACCAATTTGTGGAGTTGGAACACTTCCAAATTGTGTAATAAAAATGTGTAAGTTAGTTACTTAAAATTTTAAAGAAAGTCTTGAGCCAATTTTACAGTTTCTGTGCTTTGAATTTTTCATAACGCTGCAAAATGAAACTGCGTTGATGAAAAGTTGTGCCGTGGTCTATGTGGTAAATTTTTGTTAATAGAACTTTTCACAATTAGTTTAAAATATTTGATTTAATTTGACTGTGCTGACATAACATTAGCCTGGTCCGTTTTATTATAATATTAATTTGTCAGCTACTTCTTCTTCTTTCTCATTTCGAGTCAAAATGGTTATATGGATTCTATATTGACTTTGCCGAGTACTTAGCCACCCCCACCCGATCGTTTGCCTCGTGTAAGTCCCCCATTTTCCAGGAGATAGGGCACGAGAGAAGGTGAGCCGTCGACTGCACCGCGCCACAGTCACAAAGGCTGCTGTCAAAGAAACCACCTAGAACTGCTCTCTTGGCATATTTCAACACCAGCCTGAGGTGTTGGGCGGTATGGCGAAGAGCCTACCGTGTGAAAAAATGTATGCACATTTGGTTTTATCAATTAGTGTGAATTTTGTTAATGGTACAATACAGAGTATATATGTACCTACTTATTATCTTTGTGGACTGCACAGTATAGGTATATTTATTGTGAATAATAATCTAGCATCTAATACTCCGTTTTAGACAGACAACCCTTAATATTCTGCACCTTAGATCTCCCAGTCTGCACTAGATTAATGCACCCAGTTATCATTGCACATTAGACCCTGTCGTTATAAACTTAAGGTTTAAGAATATGTTGAAAGCCAGGTAGGAAATAGTTAACAACAATCCAATTATTTAGACAATTAACGTTGTAGTGAGACAAAGCGGCATAACTAAAACAGTCTGTGTAGTGGACGAGGCTTTTAGAACATTTTAACAAAGCACTAGAACATATGCTACATTTGAATTAAGTTCTACTTTTTCAAGCAAGTTAAACAAGAGAAAATGTATTTGAAGAAGGGTAATTTTTGTAAATCTTTAGTTGAATTGGTCATGAAAAGAAAAAGAAGAATAAGATCAAGAAATCAAACAACAGGCAAGCTGTGCAAGCAAGAGAGATAGAGTAAAGAAGGCGTCGCTAAAACGACTAGCTAAAAATCATTAACCCAATTTAAGTAGTTAACAAATGTGAATAAATAGAATAAAAGAAAATCTAAACCATTTTAAGCTATCAAACAAAAAGCAAGCTGTACAAGCAAAAGAATTAGAGCAAGGAAGACTGTGATAATAAGACTAATAATTATAATACTTAAAATAACAATATTCAAGGTACATAACGTAACCTAATACGGTAGGTTAAGTCAAGACTCGTGATGACCACAAAAAAATTAAACCACGATTGAATATCCTGGTCTTAATTATCAGGCTTATTCATTATCAGGATCATCTACGTATTAGATATAGTACAAAGTAAAGAGTGAAATTTTTAATTATCTTTTATACTTATCGACAAGAAGTGTGTGAGTGAGGAGTGCTCGATAGCCTAGCAAAGCTCCGTGCTTTGGAAGGCACGTTGAACCATTGGTCCCAGCTGTTTGTTTGTTTGTAATATCTTTATTGCTTTAAAATACATAGTAAAAGTAACATTATTAAAATAAGAAGACAATGGCGGACTTATCCTTGCTGTTATTGCTATGTCATCAAATACCTTTAACCTAAAAACCTGAAAAAGCTGACAGTGTGTCCACTAACCACAGTAACATACCAGGATCATGTTCCTAATTCCTATTGGTCTGGTTAAAAGAGTTACGGAGGTCACACGGTAATCGCTCTATTGTAATAACCAGTTCCGTCAATTCAGGACCATGAATTAAAGTGTACCCTATTCTCTGAAGCGTACTTGTGTCTAAAACAACGCAATACAATATATTTAAGCGATAAAACGACCTTACGGAGAAAAGTTCGCACTCTACAACTCAAAGTTAGTTAAAGTCTATTCTTGTCAACTTCAGATGGTATCCATTAAGGCCATTTAGTCACAGCCAATTTGCATCCAAAAATTAGGTCGAGCAAATTGACTAAACGTCATACTGATGTTACGGTTGATTGGAGGCCAAAAGGCTCTTATTTTTTTTATGATGCCATAAGAAAATGTAATCTGTGATAATACTAAGTTAGCAAAATAGTTCCTCGTATACTTTGCTCCAGTACAGAATAAATGCCGATAATATCTTGACCAAATTTGGAGCCCAGCTTTTTAATATTACCTTAGACTAGACTTAAGCAACACCATAGGAGATACCACCACAAGCACGTGCCCAAAGGATTTTTTTTCCGGCAGTTCTTGAAGTCTTCATGTTGTAGTCACTAGCCTCTTGGCATGCAAACAAGGAGCATTCAGTGATTGATTGGTTGATTGATCGAAATGCAAACCTTGGCAGGCTCAGCTCATAATCCCAGCGCAGTACGCGGGAGAAATTTTTTCAGAGCAGTAATTTTGCTCTTTTTATCTGAAAATTATTTTTATTTTTTATATTATATCTGAAGGAAAGCAGAATAATGCTAAATAATGTATATAGTGATATCATACCACAACAAAGTTGGTTTTCTGTCTTATCTTAATAATGCGTATACTTCAAAAGGCACGAAATTTATCACAAAATCCTGACTCTTGTGGAACTAAATAAGTATCATTGATTGTTGACAAGGGTCCCCAAACTCCCCAACCTTTCTGGATTGTAACAAATATTTGTGGATACTTGCCTAATTGATATAAATATTTGTACAGAAATTTCTAACTATGAGACTAATGAAATTTAATAAAATGTAACCGTGATAAACAGAAAAGAGAGCCATTGATGATCATGTACATTTAAAATGAACCTAAATCAAACAAACAAAAAATGCTAATTTACCTTGTATGTGATTCGATCTTGTTTTAACCGAAAAAGCTTTAATTAAAAAAGGTCTCAGGTTTTGCAATGGGATTTAATATTTTCTATGATAGAAACAATAGCTGGCGAGTGCATCCACATCCACACTGCATTACACTGGTATTGTTTTTAACAACCGGGAATAGTAAGTTTCATGAAACAGTATTTTAGTTTTAATTAAAACTTAAAGATACTAGAGAATTAAGCGCGACTCAAACATTCCTATACAACCTTGTAACATAAGGGAGTTTAAAAAGTAATCGAAATACCAAATACAAAACATCATCAACGCTTATTTCCCGCAAGGGTAGTCTGAGACTTAAGATTTTTACTTTCTATGTTACTTATCCATACAGACAGACGGCCCTCGCTTCCTCCACACTTATTACCCTCGTTAGAACTAAATTATGGAAACTCAGCTTATTAACTAGACTATAATCTAGTCTTTGCTAACCAAAGTCAGAAAGTTCCCTGCCGATTGATGAAGTCAACGAAAATCTTAGAAAACGTACCGAAGTTACAAGAAATCTTATCCCTGTTTTTACAACTGCGACTCCAATTAAAGCAGTCCAAGATTTTAATGAGTTCCGAGACGTTTTTTTATGGAGCCTACAGTAATAACGCGATTAGGCGCTGTCTGGAAAGTTTAAAGATGTGACGAGATCTTTTGCCAATTGATGTTGAATTTTAACTTAGGCTTTAGGTAGGTATGATATAGTAGATTGTTACACTAATAAGTATATTTTAAATTAACACTGGCTGTTTATACTTTCATGTTTTTTTTTTGTTGTAGAATCTGTTCTATTTTGAAATTTTATTTCCGCCCTAGGGAAGAAAGTGATTATTACTATGGGTCTTTTCGGCCCGTGCGAGGGCGAAGCTTTTTCCACCCTATACTCAGATCAGAAAAACACTACTTTCCGAGTATGAGAAATGAAAAAGTTATCTATCTATATATATAAAAGAAAGTCGTGTTAGTTACTCCACTTATAACTCAAGAATGGCTGAACCGATTTAGCTGAAAATTGTCAGGGAGGTAGTTTAGAGCCAGGAGAAGGACATAGGATACTTTTTATCCCGGGAAGCCCACGCGGGCGAAGCCGCGGGCAAAAGCTAGTTTAGTATATATCTACCTATTTCTATTCTATACCTATTTACCTACTCTGCTTTAAAATATTAAGATAGAGTAGTACCTACTCTATCTCAAAGTGTTAAGATATATACAAGAAGTAAAATAATTAATGCAATTTCATAAACTAAACAGAAAAAACAATCTGAATTCGAAAGATAGGTACAAAAACATCAAGAACGTAAAGTAAAATGTTATTTTCTGCTGCGTTTGTAAGTACTCGCCACTTCACTTTTTGCTCGAGTGAGACGCCTAGCCGGCTTAGTAGTCACACTACACAACGCCCTGTTGCTATATATAACTTAACAGGCGTTTCGATCCGGTTTGAAAACATTTGCTAATGTTCCCCTTGCTAAATTTAAAATAGCTTTTTCGGAAAAATATAATAGTTTTCTTGTGTTTAATATATCTATGTATATTCTATGTAGTTTACATATTTCATTATTCACCATGTTCATAACATTATACATAAATTAAGGTTTAATAAAAATTAATTGTCTTTCTTTTTTTCAGGTAATTACAAAGTGTGATCCAAGACTGATATTGGCCACTTTTAGCTCTACTTCTGCAATGTGAGTATTTGTTGTCTACCAACCACTCCCTCTCTCTCACTCGCTAGTTTAGTATAGGAGATGTTTTTTTGGGACCAACCATTGTACTTTTTGTTTTAATAATATGCTTTTGTATTTATTTATTTTTAGTGCCTACAGTTACAATAAACAAATTTTAACCAAAATGATTACCCAGTAAAACACTGAAATTTGTTTTTCGAAATCCTTAAAAAAACTTAGTCTCTACATATACATTTATGAAATAAAAATATTCACACAAAAAAATAATATTAACTGACTATGATCGTCTACCTTCAAGCCATGACATCTATTATAATCCATAATTAATGCTCCTCAATTCGGAATTACTTCAACAAGACAGTTGCACATGATATTAATTTCATCCTCATAGACGGGACGTGTAAGACACCTTTGTATAAAGCTACACTAATGAATCTGCAAGTACGTACAAAAGAGGAGCTACTAAGTGAATATTCAGCTATAACATGGATATAAATTATGCATGGATGTGACGAATAGATAAATGAGTGGAGGCGTGATGCCCTTGAATTATTTTCCCAATTCCATTTGTTTCTATTTATATTTTTAATTGATCTTATACAATATATTTGCAATAATTGATGCACTTTTTGAAAATAAAGCTTCTACATAGATTCACGATTAATAGTGGTATATTATGTAGCTTGGAATCCTAAGTACTTGTCAAGATGTCAATGTCATCTGTGATTTTCTTCGGTCGTCTCTACAAACTTGCCCAAGAACAGGATTTTTTTACTGCTTTTTGCCATCCGTATGCATAACGGAAGGAGAGAAAACGACCGAACAAATTACTTCGTGTCCAGTAATTTACAAGAAAACTAGAAAGTAACAGTGCTTGAGCATGCAGAGAAATTTAGATTTCATAAATATTGTAAAATACATACAAATTTTGCATTTTTCCTGCAAATAAATGGAAGCATAGGCTATGGTAAATACTTTTTCCATCAGGTGGGCCGTAAGCCTGTTTGTCTACTCAGTAGTGTAAAATAGGTTAGGCGAAAGGACATAGTACCATATTTGTACTATAGTTCAATAATTTAGATTGTCATCGCTTACGTGGTAAGTTGAGTAAATACCAAATAGGTAGAGTTTAAATAAATAAATAAAAATAAATTTGAAATTTCCATAAAATTTTTTTGGCTGTATATTGCTTATACGTTGAATACTTGTTCATACAAGAAAATAAAGTTTAATTAGGAGTCTTTTATTTTTTGCAGAGGGCGTCATGTTTCGTTTAAAAAAAAACGGACATAATTTTAGATTTCTTGTATTTTATTTAGAATTAATAATATTTATTGTAATGCCAATTTATTACGTAAAATTAAAAGTTTATCTTCATCCAACTATAAAATTTTACAATTTTAATTTGACTTTTCCATTATTGGCTATCTTCGTAAACTACGAAGGTAATACAATTTGTAGGGGGTGTAGTGACAATCGACTACGTCGTTAATCGCCATTTTCTTAGAACTACGTCTATCTTGTTAGAGAAACGAACTTAATTGGTAGGTTTTGACTAGTTAGACAATTTATACAGAATTAGGTATCAAAATTTGCTCTCTGTACGAGTATATTCTCATAATTTGGTAATTATGTAAACACATGCTTAGAATTGTTACCTAGATTATAAGTTTGGTTTCTTATATATGTTTATTAATTGGTGGCAATTTGTTTTGTGTTTCAAATAAATAAATAAAAAAAATGGAAGATATCTATAAAATATCTCTAAATATAGGTCCATGTGTAAATCGCAATGACAATTTACAATTTGGGAAAACACACCGTTTGTGAAAGTTGACCTATCGGGATAGTAGACCGATTGTACCGGAGGGATAAAGCAGACCGATTTAAGAAAAGCACATTTACAATTTTGTACTACCTGTATTCACGAAATAAATAAATTTGAATTTGAACAATTTGGAAAACAGACAGCTTGTGAAAGTTTGTGTGACCTATCGGAATAGTAGACCGATTGTGCCGGTGGGCCGTATGCCTGTTTACATAACAAATTGTATAAATAATTATAAAAAGTAAACCTTTATTTCAGGCAGTTACAGTCCATATGAAATTATAAATGCATACATTATTTAAATTTAAATTTAGATAAAAAAGACGAATATAATGTTAGGGAAATTAGATGCGAAGACATTTAAGAAGCTCTGACGCCAGTGTTGGCCATTAAATATCACAAAAAATATTTGACCCTCAAATATATTTTCTCATAGCAAGATTTCAGTGCGATAAGGCAGCCTTTAACTTATTTTATGTCATGATTATTTGTTTTGGTACAATAAAGATTTATCTGACTCCAGTTGACTCTATAGAGAGAGAGGAAGAGATCCCTTCATGGGAAATGCATTTATTTAATGTAGGTAATTTACTTTTGTGAAATAAAGTTACAAACCCCAAAAAAAAAACAAACAAAAGAATATCTAAACTAAATTAAAAAGAAATACCTAGTAAGGAATTAAATTAAGAAAATGCTTCCAATTCTCAAGGAATTTCCATGTATATGCACACGCACACATGCTCAATATGTATCTATCATGAATAATAACACTAATCCTCTACGATTAATTAATACCGCGTAATTAATGAACTAAGTCGGAATTAGACGTGCTGTTTGCTAATTTAATTTGCGAACGTCGTTATTACTATGAGGGATATGGGGAGTTTGTTAATCCCAACTAATATTATAAATGCGAAATAGAGTTTATATGTATGACTACATAGTATAAAACAAAGTTGCTTACTCTGTCCCTATATATACCCCTTTGTATGCTTAAAATCTTCAAAACTACGCAACGGATCTTGATGCAGTTTTTTAATAGATAGAGTGATTCAAAAGGAAGGTTTTTATGTCCATGCGAAGTCGGGCACGTCGCTAGTATGTATATTTGTTTGTTTGTTTGTTACTCTTCACGCCCTGTTTACTAAACCAATCTCCCTGAAATTTCGCATACACATAGCTAGGAGTTTTGAGAAGGACATGTTACATTTCATCTCAGAAAAAAGCGCTGTTCCCGAGGGAAATACATGCTGGCGAAGACGCGGGCGAAAGCTAGTAATATAATATGTTTCATCTCAACGCAGCGTTTTACCGGTTGTATTCTAAAGCCGTATTACTTTAGGCGGTTTGCTTGAGTGTCGCATCGTTATATAAAAAAATAAATCCTCAAAATATTCTTAATTCTCTATGAAAGCGATAAAATTTATACAAACTCTCAAAATTTGCAAAATTAAGGGCCTGTCTAAATCAATGAATCGATGGGGCGGATCTACTTAAAAATAATTTACGCTTCCCCTTCATTAGGGTCGTCAATTTAAGGGTATAATTTTGGCAATTGTTTCGCCCTTCTTAAAACTTTGTCAGATTCTAAAAAAATATATCATTGATTTTATCGTGATACTAGCTATTGCTCCGCAGCTTCGCCCGCGCGGAACTCAGTTTTATCGCGCCCAAATATATAAGTGTATGTCATTACATACAAAGACCAGGGGTCAAACATTTTTTACCTCTGGTCTTTAAATCCATACCAAATTTCATCAAAATCGGTTTAGCCTTTTATCCGGGAAACAGACAGACTTACGCATTTATAATTTTAGTATTGATAATTGGTAGGCATCTAGCAATGCTCGCCTTATCCCATCGGTCTTGGATTTGAGTGGAGACTCGGAACCGGACCACGTTAGTAATATTTCATATTCGGTAAGAATTAGCTAATAGAAGTGTCGGTAAACCTAAAATCAGATAGACCGATAGCTAAAAAAGCTGGTAAAAGTTGCCGGAAGATTCGATAATGAGGAAACAGTTAACATACCAACATAAAACTTGGAATTTACTGAATAGCAGTATGGCTTCGGATCAGTTCGGGTTTGCGATGTCTTAAACGTATTTCCCTCCACAAAATAAGATTTTTTTTGATGACAGTGCCTGATTTTCATCCGACTCGAGACGTTATATTTATACGTTATAGGTAATCGACTGAGGCATAGATAATAAATTAATGATGCATTTTTAAATTTTTATATATATTTTTTTAATTTGATTAAAAAATATATATACATAAATATATATTCTATTTTATTTTATTAAAATGATGTCAAGTGTGTTGAGAATACAAAAACAAAACTATAAATTTTAGCTAAATTTACAAATTAAGAAAACATTCTTTTTTCTTTTTATCCCACCATCCTCATTTATTCATCTAATGTCAGTACTATAAGAAACTTTTTCAGTTTCGTAAAAAGAACACCCATAATTTTTTTCTGCAAAAACAAGGACTTTTACCTCATAGACCATAGAGCCACGAAGTGTGCCAATTCGGGACAATTTATGAGATCGAGCGCAGCCTCCGTTTATGGTTTTACAACATATTTATCGTTTTACGACATAATGGGGCGGTTTATGATAATTCCACGCGAAATAGTACACCGAACGACTATGTTGCCAGTTATATTATACTATCAACTTTATTCACAAGAGATAGAGTTGAAAATTGCAAAGGGATTGACATTTTATGCTCACATTTGACCGTTAAGACGACACATGATATTTTAAGTAGGTTTTTCGGTAATTGTGAACCTTTCAGCTTTTACGCTTTCTGGGTTGTAATGTGTGTTTGTATACAATTTGTGTATTATGTAACTTGGATATTTAAATAATAAGGTTGCATTAAAAAAAATATAGGGCGCTTCAATTATTTTGTAATAATTTATTACTAAATTAATTGGAGCGCTTTATTTTCTAACTAAGATGGATAATGTGTGATGAAAAGTTAAATGAAATTATAAATTGAATGTAAAGTTGTAAGATTCCTTAATAGCTTGTGTAGTTTTATTTTTAATTTTTTTATCAATAAATATAGAGTATATACCTGCCTAACCTACCAAGCAAAATTATAAGATAGTTTAATTAACAAAATACAAGGGTAGGAGAATCCTGGGCGACATTATATCAATAAGTATTATATATAACAAAAATAAAATAATACTAATGTCCTAGTAAGACATAATAAAAATAAAATAGCAAATAAACACAGAAGTTTTATCTAACTTGAATACAAATTTGTACTTACCTACAATATGAATGAGCTCCATTATGCTATGACCTTGATAAGACTTCTGATATTTAAAATCAATAATAATAAGTAAACAGTATTCGACATACCTTATATAAATAGAACAATGTTTATTTTCAAGTTCATATTTCACAGTCAAAGCAAATATTTAACGGTTCGCCGGCTCTTAATCCCAAATCATTAGAGTTCTCCTAAAGTTCAGTTTTCCAAATACTCGACCATACAAGAGCTCACCTACACCAAACAAAGAATAACAATTACAAATAAAAACACCACATTCAGATTCTCTTTTCAAAGGCAGAATTCAAAATGTATAGAACAAACACCGCAATGGATGCTTCGGAATTGGATGTAGAGGATTCATATTTCGTGATGAAATGTTTCGTAGTAAAGGCGTCAGTTGTAATAATGTTTCCGCTCTTTACCCCATTATTTGCCAAACCAGTGCAAACACGAGGACCTCTAATACATATTTGGATACAGGTATAATTATTTTTGATAGGGTTGCTAATATGCTTCACAGACATTCATTAATTCATCACTACATAATATAAAACAAAGTCGCTTTCTCTGTCTCTAGGTCCCTTTGTATGCTTAAATCTTTAAAACTACGCGACGGAAATTGATGCGGTTTTTTTTTAATAGATAGAGTGATTCAAGAGGAAGTTTTTATGCCCATGCGAAGCCGGGGCGGGTCGCTAGTTGTGTATAAAGTAAAATATTTCCTAAGTAAGTTTTTTACGAACTTTAACAAAATCCTAATTAAAGCGACTGTTTCCAAAAATATGTAGACACGTAAGAATAATTATAAAAGTTCCTGTGCGCTATGTTGGATATACTAAAATACCCTATAACATGTTTTTTTTTGCAACAATCTCGTATTTAATATATTTGATTAATTATGAAATTGTGATACTAATGAACAATCTTCTTCGTCCGAGCGTGTTTCCCGGTGTGATACTAATGCTATCATACGATAATAAATATTTTTGATACGATAATAAATACTTCTCTTCTCCGTTTTCTTTTGAAAATCAGAATGTTTTTCATGAAGTTGTCGTGTGTGTACCTACATTTTTCTATTTCTGCTCTTAAATACCTTTAAAATATTTTACTCAATTGTACGTTTTTAAACCCCTTAATTTATTTTTATATTGAAAAACAATGAGTCTTTAATTATAAGAAAAGACAAAATACTTAGATGTTAAACAATTAACATTTTAAGTAAGTACTAATTAAAAATTAAAAATTTTCTTTAAATATTGTTTATATAAAGGTAAATAAATAAATTCCTATCAAATCATTAAAAGTCTTTCAAAATCGATGTTCGAAAATAACAATCTCTATATTATTCCTGAGATACATAATAAAATTTTACACTTTTCTGTCTATTTCATATGCAAATATAACAATTTCTAACTATTAATTAGAACTGTATGTATTCAGTGTTAGAATCACGAAAGTGTGTGCCAAAAGTAAGGTACTTATTCCATTGTGCATTGTCGCACTTCGCTTTCATCGCCTCATGTGTCATAGAACAGTGAAAGTATGATATTTATGACACGGAAAGTAATCCAATTTAGTAGGCATTTTGAATATGCTACCGTGCATACATTTTGTGAAGTTTAATTTGAAAATATACGAGTATGAAGTGGAACAAATTGTGACAAAGATAAAGGGTTTAATTTTTCATAGTTGTTTATATAACTTGATGTTTACAATGAGCCATTTAGAAAGTAAAATGAACATACTAATGAAATAATTATTGATAATTCGATGAAGAATGTTAAATCTAACTAAACTTATTAATTTACTTTCATTTGAATACCAAACGATTCCAAAATGAAACATAAAATTACGATCATCGTTTATTTGCAAAGAAGCACAAAATCTTATCTTAAACCGCCAGGTGTAAATAAGAACCTGATTTCTTTGCCGCGGGCGATGTTGCAATCATGGTCGACCTTGTCTGTATCGCCGTCTCTGTTCTGCACCACAGTTTCTAAAGCGATACAAATACCAATTACATCTCAAGAATTTATCTGTCCAGATCCAGGAATAGTGTTTGCAAGGATTGCAAGGGTCTAGAATTTGTGGAAGTTAAGGGATGCAAGTCCGGACATGCGTACTAGAGTAGGCCGGTAGCCTTTGCAAGTTGTATCCACGCCAGTTGCCCGCTAGGCGCCGGCCGCGTGACGCGTACGGTCGGTTTCTTTAGCGTTCGTGGTACACATATCAAATTTCACGTGAAAATTTGATATTGTTGTCAATTTTGTGCAGTGTTTTGTCAAAGTTCGCTCGTTTGCCGGTAATTTGTCAAATTAATTGTGCTTTCAGTTATGTTTTCAGTTGCGCTACTGTGTGTTTGATTATCAGTGATTCCCATCTTATGTTTTGTTTTGTTGTAGGTCTGTATTATTATTTTTATTATTGTTTATTTTTATTTTTTTAATGTTTTCTTATATTTCATTGTTATTTAGTACTACTTTTATATATTACATGATATCATTAAGAGAGTTGCTTTATCGGTACTGATAAGTCTTATCTTCAACTAGGTATAGTAGTCATGTCTTATGCTTTAGAAAACATTGCATGTTTATAAGTTATGTGGTCACCATATCATCTATTAAAGAATAAATTTCCTCTATCGAATGAACTTTAGCAAAACTATTTCGAGTTGATTTATAAATAGGTAATTTATTGTTATCATAATCATGACCTTCTAATATTAGTAAACAAGTATTAAAATTAGTAAATATGAATTGAGTTGTAGTAATCAATAATAACAATACACAATCTGTAGTAGACAAGTCTCTGTGTATAGCAGTTGAATCACCCAGTGTATGAAATGCAAAAGACAAAGAAGGGATTTGAATAAGGCGAGGGGCCCTTGAAATTGATCGTCGGTACTCCCCAGCCTCTGGTTTACCAAACCCCTGGGTAAGATGTAGGCACACTTAATTCGTTACAAATTTGATTCAATGTTTTCTGGGCAGTGGGTATATTTTGAAACGATATTATTTAAGTTTGGCAATATAGACATTTTAGACACATTAGAAAACAAATATTTTTATGCTCTTAGAAATTTTATTATAGAGGTATGTTATTTATATTTGAATCACAAGCAATTGAAGTTTATTGAATTCAGCAACTTCTAATTTATAATTAAGATCTTATGACCAAATGGGATCTCATGAATTCAAAACGTGTCATAACATGCTGTAACACCATGGAGAAAAAAAATTCTATAGCGTGTTCAGAATTTATATCACAACACTATTAAACATTTTGAATTATGAATTCAAGATCAGCTTATAAAATATCAGATCATATTAAATAACATACCATGGTATGTAACGACTTTTTAAATTCACATCTCAGTTCTTATCGAAGGAAAACTGGTCTGGCAAGATCTCGGTAGGGCGCGTGCCACATGTTTTTAACATACAGCAGACCAATGGAGCGGTAATTTGGGGCCACAATAGGTAAAGCCCCCTTTTTTAGATCTGTCCCATTGTTGGACCCATAGGGTGTAAGGTCGTTGACATTGGCCTTCTCTTCCCCTTTATATTTTTTCGATTTGCGATATTTTTCATCGCACGTCGGATTAAATAATATATCATTCTTAATCGTATATATTATTGTGTCCATAATCCAGGCTATCAGGAGTATTGGACGTTTTTATTGTTCCTCTGTTAATTACAGCTTTTGTATGGACTTTTAATGGGATATCAAATAAATATTTGATCCCTTAGTAACAGGAAACATTAATTTATGTGTCTATTTATCCACTCAGTATTTAAGTGTTATCATGAAAAGTAGTACTTACTTCATTAATAACCTTTACGGACATTTTAACGATACGGAGGTTTTTACTGAAAAGATACCTAAAACTATATTTGTGTAACGTGCGAAATAGTTATAGTAGGTATGTACATTAAATAATTTCATGAAATCCTAAATGTACCTACTTATAGGTGCTTGAATTAGATTAGTATTTGATGGAATTGAAATATAAAGATCCGTTAAAAGTAATCGCAAGTCGAAAATTGCTGACAGAGTAACGGGTCGTTTCTAGCATAATAACTCTGTCAAAAACCTAGACATTTACCCTATTTCAATTATTAATTCGTTTGAAACTCCAACAATATTAGTAGAAGTATTTTTTTACGATCTTTCTAATTGTGAAATGATACATTAGTGAAGAATGTTACATATCGTTTTTTCTGACGATGTGAATTGATGAAAACAATGCGGCGTGTATACGAAGAATACCGTTATGCAAGCTATGGAATAAGTGAACTGAAGTTTTGCTTTTGAATGTTTAAATCTACACGATAAAAAATAAGACCAAATCCTCCATAGTTCGCAAAATTCATTTTTGATAATACTTGAGTCTAAAATATTGAATACCTACTTACTGCTTTAAAAAATATGTAAATATATGCTATAAGTACCTAAATCAAGAAATTAAACGAGTATTATTAATTCAACAAAGTTTTAAGCAAATTAAGTGATGAGTCAGAAGAGTTTAAAGGACTCTGTCTCTCCAATGGCAAAAGGCCAATCACTTTTGATAGCTTATAGCATATATCCTTGCATGTTTAGTTTGTACTGCTAATGCATTAGAGGCGGAATTTATCTTTGATAACTTGCCTACAATTGCGTAAGTGACCTCATTTTCGCACGTGTTACTTTATCTATTATTTCCCAATATCAATTTGTATCCGTATCATGTATCAGATGAAGAAAAATATCCCAAAATATCACCTTGAATATTTACTTACTACTGCTGCAAATATTGCAAGTAGAATTTTTTATCAAGATATTGCTTTTAATATAAAAAAAATCTGTCATAATGGAAACAGTTGTTGAGTCATCCACTCAGCAAATTCGCAAATGTTTTATACAAGTACTTGAGATAAATAAGCGTACAAAAACATCGTTCAATATGCTATTGTGTTTAATTGATGCGAGTTTATTGTCGACATTTATAATGGTTCTGTTTAACCTTCTGATTCGCCTTAACGTTACCTACTTATCTCTTTTTGTGCTTATGATATTTATTTATAAACTTGAAGATTTAAGTAGTTATTTAGATTATTTGTTTTGGTCATAGATACAACTATAATGTGCATAGCTTGTAGATTGAAGTCATCAGTAACCAACGCAGGTCTATCCAGGTTCGTTGCACTTCGCCGCCATGGAATGTGCCCGATCGTGGTTACGAAACTACGTGGCTCGATCATCATGCCTCCGTTTAAATATACTGCTAATATATATAATACAATCACTAGCAAAACTTTTACGAGCCATAAAATACCTTATTACTTTATTTGCACTTAGAAATTCTATCCCTCTAATAGGATCTCTAATTACCATTCCCGTCGCCGCTTCTGTAGCTCTTCATGGCTTTTTAATTACCTCTGTGTATGTGGCGGAACATTCGCTAATGTATACGGTTAAGGCCGCTCCGGAAAACACAACGGAGCCATTGTTCTTTACAGTTCCTTATATTGCTCGTAGCGGTCCGACTTCATAGGCTACCGACTAATGTGCCTAAATTCTAAGAATGTCTGCTGAATTCAATTACGCCGCATATGGCTCATTTTATTAGTTCGTTCGTTATCTGATTGCTATATTTTTTCTTGCGTGAATTTTCAAAACTCATTAATCAATACCACTTGCATCTAGGGAGGTATGAAACTTATCTCGTCCGTTCCCCACTTGTAGCATTAAAGAATGATGAGAGCGATTCGTCATGTCCCCTTCTTAGTGACCTACTTGCATGAGGGCCTTAGCTTTGACTTTTTTGTAAAGTGTCTGTCTCTAAGCGACATTAGTGGGCGACCCCTACGCAGAAATCAATTGATTTCACGCTGCGTTACATTTTTATTGCTTTATCCTTAGGTTTTTGGTAGCTTTGTTTGTTCTAGCAGTTTTAAAGCAAGCGCAATAATTGAATATGAAAAACTTATTTTAGTGGAGAAAAACATTTAAATACCTGAATTGTTTTTTATAACGTTTATTGACATAAAGTACAATAAAAAAATGCTCATCTTTATCGCTACTTGAAAGGATATTAAAGACTTTTTTGCGCTTATTTCTCTTTCGTCAGCATTTCCTCACACTGATTAATGATCGAAGAACGAGGCACTTTAAGCGATCTTGAAAGAAAATAAAATTTTTGAGTGTTAAATTTATAACTCACTAATAGGATACAAAATTACAGTGCGCTAGTTAATTTCATCATCCTTTTAGCGCTATGAATGAAAGTCGTTAACAGTTTTGCTTACATGAATCGTTTTTAGTAAGAGTTAACTAGTTATAATATATGCTTCGGCAAATAGGTATCGTTCAATTGATTATGTACTCAAAATTTACGTCGAAAAATATCTTGTCACATTTATTTTTACCTTATTTACCAAACATAAAAAAATGTAACAAATAATTCTTTAATGTAACTCGATGTTTTTAAAGGCTCTACCCACTTGGTAGTATATTCTTCAAGGTCCGGCTCTATTCCAAATTTTATCAGAATGAAATTACCATGCCGCAAGAAATTTAAATTTTAGCTAGTTCAGTATTCAGTTTGTATTTATTGTGTTGAATTATAACGTCTTATTAAAAGTACAGAAAATTACATAATCAGAATTTGTTCAAAATTTAGTGAAATCATCACAAACAATTTATTTGGCATTTGCAATATTAAATGCTTTGATTTTAATAATCAAAGATTAAATGTTGGTCTTTTGAGATCTTCAATATTTGATTACACAAGATAAGCATGATAAAGATAATTTTTAAACAGAAGCTTTATAGCCAACAGATATATTTCTATAATAATCCTTGCACACACTCCTAAACTTAGCGTCTACCCTTCTCACAGCGGGAGTCTGTCACAAGCAAACTCCATCCTATTGTGTAAACGAAAACCCATGAGACGTTAAGAAAGTTTCAGTAATAGTAACCTACGCAGTCAATTCTTTGACAATCATTGTTATTTTCCTCTTCTCCTATTAGAAAGTTTCCGTTATTACCCATTAGATAACCACAATCGTAGGTGAGATTCTTTTCATTTATTATTGTTGGTACAAGTAGTGTACTTTATACTGCTATATGAATTGAAAAAATATAAATTGTATGAGTATGAACATTCAAAGATTCTACAGCATAAGTTTAAAATTTATTTTGGTGATAGCTCAATCTTGTGTGATTTCTTCTTATAATGTTATTTGTTTTACTAGGATTATGAAATCATAACCTCAAAAGATCAACTGTTGGATATGAACTTTTTCTAGGGATTGAATTTATGGAATGTTTTTGAAATATTAGCCATTGAAGTTGGTTTGTAATAACTTTAATGTACTAAAACAAAAGTAAATACAAAGTCCTAAAAGCATACAACTAAAACGGCAAAATTACGAAATTTTTACCACTATATGCTGCTATTATTGTAAACCTATATTTTATCTGTTACGCATTGTTTTAATGACCATCCATCAATCAGTCAGACGTTCAACACGCTGGAACTAGTAATCACCTTGTATAATTTCTTTGGGTAAGTACATGAAATAAAATTCCACCTTGTATAATTTCTTTAGTTAATTACATGAAATTAAATTCCGGTTTTACCCAGCACAACAATCTAAAACAATGAAATATTGAGATTAGTGCAAAAAGATTCATATTTTCAATGGATTTAAGTGCATCGAAGGTAGTGGTATTATAGATAGAATGCAAACAGCCATTGGGGCAGACATGCATGCATTTCCATTGCATGTTCCTTACCAGTGTTCCGTACATTGATAGATGGTTTCCCTTCGACTTGTGACTAGTGTATGCAAATTTCTCAGTAAAACTTATGTAACAGGATTAAAGGATTTACATATATTCAGTTGACATTACGAAGTTAAAGTGCAGATATTACTGGTTACTTGGTACTGTGTTGGTGTAATATAACTCGTGATAAAAATACCTAAAATTACCTCTACACAACCTTACAGAATTGATATCTTACTACTTTTTATCATTTTTATAATGCATAACATTTGCAGGATTCAAAATAAAACAGGAAATGTAAATCTATTTGAAATTCTTGAAAACTAGTCCGCGATAAGCATTATCTATAGGTATATAGTCAATATATTTTGCTGCTGGATTTAAAAGCTGATCAAATATTATAATATCACTTTATTGAGTGCCTTCGTAGTCTAGTAATCCAGGTATTTATTTTAAGATAATGTTGTGGCGAGGATTTGAACCCCATGGGAAGCATAGTTGCAAAAAGTTGTTAATTAATCTCTTAGGACATGTAGTCTTGAATCATGGTGTTATCATTCTGATTGTACAATAGGTGCCCACTCAGAATGATAATACCATGCCTCAGAAAATCAGAGGCTGTATGCATGATCTTGTGATTGTCTCGATATGAATGAATATCTTGATATATTTCTTAGTTCAATTGTCTGCAGTATTAACTCAATTTCCATTAACTACCTAATACATTCCACCAGTCTAATGACTGCAGAATCCGTTTGCATCGTTAGTTTGTGTCAACTCCTTGCTAGTGTTTGACTAACATGAGCTGCATTTCAATGCGTCGGTTAAATTGAGTGGTTGATATTTCTGCGTTGAGCTATAATGTCAACGAAGTGCTAGACATTAAACAGAATATCGGCAACTTCTATACTATTTGTTTTACTTCTATAAACTATTTGTTTGCAATTCTTGTTATGAATTATAATTTGACCGTGATCATGGAATTCAGACCTGATTTAACGTGCAAATAATTAAAAAGATCATGCTGTTTCATTGTTGCCACATTGTAGATGAACTCTTGAAAAATAATCAAGTTTATGCTTTCAGAAACCATACATGCTCGTAGACAGATCAGTCCCTGGTCCTTCGTGAAATTATCTAAAATAAATATTTAAAAACTATCTAATACATCTTTAACACTCCTTGTTTACAGAAAAGTGTGCTGAAATTCAAATTCCATATTAGGAAATTCATATAAAATTTAAGTTATTACATGTTTTAAATTTACTCGCAACGAAAATGAAATGCTGCATTACTATTCAATATTAAGATTTACATTAGCGTCTAAAGGGTGAAATTTAACTACTGTGTTGTCATAAAAAAAATCGAGGCAAAAACATACGGTTTTCGATTAATATCGACAAAAAATGTTGGTCCCGACCTTGGTTTTTGCGCAAACAATTTTTTGTTCAATCATTTTGGTATGCGTAACACAGGAACGTTGACTCGATTATACGAGCAATTTAAATACATCTTGTGTTATTAGAAGTATTTATAAGTAATTATAAGGTATCAGTAGATGTACCTGAGTTATTTATTGAATTTGATGGGTATCCATTTCTATAATTTTAAATATACCTATACTTTTTCCGTTAAAATATTTTCCTATATCAACTTTAAAATTCAAATTTTATCAAGTAATTCAAGTAATATTTTAAATTGACTCTTGTTCTTTGTCTAAGATTTATTATGATAAAGAAGTAAAAAAGTCTTATACTTTCTAAATAAAAACATTTGTTAAAGTATCCATAACGGCCGTAAATCAAACAGTTCTAATAAAATTGTTTCCTGTCACTTGTCTAATCTAAAACTTGTAGGAACCGGTGTCAATAATAGAAAATATTGGACAATTCGGAAGCCTCATGACACAATGTGGCTTTTGCCTTCCTGTGTCGCTCGTGCCCTGAATATAAATACCCTCGTTACTGTCTCACATTTTTTTGCTACTAAACTATACATAGCTACGTTGAAACTAATAATATTTATTATCCACCTCACAATGTTGACTATGAATGTAAATTTTAACGATATGAACGTGAATTCAATTTTTTTTAATTTGGTATGATGGAACATCATGATTTGGGGTATGAATTATTATTATATTTTGATTTTTAAATAACCACTGTTTTTTATCAAGGTAGCTGAGACTGATAAAAATTACATGAATATTCAAGCCTGTTTTTGCTAAGAGACTTTATTTCTATTATTCTGATAAAAACTTGAAAGCAAATAATTTTAATTGAAAATAATGTTCTTAATGTATGGCGTCCTTTTCAATTTTACCATCATTATTTTTTGCGACTTTAGCTGATACAAGAACATCATCAAATTAATTAATTGTAACAAAAATACCTCTTTAATTACCATATTCATGATTATGAGCTGACATATCATTAGGGTATGCCAATTCTTCACGTGTATCAACTCCAAGCTCATTATCGCCTTCAGCTGAAGGTAAAGCTGTCATAACATTTGTGTTTATATTATCATATTATGGAACAGCAATACCTACTTACGTGACTATTCCAGATAAGCAACTTTCATTGATAGAGCACGTAGGTATACCTGTTATAGCCAATGTTTTTATGGTCAAGGTAACTACGTAGGTTTTTTAGGGTTCTGTACTTAATTATTCACGTACCGATCGATCCAATAGTTCATTTATATATCTCTCTGAGCAAACTTAATAAATAAATATATAGGAACAAATCACACAGATTGAGTTAGCCCTAAAGTAAGTTCGAGACTTGTGTTATGGGATACTAACTCAACGATACTATATTTTATATCAAATACATATATATTTTAATAATAACGCATGATCTGAAATAGATATCATTTTACAAATTTTTGATATCATCTTAATAAATATGTAGACTAATATTTTAAAAAGTCTTTATTTATTTCGGCAGATGACAGAAACTCTCATCTAATTTGATTATAATATAACATCTCTACTAACCTTTCTATAAGAAACACGTGATGCGAAATAAAATGCAATTGCATCCTATTAAGAGATAAAGCACGTCTGAAACCTGTTAAGGAGTGTTTTCAGGTCAAGGTTCATTTCGGTAATCATTTGAATTATAAATAAAATTGAGTCAAATACTCATACACCTCTTTATAAGTAAACTAACTCAATCACAAAAGATAAATAAATCTTGAACTTGCTAATCTTGGTATAGAGATTCAAAAGGATGCAGGCTACATTTTACTATAATATAAAGGAGTGTCATATGAGCGAAGCCGTGGAAAATATGTAGTATGCTTGTATTTCAAGTTTCTACTATGTATTATACTACGGTAGTACTATTATCTATTCAGAGATTATATAAAAGTTAAATCTTGTTTTTATGCCGTCAGTTTAGTTTATAGATGTTGCATCCTACTGGGATAAATTTATTTAGTCATTGACCGATAGAAAAAGAAAGCTATCAATTTCTTCAACTATATCCCAATTGTGTGATTAGTTACAGCCTTGTATCCTTCCCAATTGATTTAATTACGAGCTGAATTGAATGATTGAAATATTGTCCCGTTTTAGACAGTCCAGTCCGAAGTGTTTACGAGTAAATAATAGCAGGGGATTTTAAATATAACTAATATTTAAAATCCCGTAGCTACAGTAAGTAACAATAGAACCCATAACGTTACACGGCTACTATAGACCACTTGGGTGCTCATTGAATCTATCAAATTTAAATAATATATTTAGGTTTAAAAAGTATTTTCTTTTTTATCTACATTTTTATAATTTGTCATCCGAGTAAACGAAAATGATTATTTAATTTTAAAAACGTTTTCTCTTCTTCATTTTGGTAGATATAGGATTTGGTTTTTTTTTTTTTTTGAAAAAAATTGATATTCTTATCCAAGGATTGTTTTCATGTAATGTGTATTTACTTAATGTATTCCTATAACAATTAACGTCAGAATTAACACGTGTTCTACACTACAATAACATCTGCCTTGCGTAACAATGATGAGCTTTTGACGATTGTCTCTTTTTTTAAATATACGCGGTTACTACCATTTTTTTTTACTATCCTCTATTTAGAGTCATTAAAGTTATAAAGCAAATCTAAAGAAAATCTTAACTGTCTTAATCTAAGTACATCGTTTTGAAGGCACGTGTCAATAATAAATTGATTGCTACACCAGTTTAAAAAAAAATTGGAAATTAAAAAGAAAATTGAAAACGAATGAAACTAAAATAACTGTTATCAATCAATGAAGAATATAGCCCAGTTTTTCCAATTGTAAATAAGGTCAACGATAATAACTAACGTAAAAAGTATTTGAACCGTTACAGCGACATTTTGTAACTGCTCCCTCATACAAATAACTGGCAATGGTTAATAAATGCCATCAGTTTACTGATGGAAATAACTCTTCGTTAGAATCAAACACGTTTTTTATAGTTTTATTAGTTTCACCTGCACGTTCGTTCTTAGTGGAATCTTTAATATTAATTTTTGCAAACTTACAGCCATTGGATTTTCTTCAACGTACATAAAATTTATATTTATCTGTATGCATGTGTACGTATGAACCATTACCAAGAGTGTCTATGACTGTGGTTTGATATCAGATACCTACTTAAATTTAGATTATTTTCTGGATTCCTTTTTAACTTTTTACCCTATTAAAATTTTCCATTTATCTTTATGGTTGACTAGTATATAATGCTGTTAAAATTAAGTCCCCAATTGTATAAGTATCATTTATATGAAAGTTTTAAGTAAAAATCAAATAATTAAAAAAATGAGAATTTAAATTTATAAAAAACTAGCTTTCGCGCGCAACTCCGCCCGCTTGAATTTCCCTCGGGAACAGTGCTCTTTCCCGGGATGAAAGGTCCTTCTCAATACTCCTAGCTATGTGTATGCGAAATGTAGTAGATAGGGCTTTAAAGAGTTAAAAACAAACAAACAAACAAATATACAAACTCACTTTCGCATTTATAATATTAGTTGGGATAAAGGTAAACTTGTTAATATAAGTAAAGATATAGAATCGCAAAACGATTATAACTCAACAAAAACTACTATATAACCGACTGTGGGGCTGTATTGCGAAACGGTAGAGCATGACTAATACCTCCAACAGCCGTGCCAAATAGATATTGTAAAAGCTGATATTTAGCGTGGTATCTCTTGAATACAGACATGCTGTTAGTCTTGGAAAGTGAGATTGGTATTTTATTTTTAAGCCAAAACCAAATTGATTATTCTTGATCATTTTATACTAAGAGTTGTAATTAACTATCACTATCGCTACATAGTATAAAACAAAGTCGCTTTTTCTGTCCTTATGTCCCTTTATATGCTTAAATCTTTAAAACTAAGCAATGGAATTTGATGCGGTTTTTTTAATAGATAGAATGAATCAAGAGGAAGGTTTTTATGCCCATGCGAAGCCGGGGCGGGTCGCTAGTTATTAATAAATGGTTATTTATGGTAATACAGCAAGTTCTTTATTGTTTATCAAAGGGTGTTAGTAAGAACCTATTTCATTTAGCGTTTCTTAATTAAAATTGGTAAGTGAAGAATAAGTATATTTAATAAATAAGTACATTTAATAAATAAAATTACTTTCTTATAGATAATGTCGAATGGTAAAGTACCTAAAAATGTCTAGTTTTCAAATAAAGGAATAAAATCAACATTAGTTTCAAAATCATTATTGCCAAGAAATAAATAGATGCTTCAACCAACTACACTATTATAGTGATTGCATACACGGTAGAAGTCTATTGCAAAAAGCAAAGCCAACGCCAACTCAGTTAGGTAATTGATACAAAGTCATCGCTAATATGGGTCAGTCACACGAAAATAAAAAAAGATTATTCACACTTATGTGCCAAAAGTTCGAATATATTTTGAAACACTAATTTCATAATTAACCACAACCTCCTTTAAAAATGAACCGTAGAATGATTACATCGTAACACTTTCAAGAATAACAAAAACCATCAAGAATTAGAAACTGCTGCTTCTTGAGATCCAATCACTCATGACCACGAACAATAGCCCACAAGAAACGAATCAACGCAAGATTCTACTAAGCGATACTGGAAAAGATATTATGTACTTAGAACATACTAATGACGGAACTGATGAACTACTTTTAAGTTACAATAATGCCGACAAAATGATCGATATAGAATTGATTCCAGTTGGTCAGATGATGGTTAGACTGAAGATTATTTGATTAGGTATAAAAATAAATAACCTAAAGTTTGAAAAATTTATAAGGAAGTTGGTAAGAAGGAAAAATTTGTAACACCATCAAAGCATTCACTTTTCAAAAATATTTATTACATTCCAGTACGAGAGAAACTCTCAATTGTTTTCTTTAAGAATTTTCGATAAAAATGCAAGCTAGTTTTAAAAAATTGTGAAGTAAATTTATATTTTATAGTACAAATCATCTTCAGAAATCAAAGCAACGTTATGCAACTAGCTGATGTAATGGTTATATAACCAATAATGTTAGTAGAGCCAATTGGTTATGTCCGCAAATGATTTGGTCAGTAAGACATTGTTCGTTCTGGTCCATCTGTGGATTTCGGTTTACTTACAATTGATATGGTGTCAGTAGTATGTGTTACGTAAGTTTTTTTTTATTGATTCTGTAATATAGTGTTGTATTTACGACAATCTTAGTTAGTTTTTTATTGCTATCTAAAAGAAGATAAAATTATTTCTTTTTTATTTTAATTGTTGCCCAAAATTATATCTAAAATTACAAAAACGAACAGAACAGCTGTATATTTTTAAAAAAAGAACATGCAAAAAAAACATACATATCAAACAATAGTATATCAAATAATAACAATTTTATTCTCATGGAGATTATGTCTACAAGTCATAATAGGACTGAATGAACTCACTTAAGAGACTTGCTAGACGAAGATGAATCGATTCAGGTCAAGGCGTGAAAACTAATGAAGAGTTTCCACTACCGCAGACAATGAATGTGAGGACAGGACGTGGCCTAAGTGCACTGAACTGCAATAAAATTTAAGGTCTTGCAAGACTGGGTACAGATGAGTGACAAGGTTAAGAAGACCTTTGAATGAATCAGTAGATAAAAATACCAAGGAATTGGAGTTAGACGTTCTGAAACATAATGTTATTATTATCAGCAAAATCAGAGGGTAAAAGGGGTGAAAAAAAGGTTTATTTTTATAAGACTGACAGTGTTAAACTTATAATAAAGTAAAATAACTTCTTATAATTAACTAAGTATACCTCTGAATTGAATCCAAATATATATATATATATATATATAAATATATATCTAACTAAAATTTCTAAAATTTTGTTTTTTGATTATCCCGAAAACCGGCTTATAGCTAGCTATTTCTTGGCATCTCATTCAATGATATTATATAATATAAATACACTTTCCATCAGATTACATCGTCAATTTGTAAGGCTATTTTATTAATGACGGATATAAAGTTTACTACTTTCTTAGCCAGTTACTGCTTTTATAAATATACTTTATTATCTTTATTACTTGAAAAAATTTTACGTACTCATTCTATGGCTAAATTATATCAAAATACTACCATAAACATACCTAACAAGGTCATTGTTTCATGCTATTATCTAGTATCCTTGACAACAATTTCTATTTTATGCTTATTTGATGAGCTCCAACCTACTGAATTCCAAAGAGGGTCATTACATGGCAATAAAACGGACACTCAAACGGACGCCTACTTATTGTCTGCTCAACAAGTGTCGGTAACCTTTACAATGAACTAGACATTATTTGCGATAATAATTTCAATACTTTACGAGTTGAAAACGGCAAAAGTAAAAGACGATAAAGCAATTCTTATAATGGTATTTAAAGGTTTCATTCATCGCATGATGTTAACGCAGAAATTTGTTTTCTTTGCAGACAAAAATGTAGATAGTTCAATAGTACCTATTGACTTAAACGATGTCAATTGATCAGGCATCACCTCTGGTGCCAATCAAGCCTCAAGTGGCTCTCCAAAACAGTGCGTTCATAAAGAACAGCCACAACCGGAGCAGTTTCTGCGGCGTGTCACAATCTCCAAATGGGAATACCTTCAAAACTTTCGCTGTGAACAGGAAGAGTTGGAGTGGGAATGTGACGTTGCCTCTGCAGCAATTCACGTCTGATCTTGAAGCTCCGCAGCTGGCGACTTTCCGCTCCGGAACCGGGACCTTCCCGAGAAACAGGGAGCGGAACAATAACAGTGCCTCAAACGGAATATTAACGCCGAACGGGAATTCTGTGCAAACGTTCAGGGGAAATGAACTGAGGAGGAGCGGATGCGCTAACGGTCGACGGTATGCAGAGATCGGCAACTGGAGTAAAAGGTAAGACTGGTACTTTGTTCTATTAGATATAATTTGTTTATTTTTATATAATATTTTTTGGACGTGTTGATAGTTTTAATTTTTTTAAGTGAATAGACAAACGGTTAAAAATTTGCGCTTTGAAGAATATCTCAAAAAATATTGCCAAAATAATCAGCGTTATTACAAGTTAGATGAGTAAATAATCTATATGACTAGACATTAACCTCTATTAACGTTCATTAAAAAAATTCTTATCCCTACATATTACTTATACTTTTGATAACACATAATTTGAAAATATATTATTTCCTCAAGAATATTTCAAATAAACAATATTAGATAAGTAATAATAATCTCAAAGCCCTCAAAATTAAAGCAACGAAAACAACAAAAAAAAAAAGATAGCGAACTGAAATATTGTGTTTACTATAAACGAACAAGAGCGTTTAGATCGAAGCACTCCCCAGGTAAAAGTAAATAAAAGTAGCTGAACGTCGCTTGTTTCACTAACTTCCTATGCCTTATATTTATTTTGCTTTTTTGTCTCGAGCAATTTTGTAACAAGTTTTCCAATTTCATTCTCTCTGCTTTCATTTCCTCTCGTGGGCAAATCGCTCCCTTAATATTACTTTTATTAGCTCAAAACCGTTTAACAAACATTGGTTTGAGAATCTAATAAAGATTGAATTACATTTTAGCAAACGGATGAACGTTTATCTTCAAATAATCTTTTTTTTTTTTCATTTCAGGCTATTTTTAAATTTCTGTTGATATTTTTCACATTGTTCAGGTGTTATTTATAAAAAAATATTTTCATATTTTCCAGCAGAATATTGATTCCATCTATATACATATGCAAATATTTGATGACATCTGTGTAATTAATTACACTTATTTTAAAAGTCGTCTAGGCAAATAGATCTATATGGCGATTTAGTCGTACCGGCTGTAGATGTATTCATACAGATATGTATGTGGTATGCTACGTTCTATACTGTTGATGAATTTTTGTCTATCACTTTGTTCGTAGTGCACAAACAGAACACATACGTGTCTGTTTACCGCATTTATCTGATCAGTATCATTATCCTTATTTCTAAGAACTTCGTCCATAACTCTCTCTCGTCCAATTTAGGGCTGTGTCGATAAGATGTCGCCCAATAATCTGGTGTTTCTCTTTTATTAGAGGCCTCTTATATCGTAACTCCTAGTCGCGATACTATCAGTCCCTATTTAGCGGTGCTTTAGTAGTATTTATCGGGTTCTCAGCCTTGCCAATTAATTCGTCGAGTTAGAAAATATTGCTTGTTGTTCTTTGATACGCTTGGGATTAGTCTGAGTGATTAATTTCTAATGTTCACACAATAAACCTTTGTTGCACGTTTGCACAAATTTCTATTTATTATGCCATTGTTTCATACGATAATGAAATCAAAGGCACATAATATATAATAGTATTTACAAAGTATTTTTTATTTATTTAAAAAAAGTTTATCAAGGTCAGTTATATATGTTATCTTGTCGGATCACTGTCTATCACTTACTGACTCATCTCATATTCGTACTGCTAAATTTGTGGATTATTTGATAACTCCATATTTGATACATTCTATTTGCCTTTACGCGGTGTACATTTTTTATTAGAATATGTTACAATGGATTTGTTTTGCTAACTGCAACTTGAAAATACGGTCATACTGACCTAAAGTAAATATTTTTCTATTCCCAGATTAAGTAATGCACATAATTCGTCAAGGTGGGTTACCACCATTGTTTCAATGTACGATTGCGTAGTAAATTAATGTTCTTTAGCTGTAAATATGCTTATGTTGGTATACCTACATAACTGTATGTTACGTATGTTTGTAAAATCTATATTGTACGTTAAGAAACATAAAATAAGCAACTGTTTATTTAATAGAATAATGTTTTTTCCTATTATTCTTCATGATTTGAACAAAAAATCCTGACGAAAAGTTAAAAATATTTTTTGCATAGCTGGACTGTGTTTCTAAGTTAAACATGTTTCTGTTAAAGTATAATAAACAATACCATCTCAATTCATTGATTAAATTATTCAAAGTAAGCCATAGATTTAAAAAAAAAATACCTCAGTAGAGACACCGCGCTTGATTCCAAATTCTTTGTTCAAAGTAAATGTCTATCCTCTAATTTCAAATATCATTTCGTCTTGTTATACATCTCGATATTCTCTAGAAATAGAATTGACTTTTAGTAGTAATAGTATCAGGCTGATCCTACTAATCTTTTAACTATTTACCGTGATTGTCTTCTGAAGATAAAGATAATGTGTTTTCGTGTAACAGTAACAGTTCTATTATCTGATAAGCCACTGAACGGTCCGCTACTTGTGATAATTCTTGCAATGTTTTGTTTTTAAAATTGTTATAAGCCGTGGATACTATGGTTATATCTTTTCTTATTATAACAAATATCTAAAATTATAAATCTACTATTTAATTGCTTATTTTTAATTTATACACCAAATATATCTCTAATCTCATTCTTTCAATTCAATTCAAATGATTATAGATTATCTTGGTTTTTGCCATTTTGTTTATAGTTTTGGGGACTCTTCTGCAGTCATAGAGAAATGTTGTTCGCCTAGCTAGCTAGCAAATAATACGTAAGTATATTCAAAATAATCGAAGTTATCAATACCTATCATAAAATACCATTTTCAGAAATATCTTATATCAAATCAATAGGACTTTTTACTAATGAACAGTACCTATAATTTCAACCGAAACAATTTGCCATGACTTGTCTTCTTTAATAAAGATAATTTAGGGACTAACATATGTTTAAAATGTAATCAAATAGGTACTAAAAATCATTTTGTTAAATTTTCAATTTCGACAACCCTATAAACGCTTGACAATTTTTAGTTAAAGAATTGTACTAACAAAATTGCTCGCGTCAACCCACCGACTGATGGCTTTATGATAAAGGACTGCATTCAATATCATGGAGATTGATCAATCTGCTGATTGTTCAGCCGTGGACGGGTGAAAGCGGCGCCGGGGGCTGTTTGCTCACTCATCGATTATGACTGTTATGTAAAATGTTGACATCGTTACATCAACGGGTTATTCCCGTTTGCTCTCAATCTATAATTCTCTAATATAAATATTTACAATCATTAAAAAAATCGTCTTTTCAAATGCACATACCTACACACTTTAGCTGGTAGGAGTTGGCTGTCCATCAAACATTTTTTTTTAGAATAAAAGATTGAAACAAATAAGTAATCTAGACTCACTAGTCTGTCAATAAATGTTATTGTAAATTTACAGTAAAGTTTATGGGAATATTCCCCTGGGAAGCGAAAATGTTCCCAAACATACCAAAAGACTTTGGAAAATTTCCCAAATTTTCCAAGATCATTTGGAAACTGGGAATATTTACAAAATTCCCGGGAACGGCACAACACTAATCTAGATTATCTAGACTATGACAAATTTTACAAGAAGGTTCTGAGAATGACCCTCTGGCGATAAAAAACCATTAGAACGCATGTCTGTTACAATTACGTATTAATACTGTTACTGAAATAGCAGTTATTACGCTAATAACATTAATTGTTTAATAGCTTTGCATCGTTGTTGCTAATAACATGTTAGGTACTGCTACAAACACTCATAATTTGAGGTCAATGGGTCGTCTCTCTACATAGGAAATTATATAATTTAAATTTTTAATATTAATTATATAATTTTATTTGACATTGAAATTTTTAATAACACAGAATACGCAAATTTTGTTTTTCCACTTTTATATATGTTTTCGAATACTTTTATCTTTTACCGAACTAAATTATTTGCTATATTATTTTAGTGTCTTAAATAGGTACTTATATTTATCGAATTAAAATAAAAAATATGTTATTTCAAATAACATTTTCAATTCAAAGTATAAAATAAACTATACTGAAAAGATGTCCAGTCTTAAAGTATGACAATAGACAAGCAAGTCGCAATATTTTCTCGGCCGCCATATTTAAAAAAGAGCGGGACAAAAGAATGGCGGGAAAATAATTTTCTTCACAGGCCTTCCACTATTGTGGGAGGATTTCCGAGACCCTTTCACAGTCTTGAATAGCTATTACTTTCCTCGTTGTGAAAAATAAACGCTTTGTTTAGCTGAAGTAGTATTTTGTTCAAGGTAATTTCGGTCAAATATTTTTCTAACTTCAACTGATATCATCAATGTAATATTAAAAAGCTTTTCCAAATCTCACTTTTATTGATTTGATTGACTCCACATTTTTCTATCTTTGGATTTTCCTATACAGTTTCCATGAAATTTTCTTATTTATTGAAACAAAAGTTACATCTTAAGTGAGTTAGATATCATTTTATATTCCCTTTGACCTCATCGAAAATCTCTATAAGATCATTTATTTTTCTGCTCTTTTTATTATTGGGTCAATTTCTGTCTTTAATTTATCAGGAATAATATGTACTTGCTTACTGCGATAGCTCAGCGACCCAAAGATCTTGGCCTAAGTCACCAGAGCTCTCCACCCGCGTTCCTTGTTCAGCATCTCCTCTTACCAGTCAACTTTTTGAAGGGCTTTCAGGAATATGTAATGTAATCAAATATTAAATAATCGGTACTTGTTGGTATTTTTAACATGTAATATATAATGTATCAATTTTCACTGATGGTATACATTCTCTCAACAAGAAAGGAATGTTTAGAACATGTAAAATAGGTCAGTTTAAATTAGCTAATAAGGCCATGCACTCGTTTAAGCGTTGGGTGCTCTACAATTAGTACGGCGCCGTAGCTCAATGGGCTGGACTGCATGTTGTCACAACAGTTCATAAATACAAATGACACAATGACTTTTTGATGAGCTGTCGCAGAGGAACCTCACGAAACTTTGCTCATAAATTTCAGAGGTGATTGAGGTCTTTCCAGCCAGTGATGATTTGAAATTTTAAAAATGAAAATTAAATTGACTAGTGACATAAACTAAGGACATTGACAACGCTTTCTTTTCCACGTTATACCTAGCTGTTGCATTTTCTTTTCCTTGCTGTTTGTACTCGTATCTATACTTTATAATTCATTATTTTCTGTAAGGATGGAACGAGAAATCTAGAACATATTTTTTTTTGCTGGTATACTTTTTTCTGGGAATTTGACAAGCACTAAATTATTTACATTAAATTATGTAACTCGAGTTGGTTAATATACATATGACAATTAATTTTTAACTATTCTTAATGTTTGGTTACCTAAGGCTACGAAATCAAAACATGGTGTGTACATGTAAAATAATGTTTAATGATAAAAAGTTTATTGAGCATTTATATCATAGTAATTTTTTAATAAGGCGAATGTGACTCCGATGCAAAACAGTTAATTACATGTAAAGTAAATAGAAATAATTTAGTACACCAAGAGCTAAAAACACGAAACACGTTTCCAACCAAAAAAACATAATTTACATTTCACAGTCAAATAACAAAAGAGGCAGATGAATCAGAAAACTCTCAACAATACAACGGTACATCACGCACCCAAATTATCGTGTTAATTATCGCGTCGGTACGCATCCATCGACTCGTTAGTACGAGTGGGTTCGTTTTATTGTGCAAATCAGGACAATTAGCATAACAAACAAAGATGCACGCACGGGCTGGCTCGCCGCTTAGTATCGGCCACACGTACCGTGCCTACCAGACCGTGGTTGCATCGACTTTCCACTGCACATTGAATTTAGTTGGGAGTTGAGGGAGGACTTTAAAGCTGGCTTAGTTACTAAACAAAATAGGCAGCCTTACCTGACTGTTGCACTTACCTACATGTTTATTTGATGTACTGTTCATATTGTACATACAAGCAAAGAAAATATTGCAAAAACAGGACTGTATTTCACCGTTCATAAAAATATATGCTTCAGTATGTTGAAATTTAAATGCATACACCTTTTTAGGCAAAAGCACCAAATGTAGAGCATATAGATAAATTTTGAATTTGAATTTGCACTTGAAAAATATAATATTTTCCAGGCAGTCGGATAAAAAAAGTAGTTTTTCAATGATGACAAAATTTGCAAACATCCTTGAATAAAGATAAAATTTTGTTACAGTAGTGTAAAGAAGTGCTAAGTAGAAATTAATAAGTAAAGATTTATGTGATAAAAACATTGTTAACTTCACAAAATCATCTTAAATACCTACTCTAAGAGATTTGAACTGTCTTCCACAATCTAATGACTAAACAAAATCATTTCCCCTCAAACCTAAAACCAAACAAACATAAGCAGCCGAGCAACCGATCTGGAATTCCATTATCTAAGTGAGTGACGTCCCTCAGGACCTCCAGAGCCGGCATGCAGCCTTCGGGAGTTCCTATAATGAGGACGACACCGATATTTATGCCCCGCCATGCGTCCCGAATACCAAATGAGAATATTCGAATATTCAATAAGGGTACACTTTGAATTTTGTTCGCAACACTATTTGCTCCGTAAACATCGGTGACAGGTGGCGATGTCCCTTTATTGACAAAGACACGAATTGATACAAATAAGCAGATGTCTTTGAAGTATCATAGCTCATTATATTTAAAAAGCATTTTTTTCTCAGTTTGTACTTTAGCAGTGGATTCATGTTTTCTTTTCAAACCAGTTCGTGGTTACTTAGTTCTTTATTGATCCTCTTTTTTTATTTGTATCATTTACATACACATTGTCCTTAATCACAGTTGTAATATAATTAAAATTCTCTTTATCATTATACTAGCGACCCGCCCCGGCTTCGCATGGGCATAAAAACCTTCCTCTTGAACCACTATCTATTAAAAAAAAACCGCATCAAAATCCGTTTCGTAGTTTTAAAGATTTAAGCATACAAAGGGACATAGGGACAGAGAAAGCAACTTTGTTTTATACTATATGTACTGATTTATTAATTATAAATTGAAACTTTTTCTTTAAGTCACTACAACAATCCTCTTATTCCACAAAACTTTTTAGACACAAGCGCAAATAAAACGTCGACGTAAATGCTGCGAAAAGTAGTAAAATTGTGAATCACAAGAGTCCATAGCAATGCATCGTGTCGTGAGTCATGGGATTTCCGCACTCTCTAATGTTTTAGTTTGCTCAGACAATCCTCAGGAAGCACCACAATGCCCTGACTCATTGATGCTATAAGGGTCGAAGTAGGAAAGAGAACATTTATATATCTTTACAAAGTATAAAACAAAGTCTCTTCTCGCTGTCTATCCCTATGTATGTTTAAATCTTCGAAATTACGCAACGGATTTTGATGCGTTTTTTTAATAGATAGAGTGATTCAAGAGGAAGGTTTTTATGTAAGCAAAACCCATAAAATTCCACCCATGCGAAGCTGGGGCGGGTCGCTAGTGTTGTATTAGATATGTCTACATGAATAGAATTACTCAATTTAACATTTACAAAATTACCAAATAATGGCAGTAAAAAGCGTAAGTAGAATATGTGTAGGTCCGTAAATAGATAGTAATAGATAAATTAGCAATGGATAGAAATAGTAAAGTACGAGTATATACTTATTGTAGTTAAATGTAGCGTAGATTAAGTTTTAGATAGTAAATTATCACTCATACGATACTACAATAAGAGTTTTTGAGACATCCCGCAAATTGCTTCCAAATAAGTCAAGATTATTTACTACTAGCTTTCGCCTGCGGTTCGCCCGCATGAATTTCCCGCAGGAACAGAGCTATTTTCCGGGATGAAAGGTACTTTATGTCCTTTTCAATACTCCTAGCTAGGATTATGCGAAATTTCAGGAAGATTGGTTCAGTAGATAGAGCGTGAAGAGGTAACAAACAAACAAATAAACAAACTAATAACATTCATAATATTAGTTAGGAAATATCCCAACTATTATTATATTGCTAATAAGCAAAACCTAAAAAATCTATGTAAGAAATACGAGAATAATCTTAAGCAAAGTATAACTAAATTTCAGTTATTGTTGGTTATAGACAACAGAATATAATTATATACTTAGTTAGGGTGGGGTGCACCAAAGTACCAGTTATCGTAACAGATAAAGTCAAATGTAACAGTAACATTACTGCTAACTATAACCGTTGAAGCGACATAGGTTGCACCGTCGTATTTTGTATCATAAATATACCTAATGACGTCCGTGGAGGTTATTCGACCCGTCTGACAGATAAGTTGACAATAACCATAGCGCTAACTGGTCAAGTTTGGGCGGTTACGGTGAGAGTAAAAGTTATGACGTATTTTGACGATTGACAAAATGGTGCAACCCATTTTTCACCTAACCGGTACTTTGACTACACAGTTATTGTTATAGTGAGTTGGTGCAACCCAGCCTTAATAGTTCAATTACCTTGTTTATTTACTGCGTAGGTCAATCAAAAGATAAAGCCTAATCCTAGGCATTAATTAAGACCTAAGCGGATTGACGCTGTTTATGTTAGATTACACATACAATAACTTTCGAGTAGATATATAACTATACATTGATACTGAGAAGTTCATATAGAGTTTGTTAATTTTCTGTCGATATAATAAAATTTATGATGTAAAAAGACATTATAATTATTAAAAAGTATGTAACTCCGCCAATCTTTAAAAATCCTTTCACTTAAAAGTTAGAACCTTTTGTATGAATATTCGTGATATATCAAGTAAATTTATTGTTCTTAGTGACACTAAATGAACGCAATTATCTCCTGCTTTCCAGTCTACTGGACAATGTCTGCATGTTACATTCAGGGAGCAAAATTTATATAGATACGACCACAGACTGATTTTCCATATTACTGTTGAGAAAGATTGCTTACTATTTTGAATTGGGTTCAATACTTCTTCATTTTTAAGTAATATGTATGAAAGACCCAATTTCAAAAATACAAGGCAAGATATTAAATAGGTAATAACAAAGGATATTGTAGATAAAACGGAAATATATAGTGATGAATATTTTAAGAGGGTATTTGTAACAAACACCAATATAAAGCAACTCAGGCCATTATTTGGATTAATCACTGTTACTGGCATGTAAATCTCCATTGATACCAGCTACTATCAACGATGCCTATCGTAAAGACAAACGCTTTCAGGAAGCTTAAAAAATGGCACTAATTCAGGCTAACTCAATCGATAAGAATAAACAAAATTGTTTGATAAATTATAACTTTGGTAATTTGTCTATTCTCTTAATTTTCATCAACGACAATGAACATGCAATTTATTCTTCAGTGTATTCAAATGAGCTCGCACGGGGACATAGTAAAACTGCCACGCTTTATTGCAGCGTTAAAAAGTTTGCCTAATTGAAAACTCCCCAAGCGGTGATAGCCTATAGGTACGTGTTTCATTAAGGATTTTAATATCTTCTTCAAAAGTCTCTTCATCATCAAGACCACGTATATCATTTTAAAAATATTTTTGTGTTTTAACGCGCCTATAACCAATTTCAAAAAGTTTTTCAAGAGATAATTATGACAAAATATTTTTAATGAGCCAATTCTGTGATATTATTTTCACTAGTATCTGAATCAACCATCAAACCAATAAGGATCAAAGTTGAGCTAAAGTGGCAACACTAAAATTAGTTTTATGCACAATTGATTGACAGCCCTGATTTTCTTTATCCCACTACTTGGCAAAAGTCTCCCTTTCTTTCTTTCATGCGTTCCTGTCCTTTGCTACTAAGTAAGTACTAATTAATGTCTAACACTTTTAAGTCACCATTTTTTAAGCCTAAAAGCTGGTGGGTATAAGAAAAGACGTTCTTAAAATAATTAATGAAAATATTTTTTACTCATCATGGGATCGTATTTCTTAACAAAAGGCTTTCTCTTATCTTGTTTACGTTCGAACGCCTAAAGGGCTAATTTTGAGAACCGATCAAATTACTGCCGAGGGCTTTCATGGATTTCGTTGGCAATTTATTAGAAAAACAAGTTCTATTGATGCTCGCGATCAAAGGATATTGGATTTGTTTTCTGTTTAATCAAAACTAATTTCGGTAATTTTAACTAAATGGTCTTTCTTTTCTCTTTTTATATTTATTTTTTGTGATTGAGTATTAATTATGAGACATTTTCATCAGCTTCTAATCTTCATTGGCTTTCGAATTAAAGTATAGTAGGGTACAGTCGGGGACAGACAAAGCTAACTCCCCTGTCATTATGGTACGGGGGTCAGGTTTTCTGTCCCCGACTGTACATAAAATTCAAAGAATAATAAAAAAAGACTATTAAGAAAAAGTTTGTAAAGAAATGTGACGATTTAAACATAATCAAAGACTTCAATATAAAAAAAAATTGTTTGATTTTAATTAATATTAAATCTAATGTTATGGCTTAAAAGAGTCTTATAGTTATGAAGTTCATTTTAATATTACGTAAACGCTCCCCAACTTCATTCGCCCTAGCACTGTTCTCGCCCTGAGGTAAAAGTGCTTACTTTATTGTGCTACTGTTTGAAAAATTTACTGATTAAATTTTTTTGTCGTTGGACAATAAATTAATATTTTGTGCCCCTAGCTGTGAGCTTGGGATTTACTAAATTTTTTTGGCTATGTATATATTCATATTTAATGTATTTCTTTTTACTTGATTATATGACTAAACTTAGAGCATAATCAAATAAAATAAATTATTGTAATTTCTCTCAACATAATATTTTTTTATTTGCTAATTGACATAGAATTTAAATTAAAACTTTTAAGATAAGTATTCTATAAATATGTGTAAAAATGAAGCGTAAGACTAGATTATTGATTGTTCATTTATAAGTAAAATTCTTAAAAAATCAAAGCAAACAAAAAACTACTAAAAATAATTCGAAATGGCGAAATTAATAACTTTTAAGTTGATTTTGACATGACTTTGAGCAATCTGCAAACCCTTATCATTCAAACAATGAGTATATGTAGTAGCCAAACGACCCCTAGGACCGGATGCCCTATCAAATTATTACCGGCCACCCGCATAGTTTCTGATAACTCCGGACGTCTGCCAGGGTTGCTTTATCAAAAAAGGTTACTCTGCTTCGATGAGCAAAAACTTTGGTGGCAAAAATATAATTATCTTTGATTTACCTACGTGTTTTATTGTAGGTTTAAAAAGAAGATGATGTTAGTGAGTCTCACTTTAAACATTTCATCAAATTAAATGTCCTTAAATAAAGTCTACTACAGTTGGCTTTTTTTTTCTTTACTTGTTCCGTTGCTTATCAATTGCCTCCCCTCTTCGTTTCTACACTACACATTTCGGTCCATTGAAGTTGCTTTCTAATTTATATCAATATTTCTCGCTCTTCATTATTTCCTTCACATGAAAAATTGAAATATTATAGGTATTAAATTTATTAGGTATTAATTTTTAAAGATATTCTATAGAAATTGAGGTATTATTAATCATTTAGCTCGTAAAATCCAGAAGCAATAAAAAAAAAACTATTGATATATGACAGTTCTGTTCGCGACACGAACGAGGGTATTAAATAATTTGTCAGAAAATACAGCGATTTTATAGTTTACCTATTTACAATCAACAATCACTCTTTACTTGGGTTGTCTGAAAGAGATTCCGCAATAAGACTACTTATAATAATTTATTTTTGTAATTTATCCTTTATTGGTTTTTTACTGGAGCAATAAAGAATCTTTGTAACTTGTTTTACTTATCAGAAGTAGAACTATATCAGTCGAGTCATACAATTACTTAATTATTATCACTTATTTTAATTTATGACAGCGTAACATAATACACACCGTTTATAACACGACATTTGCCCCCATTCGGTTTATCAGCAGGCCCAATATCAGTTGGCTTACCTATAAGGAGGGGATATCGATTCAGTTTGTCAAGTAGAACCTCACTATTGGTCGATAGCGATAACTTTAACATGGCACGTGTCGTTTGAAATGCCGACTGTGTTTTTTTTTTTATTTCCATGGTCTTTAGGATTTGTTACTTCTACTACTAGAATAGAATTAGCTGGAATCAATGCCTAGAATTAATTCCTAATCAGGATAAAGAATTAAATCGCTGCTGAGCATATTTCTATCAATTTTGGCGTAATCCGTCATCATCATTTAATTATTACCCCGGTTGCAACCCAAACCATATTATGGCTCTGCAGATGTCCGCTAAAAGGCAATGTCTTGTTATGATTAAACATTTAACATCAAATTCAAATCATCATTATGATTTTATGTAACATATAGCCATAGAATTTAAAAGTTCGTCTCATCTTTAGGCAATTTTCTATCAACTGACTAGTAAAAATATGTAGGTATAAAATTACTTATTTATTCTTGTTGATTATGCTTTAACTACGACCGATATAAACAATATTGTGAGATAGCTACTAATGCATACATGTATATGTGCTAGACTCAACGCAAACCCCAAAGTAATTAATAATCCCATCAACAAAGCTGAAAATTCCTCATCTAACCAAAGCTACAAAATTTACAGTCAATATTCAATATCAAACGATTCCGACCCCTCACATCACATAACTATTGCCCTGTGGATCCTGTGATTGACAGCCGATTCCCTGCACGCATGTAATACCTCCGATTTAATAAACATGATCACTGCGTAGTCCAGCACACACTTATTAACGATAGGGATTATCAAGTGGTCATTGAAATTTAGTAGGGTTATTGAAAAACTAATGGGAAGCATGAATACGCGCAACTTTGTCTATATTATTAGCTTTTTAATTACAAAATAATAGCTAACTATAATTTTATAAAATACCTTAACCATAACCTAAAAATATATACCTTCTACTACTACCTTATAAGCAGCTCTCTGTCACTCGCTAGTTGACTGTAAGAGATCCCTTTCTAGGATATTTAATTTTCTAGGATAAGTCCGCCATTGTACTTTTGTTCTATTTCTATGCTTTACTAAACAAAAGTAAATAACTTTTGTTTAGTACAATAAAGTTATTACAAACAAACAAGCAATATCTTATGTAAGAACTTTTTTACAATATTCGAATTAATATTAAATTGAATTGTGGCCAAGGCTTTTTTTCTGATTATTATCTTAAGTAGTATTATATCGCTTTGCATGATAGATCTGCTATAGTACTATTGCTTACAATATTCTTTGTTTGTCCTCTCTAATTATCTATTTGCATGAAGTATATCAAAATTCTCAACAAATAGAACAAGGCCTACTACTTTCGATTCATTTATCGACATATCGACTAAAATTATCTCTGTTAATTCATCAATGTTTTTAAATCTATTGAAATTTTCTTTGTCTTTTCATGGCCGATTTTCTTAAAGATGACGATGCGTCCCAATAGAGGCCGATTTCGTTTCGTATCAGTTCTTCTGTAGTGGTAATAATTACATTTCAACAAAGATTGACGCCAGACTAAGACTTAGGCAAAGAGTAATACATTCCATCTTCACATAATTCATAAAACATTACAAAACTTATTACCATATGTAATGTTTTATTGTGAAAAGTAAAATACTGGTGTTATTGAAATTTTGTGACTTAATCAATATAGTTGGATATTCAGATTTTGTTACGCGGTATTTTTTATAGACTATATCCTTCTATTTTTATGTCTATTATTTCCCCGAAAACGACATCCAAAGCCCCAAAAACCCCATTGTACAACCGCGGGAAAGTTGATTCGGTTGTCCTATTATCCCTCGGGAACCGGAATGCGTGGATATCCAATATTCTGTTCCCAATAATGAAATTGCAGTTTGAATACTGCAGTGATTTCGCTTATTGAATCACGATACGAATTTCCCAAATTGATATTATTTGTGGTTCGTTGTTTTTAATCTTCATGATAATTATAATAAATTGTTTGTTTTGCTTGTTAATACGTATTACAATTTGTCTCATTTTAAATGGATTAAACACTTTTGATCTAATCACTATCATCGAAACCTGTATTATATATTAAAATTTACAATATTTATTAAATGGATAAAAGATCTTTGAGGTTATAATATACCTTGTGATCTTTTTAGATGCTTCTTCAAGATTTTTATTTGCTGCTTAGATTTAGGGGTACAATACATATTTTTTACTGTACTACACAAGATTTCGTCCTTCAGTCATCATCATCATCGGTTTAAGTTATAGTTAATTTCGTTCATTTTAAGCCCATAAATCCAAAATGTAATTGTTTCTCACATTGCAATCTAAAAAATAAGGAAGAATCAACAATTTTAATCCTGATCTCAGCAAATTTAGGTGCTTATTCCGCGTTGACTTACTTTGAGGTTAGCTGCATTAAACAGAGATTAAGAAAGAAGAAATTTTTTAATACTAGCCTTCTAAATCAAATCAAAGTATCTTACTTCCAGCAATGAACATGTAATGCAATGCAAATAACACTGAATTATCTTACCGTAACTGTGCATGTGGGTGGATACCGTTGGATTGTATCAGAGCACCCACCGGAGCCCTGATTGTGCTGACACTGAGATCTCGGTCACAACAATCGTGAACAGTAATCTTGGCTTGATAGAATCTTCATGGTATTAAACTACTACTTGAATGACAGTTGAGTCTTCTTTCTTCTTCTCTTCGAGACTGATAGGTGTTATGATAACGTTCTTATGTATGAAATCGATGTGTAGCTGTATTTGTTTTATGTAAGTAGCTTTTGTTTATAAAATAAAAATACTATGTTTAGTCATTTTGCAAAACTTATTTTTTTTCACTTCTATACTGGCCTGAAATCGCTTTTACAAGTGACTTCAAAATAGGCGTGAAGCAATTCCATCAGGTTTGGCAATGCGCTTGTGTTTTCTGATATTATGGGCATCGTCAATACGTTGAACTACCTTAATACTTTTCAAGGTGGTATTATTTCACAAATGTTTTAAATCAAAAATCTCACGACTCAAACAAAGAAGGATTTGTAATATAGGATTTTTTTTTTCATTAGGAGTTACAACAAAAGAAATTATCCGAAACTGGCACTAGCTTATTGACCCTTACTTATAACTTCAATAAGTACATTTCTTAATTACGACATCTATAGATAAAACTTTTGCGACATTGATTTTGTTTATGATTCGTTTCGCTCATTGCCTCCGCCTTCCGTTTCCGTTTTTAAGTTCCGTCCTAGAACGTGTTTAGATGTGCAGCACGTTTTTCTAAGAAAACATTTGCTAATGACATTTCTTGGATATAGAGAAAACAAATGAAATACCTTACATTTTTATAGTAATTATTTTCTCATAAAAGGTAAGTTTTAATGGAGAAAGATCCAGGAAAAAGATGTAAGTTAATCTAAGGCGTGCGTGCAAGTAACAACTGTCATCTAGCAATGGTAGGTAGTCGGAACCAACAGCTGTAAGTGCCTTCAAAAGCACGAAGAAGCTCATGCTACTACTAACTAATACTAGTAGAGCCAACCATTTCAAATCCTTATCACCCCATAGTATGTTTAATGTATGTTTAGGTTACAAAAGAATTCGTACCACCGGACTATAAGAATTGTCTTTAATTTTGTTCTGTTCTATTTTCCTTATTGGTTTGCCCTTTTCTATCTCTTAAATTTGTTTTTGGCTTCTACTCATTTCAAAACGAAATCCCTTAACGAATCATTAAAGACTGTTCCAAAATAACAAAATCAATTAAAAGCCGAATATTTATTAAAAATAAAATCAATAAACGCGCAAAAAACGCTAAGCGCGAATTGAAATTCACGAAGCGTTTGGGAGATTGAAGAGGCTTTTATGGTAATATGGCGAGTGCATCAACCGATAGCGCCCTAACGTTGCACAGTCAACTTAAATATTCATAGGCCTCATGCTATTTTGGTACACCTGATGTTCAATCTATTTTGGCCGTGTTGTGCTGCTTTAGTGTTGAGGTATCAATAATTTAAGTTTGTTATGCAAATGGTTTGTTTTTAATCAATAAGAGTAGCATTATATTATCTACCTATAGAGTTTCGTGTGGCTTCGGCTTGAGAAAAACTTTTTAATTATTTTTTCGTCATATCGTGTGGGTTCGCGGCGCAGATGACTGCACACGGTGTTTTCTGGATCCGCCTCCTTACGCCTTACTCAAACGCTACTCAATTTTGAGAGCTGCTCAAGTATCATGCTGTCGCGCTGAACGTTAACGATATGACAAAGACAGCTTGATTCTTAAACAGCTCTCAAAATTGAGTAGCGTTTGAGAATTCGGGCATTAGTCACTCTTTCTTCTCTCATTATGTATAAGTGAAGGAATAGGTGACTAATATAAAACTGAATCAGCAAAACTAAAACATATAAGTTTATACAGTCATATAGTATATTTTGCCAAATACGTGATCACAGCATTTCGTTAAAATTAATCGGGTTACCGTCGCGCACGTTTCTATTCACGTTTCATAAATGCGGGTACCATTCTATTGATTGAATAATTTTGCGTATTCCAAATTTGAATTCGATGTGTGTTTCCATTCGAACATTATAAGTAGTCAGACGTGTCGGTCTCAGCTCTAAAATAAACCACTTAAATCTAAATAAATAGTTTTGTTCCTAACGAATCATTTTTACTACTTGTTGACTCGTTAAGAAAAAAAACGACTCGAACCATCTAAAGATGGCGGGAACGGTCGAAATAAGCAAGTAGTCGGACAACAGAGAAGTTGGACTGAGTCTATAGAGGGATTTAAAAAAGACGTTACAAATGTATTCCCGACCACAGCAGTGTTGAATGTTTCTTTTTTTTAAGACGTCTGGTGACATAACAGAAAATTAATAAAAATATATTTTTAAAAGCAAATTATTCTCCCTGATTTGGAAACCATATAGATTTTACCAATGTGCTGCAACAACTTATTAAATTCCTGATGGAATAGCAATAATCGTAAATTTTATTGATTTAATATTCAGAGCAGCTTCATGCCTTCCGGGGTGATAATACCCTTAATTCATACGCCATCGCAGGAAGTCACCACTCTAAATCAAACATGGCGGCAAACCGTGATTCCAACGGAATATTTTAATATCCATAATGGCATATCGAATCACGGAATTACTCGTCCCGGAGGCAAGGGATTTATATGGGACTCTGTTGGATCTGGAAGGGGTAAGCGTAGAATTAGTAAAGTTTTGTTATATGGTAAAGTGCCTACCTGTATTAGTACTAACGCTATAAGTATGCGTTTTTATATACTACTAGCGACTTGAATCACTCTATCTATTAAAAAAACCGCATTAAATTTCGTTGCGTAGTTTTGAAGATTTAAGCATACATAGGGACAGACAGACATAAGAAGGCTTAAATTGAAGGCCTATATTTCGTAGAATTTTATTTTGATAATATTTCACCATAACTTAATGTTGCTAACACAACAAAATGATGCCGAATCTTATAATAGCATGTCTTTAAATAACAAATATATAAAAAGGTGTACCACTAAACTCCAAAGACATACAACCACCAATAGAACTACTACCATATGCAAGAGAAAGACAATACCTTTCACATGGTATTCATTATGCTATGAACGTATTCAAATTAAAGCAAATCATACATTATGCCAACCACACTTTCATGAAGGTGCCAATAATTATAATACTAATAAGCCTAATCAACTTTCTCCACTTCCGCTCCTTGCATACAAACCTAACTATGTAAGCAACGTTACTGACAATATGATAATTGTAGTCTTAACGCCTCCATGTAATTGTTAGTCGTTGGTGTATTGACGTTAAGTTTTGCATAACATCGCCAATTTAGAACAGAAAATGAAAGGATACTTTTTATTAGACGTATTTATTTTAAGTATGTTTGTTTGTTTGTAACATCTTTATTGCTTTAAAATACACAGTAAATACAATATTATTAAAATCAGAAGACAATGGCTCACTTATCCCAGGAAGGGATATCTTACATTCAACCGGCGAATGACGAAAGAAAATACATGAGAAAAGAGTAGAAGTACAAACAAAGACAAGCAAAGACATAAAAGGTATATGTAATGAACATATTATCTATTTATCAACTTATTTTGAAATTTGGAGGAGTTGCTTCAACACCAAATGGTTTTAGGCTTATGAATCTCAGTTATGAAAGATGATGATCATCATAAGACAACCATAGATTCTAATTTCATACTACTACTTCCTGATAGATGGCGATTTGTATCAGAAAAAAACATGTCCAAGTAAACATCACATCTGAGATCAGGTAGACAGCGTTGATAGATTAAACACGTTTTCCGAAAGTTCAAACCATAAAAATTATAATTTAAGCAATTAATTTTATATATTACCAAACCGTCAACAATCGAGGTAAAATTTAAATTACCTGTGTGATAAATCTAAAACATGGAGTCGATGTTATAAATGTCTAGTTTTTGCGTAATGTTATTTACTCACTTCCTCTGGCTTGAACTGGTTTACCAGGATTACATCTTCAAATTCTATGCATTACTCACGATATATCTTTGGAAAGTTATTTGCTGCTGAAATGTTAAAACTAAGAACTGAATGTTGAATACAGCACAGATTTTCTGTTTTTCCCAACGTTAGAAAATGCTTTTAGCATTAAGACTGCCAATTTTTAAAGTATTTTGTATGAATTGAACAAATTTATAATATACTAGCTGTTCCCCGCGGCTCCGCCCGCGTGGGACTCGGTTATATCGCGCTCAAAAGTAGCCTATGTTTGACCTCAGGTCGTTAACTACATCCCTACCAAATTTCATCCCAATCGGTCCATCCGTTTAGCCGTGAAGAGGTGACAAACAGACAGACAGACAGACAGACAGACTTTCGCATTTATAATATTAGTATGGATAAATACTATGCGGACACCATGCAGATATAACCTAAAGGAGCATTCTTTAAGGATATTGTTATAAAAAAACTCTTTTATCCATACAAAAAAGCAACAAATCATCGCACGACGTGAAAAATTACTTATTCAAAGCAAACACCACACACACACACACGCGCCTGCTAAATATTTAAATGTTCATTGTGCATTCGTTTGAGCGGACATACATTTTGCTGAATTTTTGATACACTGCAATTTATGTGGGACAATAGGGTGTGTCTTAGTGTGACTTTCCCGCGTTTTATATTTTGCTAGCTCTTTCCGCGTGACTTGAAATATTGTTCAGTGATAACACTGCATACAGATCATGGAAATACATATTATTTTTGCAGACATATTACAATAAATTATATAAAAAACCATTATGGCTATGAAATAATGGGTTTGTAAAGTTAAATTGGCTTATAAATACCAATGTCGGCTAATCACTGAAGCTTAAATTTGGTCAAAATCAGTTACCTATTACAGAACCCTATGTATAGTTTTTTTTTTTTTTTTCAGTCAAAATTCTACTCCACACCATTCCTTATTCGAATTTCTTTCCCGATCCAAGACCAGTGACGTCCGATTAATGTCCCAGGCGCACTTCCGAATTTGGTGCCCGCATCGAGGTCGCTGACCCCGCTACATCTTTGACAGAGATTCGATACGGTTTTCGTATAGGTGTGCTGTGTCACGTGTGAACATGTGCGTTTGAATTCCGAATACAATGATAGTTAAATGAACGTAAACGATTTTTCAAATTTAGTTCGATATTCAAAACTTTTTTTTTGTATTTAGGTACCTATGTATGATTTTTACATTGGATATTTTGTAACGATTTTTAGAGCACATCTTAAAGATGTTTGCAATACGGAAGAAAAGAAGTCGTAAATCTTAGATTAAAAAAAAATTGCCCATTTGTTTGTCATTGGGTTTTTACCAACGCTCATATTTTTGAGCGTATTTTTTAACCTATATTATCCCACTGCTGGACAAAGTTCTTTCTCATCTTCTTCCCAACCTCTTTTGGTTTCACCGTCTCCAAACTCACTTTCGAATTTCCTTTTATTGTCGCTCCAACTTCGTGCTTATTTTATTTAGATCAAGTTTTTAAATTCTGACTTCTTTTCATTGTATAGATAATAATCAAGAATAGTCAAGATATAGTTCTATTACGTAATTGATAATAACTCAAGCTATTAATATACCTTACTAGAGTCTTTGATGACACTTTCACTGGCATTCCGAGCGCGATGGCAAGTTAATTTTAGATTTTATCGCTAGGGTTGCCAGGCTTAAAAATCGACAATATTTTAATATTGACTGTTAATCCAACTTGGAATCAAAGCTAATTTTATGCCCAATGATTTTGTAAAGACTAGTTCTTAATTTGTATCCCAATTGTTTCTTTCTTATTTTTTTTGGTATCAAATACTTAACCGATTGTTTAAAAAAATTATTTATAGATTTCTATCTCTAATTTAAGAACATTGTTCTTGAGTTGGTTGAGTTGGAGATACTAATTAAAGAGAAAATAAAAATCCAATCAGTTTGCATATAGCATAGGCATTGTAACAAGTACCAATCCTCCATTAATAAATAATTATCAATAGCCCTTTAGATTCTGTCAATTTAATATAGTCAATTAACATAGAATTTAACAATCAGTGTGATATTTATGACTACTAGTTAATAATCCAAATTAGAGCCTGTCAAGTTAACCAGCTGGGCCCTTTGGCTATACTAGTGCTTTAATAGCAAGTTTGTAGGAGTAGCATGTATACGAGTAGGTATAGTGTATAATTTATTCTAAGAGTCTGCCGTCGCTGCATCACGTTGTGGAAACTAGGAAACTGATTTCCAGCCAGTTGGTTATAATAAGCCAGGAATAAATGAAAATCACTACATCACTATCACTACAAAGTATAAAACAAAGTCGCTTTATCTGTCCGTATATCCCTATGTATGCTTAATCTTTAAAACTACGCAACGGATTTTGATGCGGTTTTTTTTCAATAGATAGTGATTCAAGAGGAAGATTTTTATTTCCATACAAAGCCGGGGCGGGTCGCTAGTATTTAATAATCGAAAATGGGTCTGCGATCCTAATGTTCAGCAAAACCAAAATTGGATAATACAACATCGAAAAGAACTAAATTTCATCTATTTTTATTTAAATGTAAATAAATAAATATAAATAGTATTGTATCGTAGTTATAAGTTAGCTTGTTGTGAATTTGGGATTAAATATGTCCATCACATATTAGCGAGCTATCTAACGAGTGTCTTTACTACAAGTCAATTTTTTTCTAAGTATTTTTCGCGCATGCCACTTCTCGTATTGCAGGTGTCTTTCCATCGGGTGGCACGATGATCTAATAAAGTTCATAGTTTTTTTGTCTAAATTTCTTTCTTACAATTACTAAAATAATGACTCTTTGCAAAAAAAAAAAAAGAAAACATTGTAGAGATAGAAAAAAAATCTCTATACGTATTCTACCTTACCAACCATACGTATCCCATATGTTGGTAGGGTCTAGCGCATCGTGGTGGGAGAAATTTAACTGTCTTACAAATAAGAAACGATGGTATGATGGTACTAAAAACTTCTTACACAACTCCGACTCACATGTTACCGTTTAATATAAAAGTAAAGACACGCATAAAGAAATACACATTCGTTCACATGAATAAACAAACGCTTCAAAAATTTCATCGAAAGTAATGTTCAAGGGGAGAATATGTCCAAATCTCGGTACTATTTCACGGCTCGCTGAGATCGCGTCACGCCCTATTGCGTTTTGTTTCGAGATCTTCCATTACAGCAACGATAGATGTCAAACATTTTGTTTATGGTAAATCAACAGCTTGCTAGACGGGTGGTGTAGATTTTTTATTATTACTAATTAAAAATTTAATACAGTTTAACCGCTTTTTTGTCGCTTTTTACTCGTGGTAGGTACATACAGTTGTGATAATTTTATTAAAAATGTCAAATTTGTCTCAAATATTGTTCATTATCAATAAAATGAAACAATGCAATGTGACCTGATTGTATAATTAAGTATACAATCTAAAGTCGTTTACTTGACTTTTCCACATGGTATGAGTTAATACAATATAAAAGTTCGTAAGACCATAAATTACTTACCTAATTTCATCGCATCCTTTTTCGTCATAGGACTAAGAATAGGATTAAGAATTATCTAAAAAGGAAGAGAGATAGATTTCAAAAACGATATCCCAACCCATTTCAAACTTTAAAAAATTCCATATCCAATTTGAGAAGCTAAAGACAAAGAACACAAAAATGAGATAAAGTCAGCGCGTAATAAGGATTTAGCGACTGAAGTATTCCTGACCACATTACTTCCGTCTATAAAGTAACCTGTTGAGGGAAAGTCCCTGGGGAGCCTTCAGTGAGATCCGGAGCATAGCTCAATTATCTTACTTGAGTGAAAGTACTTGCAAATTCTTAAGGTGGAGTCCCAAAGCAATTGCGTTTAGTTCATTAGTTGATTTACCGGAGCGTTTCCAACTAGTAAAATTAGTTTCTTTAAATAAATATACGTACATTTTTTTATGAAACTGTTTTCTTTTTCAAACACTATTAATAAATTTAAAAAATTTAAATTTAATTAATGTGTCTACTATTGTATCCGATCGTGTAACCAATTTTTGCCACACACGATGCGCTTGATTAACGTGTTGGCTATCGATCAACATATAATCTTTTCTTCTTCCTTTCCATTTCAGTAAAGCTACATTTATTTTTTAAATATTTTTTACCACTACCGCCATCAGTAGGTCAATATGTTGGTTTTACGACTGATTTTTATTATTAGTTTAGCATGTAATATTATCACGTGTCAAAGTGTAAAGTGAATAGATTAATGTAAAAATACACCTTATCTTAAATTAATTATATATGTCCCTAATTGTAGAATAAACCTATAGATTAAACATACATATACTAAGCAGCCTTTATAATTTCCTATATAAAGTTTCAATTCAATTTATTTATTGCATTTCATATTGTTCAATAACAGTTCTAACTATAGGTACACATAGTACAAATATATTCTTGACATTTCATTGTACATTTCCTAAAGCATCTCTTTATTGTGAGCAGTATCCTTATTTAACGTTCCAATATCTACATCAAAGGAAATCAGTACGTCTTAGTTCTGTTTATCTGTTTACACAAACTGTCTATCCGTCCATCGCTTCTCTTCTTTATTGCGTTTTGTTTATGCTCTTTGTAAATATTTTACAATCGATGTTTCATGTTTCTACAAAGTGGTATTATAATGATTTATATCTTCAATATTTGGGACATAAACAATTACGTAACTTTATATTGTTGATATTAAAAACCTATAAAAATAAAGTGCTTTGATCCTATAGTATTTTATACGCGTTAATAGTAATATATAATGTTGTTGGAAAAATTATATATGAGTTACGTAAAGAACAGGTAAAGTTGCAATCTCTATATTTCTTCCGTGGTTTCAATATAATATTGTTGTTTTGATAAATGTTGCTAGTTAATAAAAATAATGTTCTTATAACATCTTTATTTTTAAAAAAACGATGTTGATAAATATATAGTAGATACAATAACACATTATTGTTAAAAAAATAATAAAATACTATTGTTTTATATTTACTGTGTATTTTTGGAGTAATAAAGAAAGGTAAAATAAACTAACTATACTTATAACAAACTCACATTATAATTTTCTTTACCATTTTAAGTACTTTATCGCTATGTCTAACATTTATGACAAATTTTATAAATGCAATAAAAGGTTCAAAATACTCGGTTTTATTTATATTATCTGATTTGGATCTCTCTTTTGTTTCAGGTAATGAAGTCACTAGAGCAGTAAAGCAGTTAATTTCAATCAAAAATATCGAGTCCATTTCAACGAGTAAGTCTCCAGTTACTGCTCTCGACTCAACAATCAACTTATCAGCTGGCGATTGCGCCAAAGCCGTTCGTTCAATATTTTCTCCTCCACGCCCATTTATAGTGAAAACTGAATCTTAACTGCTGGAAATAGCCTTCAATTTTAATTAATCTGCTATACTTGTAACAACTATCAAAGAAATTTCAACTTTGTTGATAAGAGTTTAGATACAAAATTGTTTAAAGTTATTTTACAACTGCAGTCTATAATGAAAGTGTCGCAATCGCAACTTGCCCTATCGAATGTCACAGTCAGGCTACAAAATAAAATTAGTGTGTACATAGTCATATTTTTTTATCATCATTTTATATTACACTATACTTACCTACGCAGAAATAAGTTTTTTAGACACGTCTGTATGAGTTTAAATTTTAAATCCTTTTGATTGATAATTTCAAAGTACATGAGCTAATTTTAATAAAAAATACATATCAAACATGGAATATTAAAGTAACCCTATAGGTTCAGTAATCAGATCTTTGGTGAAATTTCCCAAAAATCTGAGTAGATAAATTTTCTTATGGCAATTTTGATACATCTCAATAACTAATTGACATAATTTTGAGATTAATTTATGGCTAAAAAAGTTACAAAAATTAATTTCAATTTAACATTTGAGGTAATTGCTTCTTCGATAATATTATATCTAAGCACACTTATTTTTGTTCCTTCCTTATTTTGTATTATTGTCAGGGCTTGTTCACATAAAGTGGCTAAAATAAGTTCTCTGATGTCTACGCTTGTAGGAAGTGTAGTTATATTTTATAGTGTCATTATGGCACGAAGTCGATTCTCCACTTATGATTTTATGATATGAATCTGTGAACGTCCTAAGTGCGATCTAAATAGAATTGTACTATTACGAAACACTTCCTGTGCTGATTTTTATAATATATTTGTCTTTGATAAGTTTTAAAAGATAGCAGTAGAAAGCGTCGAAGTAGAAAAAAAAAGAAGACTTCTTAGAAAAATAAAAATATAATAGTATACATTAAATTAAACTATTTTATACGGTTTTCTATCGCGTTTATTGCTTACTTATTTATACCTAACGTTTCAAGCACTTTACAGAGCTCATGGTCGCAGGCATGGTATAATAGTATACTCAAGAAATAAATGATATAAATTTAGTTTTACTGACCCCGTTATTTGTGCAGTTTTTGATATATGCGTGAACATACATTAACTAATGGAATTTTGCACACGTGTTTTAAATCTGATATAAACTAATACCTACAAAAAGTTGTGCGATTCTATCAATACGAGTATTGAGTACCTTCCTGCAGGTCAGATTGATTAACTTCTTATATATAAGAAATCGGTTAAAAATAATATTCTCATAAATGTATAGAGCTGTTTCTTTGTTAAACAAAATTTCTATTAAAACAAAGCATAAATCGACAACTTAAACTACAGTCTCTTCTAAGCCTTAGGGAATGTCTCAGCTTGAAAAACTAGTCCAATTAAACGATTTATACAAAGACGAGCGATACTAGTTACTCCAGCTTTTTATACGATGTCTGCCCGCTTATAATTTATTTTTATTAGCAACATTCTCTACGGATTTATTAGTAGTGAAATATTACGATTCCTTTCTCTGATTACTTACTTGATTTTTCTTCAGATCTGATTTTGTGGGAATATTGGGCTATCTTCTACATTTGAGTCTATTTAAATTCAAGCATATGCATCTATCTATTATTTGGGAGAAAGAGAGGCTATTTCTCTACTTGTCTCTTATCTTTGGTAACTCCTCTAAAAAATTGTTAAGATCGTCACGCCATCTCGTGCTTGATTGGTTTTAATTTCTACTTTTGTTAGCGGCCCGTCGGTATCCAGAAGGTGACCAATTTTGTCCACCTTTCTTATAGCATGCTACAAATATGTCCTGTCCAGTCCTGTTTTACTTTCGCAGTTTTTAATATCATGTTTGTAAAAATAAAGTTTTTTCTAAGGCCTGTTATCTACAATATAGATAATTCACGTAATACACGTGGGTGCTACAAATCACTAGTATCGATGACGGGCGCCCGCGGCGAACCGTACGCTGCAACCAGACACTGATTACTGACACGCCCAGTGCACTTGCAGGAAACACGATTCCTAACTGGGATTAATTACTGATATTGATACTAGGTTTACTTATTATTTCTAGGATTGTTAGAGCATTGATCTAAGATGTTTTGGGACTTTTAGGAATCGAATAACAAATCACTGGTTTCGATGAGTTCGCGGCGAATAAACCCTATTTCACAAACTCGCAACTTGCTACTGGAACACTCAGTTTACTTCTGGGAAACGATTCCTAGCTAGGTTTAATAACTGGTATACAAGATTTATATTATTTCTAGGATTGTTAGATGGATGTACGATGTGTTAGGGCTATCTGATTTTTTTTTGAGATTTAGTACAGACCACTATAAGCGATTATAATCGTTAGCGATCAACCGTAAGTCGCAATTAGATAGTATACTTATAGCAAACATGGTTCCTGACAGGGGTTGATTACTGATATTTTACTAGATTTACGTATATTATTTCTAGGATTGTTAGAGGATGGTTTAAAGGTGCGTTAGGGTTTTCTGAATTATAAAAAAAGGAGTAAAAAATGTTATTTGGTGCGTTGCTACTAATCGTAAGTCTTTAGTCATGTTAAACTTTTTCACCTGTTTATAACTAAGCGAGGAAAACTTTGATATTCCTAACAATAGTACAAATAAATCTTTCTTAGCTACTCAAAAAAGGTAGCGCTAGATGGCTATATCACATTCAAAGGTGAAATACGGGTTACCTTTCTTTATTATGTTAAATCTTATTGTGTACTGAGACGAGAGGGATGCTTCGGAAACTTTATTTGCTCCCCTACGCTTGGACAGCTGACATATTGGTAGAAAAAGTTCGCTCGACCTTCCTTTTGTATTTGCGTCGACTGAAATGAATATATATATTATTTTCTTGACTTTATTTATTACGAGGTAGACACAACCTTAAGTTGTCAAATGTGGTGGAGTAAGTGAGTCATCCTTTTTATAGTTTCGATCGATTATTTCCAAAAATTAAAGATTAAATATGAGAAACTCATAATGTGAACCTTGAAGATGACGTAGCTCCGTTTGAAATAGGTTTCAAAGAATTTAATAAGTTAAGGTGGGCTTGCTGCTTTAGTCAATGGATCCAATGGTGGCGATAGTACTTATAAAGAAATGGAAAGTAAAAAAAGTAAATATTTTAATTTCTAAAATCATTTATTGTGACGTAAATTGGTAAAGTTTTGTAAATGTAATTTCTAAAATAATGACAGGTTGTTAGAGTACTGTTAGGTATTCTGTGCTATCGCCTATAGATAATAATTCTAGCCCATTCCAAGAAGAAACAAGAAGGAAGTGAAGCAGCTTTCTTCTCACTCAATTTATATGAGATTTAGAAACATTTTTGATGGGTTTGAAGTGAAAGGTAAGAAGTCACCAGCGCAACAGTCGGTCACGTCACGGATCAGTGATGCGTGTAACCTCTGGTGACGACTCCGGTTGTCAGATCCGGCTTCCTCACCCCAAGGCCTTCCTGCATATGGCAGACAGGTGGTGGCCAGTCAGTCAGAACGACCACATTGCACCAATTATATCAGGTATTGCACGCATTTGTGGGTAGGTATATTATATGTTGACGTTATGTATCATTCATGTAGGTGACATGGTCACTCGACCATGGATATCCTGGTGTCAGAGTTCTCCAGATGCACCTTTCAGCCTCTGCGTGGTTCCTTTCGATCACCAGATGGCAGCCGGGAAGAACTGCTTAACGTGCCTTCCGAAGCACGGAATTATCTTTATCATCAGACAGTCAGGTGAATTAATTAATTAATTTTTATTTATTTATTTTATTATGATAAAAACGACTTAAATCTATTACAATTATCACACATATAAGTAGAAAAAAAAAACATAACTAAAAATAAATCAAATATACATAAAGGTTCTAACCAAACTGGAAACAACTAAACAAATTATACACTCACGGAGGCAATTAAGTTGACTTTATTTGAAATGATATTTGTCCAGTCTTATCATATAGTTTTAAATAAACATTAAGAAAATAGCAGATTTTATAGAAAATCAAATTAGATTAGAAGTAAATTGCTTTGTGCACTTGTTTTCGTTGGAAACCAAACCCCTCCCGGACAGGTAACATATTGGGTTGTTGACTCTATCCGAAATCTCATATAAAATTTATATTGCGTTTTGGACTTTTTGTAGACACCATTCTTATAGAATTTCTTAGTGTGTTTGTTTGATGTAATATCATCTATTTGCCGATAAGCGTGTGTTGAATTTGAACGGTTTAATAAATAAAATTAAAATTAATTTTTAATTTAATTTAGAAAAATTAATTACTATTGCATCCAAGAACCTCGTGGTTCAATCAATGGTAAGAACTACATTATTGCACCACACAAGTCGTTAGAATAACAATAAACAGCTCCTATATCTCCTGAAGCAAAAAAAACCAGTGAAATATTTAACCCTCCAGCATTATGCGTAGCGACATTGTCTAAATGTACAGTATCAGAGTTCGAACTTTTCTTTGTGCCAATAGGTACCCTTAGGATCAACCCTCGTATGTATTTGATAACCCCACGCTTTTTACAATCTATTTGTACCAAGATGAGCACATAATTCTCCCCTGACGAAGCCCAGCGACATTTTTCATAGCCTAGGGCTAACGGTACCCTTTCAGAAGCGGTATTCGTTTTGAAGAATTTAAGCCTCTTTTACTTTGAACTATTTTATTTGACTTAAAATTAAAGTGCACGTTATGCTACTTTCGATATCAAGACGATTTGAGTAATTAAAAAAGATTTCTTTATTTTTAAAAATTATTGGAGTTTTCCTCATTTATTAAAGAATACAGTGAGTTTTAAGAGGAATTTTCTCCGATGTACGCTGAAGATGGAATGGATGGATGTAAGGAACGGAACGATGGTCATGGTTGTTCCTAGAGACTACAATATGGCACCTTACAAAAAGACTCCTCTAGGGTCGGCAACCTAAATGAGAAAAATAATGATACCAAATATATTCAAAAATACTGAGATGCTGATAAATACAGTTGGCTACATATAAAGTCCGCTGTACGCGAACACGATACGCGGAGATGATGTGCGAAGGTAAATTGTGAAATGGTTGATGCTATTTTCAAAATATGCACTTGTGCAATAATGATAATAGGGATATTTAATATGTGCGGTGAAACCACTATTAATGTCCACATAAACTTTTCTAACTAAGAGAAAAAAAATGTAAACTCAACCCATGACTTTCTCTATTTTGTCACAAAATTCCATTTTCGGAATAAAGGCACTATTATTTACGGAATAAAAGCCCTATTTGTATGATCATGTTGGATCCCACACTGATTAGTATGCAAAAGCAGTCGATTATTGCGTAGGTACGTCCATTTTCACATCCTACCAACTAATTTACATCAATTTTGTTACACCCACTCTTTGTGCAAATCATAGAATGTGATTATAAGTACAGAGTTACACAAGCTCTAACGGTATATTTGGGTGCAGGTTTAAAGTAGGTACCTACATACATTTCGCTTCTTTGTTAAAAAACCATAGATTTAAATAAATCCGCGTTAATTTAATATCTTCTATGTCTAAAGCGCATCATAATATGGTCTTTTTAAACTAAAGGTTGTGTATTATTTTTGAAAAGCTTGGCTCTATTCATTGAAAACCCAGGAACGCAAGCATATACGCGTACAGAACGGACACTCACACCCTCCCACCAAAATCACATACCTCACCCCCGCGCAGATCAAATGAGAGAGATAGAGAAAAAGAATAAAGTCAAGTTCTGGAAAGGCTAATAGTACTTTTTGCCGCGATTAACATAAAAGATAATCAGCTAGTTCAAATTCAAACGATTCAACACAAATTCTCACACATCACTAAACTATTAGCACATGTGTTTACAGTGGAGGTCGTTCACAGTTTGCGGTACATGTAGGTCAACGCCACGTTTTGCATCGTTGTAAAAAAAATATTTGGTATGTACGAAATAGACGAAGACACAAATATCAAGACGTTTCTTGTAAACGATTAAACTTACGTTAGCACACATATATATGCTATGCACACATTTGTTTCCCGTAGGATTTTACAAGACAGTAGTAAAGTAGTAGTAGGAATACAAGTGAAATGAACAGAAATTAACTTCTCTTGCTCTATATTTATTATTTATTTATTTTACTTAATTACATAACATGTAATGGCTCCCTTTAGTATTAAAGTACAAAAATCAACAATTTTCGCATATGTATTTCTATTCTATTTTTTTTTATATTACTTAGTCTATTACTTTTTTTTTATAAATCGTCATTCATAAAAAAAAAATAGATTTGTATTTCATAAGCCTTATTTTCTACAAATAGAGAGATAGATACTTCCTTCCTTTCTTATCCGAGTTTTTCACTCGCGGTGATTTCATAAATTGGAGTAATTTGCAATAAATTTAATTGAATAGCTAATTTCCATCAAGATTTTAATAAAGTACCTATTTCAAAAAAATATTTACGAGTATTATTTCATTTCCTGCCATATATCGTTTCCGTATACACAACTTGCACCCAAAACCGAAAAGTTTACGACGGATTTTAAATAAACCAAACGTATGGAACACTTGATATAGAGAAAATAAACAAATTCCCGATTGATTTATACTTATTACAGATAAAACAGATTGAATGAAAATTCCTTTGCTGTTTTTGTTTCCTCTTCAGTAGATTTCGTATTTATTGTTAGATCTTAAAGTAGGTAAACATTGTTTTAAAATAAATGTTCAGTGAATGCGATCCAGATGTGGACGAAAAACTAAAATAAAATTGTATGTGGACTTGCCTTTAGTAGACAAACACTAATGCTCAGTGTGATATATTCTTAAGATTAGTTAAGAGATGGCTATCTTTATATTTAATATCAACTTACTACTGCGATGGCTCAGCGACCCAAAAAGGATCTTGGCCTCCGACACCAGTGCTCTCCATTTTAGAGCTTTTTTTAGGATTAACTTACAATTATATTTTTAAAAGTCATTAAATATACCTACATTGTTTTTGCTGCCGATACAGTAATTATCATAATCCTTGCGTTTCAAAGCCAGGATCGAAATGTGATGTTTATTTCTCATATCTAGGCCACTATGAAATAGTTTTAAGGAGAATAGTTTTGATGCTGCTCGTACTTAAGACACAAGAGAGTGCTTTAGAAAATTTTAACCTTTTGGACTCATAAAAACATGAGTGCCAAATTCCGAAAATTTAACCCACTCAAAACTCGAAAACACGTGTAAAAGCTATGCAAAAATAGGCCTATATGACAGACAGTCTAAATATTATGCTCACGCTGGCATAATGAGTCACTCATAATGCCAAAAAAAACTGAGCACACGTAATCGACGTCCTCGCGTGCTCTGCCAAACGGTCATCCAAACCGGTCTACTTATCACCAAGGTGATGGTCAGTATGCCAATTGTTTTAATTATTACTGGCTGTAATTTTATCCTTTTCTTGAGCAGTATAAAATATTTATTAGGGCCTGGCATAAGCTCTTTTTACTATAAAAAAGACCGCACGCGAATCAAACTTCTTTGATTTTACTTTGTAAGAATATCTCGTTTTGACACTTTTGACATAGGTATAACCCTATCGAATATAATAATACGACATACACTTTATTTATTAGAGGAGAAACGAGCAATTGCATTTGGGCGACTTATACAGTCATTCATTTCAATCATTCGGATTCACTCCCTGTCATAGAGTAACTATCCGAGAGTAAATTTAATCTGGTGTAAAGTGGTGGAACGTGTACGAAGTTATCAAACAGTTAAATGGAAGAATAAATATATTCCGTGGATAACTATTCTCAAGTTAAGTCATGTTTGGTGAAATCGACCCAATTCTTTAAGATAATATCTCCCTTATACCTCGTAGTTCTTGGTTATGTCCTTAGGTTTTTGGTTCTGAACTCAGAGTCCGCTTTTCTGCTTTTCAATGACACTTCGTACGATCTCCTGTATCTTTAGATTGATGATGATGACCAACTCGATTGAGAGAATCTTCCAGGAGACTGATTTAGGTTATGCAAAATGACTAGCACCAAAAGTTTAAAGGTTTGTAGTAGACAAAATCTACAGAGATTAGAAAAAGAAGATACCTAAAAAAGAAACTTAGAATGACGCATGTTAAAAGAAGGCGAGGGCATGTTAAAAGAAGATTAATTTTCAGTATTCCTAAAACGTATGTATACTTAAGTCGCGTTTTGCCTATAAACTTAATTCGTAGTGTTTCAACTGAGTCGTTACAGAACCTAATTTGAAGCAGTATAATATAAAAACATTGACGAATATTATTGATGACTGATACTGGTCTAAACATTTTGAGGAAGCAGGTGACAAATATGCAGAAATTTTTGACTATATTTTATATTTTTAACCATTATTTACGATGCCTGTTGCATGTAAAAGATAGTTTGTCTTCAGTATTTCTGTTTTACGAGCGTATTTAGAGATAAGGTGAGGACAGACTGAAATAAATGGCTTTTTCTGACTGAATTAAATTCACGCTTTTATACCACTGCACTTGCAAGCAAGAATATTATTTATCTCCGAGATCTTATGCTATGAGATCCAGGAGATTTGTTGGTGGGATTTCAGATTTTATGACAATAAAAAAATATATTATAAAACTTCTTTCGTTGTTATTATTATCTCAATTTATATAGGATTCATTAGTTGCAGTCCCGCAGTGTTACCCGTGGTTCATTATACCTAGCAGCGCCATCTTCTTTATAAAGCGCCATTGACTATCAGATTTTTTGATCAAACCAAAACCTACGGGAATCGCGTACTTTTCGGTACAAAAAGTATCCTACGTTTTGATCCAAGTTATCAGGGGGTTGTTTTGTCGATTTGTTCCAATATCAGTTCGTCACATTTTTAAAACTCCATACATTGAAAGTTTCTCCATACCAAATAACAAAAGTTAGTTAAAAAAAAAAAACAAAAATTAAAAAATAAAGTTAATTTCGCTTTTGTTATATTAGTGGGATTATATATGTACTTCATTAGGTATATTATTATGTGCAGTTAGCAGCCACATAATGACCAAAAAACGCTATATTTTCATATTGTGTTCCTACCGCACTGGCCGGGTCATTGCCCCGTTTCGTAATCCATTGTTCGGTACTTTGTATTCGCGGGTACTCACTTCACATATTTGCACTTTTTCTCAACATTGTATTAAATTGTGAAATCCGTGAGCTGCTTTTATTCAAATATTTCTGCAATACTTCATTTAATATGGTTAAGATACAATTATGTTTGTTAGAAAGAAATAAATTACTTCTCACCATGAACTGTGACCAATAATTTTGTATGGAAAGAAAAGCGCATAGAAAAAGGCACTTTAAAGTTTTCGTATACGAAATTCGTATACAAAGTAAGCAACTGCGTGTGTATAAACTCATGGAAAGGTCGAAGGTTATAATATAAGGTGGACTCAAATCAACTGCAAATATTTTAATGGCAGATTTGGACCACTAAACTGAACAACTTTTCCAAATAAACTTATATCGAAATACGAAAAAAAATGTTTGATCTCCCATACAAATTGAGAATCAGCTGATCTAGTTAAGTATGGAGAGTGAAAAAAATAATTTAATATTTTGCCATAAGTTTATTGGGAAAAGTTGTTCAGCATTGTGGTCTGAATCTACCCTTAAAATATTTGTAGTTGATTTAAGTCCACCTTATATATTATTACTAATCAATCAACAATATATCAAGGAAAGCGCTTTTCCTGTATTCTTCCATGTCACATGATCAGCCGGTTGTTCCAAAGCCCGCAGTGTCCGCTTGTGTCCTCTCCTATCAAGAAACTTGTTTCAGGTGTGTGTTGCTCTATTCCAAAGAATATCTTATCGTATCAGAGAATTTCGTTCTTTAAGTAAACGTATAAATATATTGAACAAAATATAATTTATTTGTAAATAATGAGTAAAATTCTCACGCTTATCGCTCTCTTATCAATTACGCTATTGTTGTATTTACATGATATTAAATTAGAGCAATTTATATTAGATACTATAAATACATATGCTACTACCTACTAGCTGTTCCCCGCGGTTTCACTCGCCCATGATGTGTATTTACTCTTTCCTTTCCCAAGAATCACACTGTAGTATGCAGAAAGATTTTTTCAAATCCGATCAATAGTTCTATAGTTATAGCGTTTAAACAAACCAACTCTTCAGCGTGTTGTGTCTTTTTTTAAATGTTTTATAATTATCAGTACAACTGTCCATACATTTTGAACTGGTTGCTATTCTTAGCATGATTTGCCCGCATGAGCAATTAAGGCGAAAACACACTACTAAATATGTTTTTGCGATTTTTAACAGTTCAGTACCTTATTAATTTTAAGTGTAAGTTTTTTCAATCAAATCATCAAAATTATGTTACTACTAAATGCAATAGGCTTAAAAACTCGTATTCTTAGCTTGGTTAAGTAATTTGCAAACACAACCCTCAAATTATTGTGTGGTTAATTAAAATTTATAACTAAGTTACCGATTTAATTTACCCATTTATCGTTATTGTGATCGATTTAGAATTTTTCTTAAAAATGTGCGTACTCACCTTAATATGCGAATATTTCAATGGTACTAGTTTAGTTTTAGTTTGCGTCTAGCTCGCGTGTAGAGCGCATCTTACGCTCTATATTATAAAATAGAAGAACAAAGCAAAATAAATCTTATGTCTACCGTGTTAAAATATCCATCATCTAAACACGTGAAACCCTAAAATCACAACGGAAAATATAACTAATGGCTTTGTTAATAAGGTGTATGATAACGTTATCTTTGTTATTTTAATGACTGATAGAAGTGCCGTGCGAAATTCCTATTATATTGTTTGCTTACTGTACATGTCACGCTTTCTCAGTGGTGTTTAAGTGCATTTTTTAGATTACAAAAGCATTGTGATTTTTTTTGATGGTGAATTTTTGTTTTAAGTTAAGGAATACGTCAAGGTGCGTACCTACAGTACATTGGTGGTTTAGTTTGACTACAGCCAATACCAGGTGGCCTACTATCATCGCTAAAAACCATGCAAGTTCCAGTGAGTAAGCGAGACAGCGCAATACATGATGTAAGGCGACATCTCTCTTACTCACTGGATCTTCATGATTTTAAGAGATGGTGGTAACCCCCCAGGGCGTCGATTCTGATAACATTAAGTGACAATCGTGGCAAAATAGTATTTGAATTATAGTAATTATTTACACACTATTTAAAATAAAATTAAAGTTTTAGTATGACTATGCTGTAAACATGTTCCTAAGTTGTATGGAAAATTGTTTTCGCGCCTTTTCTTATATCTCTCTTTTATTATTTTCAGGTAAACAAAAGCAATTTCGCTGTAAGTACCTTCAAGTAATCGACCAAGAATTTAAAACTTTGTGCCACCATTAATTACTCGAAAACTCATAATCAAGACAAATAACAATATGCCACAATTCTACCAATATATCATACTTTAGGATGCTTTACAATTTGGTCGTTTACCATAAATATTTGCAATTAAAATCAACCGTGCACCCTATCTCGGCTATTATTCAAATAGAGGCCTCAGAGTTTCAAATTAATTAAAGGGGTCATGAGACGGCCGTTAAGGAAACAACAATGGCTTCTTAGGGCAATGGCGAAAGTCTTTAGCAGTCCTCTTTGGCTTGTTCCTCTTGGGCTCACGAGATTGGCCCTACCACGCCGTCATCTTTTGAAATATTGTTAAGTAGGTACATAGTTAATGGAATTAAATCATTATATCAATCATATTTTTTCCTAATGACTACGCTTATAGCGGGTTCAGGTTAAAAATAAGATGGTCTATTTATTTATTTGCTTACTGAAAGTTAACTTAAAAAAGAATCTGGTCTAGCTGGAAAACCATCCTATAAGGTAAAAATGCAGGTAACCATGGAAAAATGCTTAAAAATAACGAGTTCAATGCACCTAAGATATTTTGAAAATTGCCCTTATATAGGATACAATTTAAATAATTCCGGTTAAATATCACTACATAGTATAAAACAAAGTCGCATTATCTGTCCCTTAATCCCTATGTATGCTTAAATCTTAAAAACTACGCAACGAATTTTGATGCAGTTTTTTTAATAGATAGTGATTCAAGAAGAAGGTTTTTATGCCCATGCGAAGCTGGGGCTGGTCGCTAATCCTTGAATATAAATTTGAAAGAAGGTTTAAGGAAAAAACTATGCTTAGTAATATAGCTGAAAACAAAACCAGGTAGGTAGACTGCCGACTCTTGATCGAAACAAATCGTTGCAAGAGAAACATAACTAATTCATCGTGCAACTTGAAACCCTTGTCATCTTGGCTTTTGAGCCTTAGTTTCTCATATTTGGCAACACTGCAGCCCTTGGGATGCATTCTCGTTTGGTTAATTGTAAGTTCAAGTGTTATGGGGCTTGGCGGGAAATGGCAGGCACTTGGGATAGTGAATAATTACGTGGCAAACTTCATGCTGCCTGTTCAGATAATTAGCTGCCAGTGTTAGATTGTCAACCGTTAGAGTTACGCTGACGACACGATGTAATGGTTTTGAAGCAACTAGTTCTGATATAGAAGGTTATTTATAAGATTTTATTTTCATACTATAAGTACTAAGAAGGCAAGAAGGCAGGTCTTTGCCCATCTACGGGACAATTAAGGTTATTAAAAAAGTACTTTACTTATATGATAAAGCTGAAAAATATATTTGTTTGAATGCTTATAACTTTCAAACTAGGTACTAGAGGAATTTGCAAAATTCTTTCTGCAAAATTGTAGCCTGATTTTTGAAAAAGGTTTGTAGGTTTAGTAGTTTTGTACTTCATTTTATCGACTTCCTTCAGGATAAGATTTTACTAAGAAATGTTGTGATATCATTAATTTATATAAACTTATATTCTTGCAAACACTGACGTCCAAGATGTACTAAAAGATAATGTTAGTAAATACTCACTCAGGATGCTTTTGTTGAGCAAACATGCATAATTTCACATAAAATTGCATCTCGTTTCGTTTCATTGTCGTTGCTATAAGCACAGACCAACTTCTCCATAGAGCACAAAAGTTCTTTTAAAACGGACGAATTAAACGCCATACGGCTTGGGATACAATCGGGAAAATGCTGGGTTCTCAGAAAAAAAATTAACTATTTAATGTTAGTTAAAAAATAAAGAAAAAAAAACTATTTAACAAATTGGATTATTTTTTATTGGATATTTTAATTATGTAATTATTTATCTACTATTTAAATGATAATAATGTTCACCCTGCCATCTTGTATATGACACATCTCTACTACTTTACTATATCAAAATAGTTGAGCAACAACTTTAGTCTATATGTTTTATGTCTATGTATATCTTTGAGTATATTATGCATCATATCTTAACTTGCATCACATAATAAGGCTTCATAGGAGCAAGCTGCAACAAGGTTTCTTTTATGGACATATCCATATTTTGTTGCTAGATATAAAAGATTTAATGCAAAAAGATATCAAGAGTAAAATGGAAAACCATGAAATTGGGACACGATTTTATAATCTGGTAAAGATAGACAATATAATATACACAATAACTATGTAATTCAGATAATATGACATGCGTTCAATGTCTATTATATAATTGATAACCTCGTTTTTAAGAAGTCGGTTATCAAATCAAACAAATCAGATTATATCTTTTATTTTTAACGGTATTTGGCTTTGCCAAGTTATCACATCTTAACTTTCTCCAAAAAAAAAAGAAAAAAGGAGACGAAATTGGCGTCAAAGCGATAAAAATATATTTTTATTGTCAGTGGTTTTCCTTGTAATAGTCGCAAGTTTATATAACCGATGTACAGTTAACACAATAGCTTTTATCGTTGTTTGTTTTTCCTTCCGACCGTGACATTGTCTGATTTATTTGTCTGACTGTACTCTATTATGCTGACAGCTTATTATGTTCGGAATTTATGTTGTGATTTATTAAAATTAATTAATATTGAAGTACTTGATATTTTAATTGAATAGATTAATGATAAAACTGTTTCCATGTATTGTCAAATCCATTTATTGGATCACAATTTTTTTTCTGCAAAGGCACTATGATCTTTAGAATGCTTAGGTACCATTTTTCTATGGAATTTTTTTTAATATAGTTCATTACGTTCATTTTTTATATTTAAGCTGATGAGTCCAAATAGTGAGGGATTCCACCAACAATGGTCGACGTGAGGCTGGCTGTCATGATAGGGAAAAAATATACATACATATCATCACGCTTGTTTCCCGTAGGGGTAGGCAGAGACTAGAGATTTCCATTGGCTACGATCCTTACATACCTCCCGCGCTGTCTCCACACTCACCACAAAAAAAAATGTAACTAGCATTTTACCAGACCCTGCCTCCGAAGTCACGCCATCTTTGGATCCCACTGGAATAACGATAAGATGATTCATAAATATTGTGTGGGTTTCAAGCTACATGTCCCTGCACACTCTGGTGTCAGTTTTTTTAAACTGTCTCGGCTACTGACGTGGTGTCTCGATGTTAATGAATACCAAAATCCAAAGGTGATTAAGATTTATGTCGTAACTTTTGATGTCTACGGTTTTAACTATTACAGCTGCGGACCATGAGTTTCGAAGGAGTCAGTTGAGTAAACGCTAAGATGAGAGAGAGAGAGAAATAGAGAGTTTATAACAATCACAGCTTGTCTCGGAACCACATTGCAATCACATGACTCATATATAAGTGTGGGTACAGCAGACATCTGTTATCTATATACATTTTATCAGTATTGACACGAAGTCATCGACCTTTAAAGATTGTTACTTTTATGACGCTTCAAAAATGTTGATGGATGTTATGATCAACAACATTACTTGTTAAATACTTATTTTTATATGAATTTTAAGTACTTCTTCGTCCGAGCGTGTTTCCCCGTTACATCTTCAGCTTACACTTCACAGCCCAGGGTACGCTATTAATCATGGTCATATCATGCAATCTGATTTGGCAGAACTGGTTATTACAAATGTGAATTTCAAGTACTAATTTGTAGCGACACTGTACATGAATGGTTATAGTAGAAGCAGTTTCCCAAATACATAATTTACAAAATTGCTTACACTAGTCTCTTATTTATCACCAAAGTATGCGGTTACAGTATGCGGCCATTGGGATTGGAATATTTACACAAGAGTAAAGATAACTGAATATTTTGTTTTTATATTTATAGGAAGTGTTGGCAGAGAGTCAAAATAAACTTACAACTTATAAGAATGGCTACTATAGGTAATCATATGTTATAGTGGATGTTATAAATCTTGGTGTTGGTTTTGTACTAATAAATTATGATCTAATAAATTTTTCTTCGAAGCCGAAGATGAGAAACTCTATGGCATGGTGTGCGTATTCGTAACCATCGCATCGTGCGCACATCTCCCTAGTGTGATCATGCATGTCAAGCGACGGCGGAATTGGTCGCCACTGATGACATTTTATTGAGCTTCCAGCTTTTATACGCAGCCCAAAAATCTAATAGTGTTGGCTACTAACCATCCTAAATCAAGTTTCTGATCATCAAGCATAAGTTATGGACGAATTAAGTTCGCATGAAGAAGAATAGTTTTTTTTCTTATTATTTTGTTTTTAATAATAATAAAAAAAATCTTGGTATAAATAAATTATCATATTATTATTTAGGACATATTTGAGGTATAATTTTAAAAATACGGATTTAGCACGATAACGTCCGCCCGTTAATTTTAGCGTTTCAAATTAAGACGTGTGACTTTAAATTAAAAATTGTTATTTCTTCACTTGCGCTTTGGAAGTGGAGGTAAACTATATGTAATGATTGACGTCAATAAGTGATAAAAATATAATATATTGAAAATAAACAATTTCATTATTGTTTATTTGTAATAAATAACACAGTGTGAAGAAACAGAACAAACAAAGGCAGACTTATCCCATGTAGGGATCTAGGAAGACTTGTACCATAGGCCCTTTATTTGGCGTACGATAAGAAAAAGCATCTAATATTTAAATATGATAGCTACTTAACTCGATAAGTTTTTGATCATCACCAGCCGTCGGTCTACGACACTCAAGATATGTGTCACAAGGCCTCGCGGTGTCTGACACTCGACACCGGTTGTTTGCGAATGTTTGTCTAAGTGGCTGGGAACTGGATCTTGTCTGTTTACTGTTTATAATTATATGAAATTGTTAGCGGCGTTTTTATAAATAAACAGTTTAGTGCGAGTCGGACTCGCAATTAAGGATTTTTTATTTTTTTATTATATCTTCTTTATTTATTATATTTTATCTTGTTTTGTAATTCGTTTTAATCATAAACTTTTATCGTGTACAGTGGGCTGCAGAGAAATCTGACCCTCATGCCACAAGTATCGCTATTAGGGGTCAGATTTCTCTGTAGCCCACTATACACAGTATATTGCATACATAATTTCTATATGTAAAGAATCGCCCATAATAATAATAAGAATGTAATATCGCCACAACAGCATAAGGGCTTTTCTAAGCATAGAGATGATATTATTATAAGATTCAGATCTACTTCGCTGAAAAGTGAAATTATCCTATGATTTACACACTCACGACGTGTTGTCATACAGCATGCCTCCAGACCAGACCATATTTTATCCGGATCGGACCGGTGGGCCTACCGCCTAACTCGATTGCTATCGCTATGGCTATGGTTAATGACGTCATCTTGTCTTTTTGAATCGCCTAGCAAAGCAATATTGCTTTCACATGTCCAAGACCAAGACTAAGACAGTGTCTTGGTCCATAGAATACATGTAAAAGCAATATCGCTTTGCTTGGCAGTTCGAAAAGACAGGATGACGTCATAAACCATAGCCATAGCGATAGCAATCGAGTTAGGCGGTAGCGCGCCCGGTCTGCGAAAGTGATCCCACTGGCAAGCGGCCAACGCGACAGACAAATATTTTGTGCCCAATTCACGTGCTGCCGCATAAATTCTGACACTATTTATATGGGGTGCTAAATATACTTCATTGTTTTGGTATGTCAGATATGCGTGGTCTATTTGGGTTATTCATTGCTTGGTAATTAATTTTGGAATATGATTTAAAATAAAGTGACGGGTACAGAATGCAAGGTTTAAAACAAGACAGGTTTTCGATAAAACTAGCGATGAGTGTCTTCGAATTTTCGACATGAATGAATTTCAACTTTAAACGTATTAGGTAATTTGACTTCAGTTTAAACATACATGCGGTATTTGCGTGCATTTTACGATTTTTAGGTTCACGGAAATTCGGAAGAACTTTAAAAATGTTTATTATAATCATAAAACTTACCTACAGGACAGTTTGGACGACCTACAGCGCGACGGAAACGATGTTTATAGCTCAAATCATTTTTATATGAAAAAATATTACGGTGCTTTCATTTCATTTGTAAATAATTTAAAAATATGTCTGATAATACTCATTTATTTCTGAAAAATTGTATTTTTGAAAAAGTTACTACTTTTTTACAATTTTAAATTGTAATATATTTATAATATAATTGAAAAATTGTATTTCTAAAAAGGTAATTCTATTTTACAATTTTAAATTGTAATATATTTATAATATAATTGAAAAATTGTATTTCTGAAAAAGTTACTACTTTTTTACAATTTTTACTTACTGCGCTAAGAAGAAGACTACTTTTTTAATTATAATCTAGGTACTTTATGTAATTTTAGATAAGGTAAGTATAATTATTTTCTCTCATTATCATTTCAGCTGCACGGTCTTTGTAAAGCTGTACTTATTTCCGAAATAATGGTAATCCTATACTACTAATATTATAAACGCGAAAGTTAGTATGGATGTTTGTTACACTTTCACAGGAATCGGTTCATGATTAGGCTGAAATTTGAGATGGACATTGCTTAGACCCTGAAACAACACATAGGCTATATTTAGTCCCGGAATTCCCACGAGAACAGAACCCCGGGCTACAGCTAGTAATGTAATATGTATTAAGACAGATATTACTTATTATTAGACACAAAAATAGACCATCCAATATTTTACGACATCGTAAACGCCACGATCCATTGTACCGAATAAAGTCTTCGCGTTATGAGATAGAACTAGTCCAGTTATTTTTGGTAGTTCCGCAGTCTTCGCTGGATATGGAAAGGGCAAAGAGTCAGATTAACTTAATAATATGTCTCTTATTATATTAGACTAGGACTTTTTATTTTTTAAACAAGAAATCAAAAGTTAGTGTTAATGATATAATTATATTTTATGAGCCATAAGCGGAATAGGTGAACATCAAGCATAGCATTGTTGGCGGACCCAGGTTGGCAGCAAGGAAAACATACTTATATAGGTGCGAGTACAGCTCAGAATATATCAATGTGGTGTTTCTCCCCAAAACATGGCACACCTTTTGTCTTGTCCTGCATACCCAGCCAGCTGTACACTCAATAACCTGTACGAGGCCACTGATAATGCTTTACCAGGTGCTCAGAAATGTAATTTGCTAGAGTCAACTCGCTAAGAAGAAGAACATTAACTTTTTAAAAATGCTGAAAAGTTAGTAACTACTGTAGGTGCCTACTTACTTATTTTCTTCTCAACCCCAATCTGACCACAGACCCGTGCCGTAAAGCGTTCATCAAGTTAACAGACCCGAAAGGCTTACAGCCTCACGCTGCCTCTATTCGTATTTTGTTAAGTGCACCTTTGAAGTGTTCTTCATTGAGGTTTAATTCTAGATGTGTCATAATATTCAATACTACTGAAGTAACAGAATTGATTTCGTTACTCGGAATGCATACAAAAACATACATACATATTATCACGCCTGTTTCTAACTGTGATAGGAGAGACTAAAGATTTCCACTTGCTATCATTGCAGACCTTCCTCGCTTCCTTCACATTCATCACTCTTGTCAATAACACGCTCATATTCATATGATAAAATCACGAAGTCAATTCCAATTTGGCTAAGGGATTCTATAGTGAATTTGATCATTATTTGGTGACCACTACTGTGGTTCCACATTCTACTTACCTACTTAGTGCATTTCGATTTAGGCTACGAAAATTTCCAAAGCTTTACAGTTTTAGTCTCCATCCAAAAGACTTTGGCACTAGGAAGGGGCTTAGATAATCTTTTATAAGCATTCTTTATGCTACCGGCCACCTCCTTAGGCATGTTTCTGTTGGTTGAATGCGCCACCAATCGGACAAAGATGCAAGGAAATGTAGTCTTTGCGTAACGAAGAATAAGATACCTAATACCACGGGTACAAGCTAACTTTTTTTCTTAACGAGTCAATGGACTAATTAAATATTCTTAAGGGCCCAAACTTGGGCCTAAGATTGGCATATCCAGTGTTTTATATTTTTGTCTAAAAGTTACTTGATGTGAAGAGGCTTTACATTAGTTAAACTAATAATAGCTGGTGATGTTATTTTGATAGGGTGGAGACCTAATGTTCGTAACTTCATAATGTTATTATTAAATAAATATAACTTAAGACTATTTTACTCTGTTTTACTGGAGAAATAAAAGCCTTTTCTTATCCTAAATATTTCAAGTAGCCTTTAGTTTAGTAAGCCTTAGGTAATTTAATTAAATCTACATAACAAGTAAAATTATTTTTATATAAAACATTCTACTATATATATATATACACCTATAGGATTCAGTATTACGAGTATTTGGAGCTGTAGTACTGGTAGTGTACATTTGGAGAGTAGCTGGAGGTCTGTGGCATATTTCTTCTATAGAAGAAACATGCCACAGAAAAAAACTCCAAGGTACCGAAAAAATGAACACGCCTTAAAACCTATTCTGACAACAAATATTATTCTATCTGACCCTACTGATAAAGGAAGGCTATTTGCTACAATATAATCGAAAAAAAATGTAACTCAACTCCTATTCAGAAAATGACTATAACACCACACTGCTAAGACGTTGGGGTTGCGGATTTGCAGAGGGTTGATAATGAATCCCTCGCAGTACATCTTGTACAGGAAATGGCAGTAAAGTGTTTTTCTATACGCCTCACTGGCAAATAGGTGGGGTTAAAAAGAATACATCTCCTGGTGTTTTGTCTGTAAATATAAACCAGCTGTTTGAATTCGCATAAAAAAAAAGTTATTTTTCACTTTTACTCTTTCCCCCGTATTAAGAAACGTTTGTTAAGCTAACTATATTAGTTAAAATTTGTTTCGTCTCGTTCTTTCACATGAAGTGTCAGGTAAGAGAGAAAGAGCCAAAACATATTTTAGTTAAAATGGGCTTAACAAACGTTTCTTAATACGGGGGTTTGTGTTATCTTACAATGTTGCTTACTATAAAAAATAAAATTAATTAGCTTAGGATTTAGTTTCCCTGGATTTCGATAGTTTACTGAAAGAAATTGTATAAATTTTTACTTTAGCGTAGTGTATACTTTCTTTAAGTAAATAAATATGTACTTATGTCCTTTTATTTTTTCTATAATTTATTAGTGGCCAGTTTTGTTTTAGTTGAAAGTAACTTATTATTCACCTAGCCCAGGACAGGATCGCCTGGAGGAAGATTGTGGCAGGTGTTTACCGTGATGGTCACGTCCCTCAGTCATGAGGAAACTACTGAGAAGAAAAGGAAGAACTTATTATTGAATTTTTTCTTTATCGGCGTACGATAAATGGGTGCCACAGAAAAACATATGAAATCGTTATAGTACATTAGATACAGTACTTTTGTGTTCAAATATCATAAATTGTTCCCGTTCCTTTTTGAACTTCATTCCACATTGTTCTATTTTCGAATAATCTGAATTTGACTCTATTTCTATTATTTTGTTTATTAAAAGTTACTTACTTGTTTTCTTGCAACACATTCAAGTTTTTATTTAAAAAATTTCAACGTCGATTTGAAGATCTTCGCAATAAATCTTTCGACGAATCCCAGAAATTGTAAAGTGTCAGTCCACCAGTAACCAAAGACATTCTTCGGGCAATGTAGCATGCCGGTTTATGTGCTGTGAAGAGACATTACTCGCAGGCTCCCCTATTCTGTCTCACTTATTGATGACGTATAAAATCTATCTTTGTTCAATCCTGCTTCACAATATAGAACCCTATTTACATATACTTATGTAAGAAAATCCCAATATTATAAAGGCGAAAGTGAGTTTGCTTGTTTGTTTGTTAGCTTTTACGCCCTATCTACTGCACCGAACAACACGAAATTTGCACACACGTTAAAAATATGACATTGTTGGATCATGTTCCTGTGGGTCTGGTTTCCCTGTAAAAAGGGTTACAGAGGTCTGACAGCAGTCGTTCCACTGTTATAACCAGCTCTGCCAGATCAGGACCATGATTAATAGCGTACCAGGGGCTCTGAAGCGTAAGCTGAAGATGCAACCGGGAAATACGCTCGGACGAAGAAGAAGTTGGTAATGAGACTGGGAAGGGCAAGGGAGGAGGAAAAATACCTTTAATACAAAAACAAGGACTGTTTTCGAAGGTAAAGAGTAAAAGCTTGTATTAAGATTTATTAAGTAGGTCAGTATTTATTTATTAATTTTCGTTTCATGCTTAATTACATAACTGAATTTTCATTTGCACTGTAAACTGACAACCATCCACAAAATTAACTTTGCGTGAATTAAGTAATGTCGGTATTTTCTTTTAATTGCTGGCACATCAGTAGGTATTCGAATCGAACGATAAAAAAATAATGTTAATTTTGAATACAATTTCGTGAAGTTTATTTAAACATATTATTAAAACCTTCGGCGAAATTTAAAGTTGAGCATTCGATTTGAAATGCTCCGAGAAAAGAACAATAAAATGAACAGTGGACCACACTATAAAAGTGTACCACGTGAGGTATAAGTACAAGAGTAAAGTGGTATACTTAGCTATCTTACCCACTGTACATTGTATTTTAGTGCCATCAGTGACTTGGAAGCATCTGGCATGCTTTATATCGTTTCTCATCAATCTCTATTCAATTTTGCGACGTGTTGATGCGCTTCCTCAGTTCACTCACATCATTGTCGTCTCTTTTATGCTCTGCTATAAAAATCCAGACTCGTTCAGGTTGTTTATCTTCATGATTTGTTATTTATCTTATTTATATTCATGTTTGTTACCCGTGACTAAAGGGCTGGCCTTTACCTCGCCCAAAAAATCAACATTGCCATTCAACGTGGCAATGCTGTCAGCCTTCTGGGCACCCTACCTCAGGATAATGATTTGCCGGGACTAGAATTTTGGTAATCTTTTTTTTTATATGTGTATCTTATCTTTTTTTAGTTTATGTAATTAGTTTAGGATTTTCTAATTATGTAAATACTTGTTTTTATTTTATTTCCAAAAAAATATTTTGTTTTTGGCTTAATAAATCGAATACTTGACAATCAATTACTATTGAAGATGTAATAATCATTAAGAAATCTAGAAGGAAATAACATCACATTACACAATAGCAACATCTGAAATCATAATAAATTCTATAAGTATATGGCGAATAATAGAGGTCTCAAAGTATATGTGTCCTACTGATAGCAAATTGAATGACAGTATTCCCATAGAATGATAAGAGAACTGATGAAGAGTCACTGCCTGACGTCACCGATTATAATAATAATGCCAAATCTTATAAATGTCTAAAGCAGCAATTTTTAATAAAGGAGGGAAAATATGTAATCGCTTTAGCAACACAGCTTTCGATGCAACGTGATACGCAAACCTTAAATAATATTTTGGCTCTATAGGTTTTTGAAATTTAAAACGATTCCGTTTATCCGAATTCTTTTTCTAGAATAAAAACAGAGATTAAATCAACTTCAAAGTGAAAGGATCGAGGTGAGGAGGTTAAAGTCAGGTCAGTTTCGTAATCACCACGCAAATGTTAATGATCATTATACATAACGATAATATTATGTAAATTTATAGAAAAACTAGCTGTTCCCCGCGGCTTCGCCCCGCGTGGGACTCGGTTATATCGCGCCCAAAAGTAGCCTATGTTTGACCTCAGGTTGTTAACTACATCCCTACCAAATTTCATCACAATCGGTCTAGCAGTTTAGCCGTGAAGAGGTGACAGACAGACAGATAGACAGACAGACAGACAGACAGACAGACAGACAGACAGATTTTCGCATTTATAATATTAGTATGGATGCAAGCTTATTTCATTGATATTTAAAAAGATTAAATTTGTAGTAATAGAAAGGTGATTATTACCTCGAAAGGCGTAGTGTATATTTTCTTTGCCGAAAAAAAATTCGAAATAACGAACGATATTTTTTCATCCTCAATTTTCTACGAAAGCAATTTTTTAGGGCAAAAGCTAGTATTATTATCGATGTTCATTCCAAACATACTTTTTTGGAAAGAGTGTTTTAAAAAATTAGTAGAAAATAAATTTTGGGGAAACGTTTCACGTGAAAGTTTAGTTTTGTCAAATCATGGTTTAATTTTCGAGTCAATGAATAAATCATTTCTTTTGATAATGAAGAAACAACCTACTTTTCAAAAATCGATTTGTGCACTAAATGAAATAGAATCACAATACAAGTTCTACAAAGTAACATACACTGATGTTTTACCTTTAGGTCTACCATTAAGATTATAGATGAACAATTTATATATTTTTACAAGATCTATTAGGTATTATTTGAAATCTTTAGAAATCCATAGAAAAATAAACATAGAGTTTTGAATTAATAAGAACAAGTGGTAAAGTCGTGTTAGTTACATCCATACTAATATTATAAATGCGAAAGTCTGTCCGTCTGTCTGTCTGTCTGTCTGTCTGTCTGTCTGTCTGTCTGTCTGTCACCTCTTTACGGCTAAACGGCTGGACCGATTGTGATGAAATTTGGTAGGGATGTAGTTGATGACCTGAGGTCAAACATAGGCTACTTTTGGGCGCGATATAACCGAGTCCCACGCGTGGCGGAGCCGCGGGGAACAGCTAGTCATTTATAAATCAAAGAACGAATGAACTGATTTGGCTGAAAATTGGTGGGGAGGTAGCTTAGAAGCAGGAGAAGGACATGGAGTACCTTTCATCCTGGAAAAAGCTCTGTTCCCGAGTTTAGTTCACCGGGGCAAAGCCGCGGCTAAAAGCTAGTTTTCAATAAAAACAATGTGGATGATATGATATTTCCGATAGTTCTAGTGAGTAATATCATTGTTCTTTTCAGTGTGACAATTTGAAAGAAACACACTGCACCGACCACAAAGAAATATTTATATACACAAGTAATATAATATAAGTATGCCGACATGTGTGGCAAGTCTAATCAACCAAATTGCAGCTAATCCAACGTTATCTTTGACCCAGTTTTTACAACGAGGATTGTTCTTGTTGACATCATGTTTTATGTTTTTCTTTGCATTACACATTTTTGTTTAATCTATAAACGTTATAATACTTTAGATATTGATACAGTAAGTAACTTATAAAGCAAATCACCGTAGTCTTTCACTAATGATTATTTTTTCGATATGGCCCACTGTACAGTGAGCTGCAGAATTATCTGACCACCTTTTAATAGCGATACTTGTGGCATGGGGGTCAGATTTCTTTGTAACCCACTGTACATAGATATTATATTGTCTCATCTTAGTATTTCCTTGATACATTTTCAGCCTTTCCTTAATTCCTTTAGTAACGGTACTCTAAAAGTTATGTTGTACGGGAAAATCTGTCAATAACTTTACGATGACGTTTTCTGATTTATCTATAAGAGGATAGCGAGTAGTCTTTTAAAACTACACGACTTACCTAATAGTAGAGTTTATGAGAGCGTCTATTAATATAAAAGTACAATGATGTAGAAAATCATTCAAAAGTTACCTTAAGTACTTTCTGTTTTACGCTAAAATTACCAACAATATCTCATCGAAAGCAGTCTACAAAGTTATTAAACCCCCGGCTGGCCTATTGTGCTATAAAGAGGTTATAATTTCCTCCGCGCCCCGGGACTATGATTTAGGGAGGTGTGTAAATCATAGCGAGTGGACGGCGATAGCTTGGAAACTTGAGAATTAACTATATGTGCAGTTGTTGTTGGAAAGGATTAAAGTTTTAGACAAATATTATTAACGTTTGTTAAAATAATAACGTTATATAAAATTTATGTCTGTAACGTGACCCAAGGTAAATTAAATGGATTTTCTTTCGCTTTTTTACTTAAGTAAAGTTTGCATAATGTATTCTTTTTGTTTGAAATATATATAATAGTTGAAGAAGCTGCAAAAATAGTTACAAATAAATAAAACTTATTGTAAGATTGAAAATTGAATGTCTGACATATTAAGTCGTTATTGGGTAAAGATCATCAAATACATTTGAAAATGCTCTTCTTCTATTTAACTACTTAATATATTTTTTCAAATGTTATAAAATCAATAAAGTTAATCATCATCATCAATAAATAACTTATTGAATTATAACGTCACGAACTGGAAAAAACATTAAACATTCACGAGATTATCAATTAGACTTGATCGCAACTAGTTGAATTGGAAATATGATCTCTCATATTAACTGGTTTTTCATAAGTTATATTTGGTCTTTTAATTATGAGATCAAAGGAAATATTTCCTGGCAGTAAATATAATAGGAATATAAAATTAAAGAAAAGACGTCTGTCTTTAATAACTAGAAACTCTTTGTAAAAATGAATTTAATTGGTCTACGAGATATCAGTGTAATGTTTCAATATAACAAACCTCAGGGTTACATTGCAGTATATACACATATATGTATGTTTATATAATTATACTTATTTATGACATAGATAAAAGAACCGTGTTTATATTCCGTGCATAAGAAAAAGGACACAGATTATAAAATAATAGCTGAGAGTTAGCGTACCACCACCGGTTAGTTTCGTTACTCGTAATTTTAACAAATTCACCCATTTACTCATTAGACAGTTTCGGTAGATTGACAATGTTGCTAGTCTTTTTCTAAATTCGTCAGTTTCCAACTTCGCTACTTTTGCTAGGATACATTTCGAATCACTAATATAGTATAAAACAAAGTCGCTTTCTCTGTCCCTATGTCCCTTTATATGCTTAAATCTTTAAAACTACGCAACGGATTTTGATGCGGTTTTTTTATAAATTTTATAATAGATAGAGTGATTCAAGAGGAAGGTTTTTATGACCATGCGAAGCCGGGGCAGGTCGCTACTATTGTATAAAATAAAGTCAATATAGCCAGATTCTAGCTAACCAACAAAAACCCATAAAAAAGGAAAAAAATCTAAATTTGCTAGTACCTATCTACTTAACTATATATTTCAAGCAATAAAAATCTTACTTAGAGTAAACGATAGTTCCTCGTAAAGAAATTGAGAACCCATCCAGTAGAATGCTCGTCAAGTGCTTATTGCATCAATAAAATCGCTTCAGGCGTTCACTATCCTGAAAACGCAACTAAATTTCACTCTAATGTTAGAAATAATAAAATCCAAATTCGTTTAAACAAGCGAGTTTGTATTTTGCAATGCGTCTGAAAACAAATTCATATTTTCCATTACACACATTCTTATTCCCTTAGAAATAGAGCCTAAATTGGAATAAATTAGTGCATCGTATTTTAGCCAGACGACGTAGGTCCGCTAGTTTCCCAAAGGGGATTGAAAATAATTCCCGAATAGATTTCAATGTCTTGAACTTTAAAAGTAGTTGGTCCGTAATAAAACTTGATTTGTAGACGACATTGGTGCTATATTTGATCTTCGGAAAAAGACATTTTGATTTTAGAAATCCAGACAAAATTTTCTAAAAATATTACCTATACGAGTACATATAAGTAAAATTACTTTGGTGGTGTGGTTAATTTTTATATATATTGAAAAATCATTAAAATATGTATTTAAATCGAGCAATTAAAGCCACCTTCATCACACCCCCACAGAACAATAAATATAATTATTAGGTATTTAAATTTAAAATCGGTTTTCTCAAATTCAAGAAGGTCCATAATGTAATATAGTTATTTATGTTTGTACAAAATTCCATAACAATTGATCCTACAATTTGCGTAAGTCAACATACAGATAGAGGTACTTTCTTATTTATGTTAGGATATATTCGCTGATAATTATACTGTGCATTCAATACTAGTGTTAGATTTCGAAAATCCATCGCACATTGTAAAAGTCGAGCGCAAAAAATGAAAATTCGAAGTATGCATCGATGTGGCGCTCGTTTATTAAATATTTCCTGAAAACTCCGTAGACAGATCATTTATTTTTGCTTCTTGGCGTATCTTGTTTATTATCCTTTATTAAGTTAACGGAAAGTTTCTTCTTTTATTATTGAAGATTTAGTTGACATTTTATTAAAATTCTACTTTAATACTTGCTTTTACTGGATATTTCGGTTCCTGTGGAGATTTTGGGATAGAATGTAGAGTCTCGTTAGAGATTTTGATGTAAAGTAGCTTTTAAGGTAGGCACTCCTTGAATAAATAAACTTTCATTCATTCATTTTATTTATTTTCTTTTGCCTGTTTTTCCGAATAAAAAACGAAAAATTATCCCTTTATGGTGGCATTAAAATTCTAGCCGCGTGTTGCTTTTTATCGTGTACTATTAGGATGCACGTGATACCACCAGTTTAATTAAGAATACGTTATTTTTAATTAATTTTAGGGTAAAAGGCTAAAAGTCACGTATTTTCTCAATGATTGATTTAGATAACAAATATTAATAGATAATTGTTAAGTTATAGTAATTATGAAGTATGTTAGACAGAATGAAAAGAACATTTTTGATGTTTTTATTTAAACACTTTGAAATAAATAAGCTCCATAACTTTTTATCCTTTTTATTCACAACTAGCTTTTACTGGCTATGTCCTTCTCCTGGTTCTAAGTCCCTTCCAATTTTCAGCCAAATCAGTTCAGCCGTTCTTGAGTTATAAATAGTGTAACTAACACGACTTTCTTTTAAAATGTAGACTAGCGACCCACCCCGGCTTCGCATGAGCATAAAAACCTTCCTCTTGAGTCACTATCTATTAAAAACAACCGCATCAAAATCCGTTGCGTAGTTTTAAAGATTTAAGCATACAAAGGGATATAGGGACAGAGAAAGCGACTTTGTTTTATAGTATGTAGTATACTAATATTTTTCATTTATCACTATGATAAATGAAAAATATTACTTTGGGTGCAGAAAATATGAATACAATAAGTTATTTGTTAGCTTCCAAAATTGATTTGTTTTCAAATAATTGAAGCATTGTTTGCTTCAATTATTTAAAAACAAATCAATTTTGGTTGGATTTATATATATATATATGTGTCGATAAAATGTTCTTTCATTCATTATGCGTGGATCGAACATCTCTACTACTAATATAAAATTTTATAAACGCAAACGCTAGCCACTGCGTTAGGATTTTATATGGAATTTCTTAGTCACTATTCGCCAAGGGCGCTGTACAGGAGGCTTAGCCAAAATCACAATCGCAAAACGCTAACGAGGTACGACAAGAACAAAATGTATGGTATTGACATAGATTGACCACGTGATTTACCGCAGCTTATGTCAATCCCATACATTTTGTTCTTGTCGACATTCCTTAGCGTTTTGAAATTGTCACTTGGCTACGTGTGCAGGTTTGTCATACAAAATCGCTAACGCAGTCGCTAGCGTCTGCGTTTATAAAATCTCATACTGGGAGTACAGGTGTCTTTGCCAGCTTGTGACGGCAGGTATGGGATTATGCAATTCCCTCAATCCACCAGAAAATGGCGTTTTTTCACCAGGTATTAAAATTTCCTCTTTAAGTCTTACAGTTTGTATGTATAGAAAACAGTTGCACAAGTTGTCCGTCCGTCCGCGATGGAAATAAACAGAATCACATGCAATACATGTGTAAACAGTGTCCTCATTTGCAGCTATTTCGTACTACTTCCGACTATTTAACATTTCCTATATTGCTTAACTTTGATGTGCAAAGATAGTTATGGTTTGAGTTGGGCGTCGATAGCCAAAAGATATTTCTGGATTGTATACATGTTGTGTGAAGAAATTCTTGAATTAATTATCCACGATTTTAGTCTACAAAATGCGTAAATAAAATGCGCATTTTGCATTAGAATTAATATTATATCATAGTACTAATTTTTATCGTTTTGTTTTATAATAAACATTAGCTTAAAGTTTCGTTCTCATTACAATATTGGGCAAACTACTGATTCTGTAATTAAATCTAGTTTATAATCCTACTATCCCAACTTACAAAATTTTGCCAAATAAATTCAGATTTAAAAAAAAATTCAATTATCAATCTTCGCATTTAGATCATAATTAATCACTATCACTACATAGTATAAAACAAAGTCGCTTTTTCTATCCCTATATCCCTATCTTTAAAACTAGGCAACGGATTTTGATGCCATTTTTTTTAATAGATAGAGTGTCTCAAGAGGAAGGTTTTTATGCTCATGCGAAGCCGGGGAGGTCGCTAGTTTTAAATACAACAAATTTTTGCTACCAATAATAATATTCCGGAATTCAAGCACACATGAAATAAAAAATAATCACAAAAAAGAGCAACGCACAGTACTCAGTCAGCCATTCAACCCCAATTTAGATCCCAATTATCGTTATTAAGATCGGCTTGGTAGTCTTGGTACCAATTTCATGTTTGGTAACCATTTCGTAATGCGTGCGGTCTTTATGTTATACACCTCTGTAATAAGTAAGTATAATGATCATGTTTTTTTTATAATATAATTATATTTAGATTTTCTCATTCAAAGTGGCTTGAGAAAAAATATATTGTGCCACGTCTAGTGATGTAGATATATTACAGAAATTCACATCATTACCAACTGTTCGAAGTTAGAGAGTTATAAAAAACTTAGTTTATGTAAAAAAGTGTGTGTTTTACCTGAAATTAGGACTAATATAAATTATGTTCTAATCACAACAATTTATTTGATGAAATTAGTTAACAGACGATGTACTTATATTATTAATAAGTTATATTGTCTTCTTATCAAGTTTAATAAGATATTTATATTGCTAGATGTGTGTGAAAAAAATTCTTTATATTTTTTACCATTTCGTCAAACTACAACAAACGATGTTATATATTTTTTTTTTGTTTCTAAAAATTTGTTTTGCAAAAAGGTGCTCCTATTTCACACGACTAATTTCATTATATTTTTAAATATTCTCAGTGTATTGTTAGTTTAATAAATCATTAATGTCAGTGTACACAATTCGGTAGAAGTTAGTCCCACAACAAACTATCCGGGAGCCTCGATTGTCGGCCACAGCCTTGATTACAGCTATTTGTCTGAACGAAGCTTACTGTAGTTTGCTATTGTATTCTGTTTCGATGTTTAGTATTTAGTTTGTAGATGCGTGGTATTTACATTAGGTTTAACATTGCTTTGGTAGCTTT